>CM030173.1:18462732-18465232 GCA_017639675.1 Aplochiton taeniatus
TTTGTCTGAAGACTCTGACAACTGACAGTGCTTCGGCGAAGTGTGACGGACCCCCCCCCCCCCCCTAAATAATGAAATAAAACAACTACACTGGGAGAAAACAGAGGTGCGCAGGAAGACAGGATGAACAGGAGGAGGGGAAAAGGCATGAAATAATAAGGAGCTGGAGGAGCGAGGAAGTGGAAATTTACGGGGCATGAAGATGAAAAATTCATGGCTGGTTCACAGCCGACGGACCCCCCATAAGGAAACGCTGTCGTGTCTGGCTCCTGAAATATGGGTCAGACTGGAGAGAATCACACACACACACACACACACACACACACACACACACACACACACAAAGAGAGAGAGAGAGAGAGACGCACACACAGATACAGAAAGAGTGCACCTCTAGCATGCTCACCTAGAGTTAACAGCAGGGGGAAAAATCTGTCTGCAGACGCAACAACCCAACAGGAGGAGAAGCCATGACGAGTTAGAGAGCAAGACACACACACACACACACACACGCGCACACACACATACACACACACTCACACTCCACTAGCTCTCCTCCTCTCCTCTCTCTCCTAGCGCCAACCCACACAACAAAGCCCCTACATTCATCGCTCTGATCAACTAATTGTCCCTGTCTGTCATACTTTATTTGTTTTTTTGCGAGGTCTTTCAGCAAAACATAAAACTTGACAAAAAGGATAATAAATTGGACAAACAGCACACTACGGTGCTACTAATGTATTTACTTTATGAAGAAAGTTGAGCAGCCATCAATTTCCCTGGAAAAGTAATCACCCCCTTGGACTCCATTACGAGTGGCACTGCGCCGTCATTAGCCGTAAACACTGCCGCCGCCAAAGGCTTTTAGTGTTATTACTGATCAGCGTTCCACTAGGCCGTGACGCAGCCCCGGCACACGTTTCCACTCAGGGGCGCTGCCAGTGGAGTTACTTTCTCTGCGGCACACACCACCGTAGGAGTTCCACGGTGACATTATGTCAGCGTTCACTCACTCGGGGAGGGGGGAGGTTCCTCCACTTCCTCAACTTGTAGGACATTTCAACGAATGAATTGGACGAATTTGACCAAATCAACGTGGATCACGTCTGATAGCGCAGGTGAAAAAGCTGGGCTAATTTTGTTGATCTTGGGCCCCTGGTTCTGTGCTAGGGACTTTGACAGTGGCTTCACTAAGTGTGCATAGACAGGCTTCTAAATGCCTCTACTGGAGCCCTGCGAGCCCGGGAGTCACTGGGTATGGATGTAGACTGTGAGTAGTTAAGACTCTCTGGGGATAAATGTAGGCTGTGAGTAGTTAAGAGTCTCTGGGGACAGTGAGTAGTTAAGAGTCTCTGGGGACAGATGTAGGCTGTGAGTAGTTAAGAGTCTCTGGGGACAAATGTAGGCAGTGAGTAGTTAAGAGACACTGGGGACAGATGTAGGCTGTGTGTAGTTTGAGAGACACTGGGGACAGATGTAGGCTGTGAGTAGTTAAGAGACACTGGGGACAGATGTAGGCTGTGTGTAGTTAAGAGACACTGGGGACAGATGTAGGCTGTGAGTAGTTAAGAGACACTGGGGACAGATGTAGGCTGTGTGTAGTTAAGAGTCTCCAGGGACAGATGTAGGCTGTGAGTAGTTGCGCCGTTTAGACCGACAGCTCAAAACGACACACTTACAAGACCATGGTAAACATATGAAGGAAAAAATATCCTCACATACAGCAGTGTGGGCCCTATGGCAACCAGCTGCAGCCTGTTGTAGTTTCTCTTTCACACAAATGCATACACCCCCCCCCCCCCCCCCACACACACACACACACACACACACACACGCCCCACCCCCAATTACACACACACTACTAATTGGTGCTCCAGGCGATTGGGGGAAGTGAGTAAACGCTGAGGTTAAAGGTCAGAGCCTAAGTCAGGTGTGGTTACCATGGGAGCGCTGACCTCTGCTCCGGGTGTGTCAGGTGTTGCCCCACACAACAAACAACCCTTTCAAGATGGCTGCCCTCTACATCTGGCCACCTAAAGCCACTAATTGGTGGATACTCCCCCCACTCAAACCCCCTCACACATTCACACACACACGCAGAATTTACCAGTTTGTTTGTTTGTTTGTTTGAATGAGACAGTTTGTTTGTGTTTGTTTGTTTGTTTTGCTTTAAGATTCATTTTGTGTGTGTGTGTGTGTGTGTGTGTGTGTGTGTGTGTGTGTGTGTGTGTGTGTGTGTTTGTACTTACGACAATCCTGTTCGTCCGAGTCGTCCTCACAGTCATTGTCCCCGTCACACACCCAGGAGCGGCGGATGCACTTGCCGTTGTCACAGTGGAAGTCCAGGGGGGAGCAGGTGGGCAGCACTGGAGGTGAACACAGGACACCAGTCAGGAGTCGCACACACACACACCCTGATACTAACGCACAATGACAAATCAATCTTTAGAAGGAGGAAAACAGAGGAAAAGAGGGACAGAGTGTGTGGGGACAGTCAGAG
>CM030173.1:18472732-18477732 GCA_017639675.1 Aplochiton taeniatus
CAGGCTCCTCTCGGGGATATCAGCACACACTTAAGTAAACCTCAGAAGCCCTGTGTGTGTGTGTGTGTGTGTGTGTGTGTGTGTGTGTGTGTGTGTGTGTGTGTGTGTGTGTGTGTGTGTGAGAGAGAGGTAGGGATGCATTCAGCCTCGGTCTACATGTCTTGCTGAATCATTGGATTCCTTGTCGGTGTGTCTCTGTTGGTCCTCACACTGCCCCAGTGTCTGGCCTCGCCGGCTGAATCGCCCAGAGCAACAGAGCTCTGCTCCAATCAACGCAACAGCGTTTGGCTGTCTGGAGAACATGATTCAAAAGCCATGAAATCACAGGCGTGGCCCGCCTCGACAAGCTGGTGGAGGGAATTCCATCAGCGCAACAGAGGCCAGGTCACATGACGCCGCCGCCCTCCACGTTACCCACAACCCCCCCCCCCCCCCCCAGCCTCTCCCTCCCCCGTGGCCGTCTAAAGCTCTGCTTGGTGTGGCTTCTTGGGGCCGGAGGTAAAATTGGAGGAAACCACACGGCGAGGAGACACGGCCTCTTCAGCAGTCTACTGCCAGACACACTCCCTTTCACTTCTTTAGAAGGGGCCATGTTCCCCCTTCAGAATGAAAACGCCAGCTGCAAATCAGGGGGGGACGAAAGAGCCACACTCATGAACGGTCGCCTTTGTCAGCCGACTGGATAGTCCTCGTCCCCGCAGCCGGTAGCGGACGAGTCGGCCGAACGGCCCCAATATGAAGTATGAAGAAAAGATGTCAGTTGGACCCTGGCCAGGGAGAGCAGCAGAGCCCGGTGAGTGGGCAAGATCGATCAGGCAGCACTAATGGATTGGGACGGCTTAATTGAAAGCTTTAATATCTGATGGCTGCTTCCAGGCGTCTGCCTACATGGCGGTGCGGGTCGATGATGGCCTTCTGGAGGGGGTCGATGGAGCTTACAGTGGAGAGGGAGCAGGGAGACACAGTCAGACAAATGGTAAGGAACACAAAGGACAGCCTGTGTGTGCTCCTCTGGTCAGGACAGGAAACCATGAGGTCCCAGGGACAGTCAGGGGAGACAGGTTCTCTGATGAGGTAACCCCCCGCCGCCCCCTCCCTCCCTCCCTCCCCCCCTCCCTCTGGCTGACCCGGGTCCCAGCTACACCAGGGTGCTGATTGGAGCCACATGGACCTGATTGGAACAAACGAGCCCATATGGAACTAATGAGATCAAGGATTGGCTAGCCGAGGAGCGAATAGGAGACTGGAGGGTTGATAACGGCAGCCGAGGACGGCCAAACGCGGATGATGAGTCCACCCCCTCATCAGAGTAAACTAATATCAGTGAGAGAGAGAGAGGACACTGCTAGCTCAGAGAGAAAGAGAGTTCATGGAGAGAATGAAGGAGAGAGCTGGTGGGGTGAGACAGAAGTAGAAATAGGCAGAGGTGATACAGCGAGATGTAGACAAGATAGAGAGAAAAAGAAAGGTAGAGAGAGAGAGAGAGGGAGAGAGAGAGAGGGAGAGAAAGAGAGAGAGGAGAGAGAGGTAGAGGTAGAGAGAGAGAGAGAGAGAGGTAGAGGTAGAGAAAGAGAGAGAGAGAGGTAGAGGTAGAGAGAGAGAGGCCACTCACTGCATCCGTCCTCGTCGCTGTGGTCTCCGCAGTCGTTGTCCCCGTCACACTGCCACTGGGCCGGGATGCACGTGCACTCGCCGAAGGCGCTCACCGCGCACGTGAAGTGGTTCCTGCCGCACGAGCACTCGGCGCTGGCCGTGACACCTGGAGGGACGACAAAGAGAGGGAGGCGGGGTTTAGGAGGCGGGTTTAGGAGGTGGGGTTTAGGAGGCGGGGTTTTGGAGGCGGGGTTTAGGAGGCGGGGTTTAGGAGGCGGGTTTAGGAGGTGGGGTTTAGGAGGCGGGGTTTAGGAGGCGGGGTTTAGGAGGGGGGGTTTAGGAGGCGAGGTTTAGGAGGCGAGGCTTAGGAGGTGGGGTTTGGGAGGCGCCTGGCAGGAGCAGAAGACACGGGGCAGGCAGGGCGAGTGGCACTCTATGACGAGGACGGATAGGAGGTATGAAAATGACATTTCCCCCAGCATTAATGGCCTCCCTGCTCACCAAGCCGTGTATGCTGTGTGCTATCAGGCCTTCGCTCACCATCCATCCACCCCCCGGCCCCCCCCCGCCCCACACACACACACGCATGGCAAAAATGTCACATTACTTTAATAGCAAAGCATGCTTGTGTGTGTGTGTGTGTGTGTTTGTGTGTGGGGGGGGGGGTGAATAGGTTCTCAGTCGGCCTCACGCCATTAAAAGGAGTGCAGTAAATATGTCCGGCCCTAATTTCCCCGGCCTCCATTATGCTCCGGCTCTTTGTGTGGATGCTGAGTGGTCGTGTCAACGTGTCTTGGGTGTGAGTGTGTGTGCGGCCATGCGTGCTAACCGGCACGGCGAGTGTGAAGCTCTAAAAGCTCTTCAACCCCGCCGGCTCCTTCCTAAGAAGAAACCTCCTCATAGGGCCTTGTGCCCCAGCACGTGTGTGTGTGTGTGTGTGTGTGTGTGTGTGTGTGTGTGTGTGTGTGTGTGTTGTACTTGAGATGATTTTCATAGCCTTTTGTGTTAACTAGGACAGTCTGTTAAGATTAAAGTCCCTCCTCCATTCCCAGAACCAGCACATGGAAGAGGACCCGGAGAGGGGACGTGGCGACAGGCTTCCAGGCTGACAGTGTGAAACACGTCGGGTAGGTCACATCGGTTTAACTCCTTCTCCCCCCGGCCCGTCTGTGTATTCGAATCCCCCTCGATCATGTTCATCACGGGAAGAGGAGAGAGCCTTCTGTTAATCTTGCACTCTTTGAAGCTAGTTACGACCGTTTGAGTGTGTGTGTGTGTGTGTGTGTGTGTGTGTGTGTGTGTGTCACCAAGATTGGCCTGCGGAAACAAGCCCTGAGGTTCCTGGAACTTCTGTCTTTGTGTGTGTGTGTGTGTGTGTGTGTGTGTGTGTGTGTGTGTGTGGTTCCTGGCCTCCTTACAAAGGCATCAGTCAGGCCAGGAGGGCCTGGCACGGAGCGCCCACTAACCTTCAGAACTCTCCCACAGCACTCAATTAATGGCCTCTTTCTTTTCACTTCCCTCTCTCTCTCTTCCTTTCTCTCCCCTCATTCTTCGCCCCTCCCCTGTTCACACTTCCCTTCGCTTGCCTCCCCTCTTTTCTTGTTGCCTTTTCAATATCCTCCACCGTCCCCTTTTTCAGAAGCGTCGAGTATGGGCAATGGGTATGCCCTCCCCCGCCCACAACCCCCCCCCCCCCCCCCTCCCCATCCCCACGAAAAATAAAAAACACAAAACACACACACAGTATTTCTCACTTTCTTTTTCCTCGCTCCCTCTTCAGTCAAGAGATCTTTGTGTGTGTGTGTGTGTGTGTGTGTGTGTGTGTGTGTGTGTGTGTGTGTGTGTGTGTGTGTGTGTGAGAAAAGCCTTGAGGCGTGTGCTTCTCTTTAGAGTCCTATCAGCTAACAGAACAATCAGTGGGCTAACTAGGCTACAACATCATAAATACCTCACCACACACACACACACACACACACACACACACACACACACACACACACCGTGGTATAGTGCTGTAGTTTACTGTATGCAGTAATATGCGGTAGTAGTATATTATATACTTTAGAATAGTGTAATAGAAGTAGTAAACCATACTGTTACTGTACATGGACATGGACCTAACAGGTTTGAATTGTGTGTATGAAACCATGGGATTTGTAAGGGTACAATTTATGTCTCTTGGGCCAGGAACAGCCCTATAAGTTAAAGTGTGTGCGCGCGTGTGTGTGTGTGTGTGTGTGTGTGTGTGTGTGTGTGTGTGTGTGTGTGTTTGTGTGTGTGTGTGTAGCAGTGGCTGGGAGCAGGACAAAATTACAGGCTATAGCTGTAGCAGTAGCCAGTCACATGGAGCCACACGAGAGGCACAGCATTTGTCCAACACGCTTTAAAAAGCACATGCCACACACACACACACACACACACACACACACACACAGGGCCATATAGCCCATTCAGCAGCACCACCATGACATGCTGTACACATAGATATCATCTAACCTGCAGAGTGTGAGTGTGTGTGTGTGTGTGTGTGTGTGTGTGTGTGTGTGTGTGTGTGTGTGTGTGTGTGTGTGTGTGTGGTGCTAAGTCCTTCCAATGATCCAAAGCCGCACTTCCTCCTTCCTCCCTGCTACCTCAGGTCACACACTGTGCTGCTCTGTGGGGGGAGTTTAACTCTTAGACCTCCAGCAGAGAAAAAACAGGCACAGACCACCAGCGGACCATCACTTCGGTCTGTGTGAGTGTGTGTGTGTGTGTGTGTGTGTGTGTGTGATAGAGCGAGACAGGTGGTCCTCGAGGGAAAACACGAAGCTTACCCACAAGGCCCAGCCACCTACAGCAGGCTGCACCAACACCACAGAGCCCACCTAGCACCCAGGCTATTCTTAAATCACACACACACACACACACACACACACACACACACACACACACACACACACACACACACACACACACACCAGGTCTGCTTCTGTTGTTCTGGGTGGCATTCGACCATCCTATCCTCCTCCCAAAGAACACACAATATAACAGCACCTCCTCAACAGACCTCCCACGCTACTACAATATGTGTGTGTGTGTGTGTGTGTGTGTGTGTGTGTGTGTGTGTGTGTGTGTGTGTGTGTGTGTGTGTGTGTGTGTGTGTGTGTGAGCCTTTGAGGGCGACCTCACAGACATTCTCTCATGTGAAGAGGACAGAGAGGACCCCGGCAGGCAGACACCTGACACGGCGGGGGTGCCTGGGGGGTTTTCAGGCGCGGGACAATGTCCTCTTCCGCTAGCCTCCGCCCTTTATTCCAGACCTCCGTCCTCTCTGCTTGACACCAGGACAGCTGCAGCCCACCGTGCCCCCCACCCCCACCCCCGAATGGCGCTCCAGGGCCCGGAGAACACCCTGACTGGAGGCAACC
>CM030173.1:18482732-18487732 GCA_017639675.1 Aplochiton taeniatus
GTCAGTGGACGGCAAAGGTTGGCCTCGTATCTGTTCTGAGGGCTCGGGGTCACGGAGGATCCTCGGGTCACAAACCCTCACTGCTCCACGTTCTCACATGGCTCCACGCAACTGTAGAGCTGCCACAGCGGCAGACTGGCCCTCGTCCTGGGCCCAACGTGACGACAGTCAGGTCTCCACCAGGAGACTGGTGCCTCACAACATGGGAACGTCCTGCTCCTGAAGGCTCCTGAAGGCTACCAACTACAACAAAACGAGCGGACCTTTAAAAATTTGCAGGCGTTACGAAACCTCAGGGTGTGTAAGGAGAACCCACACAACAAGAATACAAGCAACAAAAATGTCTGGGCATTCCAGAGGAGAAGGAGGAGGAGGAGAAGGAGGAGGAGGAGAAGGAGGAGGAGGAGCGGGAGGAGGCGGGGGAGGAGCGGGGCTGTTAAACTGGTGACTTGGAGGCCGAACCCGCTCCAGCAGCGGAGTGGGACAACCTGCGGTTGGGGTTTGAATTCCTTCCTTTCTCGGGGGCTCCTTTTGAGAGCGCAGGAGAAAAACAGACCCCTCCATTCAGGGTGATTTATCCCCGTGGCCGAGCCCTCTCTGCCTTCCTGCCCAGCGGGACGCCCGCGAGTGGCGTGTGAAACTCTCCTGGCTCCTCGGCCTCAAAAGGGAGGAACAGACAATGGCACTCGCCAGGCGCTCCCGCCGAACAATCCCCCTCTCGCTCGCTCTTTTTCTCTCCCCGCTTCCCTCGCTCGGTGGCTCCCTCAAAGCAAACCCCCAGTTCGTCACCAAAAGCTCCCCGAATTCCTTCAGCCTTCCTAGGGGTTCTGACACGTCGCTGTTACTCCCTCCGTCATCGCCTCTCTCCGGGCGCCTGCCTCTTTTCTAGCTTTCTCCCTCCCTACCTTCTCCTCCTCTCTGCGCACCTCCTCTCTCTCTCTCCATCATCGTCTCTCTCCCGGGGGGCGAGCGAGGCGGGCTGAATTGACGGGAGGACGGAGGAGAATGCCGCAGCGCCTCGGCTTTCCCAGAGTTCTCAGGACCCTGGTTGACCCTCCTATTGGCCACACCGTCAAAACGTGGCGGACCCCCTCCTTCTCTACGCTTCACCCCAACGTACTACCAGCCCCCCCCCCCCCCCCCCCCCTTACCTACTTTACTCCCATTGCTCACACCCTCCACGGCTGAAAGGCCTGCTGGCTCTCCGCAGCCTTAGGCGGGTCGACCCAACACGCAGCCAGACCCATTCATTCCTGCTAATAGCGCAATTGTCAGCACTGAAATTACGACTGGGAGACTGATTTATGGCAACGCCTCGCAAGTGATATTTAGGAAAACCCATCAGACGGGCATGGAAACGGACGAGGTGCTACGTGATAACAGCAAGCCCCCCCCCCCGCGGCTCCTCTCAGGGCTCTAGAAACCGAGTTGGTAGGGTGTGGAACGTGTGGCTAATCCGTTAGCGTAGCCCTAGCGCTGGCCGAGAACCGCTAAACCCTGAGACCAACGTCTCCACCTTAGACCGGAGTACATCCGTATACAGAGCGCTGCTCCTGCATCACCTCCATCTCCCCTGCTGCCTCCTCCCGGGGCCCACAGCAAGAGAGGGAACACCACCACCGCCACAGCTCCGGCTGGGGGCCATTTTGCCTCGGCGCTCACCGCTGGCTCCTACGGTGCAATTGAGCATTCAGCCGGCACCTCCACTCCCCCACCGGCACCACGGGGAGAGCAAAACCCTCCCTGCAGTTCCCACACTATTTCACCTGTCAGGCACTTACAAAACACAGGCGGGCTACGCCAAGCCCCCTCCATGGGGGCTGCCACAGCCCACCTCCCGCCAGCCAGCCAGCCTCCGGCCCAATGGAGACATTGTCATCGCTCTTTTAGAAGCGGGACAGGGCCTATCTTTATTGAGCGCCCATGGCGGTTGCCTTCTCCACAAGAGGCCCAAGAACAGGGACCGGAGGGGCCCGACAGTGTGAGGAGCGGGGGCCGACGGAGGGACGCTGTTTTCTTTTTTTCTTTTTTTTACCAAGTCTAGAGGATGAGTCATCGGAAACGAGCGACCGGCGATCAATACGACCCAAAGGCCCCTCACAATGGAGGAGTGGGGGGAGGGCAGAGCGGGGAGCCAGGGGTCCGGACGGACAGCTGATTGGTCATTAATCATCAAAGCAGCAGGTAGTCCAGCACGGAGCTCCATGGAGACGCGCGGGAGCGGAGCGAGGGGAGATCGGCCATGCTGTCGTTTACCCACCGGGGAGAGGAGATCGGTAGTGTGTTTCACCTGCTCGCTATTCCTGGAGCTAATGGAAATGTGGAAATGTGGAAATGTGGAAATGTGGAAATGTGGAAATGTGCCACCGCCCGAGGCTGCTCGGCGGATTACAGACAGCGCGGCGCAAACTTATTATTATAATTTTTTTCTTTTTTTACTCTTTGTCTGATTAGGAAGGCAAACAGCTGTGAAGACACAAGATACATTTTCCCCCTGTCTCGTTTTTGTGTGGAGTGTGAGGCTTTGAGTAGGCATGAGTGTCTGTGTGTGCGTGTGTGTGTGTGTGTATGTGTGTGTGTGTGTTTGAACGAAAGAGGTGAATCAGCTCAGCATCTCAAACGGCTAATTATAGGCCTGCACTAACTGTTTTACCAAACTACAGAGACGGAGAGAGTTACCGTTCCCCGCTAACAAAAACACACTCACCAACGAGATGGGACAAAAACACATCTATTAACCAATGACAGATAAGTGGCTCTCTCACACACAGACACACAGACACAGACACACACACACACACACACACACACACACACACACACACACACACACACACACACACACACAGGCTAATGCTTTTTGTGAAACAAAGCAGTCACTTGAGCGCCTCTCCACGCCCGCGCTGCTAAACACTCCTGCCGCAGAGGGCCAGAGGTTTGAGTCTTCTCACTGTGCCGGCTGGCATCCACATCATACCATCGTTGCCTTTTAAAAACACCCTAGCAATGAGTGGCGTAACCACTCCAGAGACAAACTATGCCTCTAAAAGGACCATTAAAAAGCTTGCACTCCGTCTCTCCGCACTGATTAAGGTCTTTATAACGGCACGGCTGATGTGTCCCCACTCCCTCTCTCTCTTTGAAATTACATTTTTCCGTGTGTGTGTGTATGTGTGTGTGATTACAAGTGTTTTCTGGATGGTACGCGGCCATGTGAAGATGGAGACACGTTTCTCATTAAAGTTCCATTTGCTATCGTCTAATCATACACAGAGCCTACCCTACTCCCCCGACCAAATAAGGCCCAGAAAAGGCTTATCTGTGGGTGCGTGTTTAACCACGTGTGTGTGTGTGTGTGTGTAATCCCACTAAAAGATGCCTGGTATCTATTCTCTGTTATCTATTATCTGTGTCATTGCCATTCCACTATCCACATTCATAACCAGCATCAGGAGGTAACCCAATAGAGGCAATTTGGCCCAGCACATTCTGGGATATGAAGCCATCCATCACCACGTGGCCAGTGTCACCGCAGCTTTGGGAGGGGCTGCCCTTGATACCCTCCCTTGGACCACACACACACACACACACACACACACACACACACACACACACACACACACACACACACACACACGGCAAGAGGGAGATACATGGAGAGAGAGACAAGGAGAGAGAGTGAAAGAGGGACAGAGTGAAATAGAGAGAGAGAGATTGATAGATAGAACAATCTAGAAAGACACAAAGGGAGAGGGGGGGGGGGGGAGCGCATTATGTGCCCACACATTATGTTGGCCCATCAGGTAACTAGCTGAGGGCAGACAGGCACTGGCTGTCGCTGCCAGGCGGGGAAATGAAGGGTGTCTGTCTGCACATTATGGACCACACGTCGCCAGCGTGGCCACAGGTGTGTCCGTCCCGCCGGCCTCACATCCATTTATTCACGCACATTTATTTTAGAGGTCGCCAGGGTCAGCCATAACAAATGGTGCCTCTGTGGCCCGCGGCGTCGGAACGAATGGTAGGACACGGCCATGTTTCACTTTTCTCAATCAACACACACAAGCACACACACACACACACACACACACACACACACACACACACACACACACACACACACACACACACACAGATCCTACACACACACACACACACACACACACACACACACCCTACAAACACACACACACACACACAACACACACAAACACATCAATAAGGCAGCCTCTGCATCCAGAGCATTGCTTTGCATCTTCCACGTCCCTGGTTCGGGGTGGTTTGATTGACAGCTCCTCCTCAGTCCGCCTGCTGTTTCCCTCTCCACTGTCTGTTCCCCGACACAGCTGATTAAAAAGGCCCGCCGCGTCGCTGTCTGTCACACACACACAGCACACACACACAGCGAGCCGAGTGAGATGAGCTCGGCCCCCGGCCCAGAGATGAGTGGATAGACTGATGTGGTGTTAGGTGAGTTGGGAATGTAAAGATTGGGGGCATAGCCCCTGTCCTCCTGTCTCTCTGTCCCCCTTCCCCCTATCCTCCTGTCTCTCTGTCCCCCTTCCCCCTGTCCTCCTGTCTCTCTGTCCCCCTTCCCCCTGTCCTCCTGTCTCTCTGTCCCCCTTCCCCTTGTCGTCCTGTCTCTCTGTCTCCCTTCCCCCTATCCTCCTGTCTCTCTGTCCCCCTTCCCCCTATCCTCCTGTCTCTCTGTCCCCCTTCCCCCTGTCCTCCTGTCTCTCTGTCCCCCTTCCCCCTATCCTCCTGTCTCTCTGTCCCCCTTCCCCCTGTCCTCCTGTCTCTCTGTCCCCCTTCCCCCTGTCCTCCTGTCTCTCTGTCCCCCTTCCCCCTGTCCTCCTGTCCTCTACCCTGGGCCAGCCGCTGGCCTCCTCCTGTCTCTCTGTCCCCCTTCCCCCTGTCCTCCTGTCTCTCTGTCCCCCTTCCCCTTGTCCTCCTGTCTCTCTGTCCCCCTTCCCCCTGTCCTCCTGTCTCTCTGTCTCCCT
>CM030173.1:18492732-18527732 GCA_017639675.1 Aplochiton taeniatus
CTCTGGCTCCAGACACACAGACACGCGTGTAATTGTCATGACAGAGGGATTAGACGGCCCGTCCCGCCGGACACGCGATAGATAGCCCATGACTCACCCTGGACACCGACGCCAGACTCACCAACACACTCACAAACACACACACACACACACACACACACACACACACACAGGACATTGCGACTCCATATAAACCCTATAGTCTACCGCCGTAGCAATAGATGGCTGTACTTGGGCCAGCAGCATTGCTTTGGTTTTCCTATCCCCGCTCAATACCCGGCTGCCTCCAGTTAAACTACACCTCCCAGCATCCCCCTGTGCTGGCGGGCTCCGACACCCAGGTCCTCGGGTCTGTCGGTCTCTAGCACCAGGCTCAGAGCTCCTTAACCACAGCAAAATGAGCTGCCAGTGATCCTGTGTTAATCCGCCTTTCCCTGGCCTAATCCAGGGCTAATGGGCTGCCATGATAGCCTCCTTCCTCCCTGATTAGGCCCGGCTTCAGTCAGCGGCTCTCCCCCTCTCTCCTCCTCCCCCCTTCCTCCCACTCCTCCTTCGCTTTACATCAGTTACTTCCACTTCTCTCTCGCTCCCACTCTGTCTTTTGTCTTCTGTCATCAAAGACGGACGGAGCGGAGTTTTACAGTGTGTGTGCGCGTGTGGGGTGTGTGTGTGTGTGTTTTCCTCCGTCTAGACACGGAGCAGCCCCTCCGGCCCCCTCCAGCCCAGGACAGCATCCCTGCTCTTTCTCTCTTTTTATTTGCTCCTAAAGTTCCGGGACAGACGATGGTTAAACCAGAGCTCTCCAGAGACGCGGCTCGCCCATAAATCTGTCCGCTTGATTTCCCCGGCACAGACAGCTTCCCGCGCTGGATCCGGCCGGACTCAGCTAGACTGGGAAAAACCGGGTTTAGCTGGAGCTGGAATATCTGACCAGCGTGTGTGTGTGTGTGTGTGTGTGTGTGTGTGTGTGACTGACTGACCTAGCCTTGTCTAATTGAAGTAGCAAGGAGAGAGATGGCGTCACTGGTGCGGCGCCTGCAATCTGCTACTGTGGGGCAAAGGGGCTTATGTGGGAGTATGTGTGTGTGTGTGTGTGTGTGTGTGTGTGTGTGTGTGTGTGTGTGTGTGTGTGTGTGTGTGTGTGGGCTAGTGCGTAGACATAGATGGGCGTATCCAGGTCGGAGGGGAGCCTGCGTACAGCTTTGCCATGCGGGGCCTAGGTCTGGGGCTGAGCCTGCCCTGAGTCTGCTGATCGATAGCATTAGGCCCTCGGCCCAGAGGGCCCGTCTCCGGACACTGCAGCTCAGGGAGTAGGGCTCTGATGTTATTTATGGGCACACAAGGGATCCTTCAGACGGGGGCCCCACTCAAACAGAAGGGCCGCTGTCGAGGGGCCTGCAGTGGCTCTGGGGAAGAGAGCCCAACTGACAGGTCAGCCTTAAAGCCTAAAAAATGGGGCCGGGCTCAAGGGGGACGCGGGGAGGGAGAGGGGACCCCTCCCGAGAGACGGGGAGACCCGGAGACAATGAGTCCCGGCTGTTGGAATGGAGAGAGAGAGAGAGAGAGAGAGAGAGAGAGAGAGAGAGAGAGAGAGAGAGAGAGAGAGAGAGAGAGAGAGAGAGAGAGAGAGATGGAACCACTGAGAAGTAAGGGAGGGGCAAGGAGAGGAGGAGAGGTTTTGGTGCTGTAGTGAAAGGGCCCCCCCTCTCCCAGCTGTCACCCAGCGCGGCAGAAGCGTGTGTCAGCCCCTCCACCCAGCCCCCGGGAGTGGAGGAGAAGGTGCTAAATCAAGGGGTTGTAGAGCCAAGCTGGTAGGACGTGGCGGTAGTCAGGGCCAGGGGGATCAAAGCTCTCAGGAGGGGAACACAACAACAGAACCCCCCCCCCCCCTGTCCTCCCCTCATCACAACCACCCTCCCTCCCTCCATCCAGCTGGACGCTTCCCTCCTGTCACCTCTTAAAAGAGGGGCCCTTTAGGGGGGAAAGTCAGCATCATAAAAACCCCACCGGGTGTGTGTGTGTGTGTGTGTGTGTGTGGTGGGGGGGGGGGGGTTTGGGTTGTGGGCTCTAAAGTCAGATGTGACTCTGTTTGAGCCAAAGAGCAGATCTGTCACGGCTGTCACCGCAGCTTAGCGATGAGGCGGATGGAAAGAGAGGGTAGAGAATGAGGCTGAGAAGGAAAGAGGCAGGACAATCCTGATAGAGGAGAGACGAGGAGAGAGAGAGAGAGAGAGAGAGAGAGAGAGAGAGAGAGAGAGAGAGAGAGAAACGGCTCGGATCAGACGCGGAAAAAAGAGAGTGACAGGAGAAAAATGGGGTTGAGAGGCGAATGGGATTTCGGTATTAAACCGGAGGAAAAAGTCAATGTGAATGTGTTTGCGTGTGAGTGCTCGGGTCTGAGTGTGTAAGTGTATTCGTGTCAGTGCACGTGCGTGTGTACGTGCGCGCGTAGATTCCCAAAGCCATTAGTGAACACGTGCCGTGTGCGCGCCAGCACGTGTTTTTCTTTCCAGAGTGAAGGCCCCTTCAAAAAGCCCCCCACTCCACCCAGGAGAACAGAACGGTGAACGGCCAGCTCGACCCCGCCGCAACCTCTCACCCCCAATCCACTGACCTGGAAGTTATGTCCATTCGGGGCGGCTGTTTCCTGGCTCCATAAAGCGGCGGGCGGAACTGGGGGAGATGAGGGTTGGCGAAGAACAGAGGGGGCGGGATCGTTAGCCGGCCGCCACAATGGCCGCCACTGTGTCCCCTGTCCTGTCCGGCCTGGGCCCTAGGACGGGGTCAACGCTCGGCCCCGCCTCGTAAAGACCCGGAGGGGGGGGGGGGGGGGGGGGGCTGACAAGCGCACAGGGAGGCTTCCTAGCGGGGAGGATTTGGGGGCGGAGGGGTGGAGAAGGCTGCTGGGCCAGCTCCCTAACGCCACAGACAGAAAGGGCGAGGCCAGCCAGAGGACAGGAAGAGGGAGGATGGTGGTGACTCGGGGCCGACTGGAGAGCGGGCGGCACTGGACGCGTGTCAAGCTCTTCCAGCGCTGGCGCCTGGGCTATCACGCCCTGGAGCTCCAGAGCTCCACATCCCTCCTCAGGGAGGGGGCGATGAGGTAGGGAGTGGCCTGGAGACAGGGCTCGGGTCTGGCCTTGTCCGTCTGGCACGTTGGCCCCCGGCCTGGAGCTGGGGGTCTGGAGCCGGGTGCCCTTCTGTCCTGTCAAGGTCATAGTGGGGACCAGACGGCCAGGCTCGACTAAGGAGAGGGGGAGAGACAGAGAGAGGGGCGGAGGAGGAGGGAGGGAGGGAGGGAGAAAAAAGGCTTGGCAGCGTGCCAAGCCTCTTAGTTCCCTGCCATCCCTTGCCATCCTCTGCCCAAATCCCAACCCTGTTCGATCTATAGTCCAGGAGATAACGTTCATTGTCCTCTAAAAATGGAATTACCCCACTATCCCTGGGCAGACACTAGAACACACCCACACACCCACACACCCACACACACACACACAAGATTGGTGGTGGTGCAACACAGATAAGAGTTCCACAAAGTCAACAGTGATTTATCATCAGGGTGGTGTGTGTGTGTGTGTGTGTGTGTGTGTGTGTGTGTGTGTGTGGCGGATAAGGGAGCCAAGGCAGGGGGGAAGAGGGACCCACTGAAAAAAAGAAGAGAGAAAAAAGAGATAGAGAGAAAGAGAAGTACTAAGCCCTTCGCCGGGGGAGCATTTGATTGGCTAGCTCCCGCTCTGCTCTCCAGCCGGACATGAACTCTGTAATTGGGTTTGATGTCCCCCTGCTCCTCCCAGCCAGGGACCTGAGCCTCCACACCATCAGACACTACTGGAAGCCCGTACGTGCACATGTGTGTGTGTGTGTGTGTGTGTGTGTGTGTGTGTGTGTGTGTGTGTGTCTGAGAGTGAGAGTGTGTGTGCGTTTGAGAGGAAACACAGCAGGACGGGGGACAAACGGGGCATGGTGCAGAGTGCTACCTGTCCCAGCTCCTCAGTGCAGCCCTGATGGAAGCCCCAGAAAGGCATACGGGGGCACGGAATGGGAAGACTACATTTAGCCTTCCTGCCTTTGAAGCTCTCCCTCCTTTGCTCTCTCTCTCTCTCTCTCTCTCTCTCTCTCTCTCTCTCTCTCTCTCTCTCTCTCTCTCTCTCTCTCTCTCTCTCTCTCTCTCTCTCTCTCTCTCTCTCTCTCTCTCTCTCTCTCTCTCTCTCTCTCTCTCTCTCTCTCTCTCTCTCTCTCTCCTCCATGTCTGGCACATCAACAAAGACTTTGTCTCGGAGCCCACAGGAGGTGGGGGTGTTGGAGCCGTCGACACACCGCTCGGAGCGCCTGAACGAGGCTTAGCCCCGGCTCAGCACCACCGTGGGAGGTCTGAGCTCTTCTCCTCAACACACACAGCGAGTGAGTCAACGGAGGAGGAGGTGGACTGCGCCGCCGTCAGACGACACCCAGCAGCAGATCCCAGGTCAGGGCCGGCTCTTGAGAGTGACTGGCGGGGCCACTTCAGAGGGGCCCAGAGTCAGCTGGTGGTGAATGGGTCCAGTGTGGTGGGAGGCCTGGGGGAGGGGGGGCCCGGAAGGGCAGCGCGAGGCCCCGTCTCCACCCCCCCCACCCCCCCCACCCACCCCCACCCCCCCCACCACCCCACCCACCCCCCCGCGCGCACGCGCTCGTTGCCGGCTGAACCTGGAGGGACGGCGTCACGTGATTGGTCGAGGAGGTCTCATTTTCGGTGCGTGTCTTCCAGAGCCACTGTCAGTGTGTGTGTGTGTGTGTGTGTGTGTGTGTGTGTGTGTGGGGTTCTGTTCTGGTGTTTGCGTGTGCGTGCAGCGGGTCCATCCTCCCCTCGTGATCCAAAGCGTCAGAAGTCAACGAGAAGTCAGCGAGGCAAACTCAGGACTGCGCGGCTTCACAAGAAGCTCCTTTCAGCAGGAGTGTCTGCACGCTATAAGACCTCGCGCGCACGGCCGCGGGTCTATTTAGAGCTGCCTGCTAATACGAGGAGCGTCTTCCTGGGCACAGCCGGAGTGAGGACTTTGCCTCGGTCAGGAACAGAGGGTCCCTAGATAGCTGGCCACCACTTCCCAACAGGAAACAGTCTAAAGTGAAGTGACTCTGAAAATGCGCCCTGACAACACAGCCCCCCCCCCCCCCCTCTCTCTCTCTCTCTCTCTCAAGCTCACGCTGAGGTCAACATGAGAGCAAACGTAAGAGGAGAGGGTCAAGGGTAAGGGAGGGGGAGAGGGTGTTTGCATTCCAGTTCTCGCCACGGCCTGTGTGTGGCCGGCTGGACGGTGTCCTGCTGTCTGCAGGAGGTGGTGGTGGGGTGAGGATAAGCGCAGGGTGGGGGGGGGGGGGGGGTTATGGGTGGGAGAGACACACCGGGCCAGGAATAGCCGTCAACACCTGGGGACCCATGTTTACGCGTCATGTCTAGCAGCCCTCAACTCGCCACAACAACAGCATCACATCAGGCAGGAGTCAAGACACACACACACGAACACACAGACAGACACACACACAGACACACACACACACACACACACACACACAGACACACACAGACACACACAGACCCCTTATCGTGTAGGAGGAAAACAGGAGCACACCCTGTCTGACTGGCTGGCTGGCTAACTATAGCCATGATAAGGAAAAGATGCTTCCATGATAAAGCCCAGAAATAAAACGGTCACCCTGTATGTCTGTAGCAGGCGCCTCCACAGCAGTAATCAGAGACTGAGGGGCTACTATAAAGATGATCCAACCCCCGGCCCCACTCATACATCAATGCCCCCGTGTGAGGAGGGGGGAGAGGGGGGGTCAGCACCACTCAGGCTGATGACGGCCCCCTACCTTAGCCCCCCAGGGAGACTGGGGCTGGGCCACTGATGCCAGCCTCAGCTGTGCCACAGGGAGACGGCGGAGGTGGCACAGTGTGGTGTGTGTGTGGCAATCCGACAGGGCTATAGGCTTTGGTTGGAAGCGGTGCATTGAGGTGTGTGTGTGTGTGTGTGTGTGTGTGTGTGTGTGTGTGTGTGTGTGTGTAGGGCACCCTGCCAAGGGGACATATCTGAGTGGAGGGCCGTGGGCGCCAGGCGCCAGCTGAGCTCCTTTATTCAGCCTGCTGCCACGGCTGCCAGGCAACTGGACTGAGCCATGGCACCTGTCTCATACACTCTCTCTTTCTCTTTCTCTTTCTCTCTCTCTCTCTCTCTCTCTCTCTCTCTCTCTCTCTCTCTCTCTCTCTCTCTCTCTCTCTCTCTCTCTCTCTCTCTCTCTCTCTCTCTCTCTCGTGCACACACACACACACACACACACACACCAGAGAATCAGAACATTGAAAAAGACTAGCACGCGCTCCCCAACTCCAGAGTTCAGAGAGGACCCACCTCCTTGCTCCTGTCACTATCAGGGTGGTGCTGGGAGCTAACGGGTGGCACTAGCGCTTCAATCAGAAGCGGACCCTTCCTTCCCTGTTAACCCCCCCCCCCCCCCCCCCCTCGTACCTCACAGCCTGACACACCTGACAGCTGGAGAGCAAGGACGATCGGAGGTGGCGCGGGCAGGGAGCGTCCGACCCGGGGCAGAATGCCACGGCCTCCGCCCCACCCGTCGTACGCCCTGACTCTGACACCCCCCCCCCCAGGCAGTCAGGAGCAGGCAGAGTGGCGTGTCTGTGAGGCCTTGAAAGGTGCCATTAGTGGCCCCGCTCCGCACAGCGTCACTCGGCCCTGTCTGAGAGCCCTGTCTGCACCGCCGCCCCGCTTGAGGAGCCATTTCCAGGGCTGACGTGTTTTATGAAGGCCCCTCCGTAGCATGGCCTGGCCTCTCTGCGTTGTCAAGGTCACAGCAGTCCATCACCCAAATGGGAACCAGGTAGTGGGCGGGGAGACAGTAGGGACTGACACTGTATGAAGGGCTTTGTCTGTGTGTTTGTTTGTGTGTGTGTGTGTGTGTGTGTGTGTGTGTGTGTGTGTGTGTGTGTGCGTTTGTGCGCGTGCGCAGGACACAGGTCCCCCTAATGTAAACGATGAACCACTCTGTTCTTACCACCACCGAGCTGGGCTTGGTAAGGAGGGGGGGTCCTACCTCGATGCTGCCCCAGTCCCTCTCCACCTCCTCTAGGGGGAACATGGCTGCTCTCCTGGTCTGCTGCTGGCCACGCAACGGATTGATGTAGGATGGAGGGGTGGAGTAGAATAGGTCAGTCAGGACACTGACCTCACCAGACCCCCCCCCCCCCCACCCTCCGTCCCGTGGGGTTAGGTTTGGGCCCGGGGGGAGGCCTGTGTCCAGGCCTGCTCCTGATTAAGACTTTGGCCCCTCCTGGGCTAACACCTGGACGGGATTGCCTGGCAGAACCAGCCTATCGGGGCAGGACAACAGCAGCGCGGCCAGGCCCACTCCCCACCCCCTTACCACTGGAGCAGCGCGGCAGTCTGTGGTGGTTGAAAACAGCCCTCACATAGCCTAGCCGGCCCCCTGCATGCATTACACACAGCCCTCCTCTTTTTCACTCAAAACACATCCACACGGTCTCTGGTTTTGGAAGAAACTCATGCGGCAATATCCTATGACACGCCTCTAAAACTATTTCGGTGTAAGACCAAACTTAAAAACAATGCAAAAGCTTGGAAGCTGCCAAACTTTTTTTGGGGGGGTTTTCCTGTAAAAACCCAGAGAGGAACCCCGGTCGAGGCGTGTGGTGTTGATTCTCTCCAGTAACTCCCCGCCTGTTTTTCCACGCTGGTTGGCACGCCGCAGGGCACGACTGCCCCTTCCAAGAAGACAATTATCCCCGTGTGAGCGCGGGGCCGTACCTGTCCCGGTGTGTCCGTGACAGGGAGCAGACACGCACGCCGGGGGCCCGGGGGCCTCCCAGTTGAGGGCTATTAATGCGCATTAGCCACAGCGGGGTGGAAACCGGCCTCCACCAGCGACCATTTTGGTCCCGTCGCAGGGGGATTTCAAACGGCCCGACCGGAATTAAAAATGGGCTGATTCCAAGAGAACGAGGACAGCGTGTCGCGGTGGACTGGCTGACCAACATGGAAGGCTCACTTTTCCTCAACGCTACATCCTACATGAAATAAAAGGTGTCAGGGCCGTAGAATAGCCCACCATATATATCAGCGCACGGTGGGAGGAATGTTTTACAGTGGGAGGCTGACCCAATTACGAATGGCCATGGGTTCTGTTCTGTTCTAGACCTGTTTGGCTCGGTTGTGTTGCGTTGTGTTCTATAGTGTTGTGTTGCGTTGTGTTCTTTGGTGTTGTGTTGCGTTGGGGTCCTTCTCCATCATCTGTCTTTTTTAGCAGATGGTCCCCTCTCTGTGGTTGTTTGTCAGCTCTGTGGGTTCTGCCCCGGGCTAAAAAAACAGACCAATTAGAGGCCAGCCTGGCCCCTGGGGGCGGGAATGGCTGGAACATGTAGCCCGGGGCGAAGTCCCTGCAGCGCTCGTCCACATAAAACCCCTCCTCTTCCTCTTCCTCTTTCTCCCACCTGGACACAACACACTTTCTCACACTCAGTTGTTCTTTTTCCAAGATGTCCGGAGGCAACGGATGCATGCCACCCAGGTTTACATTCTTCTAAGCCTCTCATTTTCTTTTACACTACCAGCCCCATCTCTCACCTAGTGGAGCTCCGTGGAGCCGAGGGTGCGGAGATTACACACCGGTGCTCCTTAAAGCCGGGGATCATCTCAAGGCAGGCCCTCGCAGAAACAGCCTTTGTTTGCGGCATTGCTCTGCCTTGGGTCAACTGATGCAGGACGGCTGGCAGTGTTTGGCACACGAGCACGCAGAGCCCTACGCACGCAAACACACACTCGCACACTGCCAGGGGTGAAGGGGTTGACAGGAGGGCGAGGACGGATCTCAAAAGAGGGACGTCTTTGGGAACGTGGGCGACGTCATCTTCGTTCGCACGCGTGTCTGGTTCCCATCCCGAAAGCGAGCGTCGCAGCCTCTGAGCCAGAGAAGGCAGAGCGGAGGTGGTGGTGTGTGTCGGGACGCAGGGCTGAGGAGCTGCTGTTATGGAACAGGGAGTGTGTGCTGCAGTGTCAACACCGCCCGCCCAGCGCCACGCTTTCATCAGTCACCGGGAGTCGCCGCTGTGGACCTTGAACCCCACGCATATTTGTCTTCTCTCTTTGGCCCGGGGGCGAGCCCAAAGAAAAACAACAGGGCCGGGATGAGAGGGGGCGGCACCCACACGCCACGGCCCCGAGAGCAGCCAGGCAGAGGGGCACGACGGAGGGGTGGCAGGTGGAGGAAAAGGAGTTTCAGCTCCTGGTAGAGAGGGAGCGGAAGGAGGCGCAGAAAGAGGAAAAGAGCCGGGGGGGGGGGGGGGGCGACATGATGGAACACTAGTCCCCAGTGGCAGATTGAGTGCTTTGAGCAGACCCAGAACAGGGGCTCCCCTGTGAATACTAAGAGGGGGCCCGCAGAGGAGGCCCCGCTCTGGCTACACAGTCCTACATCCTCTCCTGGGAGAGCCCTCCGTGTCGGGGGCTTCCAGCACTTGTGCTGGAGTAGCTCTGCTTGGAAGTAGAGGGCAGTGGAGGGGGTGATGGGGGACCCGGCAGGGCGAAAGACTAGGTTTTCTTTTTTTGGGGGAGGGTGGGTGGGGTGTGTGCTTCATTAAAGAGGCCATTGTTTTAACAAGTGCATGCTGCCTCCCCCTTTTCTCCCGGCCGCCTCCCCTTCAGACGCCCACCACACTCCGGCGAGTCAAAAGGCGCAGTTTAGCCCCTGTGAGCGCTGAGGGGGCCCGCCTTGTTTTGACACTTTGTCCTGCCTGGCTCCCGTGAAAGGCCCCGTTTCTATGGGCCACTCGAGTTCATTAGGGAGTGCAGCTCTTTCAGCCGCGGCCCCCACTCCAGCCCCAGGCCTCAATGGGGCCTGCAAAGCCCTTACTGTTTGTTTAATAGAGCTTGCTGCTCGGGACTCCCCCCCTTTCTCCTGCTGATTCCTAAAGCTGGTTGATTTAGCGTTTACAGGATGAACTTCTCGCAAAAGCGGAAGAAGCAACGAGTTAAGATCAAGCCACTGAGCCGGGTCTACAGATAAGAGGGGGAAAACACAACGAAGAAAAAAAGAAAACGAAAAAATGTTTTCCCCTGAGAATGTGTAATGTAGCAGCACTAGCTGCTAGCGTGCGTCCAGGAGGGAATGGGTTAAATTTCGCACCCATCTGATTACATAATTCCCTTGACATTATTCAGGAGAGGTGGTGAGAGATGTCACTGTAGAAGGACTGATACTCTGAGACTCTGACAGGACGGACGCAGCAAAACCAACGGCAGAATGTCCACTTGACCAGCCGGCCTCCGAGGGATAGCCAGACCCACGGCTAAGTTAGCATGCTAACGCTAATAGGGGGAGCAATTTTGGCCAGATGTATTCCCTGGTGAAAAACAGCTAAAACTCCAAAGCAGTGGTAATGGATCTGTGTGTGTGGGGGGGTGTGTGTGTGTGTTCTCAAAGAGCGATAGCTGCATGGCTAGGGTTGCGTGTCTACTCCTAGTTTCAACATCTCGCCTATCCACACTGATCCCTACGACACTGATATCAGTCACCCACCAGGTGCTACCTCGGAATAGGGGGCTGTGTGTGTGTGTATGTGTGTGTGTGCGTGTGTGTGTGTGCGTCCGTGCATGCGTGCGTGTGTGTGTGGTGAAAAAACCCATTCCACTAGTTCCAGGAGGAGCCTGCGTGTGTACTGTATGAGGGGCCTGGTCTGAAAGGTTTGGGTAAGGCTTCGACTGAAAGGAACGTGTGTGTGTGTGTGTGCTAATGCATGCGTGCGTGTGAGGTAACGGTGTGTGTGTGTGTGTGTGTGTGTGTCTGCGTGTTGGTGCGTGAGGTAACGGTGTGTGAATGTGTGTGTTGGTGCGTGAGATAACACTGTGTGTGTGTGTGTGTGTGTGTGTGTGTGTGTGTGTGTGTGTGTGTGGAGGGAGGTGTGAAAGCCTTCATTCCAGCACCTTTTGCGGGCCATGGGGAGGACAGCTGTAGTCCATATCTACCCTGCTGTGGAGGAAGAGGAGGACGAGGGCAGGGAGGGCTAAGGGGTCACAGCTTCAAACAGTCTCACCACAGGGACACATGAAGGAGCACGGTCCATAGCGATGGGCTATGGGCCTGTCGATAAGACTGTCCAAATCATGGTCAAAAAGGAATAACTTCCATTAGAACTGTTTTTAGAGTTTGTCATGGGTTACCGTGTGTGTGCCTCGGAGATAGTCGACTTTTGATGGGGCCCGGGAGAAAAAGAAAAGCAGTTGCGCGCGCGGAACCAGTCACAGCCCCGACATCAATTAAGGGAGAAAAAGACCCAGCTCATCTTACGGTCTCTCTTTCTCTCTCTTCTTTTCTGGCCTTCATTCCCATGGGACTGCCTTTAAAGGAGATGTTGTATGTAGTTTGTGTACAGCATGCAAACACACACACACACACACACACACACACACACACACACACACACACACACACACACACACACACTCCATGACCTTGCTGTAGACAGGCAGCGTCCAGTCAGTCCATTGAGAGGCCTCTGTGTCTGCTAGTATTTATACCCTGACCTCTGCCCCAGTCCGCTGAACTGGCCTATCTGTAAACCCCGGCCCCTGGCCCTCCACTCTGGCTCCTGGCCCTCAGCCCCATTCAAGGGCTCCAACCTGGAGAGCATTCCTCCCCTACTGGCCCCAGTGTGACAAATGGTAGGATACATAGGGCCCGGCACGTACAAATGGGCCTATCGTTTATGATTGCCATGTTCCTTGTTATCTGTGTGTACCTGTCTGTGTGTGTGTGTGTGTGTGTGTGTGTGTGTTTGAGCGTGACTGTTCGGTTCAACAGGGGTTCATTAGTCCCACTGTCACACAGAAGCCATAGGGGAAAAAAGTCGAAGGGAGACGGACGGGCAGAGACGGCCCCCTGAACAGTAGCATATGACAGACAAGCATCTTGTTTTGGTCTCCAAAGACATCCCGTGATGTCTTGGTTACCGTCACAGTACGCCTGCATAAGTGGGTTTATTTCAACCCAAGAACACAACGCTATTGAGATGCAGAGAGAGCGAGAGAGAGAGAGAGAGAGCGAGAGAGAGAGAGAGAGCGAGAGAGCGAGAGACACCTTTTATTGTAACAATACGCCAATGTCTCCATTCCCTGACACAGACGTCTTTATCGTTGGCAGTGGGAATGTCCGGATCATAATTGAATTCTCCTCGCCATACTGTTGCATTGAGTGCGCACACCAGTGGCAACAATGAGAAAAGGAACCAAGGAAAGAACAAAGAAAGAATGAAAAGAAAAGAAAGTTACATCTCTAAGCGCACACAAATGTTTTTGTCCAAATCAGAGGCGCTGGAGAAAAGCCACAAAAGACTTAGGCCTACTTTACCTCGGGCTGGTGTGTGTGTGTGTGTGTGTGTGTGTGTGTGTGTGTGTGTGTGTGTGTGTGTGTGTGTGTCTTTCCCAATATGCTGTATGTTTGTCCGTGGCTCCTCTCTAACTCTGAGGTTTAACTGTAGTCTTGTGTTCAAAGAAACTCCTCCAGCCCTGGTTCCTGTTTTTCTTCCCTCTTTCCTTCTTCTCCTCTCTACACCTATCTAATCTCAGCAGAAACCCCCAGGAGCGAGAGAGAGAGAGAGAGAGAGAGAGAGAGAGAAAGAGAGAGAGAGACATCTGTGTGGCTCCTCCAGTAAGCCGTGGGCTCCCTGTGTGATACAAAGGGAAGGAGAGATGGTCGCTGCTCCTCTGGTGTCCCGGTGAAGCTCATGCTCCGGGGGGCTGTGCTGCTCCCGGTCCCTGCCTGTGACACCACATGACACACGGCATGGTTGTGATGGATGCCCGCCTTGGGGGGGCGGTGGCGTCGGATTCCACAAACCGCACGCCACCGAGCTAGAGTCTCACGATCCCACACCGGGTGCAACCGCGCAGGGAGCCAGGTGATGTGTGGGAAGAAATAAAGGTTAGGAGAGTGGGGGGACGGGCTCGGGATATTTTCCCCCCAACCCGGTCTACATCTTTAAATGAAGCGGAGAACAGCCATCCCCCCCTTCCCTCCCTCCCCTCCCTCTCCCTGTCAAAGGTTAAGGTGGGCGGTGGGGGTGTGGGTGTGGGGGGGGGCTGTCGAGAATCAGGTCGCCCCGGTTGGTTGGCTGGGTGCTACCTTGGAGGTGCAACCCCATCCATGCGGCCGACCCGCGGCGCACTGGGGCTATCAGGTGGCCCATGCTGCTCCTCCCACACAGTGAAAGCTGAACCCCGTGGCCTGCATCCCACCCACCCACCCAGCCAGCCAGCTAGCCAGCCCGAGGGGGGAAACGTGCATGAGTGCCCGCTCAACCACTAATGCATTAAAACCCAATTTACCGTTAAAATAAAATAAAACATTTATCACAACAACCTCTATAGCAAATGGCTCGCTCCATGCAAGGTTACGACCACTCATTTCTTCTGAATCGCTCAAGAAAAAATGAACGTTAATTAAGCTCCATAATAAACACCCGAATCAAGTCCCACTAAAGAGTAACACAGAGCGAAGAAGGGTCATTTAGCCTCCAAGGCGCTACAACTACGTCCCGCATACCCCCACACGGATAAACCCCAACAGAAACACAGCCCCTCTCTCTGCTAATTATTTTACGTCTAAAGAAGATTTTACGTCACTAATAGCCGACCCAAAAGGAAACATGGCCGCTAGCCTGATGGAGCGTGACAAGGAGACGGTTCCAACAAAAGCTTCTCGACCAAATCAATGAACGAAAAAAAAAAGAAAAAAATCAATGCAATTGCACTGAACAACAATGTAATTACACAGTTAAATAAAGGGCACTTCTAGAAATATGGCGGACCTATCACAGGCGATCGATAGCACGCCAGCGATCTGGCTAAAGCCCATTGACTAGAGTAAAAGGCCTCCGATTCCCCAGAGGGCCGTAACAAAGAGCACTGTAGTTCGGTGCTGCGAGGTGCAGCTGTGTGCAGTTTTCTGTGGCAGTGTGTGTAGCGGTGTGTGTAGAGGTGTGTGTAGCTTTGTGTTGGTCCAGGAGCTGGGGTGGGGGGTGAGCGGTGTCAGGAGACTAATCAGAGTGACCAGGCAGAGGACTCAGGAAGGCTGACCCCGACACAACCAGCCTTAATGAAACAGAGAGAGGGGCCAGCTGGGAGCGGACACACACACACACACACACACACACACACACACACACACACACACACACACACACACACACACACACACACACACACACACACACACACACACACACACACACTCCGGTAGGCTAATCACAAGCAGGCAGCCTCCGAGCAGCTCTCCCCTTTTCTCCTTCTTCTCTTCCTTTGTTGTGGGCCGTATGTTTTACCTCCTTTCCCCGGCCAGCTCCTCACCTACTCCCCTCCCCCCTACAACAATCAGGACAGGTCTAGTTCCTATACAACCACACTTCAGTCGACCAACGTGAGTCTCCATGTGGTTGCTCCACTGTTTCACAGCCTCGGCGCAGCGCAGCAGTTCCTCAACCAGGTGTTGACCAGGGGTTCTCCTGGGGTTCTATACACACACACACACACACACACACACACACACACACACACACACACACACACTTCTCTGCAGCCCTGGTTCCTTGGTACAGGAGGACACAATAGAGCCCCCCCTCCTCAGAGAGGCCGGCCCCAAAATCAATAGCGTATTTCTCAATGAGCCGCACTGAGCAAAGTGCATCTCTGGTCACATTTTATTGGTGCCACAACAAGGGTCCCGCTATTGCCCCCCCCCCACCCCCACCCCCCCCACCCCCACCCCTGCTCACAGTTCAATGGTGTAATGCACTCTCTTGCACGCTATTAGTCCAGACCAGGCCATTACTCTCTAACTACGACCACTCAGAGCGCACGAGACATCCCATACCTTACAAACACACACACACGCACACACGCACGCACAAGCGGAGCAATAATGAGCGCAGACTAGCCAAGAAATCTATCCATCCACCCAGGCCAGGGTTGGTTGAATTATAGCTCTCCAAAAAGACTGCAGCACATTCACTTTGAATTCATAAACATAAATAATTATCCTGTTATGGTTAAGTTATGAAATCATAATCCAGAGGCTTTAATGAAACTGAAATAAGGCCCAGATGAGCCATTATAAATACAAAGCATGATCAAACAATTCAGAGCTCAATAAATCATGTAAGTTGACAGTTCTGTGTGCAAGTAGGGAAATGCCAGTAACAACACAAAGCAAGACAGACGGACAATAGAAGCCTGGAAAAAACGTCACCTAAAACAAGATATGGCCCAAGTCACCCTGATTGCTTTATGACAGAACATGTATATAATCGAGCCGAGTATGACCTCCAAGCTCACAAGCCAAAGATAACAGGGTATGCAAGGCCTGCCGCTGAAAAGACAACAGTCTTTGCTAAATATAGGATCAGGAAGATCCAAGGAGCCTTTGTTTTCCACAAGATATCGAAACAGAGCATATCTAGCTGACATTTGGGAGCGTGTGCTGGTGACATTTAGCAGACTGTCACAATTACTGGTGGGTCACATATCCTATAGCGAGACACGCCACCCAGTTAGCGAAGCCCTTTTTACTATCATCTTAAATAAATCTATGTCAGATGACTTGGGCTACGTGCGTGTTTAAAAGCACGCGCACAGGTAGGTCTATTGCTTGGTGTTTCTTTGGGAGGGCAGTTCTTCATTGACGGCTATGCATTCCAGCGGTTGTTCCAACATGTTGTACATAGAAGATGTTAGTGGAAACATAGGAAACGTAGAAAAACACACTTGACTGTAACCTCTAAGGATTCTGTTGGGCGGGGGTGTTTGGGGAAATAAAGAAACCAACAAAATCTAGTGTAAATTTAACGGTAACTCGTCCTCCGAACTAAAACAGGAACCAAACTCAAACGACAGCGTCAAGGAACAGTTTATAACTAAGGCATCAGAATCTGTGGCAGCGGGCTGAAGTGTGATCAGCGCACTCGTGTAATGAAACCTGTCCCACACAAAAAAACGATAAGGTAACTGTCATACCACTAAATTCTAGGTTTTTTAATTCATTTGAATCACGATACAAACGGTGAATTTGCGCAACTTTATGCTGAGATGATACAAATACGCAATAGGGAATTATTAACAAGCGATACCAAGTAGCCTACATATTCCCCATTGTTGATTACTGTAATTTTTAAAAGGACTTATCACTGTACTAACTGATTAGTATGTTCAAATCTGCTTTCTGTTCTCTACAGGTGCATTTCCACTCATTGTAAAGACTTGTAAGTCATTTTAAAGTATTTTTCTGAGATATTTTCTCACCATTCCACACTCTTACGCCTTGATATTCACATTTAATTAACCACAGCCTACAGCAGTTTCGTGCACAACTGTGATGGCAAGATGAAAATTCACGAATATATCTTACCTTGGCTGTTAAGCAACAAAGTTAACAGTGTACCACATAGCACCGCGGCGAGCTGCATCTTGGACCCCTTTCTCTCACTCTCTCCGCGGTCTGTCTTTCCTTCGCAATAGCTTGCAAATGCTTGTAGTTTTTGGGTTATTAAAGAAGCTCCTGCACACCAACGAATATGAGGTTCATAACTACTTTCACACCATGACTAAATTAAACCTTTTGTGTAGCCTGTTCTGAGATGTGACAAAAGGCTTAAGAAGTTTCGTTTGGAGTCTTTGCGCGTACTGTCTTCAACATGTTGTGCTCTAGTTCCGATGTTGGAGCGATCAAAAGGAGCAGTGGACTGTACCAAACGAAAGGAGGGGGAGGAAAGACTAAAACCAGCCTACTTTTCTCTGGGATTTCTGCGTTATTTAACTAAAGCGGCTTCAATTGGGAAGTAACTTTGAAAACAGAAAATGTATGAATCGAATTTTCCTTTAAACAATGCTTATACCCAGAATACAAATGCCGACGTTAGCGTGACACCCCATCCCAGAAAAGTTCGTTTGCCCATTGACTGCTCCTCTGATTGTGTCATTCCTGAAGTTGAAATGTAATTCTGATGGTCAGCAAATCAAACCATCGTCGGGGACATCTGAATGCATGCAAATACAAAACTTTGCATAGGGGGTTTCATTTACTTCTGCTGTTTGAAAAGGCCCGATTAAAGATAATCTGGTCCTGCCGACATTACGACGCCTTTCTTTCTCTCTATTTCTCAGTCTCAGTCTATCTCTTTCCCTCTCTATTCTATTTCAATTCCTATAGGCTTAATTGGCTTAGAACACTGTGCAGTAATAATCGCCATATAGTAGTATGTAGAACACTGTGCAGTAATAATCGCAGTAATAATTTGAATACCAATATGAATAAACATACATATAGGTATATCATTATAGCCTGTAAGGGTCAATGGAACATTAAACAGCTATATATAAAAAAAAATACAAAATGTATTAAATGATCAAAAATGGGCCTACCATTTATAGGCTAAGGTCTGACATAACATCAGTCTGTTGGTGTCCCTATTGTGACACCATTCAGTCTTTTCTCTCTCTCTCTCTCTCTCTCTCTCTCTCTCTCTCTCTATATATATATATATATATATATATATATATATATATATATATATATATATAATGAACTACAACTCTATTACACTAATCTACGCAGTTTTGTGTGCATTTTGGAACTTTTGAATAGAACATCTGGCGTGCTGCTTCGCCTGAGTGGGTAGATCTTGGACAGAGAAAAACGTTAGGTGTGTAGGCTTCGATATAATGTTTGCCTATGCAAACAAGATACATCAGCACCAATATAACGGATTTCAGCAGGGTAAAATACAGTGTAGGTGAATCGACCTATCGGGTGCATAGTCTACACAGCTGTTGATTTACAGCAAAACAGTGTTGCCTGTGAAATACAAATCTGTGGTTTGGACATGAAAACTGCTACAAGGCTTCGTTTCTTCTTAAAAATAGCCTTTGGAATTGAATTTATTTCTAATAACCGGCTTTAGCGTGGATTGCGGAGAAGCCTTGTCTCCAGCTGTAAGTAGATCATGTTTATTCAACTCACGCATTCGTTTCGCTCTCCATGGTGGAAGGTATACGGCCTATCCTGACTGAGCATGCCACCCTTGGGAGTTAACATGCATGAATCAAAAAGTCCCTATGGAGGAAGGTTGTCTTTCAAGAACCAGGTAGTTTCATTAGTCAAACCCTATATGAAGGTGCCCTCAGTGCGTACATGCCAAATTGACACTGTAAAAATCCATGTCAAGTTTGTTTAAATCCAGTCAGTGCAATTCAACCGTCTGTATATGGTGCATGTTCTTGCAGATACAACACACAAGTCTCTGATGGTGTCTGATAGTGTAGACTTGGCTTCCATTAGACCTCAGGTTCACTTTAGAAGGCCCTTAAGGCGTTGATGACTCAGTAAGGGAGATGGATGTAGGTTGCCCAACATTAGGATTTCTGCATAGGCCCCGCTCTTTTATTTTCCTCTAATACAATGGAATGGGCTGAGTCTGCAGATGTGCTTATGAGCCAAAGTAAGTTGGGGTCTCAATAGTTCATTTCGCCAGCCGTTAGGTAGATATATTTAATTCTTTATGGCCAATGATGAATGTTAATTAGTCTCCATAGGGGAGCGATAAACGTGAACTGGCCAAATGTTTCTTTCCTTCGTTCTGCGTCCCTGGATTATTGCTCTGCACACTGAGAGGGCTGTTATAAAGGAGAGTCCCTCACTGTTTCAATGACAGCGTAGGTGGGGCGTTAGAGGGAAGGGTTAGGTGGGGTGTTAAGCAAATACACTAAGGTACCTAATTACTTATGGTGTCAAAGGACACACTTCTTTAATCTCCCGAGGCCCAGTCTTGCAGTGCTCTCTCTCTCTCTCTCCCTCTCGCTCTCTCTCTCTCTCTCTCTCTCTCTCTCTCTCTCTCTCTCTCTCTCTCTCTCTCTCTCTCTCTCTCTCTCTCTCTCTCTCTCTCTCTCTCTCTCGCCCCCCCCCCCCCCCCTCTCTCTCTCTCTCTCTCTCTCTCTCTCTCTCTCTCTCTCTCTCTCTCTCTCTCTTTCTCTTACTCTCACTCTCTCTTTCGTTCGTTCTCTTTCTCTTGCTCTCAAAGTGACTGTGGCATGTGACATCTCCGAGTCAAAGCGCGCAGAAGAATCTCCTGCAACACCTTTTGGTCACCGCGACATATGGCCGTCAGAAAAGCGCCCAGGCCGTCTGAACGCGAAGAGAACAGCTGCGGACTGGTCCCTAGGGCGGCCAGGTAAACAAAGAGGGGCACAAAGAGTTTTTATCTAGACGTGTGGTCGCTCCTACAGACGAAGCTCTGCCTTAATCACAGCCCTATAGAGTGAGAGAAGAAACAGAAACACAAGAGGAACCAGCGAGAGAACAGCAGGTTCAGTGGGAGATATGTCAACCTAAGTGTGGGAGTGTGTGTGTGTGTGTGTGTGTGTGTGTGTGTGTGTGTGTGTGTGTGTGTGTGTGTGTGTGCGTGAGAGAGAGAGTGTTTTTTGCATGCGTGAGCGTGGGTGAGTGTGTAAATAGAGACATGACCTTCTCACTCAGCCTGCTGCTCAAATGAACATTCCTCCCTGGGGTCAGCGATTAGCACAGGATCTGATTAATTTCCGGAGCGGTGGCACATTCAGCAAATAGCTCACACACACACAGCACTGTATCACTCTTGCAACAGCCCTGTCCCTTTCATACAGTCATTCCAACAGAGAAGTGAACCGCGTGAATACACGATGCTGTGTGCCAGGAAGGTGTGTGTTGACTGCTGACAAGTCTGCGGTGTTACAGAGGGGCTTGATGGTCAGCTTCACATGTAGATATTTTTAAACTAGGCAGGTGGTAAATAGAACAAACATCCGCCCTTTTCACTGGCAACTAGGCTGTGTGTGTGTGTGTGTGTGTGTGTGTGTGTGTGTGTGTGTGTGTGTGTGTGTGTGTGTGTGTGTGTTTGTGTGTGTGTGTGTGTCTGTGTGGGTGCGCGTGTGTGTGTGTGTGTGCGCGTGTGTGTGTGTGTGTGTGTGTGTGTGTGTGTGTGGGTGCGCGTGTGTGTGTGTGTGTGTGTGTGTGCGCGTGTGTGTGTGTGTGTGTGTGTGTGTGTGTGTGTGTGTTTGTGTGTGTGTGTGTGTGTCAAACCCTTCTTATTGCCACCAATTCATAACACCTCATAACTCATATGCGTTATTTCACTAAAGCGGCTTCAGTTGGGAAGTAACTTTGAAAACTCATAACACCCAGTCAATGATGACGCAGCATGTAGGGGCTATATTTCCCCCGCACTCTTTCTGTCGGGTCCTTCCTGTTCACTTCTCCTTCACTCCGTCCTCCATGATGGAAACGGAGACAGCTAAATATAGCCGGAAAGCCCATCGTAATTCAGATGGCCACAGCCTCTGCCCAGCCATGATCCTGTTGCCGCATGCACACACGCGTGCGGGCACACCCACGCACGCACGCGCACACTCACACGCTCACACACACATTCAGTGGGTACCCAGCTGTGTGGTGTGGGTCGGAGCCCGGTCGGCCTTTACTGTGGGCCGTCTAACTACAGGGCTTTTCTGTGTACGGTTTATTTTGGTGGACGCTGGGCTCGCTCTGTGTCGGCCTCGTACAATGGGTTTGTTTTACACGGAGCCAAAATCCCGTAGGCCCAGTACAGCCACGAACATACAGCTCTGCCTTGTGCCTGTCCTATGGAGTTCCCGCCTTTTGGAAGCAGCAAGAAGATTCTGGTTTTGGACCACAAGCCTGTCCTCAGGAAATATGGGAAGGATTTATTTTCCGCAAAGCAAAGCTGGCACGGTGTGTAAACATACCGTGCTATTTAGGATTAAAGCATACTGTGTCCTGGGTGTGCTCTAAAATAGTTGCTGCTTTTGGAGTGGATAACAAATGTTTGATGCAAGCCTTTATGAGTATTTATTTGTTTGCAGTGTTTCAATGGGTTGTGATTTACATACTTAATTCAATGTATTTACACTGAGTAATTAAAACCCAGCATTGTTTTTCAACAAAAAGGGAAAATTCTATCGACTGAATTCTCTTAAGTTGTAAGCATCCCTCACATGAGCCAAGTCCATTGCAGTTTTTACTGCATTTTACTTCATGCCAAACACAAAGCACCCACACCACAAAATACACCTATGCATGCTCAGGCACCTGGCCTATTGGCACCTTGTCTTTGAACTTCACGTCAGTGGAGGGAGCCGATGACAGAAAGCCATTAGATCTTCCATGACGCACAATGCCTCAGGCTCTGCTTCTACAAGAGAGGCCCTGCTTTGAAGCTCCTTACCCAGGGGGAGAGTGCCCGGGTCTGGGGTGAGGAGAGGTGACGCTGGGGTGGCTCTGGAGGTCCTGCATGGGGTTGGGTTGAGCTCTTAGTCAAATCCCTCTGAGATGGATACAGAGGCCAAACACTTTGATATGGCTTTGTGGGGAGAATTACCTCTGAGGGCCAGATTAAGAATCAAAGGCGGCTAAATCGCTGGTAATCATCACTCCCAGAGTTTAATATCCCGCTTGCACACATCCACGTTTACATAATCAAATGTGCACATGTTCCCTCTCCTTTTGCACATACAATTTCACGCCGCACAGAGCTACGCTCACAGCTGGTCAACAGCCAACTGTCAGATAAGATCTCCCTTGTCCTAAAAACAATTGTGGTTTTATGAATTCATGAATTACCATAATCCAGAAAAAGCTCTCCAGGTATCCCATGGCCACGAGACTCCAATGTGCCGGCTCTGTTACGGTAAAGTGCATTCGAGTGCTTTGTTAATTCAGGCTTTAGTGCCATTCAAAAGCCCCTCTGTTTTGTGTTTTTGATCGGGTACAACACCAAGTACTTAGAGGTTGCAGCCGTTTTTGTTCACAAACGGGCTCCTGGAACATAGGGTGGGGAGATGGTGTGACTGCTTCCTGAGCCCGTCACTGAGCCAAAGACTAGGCCCTGAAGGCCGCACACTGACCCCCTGCTCCTGTTCGCCTCCCCAGACCACCAGACCCGTCCTCTGTCTCGCAGAGCCTTCCTCCGTGGCCGCAAGCAAGCCGGCAAGGAGGCCTCTCTACAGAAACCGAAAGGCTGTCATTGAGGTGGTGTTTTTGAGAGTGTTTGCGTCAGACAGTAATACGGCTGGGGTGTAGAGAGAGAGGCAAGTGACTGAGAGGCTGGAGAAATGTATGTAAAGGCCTGGGGAAAGGCAGCGTGGAGGCAGGGCCAAACGTTTTGCCACCACATGGTTCCTTTTTCATGTCGCCCTCGCAGCGAAACAATTTGCCTGTCATTTTCTCTGCGGTGCTTCCTTGACTACTCTCGATGGATCCATTTTCTTCTATCTCTCCTCTCTCTCCCTCTCCCTCTCCTCTCCAAGTCTCCCCTGCCTTGCCTCCCCTTTCCCTGCCTTTGTGTGTCTCTCTTTGTAGGAGCCTGACTTTCTCGCTGGTCTTCCTCCCGCTCTGCTGGCCCTGTCTCTCTCAGGTCAGGTGGCTCATGGGAGAGGTGAAGGTCAAGGTCCACTTGCAATGGCACCACACACCTAGGGAGATTCTTAAAATGTATTTCCATGAAGGGGTTAGGAGCTATTGATGTTCATTTATGCATGCGGATTTGTATGTCACTGGGCGCGCGCGCGTGTGTGTGTGTGTGTCTAAGTGTTTGTCTAAGTGTGTGTTTGTGTAAGTGTGTTTACTCTCTAAATCACACACCGCGTGATTGATGTGTGACCAGTTTTCCTGGTTGGAAATTCTCTCTCATTGTCAATAACAAAATGCACTCAGAGAATTGCTCCCTCAGAATCACACCAAATGATAGGCCCGAGTGTCCCCACGCTGTAATTATGTGACAATTCACCACAATCCACATGTTCCATCATCACATACACAAAGCCAGTCTGCCTCTGTGGGGGCACAGCAGCTTTTAGAAATAAGAAGCCTCTTCTCTCTGCCCTCCTCTGCGCCCTGCCTCTTTGTGCCCCAAAAATAGGATGTGTGTGTGTGTGTGTGTGTGTGTGTGTGTGTGTGTGTGTGTGTGTGTGAGTGCGTGCGTGCGTGCGCGCAGCAGGCTTCCTTTCAGGGAATGCCACTTTCACTCCTACTCTCTATGTCATATACAAACAAGGTGCACGCACACACTCACGCTCACACGAGCACGCACACACCCAGGCAAAAGCTCACACGCACCCGTGTAACGTGTGTAAGACATCGGTGTACGGGCCCACAATACCCCCCCCCTGAATACCCCCCCCCTCTAGTCCCCTCGGGGTGCTCCACAGGTTCTCTTTTAACCTGTGGAAAACAGATTAGGGCGCCCCTACACAATACGTTTTTCTCTGGGCAAAATGGGCGTCAGCGAAGGGTGGGGCCAGCAGCTGTGTCAATAGCCGGCGTGCAATCATAATGCCGTCTCCGAAGCGTGCACGTTGCCTTTTATGTCCGGCTCCTGGCTAAAGGAGCAGGCTATTGACTCTGTGGATTTGCGCGACAACAACCTCCTTTTGAAAGAGTCCTACACCTGTGTTTGGTGGAGCACGGGGGGGGGGTTGGTGTGAAGGTGTGTGCGTATGCGCGCCGAGTGATTTGCAGCACCTGTTGCGTATATAGACTCTGTGGACTTGTCCTATCTTATCTCTGAAAGCAGGACATTGACTGTCGATAGAGCCTGAAGAAAGAAATCCTGGCAAAGATGCCAGTTGTCTGTTTGACGATACAGTAAAATATCAAAGGCAAGGCATACATTTAAAGCGGGAAATGAAACGTGGTGTTCCTTGAAAGGCACAAAAACAAAGCAATTTGTACTCTGCTCGTTTGAAGACTCTTGGCTTTTCCTCCGCATATGTCGAGATCTCAGGGGATGTTGGCAAGCCAGCTTTCTGTGAAATTGATTGTGGCTGCGATTCGATGCGATGCCAAATACTGAATCCACTTGGTGACATCTCAATCCAATTGCGATCCTCTTGACACACACACAAACACGCACACGCACACACACAAACACAAACACACACACACCCACACCCACACACACACACACACACACACACACACACACACAAATGCTTGCTGGCTCAGGGACAGCACAAACAATCTCCGGTTCACGCTCACAATGGTCATGAAACGCTAAGAGGGACCCTTCAGAGCGGTTCACCCAGAGGAACAAATAGGTGCCGTGGCGTCCGCCCAGGTCATTGTGTTAGCTGTACTGTACTAATCCAGCAGGGCTGGCCAGTGGGCCACTGTCCACTGAATGAATTTCATGCTTCGTGTCTCAGGCAAAAGAGCCGTGACAGAGAAGAGCTCATTGATAATTGCGGCGTTGAAACCCAGCGTGAACACACATATTGGTCACAGAGGAGGGGGGGGGGGGGGGGGCAGAGAGAGGAGGGAGGAGTCTCTGGGCGTGCATGCCAAGACACACGCACCGTCGTTTAGCACTCACAGACGCACGCAGACATGTCTGGGACTAAGCCCTTTTCATCTCAAGCTTACGATATACAAAGAAGAAGAGCATATTACACTGTTTAATGAGAGTCTAACCCTTTTTTCTTTGGGCGGATTCAATAATATAATAATCCCGAACTATGTAAATGTTATTGAATACAAAATAAAACTACGTGTGTGACTGCTTTCCACAGTAATCTTTTATTCATGCCTTGGCCTTGTTTGCACTTGTGTTGTACTGTGTTAATAGCACCTACGTGTTGCTGAGTGTCTTCATCTGGTTTAATAGGCACTTGAAATGATTGCATATAAAGTCAGCTCCTAGAGTTAGTGATCAAACCCCTTTCGAAATAAAAGAAAGACACTCGTGTCCTCAGCTTTGAGTTTGGCTGTTGGCTTCGTCAGGGTTTGTTTCATCAAACAATTTTGACAAAGCAAGTCTGTTCTGGAATAATATCTGCGGTGTGGGCCTCTTCTGGAAGTGCCTGGCGCCATTGGCCCAGCAGCATGTCATTATTGCAACCACAAGGTCAGCGGCAGGAATCCCGCAGCATTTCATCAGCGCCCCAGTATGGACGGGCTCACAGCCTGCATATAGGCCCGGGCGGCCGTGGTGTGACTCCCATGTGACCTGTTGCGACTCACTCACGGACAGAGCGCCGACGGCCCGGAGACGCTCCCCGTTGTTGGACGGTCATGACTGTGTCCCAGGGGGGTGAGTCAGCGGGACGTGGTGCTGTCTCCCTCGGGGTCGCCATCGCCCTGCACTCCCTTTCCCAAGCAGCACGCACGCACACGTAAACACACACACCAACGCACACTCTTAGAATACCCACGTAGGCCAACGTAAAGCTGTGTGTCGGAAGGTTCCTGGCGGGGTGTGCATGGAAATCCCTCCTCTCCCAGCCTAGTGCGTGTGGTGTGCGAGCGGCTTGTTTTGTTTGGCCCCGTGATAAGCCACTGCGGGAGCACTCGCGCTCCCTGCGAAAGAGACGGAGAACAACAGAGAGAGAGAGCGGGGGAAGCGGGAGAAATAGAGAGCGAGGCGAGAGAAAGACGGAGAGAACGAATGAGAGGGAGAGGGAGAGAGAGAGAGAGAGAGAGAGAGAGAGAGAGAGAGAGAGAGAGAGAGAGAGAGAGAGAGAGCGCAGAGAGAAAGCGGGGGAAAAGGCGAGAGAGGCAGAGGGAGCTCCAGTGGCCTGTGGTCTCCAATACCCCAGAGTCTCGTTTAGCCTCGTTCTTCTCACCGTCCTCCGTCTCTCTCCTCCCTCCGTCCCTGACAGATTGGAGGAAACGAGCGTCTGCAAATTGGCCTCAGTGGCCCGGCGGAGGCGGCGCGGCTCCACGGCCACAGCACCCCGACTGGTCTGCGGTCGGCCCCCCATCCCCTCTGTCTCCGCGCTCCCTCGGCATTGCTCCTCCTCCCCCATTAGCGTCACAAAGAGGCCGCTTTTGACACGTAGCAGACGACGGGGCTCGGCCTCCCGGTGGTTTATGTTGGACCACGTAATGGTCGGCATTAGGGAGAAGCCGTGTGGAGAAATGAGTTTCGGGCTTCTGGTGCTGGTGTGCCTGTGTGCGTAGTCGTGTGGGCGAATCGTTGTCTGTGTGCGTGTGTGTCGGTGGCGGATTTGTGCGCCACAGTGGGTTGAATTTACGCTTGGGAGGCTCAGCCGGCCGGTTAGCGAGGTGTTTATCAGCCGTGCTCCCACAGCGTGTGTTTCAAGTGGCTTCACAATGCAGTGTCTGCTCTGGATGTCACACAAACACATCTGTCAGTGCCGTGGTGACCCTCAGCAAGGCAGGCGGGCTCTTCTGCTCTGAAGACAGCCACGGCATGAACTTCAGACAGACAGAAACAGAGGGCTGCTACCGTGAAGGTGGTGGTGGGGGACGACTTCTGAACGTCTTCCCCCGAGAAGAGCCAAACAGAAGAATACCTGGTGTGTGTGTCTTCGCCTGTTGCTATGTACCCCAGGGCGACCCGGCTCTCCACACGGCCATCTTTCTCTGAACAGCGTTCTCCTGACTCACTACCACTAACACATTGGGCAACTCCTGTCACCTTTCAAGGCACGCGGTGGTGTGAATTAGCCTGAAGACACAGTTTCAGGGGAAGCTCTTATTGTCAACATGTGTGGTAACATTACTTCAGGAACACTTGTCATAAATATGACAACAGCCGTTAATCAGTGTAACCTGAGTTATGGCGTGCAATCAAAATAAAGCGTGCGACCGCAGAGAAAGTTCCATCAAATAAGTTTGAATTTGTTGTCGGGGACCGCAGATAGACACTGGCTTATGCCGGCTCAATGTATTTGGCATTTGCAGTGGGATTTGCTGTGCACTGCCAAAACGTTGCTCTGGGTTTTGTCTCCCCGAATAAAACTCTTCCTCCGCAGCTAGCTGAGATCCTAGCTAAGGCGTGATAAATTCCTGTTCTGGAGGCAGGAGTCTAATGAGGATGAAGGGAGCTAGAAAGCCCAATTATCTGTGGCTCTGTCTGTTTTCATACACTTGATTATACAGTGATCTCCAAAAACAGAGGTCCCTTGGTCGGATATTCTTTTAACTTCTCCAAGTCCACCCGCCACTTCCCCAACCCCCCCACCCCCACCCCCACCCCCACTCCCTCCCTCCCTCCCTGCCGTTTTTCTGCTCTTCTGTCTCCAGCCCAGCCTTCTTTTGCCCTGCAGTAGGAGGATTAGTTTTTTTTTCTTCTGCCAGTCTTTCTAAAGGTGAAAACTCACAAAGCCTCAAAGCCCTGCAGGCTGCCGCGCTTCCACTGCCAAAATATTTCACGTACAGCAAGCTCTACCAGAGGGAGCAGAGGTCTGCACAACCCTATTGACACACATGAGCACACACACGCACACACGCACGCACGCACGCAGACCCCCCCCCCCCCCCACACACACACACAGAGAGATACACACACACATTTAGAGAATTCCTCAACATTTACTGATTGTCCCATGCACAAAGGATAAACAGTATGTCAAAGCTACTGTATACAGGGGTCTGGGTCTGTCTCAAGGGAGAGATTTGTTGTAAGAATAAAATGCAGTTAAAGCTAAAACTCTCACAGAGAAAAATGGAAACATGGAATGGAGGAAGCAAGAGCAAGGAGGGTGGAGGGTGGAGGGAGGAGGGAGGAGGGAGGAGGGAGGAGGGTGGAAGGAGGAGGGAGGAGGGAGTAGGGAGGAGGGAGGAGGGTGGAAGGAGGAGGGAGGAGGGAGGAGGGAGGAGGGAGGAGGGAGGGGGAGGGGGGAGGAGGGAGGAGGGAGGGGGACCCTCTTAATATTCCTGAATCCTAAGACCGTTAAGACACATCAAACGAGCCTGAAGCCATTATCAATTCATCTTACTAATTGTACCTTTATGAGGTAAATAATTTATCCTCATCTACCTCTCCTCTCAGGACAAGCTATTGCACTTTTATTATCCATTAACGTGGTTGTAGATGACACATTATATTATGACACAGTATCTTCCCAGGCTGTTATGATATTTTTAGTAGGGACAACATTTCTCTCTTAACCCAAGGGTGTGCACTTTTCCCACCCTGTATGACTGGTGAGTACTGGTAGAACAATGTTTTTTAAAATGTCTCCTAAAGCCTCTTTACAACGGCTTTTATTAATTAGATATGATCAGATATGATAACTGGCCTATGATAACCTATTGTCAGATGAGTTACATTTTTCTTTCTCATTCTTTTATTTACATTTACATTTGTGTAGTTTTAATTGAATTATAGCGTTAGTAATAAGCATCATCTACTGTAGTCCTTACGTTTCATAGAACGTAACACCCTGAGACTGTATTGTACATGGCTCCATCCTCAGCCCCCATCATACCCACACGTGCTTCTCCTCGGCCCTGCTAGGGGCCGGCTGCTCTGTGTGGCTGCAGCAGAGGAGGGGTTAATGCACGGGGGAAACCCTGGTCATGGATTATACATGAGCTATGGGGACCCACTCCCCTGGCTGAATGGGCAATGAGGATTTAGAGCAACATCAGGCAATTTCAGACCTTAATTATACATAGGGATCGGCCGTGACTGAGTGAGTCTACCCCGTGCCCATGCCCAGTGATCAGTTGAAGGGTTTTCTTCCATTATGAGATAAGTTTCATTTCGAAGGAACATTACAGAACTGAATGTGCAGTTCATCTATAGTGGTGCTTGAACTAAAAACATCGACATTTTTTTAGATTTGTGGCGGAATAATTTAGATAGTTACTATGTTTTAACATTTAAGAGAAGTTATGTCAAAGTAATCTTCATGGCCATCATGGTAGGAGATTTAAGTGTTACGTGTATATTCTCAATTTGAAAGGAAACCAATTGTTTAGATATATGTTTTCCGATTTGGAAAGTGAATGGGGCTTTGAAGCGTATAGCCCTAGAAAACACAGGTAGGCCAGAAAGTGTTGTTAGTTAGCATGGTGGTGACAGAGTTAATCAGAATGAGACAGCGAGCAATGGAGGCCCTCCAGTGCCGTGAGGGAGCTGCTGAAAGACCAAGAAAGGAGGTGAGGAGGAGGGGGGAGGAGGAGGGGCATCCAGTTAGGACTTGAGGTGAGCCGAGAGGAAGGAGGGCCGGATCCAGGTTGGGAGGCCCTAACACAGGCTGACGGTGGAAAACGTATACACCTCTATATATTTGTCATCATCACTGTTAGTGCGCTCACGGTCCAGGAATGTTTTGATGTGTTTATGACTTCCCACAGGTGAAAACACTCTACACACCAACTGTATGTGGGATACTGTTTAGGGAATGTGTGTGTTTGTGTGTGTGTGTTTCTGTTCCTAGTCAGGATATGTAATTGCTGGTACCTTGTCACATTTCACCCCTGACGGTGTTGTTGCCAGGTCTTGAAGGGCTGTAGTTTCAGGTGTGTGTGTGTGTGTCGGCGTGTGTGTGTCGGTGTGTGTGTGTGTGTGTGTGTGTGTGTGTGTGTGTGTGTGTGTGTGTGTGTGTGTGTGTGTGTGTGTGTAAGCCTAGGGCTAAGTTGGGTTCTGAGCCGTAGGAAAACATTTTTCATTTTTCCACGGTTGAGGCTGCGAGAGCTAAATCATTTCCTCCTCCTCCTTCCCCCTTCTCTCTCCCATTCCCTCTCCCATTCCCTCTCACCCTTCCATGAATTACAATCCTATTCTCTCCAGCATCGCACTACTCATGTGTACCCCATGGGATATCTGTGCCGGGGCTCCATGGCATTCCATACACATCTGTCTGAGTGGACGGAGTCAGAGAAACCAGGCGTAAGGTGTGTTTGTTTTGCTGACAGAAGGTTGTGTTGTGATGTCAAGGCCTTCATTAGTTCATGTGTTTGCCTCTCCATGTGTCCTTCTGTGTCATTGACGCCCTACTTAAGAACTCGGACATTTACCTCCGGGTCAACTTGAAGAGGGCCGAGACAAAACACCTAAACACACCTGATAGAAATTCAAACAAACCGCACAGGAAACGTCTACCCTTTGGGTACCAGACGAAACCCCACGTACCACTATGGTAAACCACATCCAGAATGACACACACACACACACGCACAAACACACAAAAACCAATTTTTAAATGTATTAAGGTGTCTGAAATTCGTTCAGTTAGCATTGGACTGCAGAGTGTTTGAAGCATGATGATGGCTGCCTGTTTGCAGACGGAGCACCTTCCACCGCCGGGCTGCAGATGGGACCGTGCCAGGTCTGCCGTTTCCTCCTGTGAACCGAGAAGGGATCATTTCATGCCTGTGAACTGTAACCAATCCCAGCAAATGGAGTCTGTTAGCTGTCGGAGATAGTGAAAGGAGCTGGAGAACAGAGGGAGAGAGGCGGGGAAGGAGAGAGAGAGCGAGACGGAGAGAGTGATCAAATTAGAGCCAGGTAGAGGTAAAGATTGCCAGACCCACCCAGCCCCCACCCCCCGGCCGTAAGCTGTGAAATTACAAAGCCGTTATTTGATGGAGGTTTCCACATGGCCTCTCGGAGCGGCGCCCCTCGTTTGTAAGCCAACCTGTGAACCTTGCTCGGCGGGAGGGAAACTATTTGCGGGTGTGAAATGGATCCGGCACTGTGCTAAAGATTCAAGGCGGGGGAAATGTGGGGAGAAGAATTGTCGATTTCTCACGTTGATGAAGACCTCAGCTCAGAAAGACTCCCTTTACTTTTCCAAGAGCCTCGCTGCTGTAACCAGGGAGCTGTTCTAAAGAGCCCTGCCACAGGCCTGGTGGAAACACCACCAACAGACGGTTTGAAGCTCCAAATAACCCGCCCAGCTTATAATCAACCGGCACTTCTCGTGAGATTTGATTGGATGGCCGTCGAACACCGGGGAGCTGGAGTCGAAACCAACGGGAGGACACACAGCGAGGGTCAAACGAGGTCGCTCAGGGCTCGACAGCTTTGAAGCCCGCCTAGCAGCACACGGACTGGTAACCTGATTCTACCCCTCCGATTTTTAGGAGGGGGCGTGTCGCAAACTCACTGAGAGAGCTCAAAGACTAGCCCTGGGTCATGATCAATATTCATCAACTCTCCGCCAGCTAGGCTCACCTTGACTCTGTCAGGCTGTTCTCAGGAGTCAGGTGGGGGCCCACCTGGAAGGGGCCGTCACACCTCAGTGCCCCACCCCCGACTGCGCATATCATTACTGGGGCTTAGGGTCAGGGAACACGGGAGCAGTGGCTGATGGGAAAATCCGCGCAAATCAAGATAAACAAGCGGCTAACCCAGGGTTGGGCTCATTTACTTTTAGGGGAAAAAAGACACAGTACATGTGTGTGTTGTTCTCTGTGTGCTATCGGTGGGTGCGTGTGTGTGTGGTTGTGTGTGTGGTTGTGTGTGTGTGCACGCCTGTGTGTCTACAGCAAAGCCATGGAGGATACGGTTCACCAAAGAGTCAAGTCTACAAGGGAGGATAATAAAATGAACAGCCCCTTCCAACAACACAAAGTTCCTCTGCCTGAGACTAAAACTTTGCTGAAGGGAAAGAGAGGTCAAGTGGTTTTGGAATTGGATAAGGTATTAAAGCCTTTTAATACACCTCCACATATACAGCACACTAGGTGACAGATTATACAGTGATGTGGCCGCAGTTAAAACACAGGGTTTCCTGGGTTCTTGAATATTTTGTACTGTAGCAAACCACTGGGGCCTCACAGACGGTAGTCTACAACATGAATCCCTCTTTTTCCCCGGTGGATATATGAATACTCTTAAAACATGCTGCAACTATCCTCAGCCAAAACACGCTGTAAAGCACAAGCCTATGTGACATGCTGTCTTCCTCCGTTCCACTCAGACGGTGGAGTTGGCTTCATGGTCGGGCTGGGGGCTGACTCCATTGCAGTGGCGGTGGCTTCATTCAAACAGCCCGTTTGGAAGACGGAGGCCATTAGGCTTAAGCTCATAGTGGCAGCCAGTCCAATCTTCTCTCCCAGCAGGTTGACAGCCACAGGACAGGCGCTGGTCAGCGTCCTATGAGACTGAGCGATGCGTGACGCCCCGAGCCAATCACTCACACTGTGGGGGGCGGGACTTAACACAACTGCAGCCGTGCAGATAGAAAGACGTTCCCAACCCGCCAAGACCTGTGAATAAAATCACTTGGAAATCCCACAAACTATACCAATACAGCATCACATCAATTCTATCTTTAGACCCGTGTTGATGAGGGACATTGACCGTTGTCATGTATAGTCATTGTGCAATGGAGTGTGGGGACCTTGGTGTTAAGGTCAAAGATCGGTGGGGACGGAGGGATGAAGGGTGTAGAGAGAGAGAGAGAGAGAGAGAGAGAGAGAGAGAGAGAGAGAGAGAGAGAGAGAGAGAGAGAGAGAGAGCTAGGGACAGAGCACTTCTACGGCTCCTGCAGCTGGTGCCAGCGTGCCAAAGTAAATGTTGTCGTAGCTCTCTCCCTTCAATTTTGGGAGGTGAAAAATCTATTCGTGGTGAAAGGCCCTGGAGGCAAGAAAGAGGGCAAAGCCCAGAGCACAAATTAAAATATCACTTGGGTAAACAGTCTGGGTTTCCTTCTGTGGTCACGGACACACCCCTCTCACCCTACTCACCCTCTCACTCTTTTGTTAGCTCACTCTCATTGTGGTTGTCTCATACCTCACCTTTCATCTGGGAGATCCTATCTCCTGGAGTGTCATACTCACTCACCTTGTTTACACTGCAGGCCCAAGCCGGACAAGCTAAAGTGAATTTTTCATTGAATATTGAATAGCACCATGGGCAAAATGATTGTGGATATTGATTGTAAACAGGCTCAGTGGTTTTGTAATGAAACACACTTAGTGTTATTGCTGTGTTTAAGTGACCATGGCCTGGTGACCCCTGTGTTAACCGGCATGGAGATTAGGATAGAAAGCATTCCCTAAAAAACAATGTACCATGAATCCATTTCACACATCACACTATAACATTAGCTGGCAGTTTGTTTACTGAAAGCTGGTGTCGGGCCCTCAATTTAAAATTAAAGCCAGCCTTTTGTGGTATTGAATAAATTGTAGCTGCAGATGACATTAAACTCCCAGGTAGCAGTCATTCTCACTCAGTTCTTGTGACAGTGTTTGTGTGTGTGTGTGTGTGTGTGTGTGTGTGTGTGTGTGTGTGTGTGTGTGTGTGTGTGTGTCTGAATGAGTGTGTCAATGTTCGTCTGTGTGTATGTAAGTGTGTATCCTTTCTCTGGCGGTCTGTCCGTGGGTGTGCGGGTGTGTGGGAGGATTTTGGCCTGAGGCTGGATGGTATGATTGACAGCATGTGCTGCTGACTTCTGTGTAACCAGTCTGGAGGTAGTAGTAGTAGAGTAGTAAATAGTTTCACTATGTTGTTAGACTGGAGTAAAACCACTCTGCAGGCAGTACACATTTACATACCCCATAGTACACATTGTGGATAGTACACAAAAAATACAAAAAATCTGCGTTTTAACAAAAGCCTTTTGGTCTTTGCCAATCAATGAGAGAAACTATTTGAGAGAAAAACATGAAATATATGATTCATACAGAATGGTACTCTGGAAATTGGGTGAAATTTAAAGCAGGTGTTCCCTTATTTTTCTTCCCCTGATGATGGTGAACAAGAAATATTAAGCAGGCGCCTTCTGTGGAAGGAAAATAGATGGATTTGTTTTCTTTTCACCTGCACAAAAGAAGACCAAGCTTCCAACTGAATAAATATTCCCCATCTCTTTCTATTTACTTCAGGGAAGAGACTTATACTTAAACAAATATGTCCACTGGCAAATTTTTCAATACTTTTACAGGAAACCAGCCAGCAGGAACTTTTTAAATACCCGTCTTCCTCCGCATTTGCAGCTTCGGAGTGTTGGTCCCAGGCATGGCAACCGTCACTCACCATTAACCAATCATAATGTCCCATTTGTCGGGCATGTGAGCGGACACAGATGGGCTGAGGATTCCAGCCTCAACAATCTCCGCATGCATGTACGAGATGTTATCGCCGTGACAGCGACAAATAGAGGCACGAGAGGAGAGAGAGAGAGAGAGAGAGAGAGAGAGAGAGAGAGAGAGAGAGAGAGAGAGAGAGAGAGAGAGAGAGAGAGAGAGAGAGAGAGAGAGAGAGAGAGAGAGAGAGAGTAGATTGGACACAGGTGCACAGACAAAGGCATCCGTTTGACGGAGGCCGAGTTTCCCCGGAGACAGCTCAGGGCCTGGTCTGTGAGCTCATGGCAGGTGTTGCCGGGCGGAGCATTCCAGAACACTGCGCCGCTGTACTGTACACCAGCAGGACAGACCCATAGGGGCACGGCCGGGGACCATAGGGGGACACACTGTACCTGAGACTCAACACTGTACCTGAGACCCTTTGGGTTTGAGCCGGTGGGAAGGTTCTATCTACGTCACGCGTTAGATAACCAGCGTCTTTTGTTACAGGCTGTCTTTGTTGAAAAAAAGAGAGACTATAACTTCCACTCTACTCTACAACCTCCAGCGTGATGCGCGGTCCGACGGAGCGATCTTATTTCCCTTCTGAACACCCTCCCCCCTGGCTGGGATGACCTCACTTCCCCAAGCGCCAACAAAGCACCTCCGCTGAATCCCAATGGAAATCCATCCCGCCACCCGTTTGTGTTTCTCTGTCCGTCCCGCGGCCTTGACTCGGCGCAGGTCCAATGCACGGCCCCTGCGTATCTGATCCCGTGCAGACACACACACAAACACACACAAACTCGGCTTTGAACCCCAGGAAGTATCGTCTTGCTCCGAGTGGCGGAACGTAAATGAATGTGGCGGAATCTTCCGTTTATTTTCCCTGAGCTCCGGCAGGTTATTACAGCGGGTGAGGGGCTGGGGGCCGACCACGGGATGACATCGCTAGGCGGGCGAGGGGTGAGGGTGAGGGTGAGGGTGGGGCTGGGGGTGAGGGTGAGGGTGAGGGTGGGGCTGGGGGTGAGGGTGAGGGTGAGGGTGGGGGTGAGGGTGAGGGTGAGGGTGAGGGTGGGGCTGGTGGTGAGGGTGAGGGTGAGGGTGGGGGTGGGGGTGGGGGTGGG
>CM030173.1:18530232-18582732 GCA_017639675.1 Aplochiton taeniatus
GGAGGAGAGGAGGAGAGGCAGAGATGTGAAGTGGCAGAGAGGTGGAGAGGCAGAGAGGTGGAGAGGAGAAGAGGAGAGGAGGAGAGGCAGAGAGGTGGAGAGGAGGAGAGGCAGAGAGGTGAAGAGGAGGAGAGGCAGAGAGGTGAAGAGGTAGAGAGGAGGAGAGGCAAAGTAGAGAGGTAGAGATGTGAAGTGGCAGAGAGGTGGAGAGGCAGAGAGGTGGAGAGGAGAAGAGGAGAGAAGGAGAGGCAGAGAGGTGGAGAGGAGGAGAGGCAGAGAGATGAAGAGGAGGAGAGGCAGAGAGGTGGAGAGGTGGAGAGGAGGAGAGGAGGAGAGGAGGCTCTAAAGACTATACGGATTCTCCCTGACTCCCGCTGAGGAGACATCAGCTCTGATCCCCCGGACACTGTGATCAGCCTCTTCTCCACAAAATTCCTGGCGGTCCCGTCCCAGAACTCACACACCAGCGGCCCCCCCCCGTCCCCCCAGACGCTGTCCTCGGGCCAGCAGGCTGGAAGGGAGTGGGCCAGGATCAGAGGTGGCGTGGCCTCTTCCACCAGCAGCTGTGTTTATGGTCGGCTCGCCGGCCAGGAATAATGCTCCATTCACTGTCCTGCCCCCAATGGTGGAGATGGGAGCCCGCCCTGGACTGGATCCAACTTGGGATCCTTCATGGCGCCTGGATCCTTCTGGCCGCGTGTTCTGAGCGCGCCTGTGAGTTCTGCGATCTGAGAGCCACCGAGGCGGAGTGGAGCGTAGCCGCAGTGCACGGGTGGTCTTGTCAGCGCGGGGAAAGAGACAAGTGAGGGAGAGAGCGGGGAGAGCAGCAACACCTGCCCGGGATAGAAACTAAACTCACACATTATCTCCTTCTTGGAAAACGGACCATAAAACACACACACACACACACACACACACACACACACACACACACACACAAAGTATTTATGCAGTCATGGCTGCAGTACTTTTGCCCGGTGCGACTTGGTGTGCCAGTAGCCGCAGGCTGGCCAAGGGGAGTCAAGCTGAGCAGTAATATTTACACACCTCTCATTTAGTTTGGCACCAGCACCATTAGATAGGAGGCCGGCAATGAAAACCCTCTTCAGACAGAAACCTGAGACAAAAGCAAACAGCTGGAGCATGCTGCCGTGCAGGCTGACAAACATGGACCACCGGATATGCTGCTCTACACTACAGCCGCTCAGGACGGTTGCATAGAGACCCAGTGCACTTTCACACACACACACACACACACACACACACACACACACACACACACACACACACACACACACACGCACACAAACACACACACACACACATTCACACACACACACGGACACAGAAACACACACACATACACACAGAGAAACATGTACGCAGACACAGACACACAGAGACGCGTATATACACAGACACAGAAACACACACACGCGCACGGACGTCTACTACTGTGATTGCCACTGTAAACAGCCAATCAAATATAACAGAAGCCCTGGGCCTCTCTGGAGCTGAGGAGAACAATTGTTCCAATAGAGAGGATCAGGGCCACAATCCATGCTGTATTGATTTGTGGTTCCCAGTAGATTCAGAGCATGGAAGGAGGGTGGTGGAAAACGAACAACGAGGGTAGGAGAAAGAGGCTTTCTGACAGACAGAGAGAGAGAGAGAGAGAGAGAGAGAGAGAGAGAGAGAGAGAGAGATAGAAAGGATGGACGTGATTGAAGTGTTTGAAAATGGGAGGGGAGAAAAGACCAATAACATGACGGAAGAAGAGAAATGTTTACTACAGCGTGTGTGTGTATGTGTGTGTGTGTGTGTGTGTGTGTGTGCGTGTGTGTCTGTGTGTGTGTCTGTGTGTGTGTGTGTGCTGAAGGGCTGTTCCCATAAACGCTGCAATTTTGACATAATAAGCCGTTTGTGGAGGATTGATTTTCCCCTCGTTAAACACTCCTCTGGTCCTCTGGCCTTATGAGGCCTCATCTAAGCCTGGTCAGACCACCTGACCTCGCATGACGAGCTATCGATTGGTCCAGAAAGACTCCAAGTCTAACGATGTCCTGACGAATCCACCTGGGGCCCTTCATTACTAATCACAACCACCTGACGCTCATTAACGGGGCTACAGTTCAAGGACATCAATGTGTAATTGCCTTCCAATGAATCAGCCAAACAACAACATCAGAGATTTTAGATATCGGCAAACGTCGCGAGCTCATAAATGACGATGACTTGTCAAAGATGTCAGTAAAAGGTTCTGCCCATAGACACAAATACATGACTTCTCTCCCCTCCCTCTGTTTTTCTCTGTCCCTCTCACTTTCTCTCCCTCCATTACCTCCACTCCCCCTGTACCTCCCGTCCTCCTTCACAACATCTCCAGTAAAAGACTGCCAGATCATTATCAGCACCTCTTCACCCTCCTCTAAGTCATGGACGAGAGGAGAAAAGGCTGGAGATACAGGATAAGTTACAGTTAGAGAGAAACGTTGTTCCTTCATGGGACAATAGATCCAGGAGAGGCTGCCAAAGTCTGCCCTATATTTAACTGTTCCTAAACACAGTCTAGTTAGTCATGGAATATCGACTTTGTTTTGCTTGATTGCCTTTGCTGTGCGGCTTGGTGGTATTAATCTCTAATGCCTTGCAGATGTATCCTGTACGGCTCTACTATAAACCTAATGTTATATACCAACCACAACGTGGGTGTGAGTTTGGATGCACAAAACCCACACGTACACACACGTACACACACGTACACACACACACACACACACACACACATACACACACACACAAAACTAGACGCCTCATATATCTCCTTGCTGCAAATCACATTTACCCTGAAACTGAGGAAGGAGTCCATCTGAAAAGAGACTGGAAAGGGAAGAAGACAGGGCTATTTCAGGGCGTCCACGTCTTCCTGTCGTCTCCTCATCTCCAAGGGTTTATCGTTCGTCTGCTCCCCTCCTCTCGTCCGAGCTGAAACACACCCGGCACGCCCTGACCTCCATGGGAAGGGGGAGGGGACCGTCCTCACCTCAACCTGTCCCGTGTTGATGTAACGTCAGGGAAGCCCGTCCCATCCCGTCCCGTCCCCCCACCTGCCCCACCCCCCCAACCCTCAGCAGGCCACGCAGAAAGCTCGCCACGACCACGTCTCGGGGTCGACTCGAGTAAAGTCCGGTGAACGGACTCAAGTCATTAGAACTCTGCTGTCTCTGTCCTCTCTGTCACTCTCTCTGTCTCCAGGAGGCGCTCTGGAGTGGGATGAATAGGCATGACCACCTGGAAGCGTGCGTGGCGATGCCTGTCTCCCTCCCCGTTGTCTGTCCCGGGCTCCTGCAGCCCCTCCCTCCCCCTTCCCTCCTTCCCCCTGGGGGAGGCAGCATCCTGGATCTGTCACAGCTCTCAGTGCCTGGCTGACGGCAACACTCCACAGCGCCCCAGGGGGGGATGCAGAAACACAGAGCTGGAGAGACGGCAGAGAGGACAGGCCGACAGGATGCGGGTGGAGAGCAGGCAGAGAGCGGTCCAATTGAGGAGAATTACAGAGGAACGGCACTCAAATTGCTCCCCGAAAGCCCCTACACTTTGCGACGCCCTTTCTTTTGAGCGCCAAGCTGTTAGTCTGACGAGCATCGTGCTATTGGTGTTCTGAGTAAACACTAAACAAAAAGGAATTCCACTGGTAAGCAAAGAAGCCCTCCGTTGCGTCCAAAAGCAGTTTGTCCGTAAGGATAATAAGGCCTTATAGAGTCTTCACTGGGAGTCTCTGAGAGGTGCCCTCTGATGCTGCTGGAGATTTATTGAAATCTGGAGTAGACGGACCATTTGTGGCATACAATGGCGACCCAGCTGGGCCTAGGAGAGGGACCTCACTCCGTAAACAATCAGTTAGCCAGGGCAGCAACAGAGATGGAGGGAGGTGTGTGCGCGTGTGTTAAGAGTGTATGTTTGTAAACGTGTGTGAGTGCGTGAGAGCGCGTAGGAGACAGAGAGAGGCGACGCTTAGATCTTTTTTATCTTTCTAATCCGATTGTTTCTGTCCACTGCTTTGACCCCTGATTGAACTAAATGCTACATTATTCACGGGCCCTTAGGCCCTCAGACTCAACACGTTGGACCAAACACAAGGCTCCGCCATCATTAGACCACGGTCGGATGAAGGAACCGCGTTCTATCAGCGCCTCTCACATTACAGACCAGTGACTAAGACTTTCCAGCTAGAAGGCATCCTCTTTTTGTTGTTTTTGTTCGATCATTTGCCGACGTGCTCCTAAGCTAGTCCATCACCCTCCGATGGGGGCGTGTGGATTTACTGGCCACACTCTGTGATTCACCGTCCGACTCTACCGTCCGCTCACTGGGTCCCTTCGGAGATAAAACACAGTTCAGCAGGAAAAAAAACGACACAACCGTTTGTCTCCATGGAAAGAGGCGACATGGCAAACATCCTTGTGATGCTGAGCTCCACCTACTTTATAGGGTCGTATTGATGGATGTTGATATGTGGTTAGTGTTTGGAGCACTTTGGGACAGAATAGGATTACAGTGCCTTTGAGCGCATGTAACACTGTATGCACTAAGGTTCATCAAATGTGGTTAAAGAAGGTAGAAGACCATAGTACCCCCCCCCCCCCCTCTCCTTCCTTTGAGCTGGGTGGAAAATTGCACCCTAATAATCACAAGATTGTTTCGAAGTCATTACGGCCCAATACTAGTTTCAGCTTTTGTGCCCTGAGTGCTTTTTTGCATATTTTGGCTGAAATTCTTTGGCTCGTCGTCTTGGTCAACATATTTCTCCTCTCAACAGCAGTCAATTTGAACGAAGAATGTCCTGCGATCTCAACCATCCACTATAAGATGAGAGTGGAGTCTTGTGGACACGGCACATGAATCCGTATTTAATGGGCAGCAGTGGGGTCAAAAGAGTGCAAAATGGTTCCACCTTTGTGCAATCAATATCACTTAACCCACACCACCCCGCTCTGATGTTTTGGCTCGTCTATGTGAGGGAATAAGGGACGTTCCCAGAGAGGCCCCCGTCGTAGAGTCCATATGCCACAGAACCCTCCATTCAGAACAAAACGCGCACCCACACCCACCCACACACACACACACACACACACACACACACACACCACAACCCACCAAGTTTCTCCCCATTGCAACTCTGAACGGTCTCTTTGACAGCCACCACAGCCGCTTCTTTTCATATTAGGAGTCCTAATTAGCGCCTTTAAGTAAATGTGGGTCCTGCTGTAGCGAGCCATATGCACGCATGAATATTCATGGTGCTTTCTGAGCGGGCTGCGCCTGGTCTGGCCTAAACGGTGCCTTTCTCCTGCCCTCATTATGCTGACGTGCTGACAAAGGGCAACACGGCAAAGAACAGGAGGGGAGAGCAAAGTCACACGCCGCGAAAGTTACTCTCAACTCTCCGTGGCTGGCCAGGAGGGGACAGGCACAAAACAAACCGCCGAGGTGAACTCCAAAAGGAAAGTTCCCTTCGCGTTGTGGGAAAGACTCGCTGAACTCCAGGCTCGGAGAGTATTCTGACGGGGAACGCGATGGAGAGAGAGAGCGGCCAAAGTAAACAGCGGTGCGTCCATGTCTCTTTACCCCACACTTTACCCCCCCGCCCCTCTCCCCCCACTAGTACCTCTCCCCCCACTAGTACCTCTCCCCCACTAGTACCTCTCCCCCCACTAGTACCTCTCCCCCACTAGTACCTCTCCCCCACTAGTACCTCTCCCCCCACTAGTACCTCTCCTCCACTAGTACCTCTCCCCCACTAGTACCTCTCCCCCACTAGTACCTCTCCCCCCACTAGTACCTCTCCCCCACTAGTACCTCTCCCCCCACTAGTACCTCTCCCCCCACTAGTACCTCTCCCCCACTAGTACCTCTCCCCCCACTAGTACCTCTCCCCCACTAGTACCTCTCCCCCCACTAGTACCTCTCCCCCACTAGTACCTCTCCCCCCACTAGTACCTCTCCCCCACTAGTACCTCTCCCCCCACTAGTACCTCTCCCCCACTAGTACCTCTCCCCCACTAGTACCTCTCCTCCACTAGTACCTCTCCCCCACTAGTACCTCTCCCCCACTAGTACCTCTCCCCCCACTAGTACCTCTCCCCCACTAGTACCTCTCCCCCCACTAGTACCTCTCCCCCCACTAGTACCTCTCCCCCACTAGTACCTCTCCCCCCACTAGTACCTCTCCCCCACTAGTACCTCTCCCCCCACTAGTACCTCTCCCCCACTAGTACCTCTCCCCCCACTAGTACCTCTCCCCCCACTAGTACCTCTCCCCCACTAGTACCTCTCCCCCCACTAGTACCTCTCCCCCACTAGTACCTCTCCCCCCACTAGTACCTCTCCCCCCACTAGTACCTCTCCTCTGAGGAATGCGGGAAAGACGAGAGAGGAGAGCTGCGGCTGATCCTCCGACGCCTCCCTCCCCTGTCAGCCCTCTGAGAGCTTTAAATGGAGTCAGTCTCCTCTCCTCTCCTCTCCTCTCCCCTCGATTTCTTTCTCCTCTGGAATTGCCACCAGTCCCTTTACACTCCACTGCACTGAGTGCGACTTGTCGATGGTTTCCCTGCACCAAGGGAATGTGTGTGTGTGTGTGTGTGTGAGAGAGAGAGAGAGAGAGAGAGAGAGAGAGAAAGAGAGAGAGAGAGAGAGAGAGAGATAGCGAGAGAGAGAGAGAGAGATAGAGAGAGTGCCTGTGCACAAGAGAGTGTGTTTGCATGCATGTGCATCCGTCAGAGTCTGTCCAGTATCAAGATTCTTCGGTGTATCTGTCCTCACATCGTTGAAGCTTTACCGGTCTCCTGCTGTTCTTGGTTAGTCAATGGTTTGTTTATAGGAGTCAATCACCTCACAACTTCACTCCTGTATATAGTGGGAACTCTGGAACATCCTCCTATCCCCACATCCGACCTTCCAATCTCCTGTACTAACATGTCCAGGAAGTCGCCCTGACCCCGCCCCCCCCCCCCCCCCCCCCCCCCCCCCCCCCCTCTCTCTCTCTCTCTCTCTCTCTCTCTCTCTCTCTCTAAGCCCTTTAGGGCAAGACTCCGCCCCCTCACTGCGGTCATTCTCTCCTGATTGGATAATGAAAGGAAATTGGAGTTGAGCCCCTTTAGAAGCAGGCACAGACATTTAAACAAAGCTCCCCCGGGCCCAAAGAACCACACTCTACCTTTGTTCTACGATTTTACGAGAAAACCTCCGGATTGCTGCGCAAAAGTCAATCGAAAACGTTCCATTATTACGGCGTAAAAGTGTAGTAAACAAACTCGTTTGGCGTGCTGCTTGGCATGTTGGTTTCACATAATGAAACTCTCCTGAATGGCCTCGCGACGGGGGTGGATCAAAAGAAAACGTCAGGGAATGACATTGGGTGGGCTTCCAAACAATCCCTCTCTGTCCTTCTCAGTAGTCCCACCCTGCAGCAGTCACAGCCATCTGCATCCAATAGACACACACCACGCCACGGCACGGAAGCGCTGTGTCCTGGACCCGCGTTTGGAGGGAGAGACGGCTCGGGCTGATCAGAGCCTCCTTTTCACTTAGCCGTGGCACGCTCTTCAAATTCACAGAATCTATAACCAGCAGTGGGAGGGTTTTGGCCTGCATTGATCATGTTTGCTGCTGAAATGAGTTATTTAAGGCGGTACAGTTTATTTCAAGGCTGTCCCATGACCAAACGGGTTTCAATGCAGTCTTTGTTTAATAACTTTATTTGAGGACATAGCTTTATTGTAGGCGTGACATTGAGATATGCGGGGACGCACTATATTTAGAATTGGATCTTTTTCATTCATTTGATGTTCAGAACTGTCTTCCCAGAGACTAGTTACTCGGGCTGCAGTATTCTTCATAGTTTGCGGTGATCTAGTGTAGAATACGTGAGTTTGTTTCGACCTTGGCGTAGCAACAGCTAATTAGAGAGTGAGGAGTAAACAGTGAGTGTTTACACACAGCCCATGCTGTGGTGGGAGGAGTGGAGGAGCAGGCGAAGGAAGAGGAGGAAGACACACACACTTTTATGGGCCCGGGGCTGTCATTCCAGCTCACTTCCATTAGACGATACCTCTCCAGTTGGCAGTCAAGTTCGTACCTCTGCATTGTTTAGGGCCTTGTGTGTGTGTGTGTGTGTGTGTGTGTGTGTGTGTGTGTGCGTGTGTGCGTGCGTGCGTGCGTGCGTGTGTGTGTGTGTGTGCGCCTGTCTGTAAAACAGAGAGGGAGAGTGCAGCCCGCATGCCTACCCCCTCTCATTCCCCTCTGTCTTCCTAATGTCACTTACGCAAAGGCTAATTCAAAGTGAGACGGCTGATCCGTGTGGAGTTGAGACACGCGCTGCATCCAGCCAGCTCTAAACAATGAGATCCTCTTCACCATCGACCGGTGTCAAAAAACCAACGCGATTGAATGAATAAATCAGGCGAGGGGTTTTTGCGCCGCAGGCGGAGAAATGTAGGTGGAGGCCCTGTCAAAGCCTGGGGGCACGGTAGCCTACCAGCCTAATTTCCCCCTCCCTTAATCAGCCTCTGTCCATCACTCTCACCCTGCTCTGCTTGGCTGTGTGGGCCCAGTCAGAGCAAAGGTAAGCACTACTGGAACAGACACAAATTAGCAGCCTTACCTAGGCCTGCTCCGGGGCACTATATAATTGGCAGTTATACACTGACACACTCAACATTGTTCCCATGCTAACAATCCCAGGCACAGACATCCGGGACGTCGCCGCATCCCCAACCTTGGTGTGTGGGTGTGTGGGTGTGTGTGTGTGTGTGTGTGTGTGTGTGTGTGTGTGTGTGTGTGTGTGTCCTATGCCAGCTAGTTTCCCACCAACTTGTTAATGCACACGCAACCTGTAATTTAGCAGGGGGGAGGGCAGTGCCTGGCTGTCACGCCTTGATGAGCTAATTAAGAGGTAGTTAGTTGATTGTAGGACCCAGCCAAGTGGAGGAGAGGGAGGGCGGGAGGAGGGAGGGAGGGAGGGAGGGACAGCTCGGGGACTGTGTGTGAGTCCCTCTCCCGGGCCTTAAGGCCCCATGCTCCGTTGATTTAGCACAATGGGGATGGGAAGAAGCTGTCCTGAGACAAGAAGAGGAAAGAGGCTTTTAATGGAGTCGTCGGGGGATGGGGAGGGGATTCCCTCCATCTCCCTCCGTCCGTTCTCTCATTACCCACAGGCCCCGCGTTTGTCTGACGAGCTCTTTAGCAGAGACAATGCGCTGACCCCCTTCCCCTCACCCCGAGGTGCTCACCCCGAGGTGCTCACTCCGGACCCCACAGGGGAGGCCCGGGCGCTGCGTTGTGGCGGGCGGACCTCGGCGGCCCGATGTGTGCGAGCCGGCAGCCGAGCCTCCCGAGGTGCTTGGTTTCATTTCGTTAGGGACGGGTGAGTGAGCATGTGGGGGGGGGGGGGGGGCGTGGCGTGAGCATGTGTGCGATCTGTTCCCAATTAGGCCCTCTTGTGAGGCGGCGGCGGCGGCCCACGGCCGTGACTAACGTCCTGGTGGGCCCCGCTCGGGACCAGCTGACGCTCCTGAAAGGCCCCCCATCTGCCGGGATCAGGTCGGACACAATGAGGAGCGGGCCGGGCGAGGGCACCGGCACCACGGGGCCGACTGCTAATGGGCCCGGCCTGCCATTAGGGCCAGGGAGCGCCAGGGGCGAGCCCCGGAGAGCTAGCTGCAGACAAGAGGGACTCTGACTCGCTCAGGCGCTCCACCGCGGCACGCTCAGGTCCCACGGCCGTCTTGTCGGGACTCCCCTAGACGTGGCTGGCGTGTTGCTGCGTGTTGCCGTCTGTGTTCCGCTGCTGCGATTGTAATTATTCCTTGCAGGAACGGTCCTGTTTTTTTTTGTAGGTGCATACTAACATGACTGTTTGCGCAACACTTTGTTACTAAGCAACCGTGCAATCCTCGCCCTCAACCCCCCCCCCCCATCCCAGCAAAACACACTTCAACTCTTACAGTTTCTCCTCCCTCTCTCTTTCTCTTGCTCTTTCTCCTCCTCCTGTTTCTGACTGAATCCCTCTCTCCCGTCTTTTCGCCCTGTTTACCTTTTATTTGTGGCCCTCTGTGTCTAGATTGTGCAGGTAAGGCCTGAATGGTTTCCTGCTGAGTCTGCACGGTTTATGAAGCAGGAGGACTTTGTTTGATGCACTGGTAAGACAAAGTCTCGCTCTCCCTGACACATATCCCTGCAAACACACTCTCATCTAGCTCATCTAGACACTAATCTGTGAGGAGCTAGCCAGTGTAAGTGTGTTGATAGCAGAATGACCAGGGGGCTCTAGACCAGCCCTGGGGACTAGCTGCTGTTGGCAGTAGAAGTAAACACATACTTCCCAACAAACCAGCAGGGGTGATTTTGATCAAAGATGGTATCAACCCACTTTTTGTGGCGAGTCAATTTACTCTATCTCTGTTAACCCCTTGTGCTCCGTTTGTTTCATGTTTGCTACTTTGGTGTTCCCAGTCAAAAATGCCCAACCCCGTATAAATGTTTTGAAATCTAAAATTGCAACATCACATGATATTTGACTATGCTTTTATCAACTCTATTTCTCATATTTTATCTCAGGCTTTTCATCCCAGTTTCAACCAGTAACTGAGAAACACACATACCTGTACAAACAAGTACTTAAACACACACACACACACACACACACACACACACACACACACACACACACACACACACACACACACACACATACATACATCTGCTAACCACATTATCACGTTCCAGTATTTTCTCTATTTAGCTAGCCCACCATACAAGTCTAATACTACGTTATATACACAGTTGTGGAAAGACTAAGATCCAGTGGTGAACAGCCATCATAGATACACAATAACTAGATTGACAGGGAAGAACAGCGGAAGTAGAATGTGTGGGCTAAATAACAAGAGCAAAGGGATGAGAGAGAGAGAGAGATAGAAAGAGAGAGAGAAAAAGTGAGAAAGTGAGAGAGATAAAGTGTGTGAGAGAGTGAACGAGAGAAACAGTGAGTGTGTGTGTGTGTGTGTGTGTGTGTGATAGAGAGAGAGAGAGAGAGAGAGAGAGAGAGAGAGAGAGAGAGAGAGTGTGAGAGACAGACAGAGCCGCAGAGGAAGAGTGACTTTGTCTTTGCTGTGCCTTTGTCTGAGGGGCCGGGGGGGTGCCAGACAGTGGAGCCCTTTGGTGGTGGTGGTGGTGGTGGGGGGGGGGGGGGGGGGGGGGGGGGGGGCGCGCAGTCTGAATGGTCCTCCCAGGTGCAGCAGAACAGAGCGGAACAACTCCCCACCCCCTCTGCCCACCCACCCGTCAGCCACTGCACCATACCACCTACTGAGAGGAGCCACACACTGGCACAAAGCAGGGACGACAAGTGAGCAAAGAGGGAGGAGGGAGGTGGGGGGGGGGGGGGGGGGAAATACCTCGGAGCAACGGCCTCCTCTCTTTGTCGTTTTTCCTTGCCAGCTCAGGTGAACTTGTCCTGTTGTCGTTTGTCCGCTGTTTGTTTGCCGGGGGGCAGAGCGACCTTTCAGCCGCCGTTGTTCGTCAGAGGTTAACGTCTGACCACTTTAAAGAGCTGCCCACGTACTCAAGTCCATCCGAGGCTGAACCTGCTTTGTTGGAGCAGATTAAGCTGTGCTCCAAACTGAACTCTGAAACTCAACTGGCCTTCTTCTGAAGCCCATACATCTGCGTTTACATACACACAGATGGAGCTGATGAGTACAGTGAACTTATATAATAGACAATGAATTGTTAATGTACTGCAGAAGAGTCTCCCTGGATGGAGATCCCAGGTCTATATATACTCTGTATAGACAGCTGTGTGATATATATCTATATTTCAGTCAGAACATGTTTATTGCAATGACATGGTAATACATTGAAAGTTGGCATCTTTCTGCAGCTCTGAATTACTTTCCTGCCCAAGGTCATATTCAACACTTATTGAAAACATGGGTTTGGAGCCGATATCTGCCGATTCCCCCTGACAGATACTGTGCAACAGACCTGAAGTAGTAAGAGTCTGGAGTGGAGGTGGGTGCACAGGAACATAGCGTGTGGTGCAGTAATGAGCATGAGCAGTGTGGAAGCCAGTGTGGTGCACAGTGAACATAGGAGCAGTTGTTGGACCAATGTGGTGAGTGACTTGTGGTTTAAGTAGACCGCACTTAACTATTCAGCATTTGCATTTGGTTGATTGGTGTGACGTGGATAATTGCTGTTGCCTGAGTTGGCCGTCTGAACAAGCTCTGACAAGGTGTCTCCTCATATATATATATATATATATATTATATATATACTGAGCACACTCAATTGTCTAATTGCAAATACAGTGTAAGCCCTGAAAAGCAGGCAGGGATGGAATGGTTCTTTTTTCTTGTTTTCTCTTTTGTGCGTGTGTGGTTGGCTGTATCCATGACGTGTGTGTGTGTGTGTGTGTGTGTGTGTGTGTGTGTATGTGTGTGTGTTGTGATGGCTGCCTTTGTTGAAGTTTTAGAAAACTGTGTGTTTGCCCTCCCTTTTAAGATTTGAACACACCATGGTCCTGAGCACCCTGACAATAGGTATTTGCTCCCTTCTCCCAGGAAACAGAATCCTCATGTTAGGCTGTCTACATTCAAACAGAGTCCTCATGTTAGACTGGTCTACCTTCAAACAGAGTCCTCATGTTAGGCTGTCTACTTTCAAACAGAGTCCTCATGTTAGACTGTCTACCTTCAAACAGAGTCCTCATGCTATACCGTCTACCTTCAAACAGAGTCCTCATGTTAGACTGGTCTACCTTCAAACAGAGTCCTCATGTTAGACTGGTCTACCTTCAAACAGAGTCCTCATGTTAGACTGGTCTACCTTCAAACAGAGTCCTCATGTTAGACTGGTCTACCTTCAAACAGAGTCCTCATGTTAGGCCGTCTACCTTCAAACAGAGTCCTCATGTTAGACTGTCTACCTTCAAACAGAGTCCTCATGTTAGACCGTCTACCTTCAAACAGAGTCCTCATGTTAGGCTGTCTACTTTCAAACAGAGTCCTCATGTTAGGCTGTCTACCTTCAAACAGAGTCCTCATGTTAGACTGGTCTACCTTCAAACAGAGTCCTCATGTTAGGCTGTCTACCTTCAAACAGAGTCCTTATGTTAGACTGGTCTACCTTCAAACAGAGTCCTCATGTTAGGCTGTCTACCTTCAAACAGAGTCCTCATGTTAGACCGTCTACCTTCAAACAGAGTCCTCATGTTAGACTGGTCTACCTTTAAACCGAATGAGAATCACTATGTCCACACTAGGCTCTGCCTATTACAGTTTTTCAAAACAATGAATGCACAGGCTGACACAGAAGCTGACTGGGCAAAATGACAAATGTTGTTTGCAAAATGCTCTAACACTCACAAAACAAATTCTTCTTTTCTTTTACTGCACACGGAGGTGCCATCTTTTATAGATAGATAGGACTGATTGCTGATTGAAGAGTTGCGCAAAGGAGTTTCACACAGGTGCATTAGAGATTCATAATTACGCAAGTAATTTCTGACAGCTGTGAACAGCTGTCTTCCTTTTGTTTGACACAGTTAAACCAATAGAGTTTGGGGTCTTTCTATGAGATCTGCGTTAACTGTTTTGACAAAGGGTTGGGGAAATGTGTCAAACCGAGGAAAAAGTGTTAACACATTTGCAAAATAAGACTTCTACTGTGCTAAGAAGGTGATGATGTTGATCAAGTGGATTCCAGTTTCAACTATATCACTAGTGGAGCAATAAATATTCACTGTGTATGTGTTTGATGCTCTTGTCAGAGCGGTCTACTTTCAAGCCCCGCTAGAAAGACTCCTGTCCATATCCTTAAACATACCTCACCATACATACCAAAAGCTCTGTCAATTACACCTAGTAGTGCAAATATAACCATTCACTGTGTGTGTTTGTGTGTGTGTGTGTGTGCGTGTGTGTGTGTGTGTGTGTGTGTGTGTATGTGTGTGTGTGTGTGTGTGTGTGTGTGTGTGTGTGTGTGTGAGAGACAGAGTGTGTGTGTGTGTGTGTGTGTGTGTGTGTGTGTGTGTTTGTGTGTGTGTGTGTGTTCTGCTACGCCCTAAATTACCCTGTAATCTGTTTACGTCAGGCCTGGCACTCCAGATGAGCCCTCACAGTGTTGAGTGAAAAATAAATCCAAGACAAATAACTGTAGGACCAACTCAGAAAGAAAGAACAAGATAGAAAGAGACAGAGAGAGAGGGGTTGGAAGAAAAGAAAGGGGTAGATAAATGGATGAGGTAAAAATAAAGTGAAAGGAAAACAAAATATAGCGTTGGGATAAACCATCTATGTAGGGATAACAAGATGGCTACTAATTAGAGGAGAGGTTTACGATTTATCTCTGTTCAAGAGATTTTTCTCTCTTTCTCTCTCTTTCTCTCATGTTGCCTGCTCTCATTTTCCTGCCTCTTTCGCAAACTTTTCCACCTGCAACTTTTCACAATCTGGAGCACTCGACCACAATTCTTGCTGATGTAGTTTGGTTGGGAGGTTTAGAAAAAAAAAAAAAAAACAGCTGCTCTGGAAGTTGCCTGTCCCAGATATAGAGGGAGCTTAAGTCTGTAGCTTCCTATAGCCGTCTGTTAGTTAGCGGCGCAGAGCGACCACTCCTCTCCCAGCACGCTGTGGACCGTCACAAGCGTCACGAAGAGTGCATGTTTCGATCCTCGCCATGGTTACAGGTGTGAGGCGGTGGGCGCACTCGTCCGTTTCTGTCTGGAAATGTGTTTTATGTTTGAGATGGCGCGCGTGCACACGCTGTTGACCAGGCTGCTCTCTAAACACAGGTGGGCTGACGTAAACACAGTCGCAGGACAGAAAGGTCATCCACAGGTCACGCACACGGCGTCTGGCTTTGGACACCCTGGTCTCATGAAGAGAGCGGAAGTGCAGTGTAAGCAACATCTGAAATGTCCTCTAGTCTGGAGGAGTGTGACGCGATTTCCTGTGTATCTGGTGGATGATGTAGCTTTTGGCCAGGGTGGTTTTGTGCTTGCTCTTTTGATGCACATCTTGACATTACAGTGGATATAACAGTGGGTATAATTGGCGAGGCCTGCTATCTGTTCCAGCTCACCACCCTTTGCACATATTACTAGCTCACCCCTTTACAGGAATAGAGAGTTCCTTATTAAACCAGCATAGTCACACCATTACACAAAAACACCCATGTAGACGCACATGCACACGCATAGCATACACACACACACACACACACACACACACACACACCTACATGATGTTTACATTTTTTTAGATACCCTTATTTACCCAGACAATTATACCCTGTGGAGTGTGAGGTTAAAGTGGCCTGTATGCAGCAGGTTTAGATTAGTAAGCTATGGCCATGGCGTTCCTGGTCCCAGAGTCACCGGGCAGAGTGGTGCTGCTTAGAGTATGGACACACGCACGACAGCTGGGGATTGAGGGGTGGGGGGTGGGGGGGGTGGTAAAGATCTGAAGAGAGAAAGAGAACAAGATTAAGCAGGCCCCAGCGAGGAGAGGGGGGGGGGTTACAATCAAAAACACCCCCTCGCTCTCCTACACACACACACACACACACACGCAGACACACACACACACATGCAGACACGCACACACACACACACACACACACACACACGACGTGGCACACTGTGCCACTCATGTGTCAGAGCAAGGGCAAACCTCTCCTGGAGATGAATTACTTTGTACCTTTCATAGGGAGAATTTGGGGGATTTTACTCCCCTGGCCCGTCCTATTTAGAGCACACACGAACACACACACATACACACACACAAACACACACACATACACACACCTCTGGCCTGGGGTGACTCTGTCTGTATGTAATACACACTCCCATCCCAAACCCTGCAACCCCCCCCCCCACACACACACACACACACACACACACACACACACACTCAGCATCAGAGAGAGACTAATAGGGCTACATTTAGGTGTGTTTGGAGTGTGATCCTGTCCCGTTTGAACTTGAAGTTGCATTCTCTCGTCTAATTAAAGAACGTCTTCCAACCTATCCTCTCGTCATTGGAGAGAGGCTTGGAATGCGGAGTCAGCCAGCTCAATGCGAGAGCCCTCCCTGCTGGTGGGGAATGGGAACTGAACCGCACGCTTGACTTGCCACCACCGTCTCCCTCGTTGGTGAGAGAAGCCAAGTGAGATCCCCGCGGTACTGCCGTCGCCCGGACATGAAGCCAGGCCCTTGGTTTGGGTTTGATGGCCTGGCTGTGACGGGGGGGGGGGGGTGAAGTAGCCGAGGGCTTTGTGCTGGGAGACAGCGCGTGTGTGTTCATAGGGGCAGCACCATGGAAGAGGACATGCTGTTGTGTGGGTGTGGGTGGGGGTGGGGGTGGGGGTGTGGGTCCCCCCCCCCCTGTGGCTGCTGAGTGAATGCCGGACAGGTTTGCATCGTCGCAAGGGCTGCATATGTACGTCCGCAGAGAGGCACCCTCGCACGCACACACGCAACAAACACACACGCAAGCAGGCATGTACGTGGCCTTCACACAGACACATATTAAGTATGTCCCTGTGAAACACCATCATCTGTCTCTACCACCCCCACCCCACCCCCCTCGCCCCCACGGCTCTCGTCTTGGTTTCCTTTGAAGTTCATGGCAACCCATTGTGAGTTGCCGGCACCCCATCTCCCTTCACCCCCCTCCACACAACCATAAAGTCGGGAATCATTTACAGGTAGTATTAAAACTGTCATCCCATAACTCTGCACAATGTAAATGGCTCAAGGCCAATCGAGTGTGTGTGTGTGTGTGTGTGTGTGTGTGTGTGTGTGCGTGTGTGTGTGTGTGTGCGTGCGTGTGTGCGTGTGTGTGTCTCACAGCATGGATATGAGTCAGATCCAGCTGAGCACAATGGACCTTTGTGTAAGTGTGTCAGCCAGGAATGTTTATGATGAGCAGGATGAGCCACCTCACATATCTTACCGGGCTGGTGTGGCTGAGCCCTCCATTCTCTCACCAACTCTCTCTCTCTCTCTCTCTCTCTCTCTCTCTCTCTCTCTCTCTCTCTGTCTCTCTCTCTCTCTCTCTCTCCAACTGCATCTGTGATCCTTGAAGCCGACGCCTATATTTGATAGGTTCCGTAGGGAAACTTGACCACTGTGCCGCTCTTTTGACAACCTGATATTATTTAACGCGCAATGAGATCAATGGGAGACCAAATCCACAAGAATGCGCCGCCAAGCTCGTATCTGCTTTCTCTCAGCCCCAGGGACACTTTACCGAGTGTTACTCTGTGTTTGGGGGAAACACTGCGACTCCATGGTCTCAAATAACAGACAGATCCAAGAGATAGGTCGACTCCATGACTAATAATTCTTGTTTGTTTGTGTGTGTGTATGTGTATCACTGCAGAGAGTTATGACTGACATGGCAGTAACTTCCCTGCCACGAGTCCCATCTAAAGGGGAACCCTAGATATATATACAGCTCCAAATGTCTGGCACAACGCCCTTTCCCTTTCAACCCTAGGTGGTTTAGCTAGCAACCACTCATAACAGTGATATTTTGGAGAGGTGAAATGTTATAATGTTTTGTAATGTGCATCTATATTAGCTGGAGCAAGATGTCTATGAGTTGGCTGTTGTTTGAAAACACTAAAGAATAAAAGATTGAGCTGCTGTCTCAGGTATCCTGGTGAGGGGACAGGGCAGGGTCTTCTGAGATTTCGGTTAAACACTACTACTCAGGTAGAGCCCATGTCGTCCAGATTCAACCAGGCTTTGACTGCACAGGGAAATAGACAGGAGGTCAATTAGGTAGGCCCTTTAGCCCTTCGTCGAGTTTCGGTTCCCAACTTCATTTGTTACAAAATGATGGCAACCTTTTGTTGTCATTCAAGGAAACCGCAAGTTGCCCTACTTTAGGCCAGTAAACAGATATGGGTTGTTGATGTCAAGGCTGGGTAGGAAAGAGCATGAGAGCTTCGGTAGCTGACAGGCGTGCACAGGCGCACACACACGCACACACACACACACACACACACACACACACACACACACACATACACACACACACACACACACACACTCACACACACTCACACACATGCAAATAGTCTCACACCAAGTCAGAGGTACATTTGCAACCAACCAAGGGCATTAAGCCTCTGTAAAAATATATGGTCTAACATTCCAGATCACATAAGACACTTCATCAGCTGCGTATGAACAGAAATGTCGCCTCACGGTCGACATGTGAACTCCGGGATGTGATTGCGTGCTGACTTGAGAGCGCTCATGGCCCGCGTTACATGTTAACGGCCGTTGGCTGGCAGGCCTCTGGATGCCGTGCGGAGGCCGGAGGTGGCAGGTGAGGTCACCGTTTAGACAAGCAGCTGGCCCCAGACACAGGTCTCTCTGCTCTGGGACACAAGCCCAGGTCTGTTAGCCCTTCTGCTCCAGTGATGGGCAGGAATAGAGTCCCCCTCTTCCCATACCCGTGTGACTGCAGATGTTTTAACACCTTCTGTTTGAAGCGCCCGTGTTTGGCAAAGCTGTGCATCGAAGTTTCATTCTAAGTATGATGTGTGTGTGTGTATATGTGTCCACATGAAATCACGTTCTTTTAAAAGCCTCCTGCGTAAATGCTAGACTGGCTGACTGTCTGTGACACTGTTTATTTAAACTGTCTGCTCTCTCCTTGCTTTTTATGAGACCTCTGACACACACACACACACACACACACACACAACATCAGACACTCACTCATAAAGAAATAAAGCTTTACTGGGATGGTGTTGTTGGAAACATTTCCAGCAAAAAAGCCTCATCTCTCTAATCTCCGGATTCTTCTTGATAGACTGTGAGAACATTTATACCCTTCCCCCGGCACATCCCCAGCAGCTGAAGTCATATATTTAGGCCCGGTCTCTCCCCTGTCTCCATGTCAGAGGTAGCTGTATGCATGCAATGACAGACTGTCTTTGAACAACAGAGAAACATTTGTTTAGGTTTATTTAGGTGCTAAAATCAGAACAGAGATGTGCTGCAGAAACAGAAAATGTCTTACTAGCTTTGCCTTTATTCAGTACAGGGGTCAGTTCATTGAAGTCGGGATACCTTTGCAGCTGTAATCAGGGTGTTTCACTCCATGGTTTTTAAGTCACTGTGACTGATTGCACTCGTACACAAATCCCCTACGTAGCCTCGACCCGTAGGTCTGGTCCTAGATGAGCTGGTCGATGCCAGGACTCAGGAGAGGAAACGTCACGGCCCAGTCCCATACAACAAACAGGCCTCCTATAAACAGAGCGGTGTTTATTCAGCCAGCCCCAGGGATGACATCACCGTGGTCTCAGAGAGGTGATTCTGTCCTCTCCGAGTGGCTGCGGTACCACACAGCTGCTGGGTCCGAGACCAGTGGAAGGGTAAATAGCGGAAGCCATTTTGCATGCAACTTGCCGGGGAGGTGACATCACCTGTTTCATGCTCCAGTGAGCTGCCAAGGCAAGCACACCTGCCAGCCAGGCCCGGGAAGAGGCAGGGGTACGGGAGGCGCTGAGGAGAGTACAAAGGGGGCTGGGGCGGGCAGGCAGGAAGGGAGGGAGGGAGGGAGGGAGGGAGGGAGGGAGGGAGGGGGGCACAGTCGGGATCTTGTGGGTCAACATAGTTCAGTGTGAGAACTGAATAGAACTGAACAGAATGAAGTAGAATCAATCAGAACTGATTAGAAATGCAAAGGACAGAACAGAACAGAACCTAACCGAACCGAACCGAACAGAATAGCTTTTCTCCCTGGGGGAATTTGGGGTGTGAGTTAGATAACAGACAGGTCCGACGATCAAAGTGGGACAGAGTCAAAGGATTTGATGTTATTGATTTGGTCACTGTTTATACATTTTAATCGACGTGGACACAAATCTGTTTCTTGGAGGTTCTCCAAAATTTTGATTTGAAACAGTTATATTATTTATACTTATTATATTTATCACATTCTAAAGGGAAAAACAGAGATAGGAGTCGGGAGTATGATGTGAGGGTGCAGTATGCGTTACCGGTGCTTCTTTCTTTCTGTTGTAAATACCGTCACCATTCACTGGCTTGTTAGGGCCCTCTAGTGGTGATTTCATATGCCACTTTTTCTGTGGACATGCAATACAGTTTACTTACAGTAAACAACAACAAAGAAAATGGATAGCCACATTGTTAAAAGTCTAGCATAATTACAACACCCCTCTATTTTATATATTTGGAGGGTGAAAATAATACCTTTAAGGGTGCTTCAGAGCATTTCACAAAAGGTAATTTTCTGCGAAGTTGTATTGAAAATTGTATATTTTCCTCCAACACCATCTTGAGATAAACGGGCCTCTTTCTTGTGCATGGTGAAGGGTGAGGTGGCAAGGTGCATGGTGAATGGTGAGGTGGCAGACTGCATGGCTGGGCCCAGATGGTGGTAGGGAATGAATAATGCAGAGCTGTCTCCTATATGACAGGCTTCGGCTGATCTGAGGTCAGCTCAAAGACACAGCTGGCTGCTCAGTACTAAATGCTGAGTGGTGTGGGGCACCCTAGGGTGAGCTGGAAGGTTTTTCACCTCATATATCTGGTCCCGTGCTTGTTTTAAATCTGCTGTTTTCACCCAATGATAAACTGAGCTTTGCAATATTAACCATTGAAAGTGAAATGGATAAGGTAGCACGAATGCACATTTAAACATATTTTATTTGACAATTCTTTATTTCAACTTGTGATAATCTTCAACAAACAAATTACCATCCAGCATATAATAACAGGATACATCTGAACTATGTCATCAAAACGGTTTAAACTCAACATGTTAGCAAAACAAATACGGTGTATACTTTTTTAAACTTAACATAGTTATAATATAGCAATATAGTGTATACTTGAATTCATACTTTTGTCCAATACAACAAGTCCTTGTACACTTTTTTTTTTAATTAATTGTTTCAATGTTATTCAATGTTGACGTGATTTGCAAATGATGGTTTTTTAACACAACAATGTTATCACAATGTGACAGCCAACCTTATATAGGGATAGAGGTATAACATGGTGGCACAAACAGGAACATTATTTAAGGTAATCACCCTCAACAACTATTGCCCTCGTAAAGCTACTAAACTTCTATGTTCAGCTAGTAGATCATGATTAGCTGACTTGTGTTTAATACAGATGTTGTGATTAACCATGTAATCCACAGGTTAATATGTATTTACATATTCAAAAATAAACTCAACAGAACATCGTCTCAAATGCAATCAGAAACCAACAAAACCAAAAATACATGTTCATCATAAAAACAGAAAAAAACAATTTGCATTTCTTCCCCTATGCATCATTTCAATCTAAATAATGTCCACCTAATGTACTACATTTTAGACATGTTGCTTAGTACTAGGGGGAATCCTGCTGTAAGTGCTCAGACCTGAGTACCATTCATGTCGCTTCAGAATCAGGAGTCCCCAGTTCTGGAAATGTTGCAAATATATAAATTATTTGACATTAAAAGCTTCCTTCAACCCCTTCAGTGCCTGCTCCTTTGTTATAGTCTTCCATGACTCTGGAATGTCAGCTGGCTTCGCTCTGTATTCCTCAGCAAAACGGTCGTTGTATGTTACTAGAACATACTTCCAGTAGTCAGATGCCTCTATGGTGGAATCCGGTGGGATTTTCCAGTCCGGATAGTAAGTGTAGTATTCCTTGTATGGGTGGAGCTCCCAGAGAGTGGCTGCATTTTTGAATTTAATTTCACTGTGCACAGCAGTAGTGCATAAGGTTTCCAACAGTTTCTTTGTCGTCAGCCATCTATACTGGCCGAGTCCCTGGGGTCGATGCACCACTGCATGGTGCTCACTGTGCTCCTTGCCACCAGCTTCACAGGGAACCTGACAAAATGGGCACTGTTTCCCACAGCCGAACATACGCTTGAAGAGCTCATCCTGGGGCTTGACAGAAAGGTTACTTAGGGTCTTCATAATGTCTGCATCGTTACAGTCACAGAATTGCTTTGTAAGCTGTTCTTTTAGGTCACACACTGATTCCGTGAGGCTCTTTGTGAATTGATGACACTTGCTTTTTATTTGGAAAAGAGCAGTTTTTCCAGTCTCAGAAGAAATGGACATGTCTTTGCTTAGGGAACTGCAAAGACAGTCGATGAACACAGCAATACTCTTCGTGTTATCTGGCAAGGGCTGCCCATTTTTACCAGTTGATGCTTCCTTTATTTTTTCAATTATCTTTTGTACAATTACTTCCAGTGCATTGTTTCTCAGCGTCAATAAAATGCTGTTCTCGGAGAGGTGTTGTATTACTTGCTGAAGTATCCAATCTTTGACATATATTTCATACGAAAGAATGTACTTAACAAAGCATTTGAAGTCTGCCTGTATCAATAAGTTTTTCAATATTGAATACTGGAAAAATGAGCGTGAGCTGTAATCTGCTGAATGGCAACTTGTCAAAATGCTATCGACAATGTTAATTCCCAGAGATCTTTGGATGTAGTCTTCCACAGCTGGTCTGATACAGCTCTGGATGAATTCTTTGGCTTTACGTTGGGAATGATCCCGTTCTTTGTACAGATCTAGAAAATCTGATAAATACCGAGTCTTCAGCTCAGTTAGTTGGTTTTTGGGGTCTTTTTCCAGCAAATACATCCTGTGCATGTGCAGAAATTCTTTTGAGGCAACGGCACAAATATGAAGTTTGAACTCAACCTCAAATTTTAAGTTCCACATTAGCTTTTTGTTAGAACTGAGAGACTCATCTATTTTACCCAACAGATCTTTAGAGAAAGTGTCATGGTAATCTCTGTTTGTTTTAGTTATATCTTTGACTAACCTTTCACATGTTTGCATTACATTGTCTGCAAAATTCTGTAAATCTCTAGTCACGCTCTGTTTCCAAATCTTATTTTTTATCTTCTTCCTTAGGCCACTTATATGCTTATAGTTAACCTTAAATATCAGATTTTCCTTGGCATGCAGGTCTTGAAGATGGTTTAGTTTCTCAGTGATCTCAGTGGTACCTCGGTGTGACAGAGAACTTCTCAACTGCTTCAAAACATAATCGGGGATGTCCTTCTCTTCTAGGCCTTGAATATTTACCACAGCTCCACTCCACATTTTCTCAAACTCATCTGCAAGTTGTTCATCTGTCAGTGTTTTGGTATCCTTGCAGGTTTTCAACAGCTGTAATACCCGTTTTTCGATATTAGCTGTGTATATTTTCTGAATTTCCTGAGCTTTTTTTGAACTGTTTTTTAAATCAAGGGCACGAACCAGTTGACTGCAGACAGAATGTGTCATTTCTTCTTTGAGACTTTTGATGGACTTTAAAAAGTCCATCTTGTACTTTTCTATGAGCTTTACGTGCCTGTCGGTCCTTTTGTAGTAGCTCTGAAGTTTGCTCTTCATCTGCATTTCTTGACTCCCTATTTCGTTCAATGCTTCTGATTTCTTTGACTCTACTAAGCTGATTAAAGGTTGGGTATCAGCGTCCAACTCAAAATTGGAGATCTCCAGCTCTGCTGCTGTTAGCCAGGTAAACATCTCTTTTTTGAACGCCCACTCCCATTCGTTGAACTCTTTCCAGAGATTGTCGTAGGCATGGGCCACAAGGGTATTTCTAAAGCTGAAAATGAAGTTTTCATATTTTACCGCTTTCCAAAGGCTACTCATCCATTTGAGAAAGTCGGGAATCTTTGAGACATCGTCATTGTTGTCCCTTTTCAGGGTTTCCAAAAGGCTCTTCTTGAAATCAGACACAGCCTCACTGTAGCCTGTGTTGACTGGGGCCATTGGTGGAGTACCATGCCATAACCCAGGAATATACCAGTTGTTTTTGTCAATGTCATAGTCCAGGATATCTGTGAATTCTTTTATGGAGGGTTGTCTCTCCATGTCGGCAGCAATCAGTGTCATCTCATTGAGCTGATCCAGGAGATGTTTCCTCTCTGTCATGCTCTTTGAATGAGCAGACACTCCCGCAACGTTCTGGTGCACAAAATGACAAACTGGCCTTTTCCCAATATCCTTCATCCGCAAGAACGCGTGGGCTGCTATTTGCAGGATGTCTTTCATTTCTGTTGAGTTCTCCATTGCGATATTAATGATAGTAACATCACTCAAGCTGATGACAAGGGTCGCTAACTGGTTGTCATGCTCATAACTCTCCTCTAGCTGTGCCAAGTCTGAGGACTTGAGACCCTCTGTGTCAATGAGAAGTATGAAATCACAGTTGAGGTCATCCAGCATGTCAGCGCCAACTCTGAGGAACAGCATGAAAGCTCCCCTCGTGCATCTACCGCTGCTGACTGGAAACTGCACCCCAAACATGGTGTTGAGTAGTGTGGACTTCCCTGTACTCTGTACTCCCAACACGGTCAGCACTAGCAGTCTGCTCTTTTCTCCGACCTCCTTGTGGAGCTCCATCAGCACGTCTGTCACCCACCTCTCGGGGATGTTGCCGGCATCGCCATCCAGGAGTTCTAAGGGGTATCCATCCAACAGCAGATCGGCCGCCAACTTGGGGAGATGAAGCACTTTGACTGCAGGTTCCTGTGGGTTGAAGAAGGAGACCTCGTACATTTGGCCCATCTCTCTCATGAAATGCTCGATGCCCAAAGAGCTGTCCAAAAGAGTCTTGTCCAGTTCCGCAATGCGTTCCTTGTCTTTCTTCGCGCACTGCTCTTTGAATCTGGTGCGGAGCTGGGATAGATCTTTTCTTGACCGCTCATCCAGCTTGAGCTTCATCCACTTGAGGAAGAAATCTCTGTCCTGTTTGTCTTTGTTTGACAACGATGCAATGAATGTATGCATGGCTTGGGGAGATTTGAATTTACATTGCTTTTTCCTCAGGTCTAGCATTTCAGCCTGCAGCTCTGCTTTGTAGTCCTCAAGTCGTTGGTCTCCTGCATTGAGTAACCTGCATTCCTCTTTCTCCAGCTGGGCTAACCTTTTCCAGTTGTCCCCTTGCAGTGGCAACTGTTGCTTCTTATAGTCTGGAATGCTGCGCACACCGATACCTTGTATGATCTCCTCTGCAGCTTTCCTTGAGGCTCTGCTCGTGTTTTCATCCTCAGATAGACCAAGCTCAGTTGCTAAGTTACACATTCTATGTTTGTTGTTTCACAGCCTTCAGCCACAATGTTTTTGATGACGGTGCAGAGTTTTTTGGAGAAGTCTGCGCTATTTACCCTTTGATCTTTGATTCTCACATTGCTTTTCTGCATCTTCAATGCTGTCATTGTTTCCTCAACCGATTTCATATCAATTTGGGAAACACGATTGACAACAAAGTAAAGCCGAGATGCCACATCCGCATGAGAAACCAACAACCTGTGTTCAAGCTCTTCAATTTTGTCCATGCAAATGAAAGTGGCAGTTGACACTTTAGTCAGGAATCTGAATTGTGCCTCAGACAGACAAACATCTCCTCTCAAATTGGCAAAGGCGATTGGTTCAGTGAAGATGTCAAGATTTTCTGTGCCACACGGCAGGAACCAAGAGAGCTCTACCACACCGTTTGCAATCTGTTTTGGAGCTGCCCCTCCTTCCATTTCTCTATGTACAAAAATATTGTGGTGTTGTTGGCCACTGCTGAGAACAAAATTCAGTAACTGGGATTTGGATAAACTGCAGTTCTTAAGCCTCACAAAAGAGAAATAAGGCATTTTTGCGAGAACAATACTGTCTTCAAGGAAGCCTTTTGACTCTGAGAGTGTATGTGGACGCCACTCTTTGAGAATGTCCCTCAATGCCCACAGCATCAGGGTAGTCTGACTACGAAAGCCCTGGGGTAGGAGGAGCGGGACCGCAAACTGGCACATGGCCATCTTGAGGGCCATTTCTTGCTGCAAGAAGTTGTCAGCACATAAAAAGAGAGCTGTTATGAGATCGAGAGGATTTACATCATCGCTTGCTGTGTTTTCTTCAGCAGTGTAGAGATCTAGTCGTAGTTCATCACTGTTCTGTTCAACATCGTTTTCCAAATGTAAACCTGTCCTGCATTCTGCGTTAATGTTGAGCAGTTTTCTCAAAAAGAACCATGGTGTATCCTCAATGGACCTCACGTGTTTACCGGAGACACAGATACACTGCTGGTTGATCTCCAGAAGAGACCTAAGAGTCAGTTTATTGGGATAAAACCCTAGCAGACCAACTTTACGAATAAAGTTATTTAGAGGGCCTGTAAAAGAGATGAGAAATTTGACAGGGAGTTTATTTTACAATTTAGTAGGAGTCTTAGTTTTACATTTTACTATTTCCATTCTCCTTTGTATACAAAAACTTTTTTACCTGTGTGAGGTTTGGGGGCTACATCTGGCTTTCGTAGTTTGTGCACTACAAAATGGACAAAGAGGAAAACATTTTATTGTAGTAAATGATTTGCTGTGTGACACCATTTGTATGCTGTAGACCTAGAACGCATCCCAGATTTGTAGAATTCCCATGTTCCCATTTTTTTATAATCTTATAAACTTCATAATTATTGTAATTGAAACTCAAAACTTTAATTATAAAAGAGACGTTCTCACTCTGTCCGACCTAACTGAAAAAGAACATTCCATTCCAGGCCATTCCTGTAAATAAGGGAAATCCTTACGGCCATACTGTAGAGGTCACTACAACATAAAATGAATAACCTGTGTGGCCAATGAGTGGTATAAAGTGTTATTCATTCCAAAGGTACCTCTGTTGAGATTAAGGACAGAGATAAATGACAAAATCAACAGGAGGATCAGTATGTTTGTAAATAAAGGCCGTAGCATCACTTCCGTGATGGCAGTGCAATTTTTAGTCAAAGAAGATGCCTTAAGATCTGTTGTGTAGAGGTTTAGATTTTTACAGAGTCCCCCTCTGAAATGAAGCAAAAATGCCCATATAGGCAACTATGTTGAAAGCACTTTGTAACATTACGTTTTCAACATGTTTGCTTGTAACATAACATTAAGCGTTATGAAGTGGCCAACGTTAACGTGTCAAGAGATTTAAATGTTAGGTTACTTTACAATACTTTTTATCACGTTCCATTTTGTATGGAATGAGATTTGTGCCAAATATCCCAGGTAAATTGGGATATACAGTATATGCTCTGAGGCACAGTGCTCTTGTAATATAAGCAGCCAATCACTGAAAATGTCTTTGAATTGTTGCTACAGCACATTCTTTTTTGGGAGAGAGCAATGAAAAGTGGCAGATAACCCGTTTTCACGTCCTTTCTCTAATACTTCGGCCGCCATGTCCACATGTTATGTTGGCCCTTCTGTTATAATTCCACAAGCCAAAAAATAAATTAAAAACACAAAACTTAAACAGTGGATCAAAATGACAAAACTGAAAAACAAAAGAACATTTCGATTTCTAAGATTTAACTTCAATACAATTTTGTGAATTTATTTATTTTTTGTTTGTAGCTTTTAGTTTTGCTTTTGTAGATATTTGGCACAAATCTCATTCCATAATTTTGATCCACTGTGGGCTCCACTTTTGAGAACGTTTATGGTACTAGTAGTTAATTTCAGCATGCCGGCCATAACATTTCATTAAATAAAACTACTAAATTGTGTGTCTGTTCCGACAGATTACACGTAGATACTGCACCCATTTTGCTGATGATTTATTACGAGTAAGCGCAAATGATAGCGTATCAGGTGCAAAAAAATATATATATTTAAATGAAGGGTTTGCATGTTGCTGATTCCAGCCATTGATAGTTTGGACGGATAAAATTAACGTAGGAAAATAAAATGAGCCCACTGAATCAGAGGTATTAGTGGAAGAGGCCAATGAGCACGTTGTTGAGCTACAGCCCATTAAAGAATGGGCTGTAGCAACAATTCAAAAACCTTTTCACTGATTGGCTGCTAATATTAAAAGAGCACTGTGCCTCAGAGGTTATATAGCCCAAATTACCTGATGTCCCAATTTACCTGACTTCATTCACCCCACCAGCCTAGATTACTTACTGTGTCCTCTGGTAAATTATTGCAAAAATGAAAAGCCTTAGCAATGTAACGATCAAACACCAAGGAAAGAGAGATTTTCTGACTTTGTGTAATCATCCCATAAATGTGACTTTAAATTAAGTGATGACCTTAATGATCCTCCGTTATTTACTTTATATATGAACCCATAAGACTTCACTATGGTGTTATTCAACATAAACATTATCATTCTTCAGCTCATCTAAATTGAATCATATAGTGAAATAATACTTGAAAGGCATTACTGTTTGATGGAACCTCAACCCAAATCCCAATGGTTATTTTTGAAGCCTCCCTTCTAACTTTAGTTTTGGTGCAACTTCATTTAAAGTACCTATTACGGATTCATAAATAGGTATAAAAGACAAATTGTTCTAACGTGTTTTACAGCTTGTAGAACGTTACCTTACAAGCAACTATTGTGAATTAATTTGAAGTGCCAATGGCAGGTTCATAAAGTAGCTTCATAGTGATTATAAGTTTACAACATTCAGTTACTTACTTTTCCTGTAGTCGAGTCACATTACTTCCGTGCCGACACTCATAAGCAATATCTTGAGCAGACCCTAAATGTTCTGAGAATGTGCGACCTGTACAGGAATAAGTGTTCTGAAAATGGAGACACATTATAGAAAGATACTTAACAAAGAGATTAACCTTAGTTTTCATTAGTAAGTCAGACTAGTACGATCCAGTGCACATCAGGAATGGGGTGGGGTGGGGTGGGGGTCGGGGGATGTCTCTTGTGCGATGTCAGACTTTATAATTAGATACGCATTGCAATTATAACAATGACAACTCAGCAGTACCCCGAGATTTTGCAGACTGTGATATAAAAGCATTATGTTGCCAAGAGTATCCCATGGTCTACAGACTGTTTCGGCTATGCAGCATCTACGTTCGAGGTACAACCTTGATAGTGGCCCGTTCTATTAGTTGTGAAAGTTACGACCTTAAAACGTAAAGCGTATTGCCTCTATCATCTGACAATTAAAGTATCAAGAGCCAATGGCTATGTGCCTCATTTCATACTCTCAAGCTTAGTTACTGTCTGTGTGGAACAGCAACTCATACTTTGCCCATGCATCGTGGCTGCTAAATTCTTGCATTAAATGGAGTTAACGGGTTAACTTAGGTTCCCTCATCCATTCATCCCTACCCTTATTAACCCCATGTTTTCTCACCCAGTCTCATCTAGGTTCATTCCAGGGGGTCCACAACAAGCTCGGGCAGCAACACGCCGAGACGGTACCCCCACACTGAGTCTCCCTCCGCCCAGTCATCAGTACTCCACCCGAACACACGACAGATGCCATCCCTCTGCTACCCTCATACATTTTCATGAAAACTTTCAACTACATACTGTTGTAGCGTGGTCCTTGCTAGTGAACTAATATAAATGATTGTACCTTTATCAGAGGACAATGCCAGCATATTTTACAAACCTACAATTTATACAATTGCTTCCAGTTTTTTTGCAGTCACCCTTGTAAGTTTTTTAAATGATGAAAATAGAAAACCAAGAAGTTATAACTTACCATCAAATGGGAACACACTAACCCCTTTCATTCAGTGCTTCTGGCAAAAAGGCGAAACTGGTTTTCTTACTTATAATGTTCCAGGGCCAATGTGAAAGAGAAAGCATATCTGTATCCGGATTGCAACGCCCTGACGATTTACCCAATGAATAACGGCATTGTGGCTCAGAAGAATAGGAAGTGCTCACAAGAAAGTCACATCTTATAAAATCTTATAACTGCTGCTATTGCACAAACATTTGGGCATGAAGTATCGCTATGGTATGGTATGGTATGGACTATGGTAATTCCTGTTCAGTTCACCAGATAGATGTAAAACATAGATCTATATAGAGGTAAAATACTTTCAATTGAAAGGTACAGTGAGTTGGTGCCAGTCAATTGAAGCCAAATACAGTGAGTTGGTGCCAACAGCCTAAAAAAATAGATAAATGGTGCTGTCAATATGCTCAGGACGGCGCTATATGAAAAATAGAAGGTATTTACCAGGTTTCTGCAGCCGGACTGTGCAGCTTTCTATATATGTTGGTGATTTGCAACCTTTTTGTTTTCTTATTATTTCCTTTATGTACCAGATAGATCAAGCTACAGTAGCTACAACCTAGGATAGAATAATACACAACATGATTTGTGTGTGTTACGCTTTGGTAAAGATGATATTGAGGTGGGTCACTTTTTCGGGATTGTCAATGCTGGGAATAAAGGGTGAAACACGGACCTGTGCAAACAGTAAATCATATGTTTTAAACCGACTTGACCATTTGTAATGACTTTTATTCTGGCCCGGTGCCACCTCCAAAATCATACTAGATAAAATTGAATTAAAATGAACTAAAATTTAAATAACAACCTACCAAAGTCAGTCTAGACTTTCAAGGTTGATCCAAATCATATTGGTGATTATGTTTAAGTTAATTAGACATTTTGTAAAGTGGCAACAGAAAGTAACATTGATATCCTAGTTGCAAAGCCATTGCAATGTCTAACATTTTCATGCTGCTATGGTGTACTGAAATTCCATTGTTTACCCAAGTTGGTAATAACCTCTATCTTTATGTTAGTGTTGAGTTCCTGGATGTTGATGGTACCCTCAGATGTGTGGTGGTCCACTTCTCTTTGACAGTTTATGAATTAATGGCTACGGCCCCTACGGATTTTTCCACAAACCAGGAAGGTTCAGCAGACTGGTGGCCTGGGGGCTAAACGTTGGTGCAAAGGATAAGGCCCACTTCACGGCAGTAAGGCTTGGGGATTTCCCATACAATTCCTTGTGGTAATTGACAGGAATATTAAATTATTTAGTATTAGTCTTTATCAAGGAATCCTGTTATCTTGTTTTTGATTGATGTGAATCAGATTGCAAGAGCTCTAAGTTTCACTTTTGATCTTTTAGAAAACTAGTATAATGGCTTTCAATAATAATCAACAGAATATGGCAGTAGATTTACAAATGAGGCGCTCTGCTGTACAACATATAATGAACATTGAAGATTGGGGTCGTGTTAGTGGATGTTATCATTATGTCTACTAAGCTGTATCATAGCCATAAGATAAAGTAATTATGTCATTATTCCATTCCATAAAAAGAAAAAAATTATATTCAAACAAACACATTTGTAGTGTGATGTCATAATAGAAAAAGAATGGATTCATTTGAATTGTGTCATAGGTATCAGTATTACATCTTACTTAGTACTTAAATTAGTAAAATAAAACAAAGCTTCAGACTATGGAAAAGGCTGACGTTATCTAATGATTACATTTTAAAATGGCAGCTTCAAAGAACAGATATTGGATGACTCTTCACTTAATGACTCTTCTCATTGGTGGATGTCTGTGTGCATCTTTAAAGAGCAGGTAAGGACGTAGTACATCTGTTGCATAACCATTACAGTCTACGGTGGGAAGGGCAAAAGGGGATTGTAAAGGTATTCCAGACGGGTTTGGCGATTCCAAAGTTTACATACAGTACAAGATTACATTTGAAGTCAGTACATTTTTCACCTTACTGTGATGGCACACATATTTGAGTATGGATGTTATTGGGTTAGATAAAAATATCCTAAATGGCCCAAATGTGGCGTGTATTTAGTTTCAAAACTGCTGAAAAACATTAGAAAAGTACTAATTTGAACCATCCAAGCAAACCAAGTTTTGTTTGTGTGTATGTTTAAGTCAAGGTGAGGAGGAGAGTGTTAAGTTGAACCTGCTTTTTGACCCTGACCTCCAGAAGGAGCACATTAGTCTCTTTGATGGTAAGAAATATTAGCATGTCAAGAATGCTGTAGTAAGTGTACGGCCCTGAGGCCAGCAAGGGGCTCTGTGCCCTCTGAATTGACGGATCCTTCTGGACCCTTTATTGTACTTTATAGTTTTCACCTGTATCTTGTTTCGGACCTGCCAGCCATTAGTTTCATTGCTATCACCTGTGCCTTTTGCCAGTGTAGTTCCTAGTTTCCTTTGTTCTCTGTCCATCGTTGTTTCCTGTAAGCGTGTTGCTGTGCCTAATCTGATTAGTGTCCTGTCTCTTGTTGGAGCAGGTTTTTGCATTAGCCTTTGCCTCCCGTGGTCCTTCCTTTTGTTTGGTCCGTCATTCTGTCACGGTTGCGCTGGTGTGTATGAACCAAGAGCAGACGCGAACTCGGCTAGCCAACTAATAACAGGGAAAACCCTAAATAAAACAAAAGGAAGGAACACGGGAGGCAAACGCTTCCCAGAAGAGGGCGCAGAGCCCTCTGCTGGACAAAACCCCCTCAGGGCCGTGACAGTAAGTCTGCGTTAGCATAAACAAAAGAAGGGCACATATCTCTTCTGTGGGCCCTTGCTTCCAGACTATGGTGTGAAGCCCCTGCCAGTGCACCTGCCTCCCTACCTTCAAAAGCCCTATCAACCCAATCTGGAGGACGAGTACTACTGAATGCCCACTGGAGCGAACAGATCTCTAGCAGTGACGGTCACTATCTCTGTACTGCCCGGGACAACTTTGCAGCATGGTTATTATTAAAGTGGGGAGTAAAAAATAAAGGAGACTGGAGAAATGTATTCCAAGTCATTGTGTAATCATCATTGTGTTTGTGTGTGTGCAAGAGAGAGAGAGAGAGAGTGTGTGTGTGTGTGTGTGTGTGTGTGTGTGTGTGTGTGTGTGTGTGTGTGTGAGGCAGAGAGAGAGAGAGTGGCATCAGCGATGTCAGGGGCAGCTCCATATCTGTGCCAATAATGCACTGATGACAAGGCACTGAATTGAAAAATCTTAAGAATTATTCACACACCAAAGAAAAGATATAAAACAGGGACACCAACTACCGGAGGAATTGATCAAATGTATCAATTGTAAATACAATATATTTATTTAAATATGGCATGTCTGTACACCTTTTGTATAGCCTCCACTGACAGTACGTTTCATCACGTTGGTCTGAGCGGCTTTTTGAAAAGGGAGCTGAAATCAGGAAGGACATTCAAATCAAAACCAATCGTAATGGTGCTCCTCCTCACACTCCTGTGACTTAACCATGGATAACAAACAGAGGTGAATTCACTTAGCAATCCTTCATGAAAAAAGAGACATCTCCAACATGTCCAAACCGTATCGCCACTAGACTTATTATTCATAGCCCATGGAACAGACCACTGTATTAAATGTTAATGTTAATACATTATAAACGCTGTAGGATTCCACTGTGTCCCACATTACAAACCGCCTCCACGTTGGTCATGCCCTTCAGTCAGGTGTCTTCAATTCAGAGGTTACCCACATGTCAAGTCCCACATTTTTTGATCAACTGAAATGCAACATTTTGTTTTAAGCCATCATTGCAGTAGTATTACACACTCTGTGGTAACTCCTGAAAACCTTGGAATAACCATCGACAAAACAGAGTGAGATAATAGAATGGTCAAAAAGAATAGGCACTACTATTCAAGAGTCCATCTGAAAGCTGGCATCTTCTCTGGGCTGATCCACGAAGGCTATACCTCCCTCTGAAACATGGCCATGTTGAAGTCACATCTAATGTTTGGGATGGGGGCACTACACTACAAGGAGCTAGCCTGTCTTTGGATCTAGTATTGGGCTTTGTTGATACTGTACAAGTGAGCTATGAAGTGGACAACTCTATTACAAACAGTACGCAGTCTTTTTTTTTTTTTTTAACCTGGTTGTAGTTTTAACCTTTTGAACTTGAATCGGAAGAAGGCTGATGTTGGGGACCTTGGAGGGGGCAGATTAACTGAGGATTAAGGCTTTTCTGGGCAAAGGATGACTTTGGTCGACACAACAACAAGAGCCACCCCAAAAGCGAATGGGTCCAGGACCATCTGTAACTATGTAGCTACTCCCGCCAGATTAGATTACTTTCCCAGCCTGCCAAGTCTCTGAAGAGACTGAGCTAGATCATGTGGAGTGATCTCAGGTAACTAGGAGGTGTCCCTTTGAGACATGGACCTTTTCCCCCCTTTGGCTCCAGCGTTATAAGCATTCTCACCGCATCACAAAAACCACACCGCACTCATCCAGTGAGCATTTACCCAGGCTAACTGCAGCCTTAGAAACAGGGGGGTGAGGGGGTTGTAATACCGGGTACACCTGTGGGCTACCTACATTTGGGGCGAGTGGTATCTAGGTTTTGATGAGACGGTTGTGCTTTAGGTGGCCAGCCTGAGATCCTCTCGCCGGCACCTCACTCTGATATGGTGGCCATATCTTCCACATGTGGCGTCTCCGCATTGACCTTCTCTCTGTTCGGCTCAGAGTTCTCTCCCAGTGAGTTCACACAGTCCCAGCCCTGTGTCCTTCCCAGTCCACACCGTCCTCTCTGGTGTCACATGTGTTAGTTACTCTTCTTTATTTTTATGATAGGTTCGTCCATCATGCAACGTAATGTTATGATACACTGTACTGTACGGGGGAGCTGAGGTGGAAGGCAGGACAAGGTCCGGGCAGGGCGGGGCGGGGGTTATTCCAGGTAGATGTCTTCTGTCGGGCACGAGAACTCCACAAACTGCTTATAATACAACTGGAAGGCTTTCCTGTAAAGCGGAGAACAGAGGTTTCCTTTCATCTAAAGTATAACATTCCTTTCATCTAAAGTATAACATTCCTTTCATCTAAAGTATGACATTCCTTTCATCTAAAGTATGACATTCCTTTCATCTAAAGTATAACATTCTGCAAAGACGCGCAAATGTGAAGGCCCGATTCCCACGCGCAGCGGCGAGAAGAGGAAGGGTAAGCAGCACACGCTCTTACCCAACAGAGTCAGCCATGGGCTTGGTGGAGTTCTCGGAAACGAACACGTGACAGGCAAATCTGTGGTCCGCTGGGTGCTTTGTGATGAAGCCAAAGTACCTGAGGGGAAACCCACAGTGAGGAGGATGCAAATCTGACGTCATCTAAAGGCAAGGAAAAAACCACCAGCGGAGTCTTACGGTTGTGTGTGTTTTAGTTTTTACTTACTTGCTGTTTTTAGGATGATAGCCGCAGAAGGAGATGTTCTTTAAGTGGAAGAAGTGACTGCACTGATTACTCTGAGAAACAGAGGCGAGAAAGTATTCAAGATTCGTTTTTTAGATTGTTATGCTACAAAGCAGGAACAACATTCTTCAAAACTTAGCTATATTGCAGATCAGAAAAGTAAGGACCATCAACAGCCGAATTGGCTGTCAAGTTACTGCATGACCTTGCCACTGTATTTCAAAAGTACTGCTAAAGAAAAACATTACAGTAAGAGACTTGGCAGAGGGGCCTACGCTGCAATACTCCACAAGAACCACTAAGGGGCAACATTTCCCTTTTGTATAGCAGAAGTCAACACATGCACAAAGTAATATTTAATTTAGCTATCATCATCTCGAGTTTATGGCTGCTTGTGTGTGTGTGTGTGTGTGTGTGTGTGTGTGTGTGTGTGTGTGTGTGTGTGTGTGTGTGTGTGTGTGTGTGTGTACATGTGTCTATGTGCTGGGGTGTTATTGTCTTATTCAGTTGGAGGCATAGTAGTGACATTACTTTTTTTTAAAGCACTGCTGCAGAAAACATGACCATACTTTACAAAGTGGCCAACGCTTCAATACCCTAGAAAAAACAACAAGGGGCCACATTTCCCTTATGTACAGCAAAATTCAACACGGGCACACAGCAATATTTCATTTAGCTACAGTATGCTTTGAGGTTATGACTCTGTGTGTGTGTGTGTGTGTGTGTGTGTGTGTGTGTGTGTGTGTGTGTGTGTGTGTGTGTGTGTGTGTGTGTGCGTGTGTGTGTTGGGCTCCTGTTGTCTTACTCGGTTGCAGGCATAGTAGTCGTCCTGAACCACAAGCTTGACACCTTTGACGTCAATCTCCAGGACACAGGAGGAGGGCGGGTTGTATTGCACTGTCATCCTCCTATTGGTCGCAATCTGTTGGCGACCAAATAGCAATCAGTCAGCCAATCAAGTGGCACCTTTTTAGCAGAGGAAGCTATTTTAATCCTTTTACTTTATATGGATTTATTTTGTGTAAATCAAAGACACACATACACACATACTGCCTCGTACCTTCTGCATCGCTGCACACAGCACGTCGTTCCCTTTGTGGTAGGGCACTTGCACTGAGCCCAGGAACTTCATGTGGTATCTGTCCATCCATTCACCGCTGTTCTCTGTTAGAGGGGAAGTCGGGGTCGGAAACAAAAGGTGAGCAAAAATACACAGAAGCCAATTCAAATCCATTACTGCAATCCATCAATTGTACACCATTCCCAGCAGTGTCCAACTGAAAATCTCTCAGTGACAACAACCTGGTCCACAGGAGGTGCCGAGACACGGCACGGCAGCTGTCTTGGACACACAGCACACAAGGTTCCTACACATCCCAGGCTTTGGTCCGCCATTTTAGGCCGTCTCGATTGAATGCGGTCAGACCAGAGCCTTAGTCTCGGTTCGGTCACCAGGCCCCTCCGTACCTTTGAAGCTCTCGGGATCCTTGGCCACCTCGGTGGCGTAGTACGCAGGGAAGACGCCGCGGGCGCCCGTGCGCATGTTGTAGCCCTCGTACCAGAAGTCCTCGGCCTGCACCTCCACCAGCAGGGGGTCGTCCACCTCCAGCTCCAGCTCGTCGTCGTGGCGCGGGACAAACCTGCTCGTCGCCACGGCAACGGCGCCGCGTGGACACACAAGACGCGCGTAGTGTTTAAATGCACGCAGCAGGGAAACGCAGTTTCGAGGCCAACCGAAGGAATCAGAGGTAATCCCTGGCAGTCATTCAGGTAACAGTGCGGACACAAGCTAGACCGTGTGGTCCTATTATGTTATTATTATCTGTCGGTGTGAGAACCCTATGGGAAGCCTCTTGCTCTGCGATGCATGTGAGGCCTCTGTGTGCGGCTGTGATTGTAACCTCTCTCCTACAGCCCTGGCCTCAGAGCCCACACAGTCCGAGAGGTCCATCGTTCCTGGCAGTCACAGGGCCGCTCTGAAGCTTCTCTCTACACGTCAAAGCCTGAGCGCTCTCTTTAACTCTTTCCTTGCTTCATAACCCCCCCCCCCCCATCCCGTCTTCCTCTCTCTCTCTCTCTCTCTCCCTCTCTCCCTCTCTCTCTCTCTCTCTCTCTCTCTCTCTCTCTCTCTCTCTCTCTCTCTCTCTCTCTCTCTCTCTCTCTCTCTCTCTCTCTCTCTCTCTCTCTCTCTCTCTCTCTCTCTCTCTCTCTCTCTCTCCCAGGCTGTCGCTGCAGCCTGAGGAGATGTAGGGGACAGCAGCTGCGCCACCCCATCGCCAACTGGAGTGTGACCAAGTCCGTGGGCAATGCACGGACGTCACACGCCCCAGAAGCTCGCTCCGCCCTGCTGCCTCCGAGAGACCCTCTCCCAGGGACATCTCTGTTTGGCCCCGGTGAGTCTTACATTAACAAGCAAGGTCAACGTATGGGTGTAGGGGAAACATGATCCCAGTGGATGCACTAGTGTGAGTAGGAGAAACATGGTCCCAGTGGATGCACTAGTGTGAGTAGGAGAAACATGGTCCCAGTGGATGCACTAGTGTGAGTAGGAGAAACATGGTCCCAGTGGATGCACTAGTGTGAGTAGGAGAAACCTGGTCCCAGTGGATGCACTAGTGTGAGTAGGAGAAACATGGTCCCAGTGGATGCACTAGTGTGAGTAGGAGAAACATGGTCCCAGTGGATGCACTGGTGTGAGTAGGAGAAACATGGTCCCAGTGGATGCACTAGTGTGAGTAGGAGAAACATTGGCCCAGTGGATGCACTAGTGTGAGTAGAAGAAACATGGTCCCAGTGGATGCACTAGTGTGAGTAGGAGAAACATGGTCCCAGTGGATGCACTAGTGTGAGTAGGAGAAACATGGTCCCAGTGGATGCACTAGTGTGAGTAGGTGAAACCTTTAACAGGTAGCAGGAAGTGGAGGAGGAGAGGCAGGAAGTGTCTCACCTGTAGACCGCACGGTGGCTCTGGCCCCGCTCCTCCCCGTTGATCACGCAGGAGAACAAGCCAAAGGACTCGGCGCCTGCAGGAAGAGAGGGGACAAGAGGGGGGGGAGATGAAGGAGAGGGGCCTAGGGCCGCTACAAAGGCCCCACCATCGGAGGCCTGGATCGAACGGAGCTAAAACAATAGCCTCGCCCTTACCTCGACGAGACTCTATTAATCAGAGAGATACTAAAGGGAGCGGGGAGTCTTAACTCCATTAAGAGTGTGTGAAGCCCTTCTACCCACTGCATTAGCTTGATAGATAGTGGGCTGTGTTCTAATCACCTCACATGCTGTGATTTATCGCCACTTAGGAACATGACTCCCAAGAGGACTGTAGGCTGTATGTATTTACATTCCTTTGCAGACCTAACTATCTCTCTCTCTCTCTCTCTCTCTCTCTCTCTCTCTCTCTCTCTCTCTCTCTCTCTCTCTCTCTCTCTCTCTCTCTCTCTCTCTCTCTCTCTCTCTCTCTCTCTCTCTCTCTCTCTCTCTCTCGCACTTCAAGCCCCCTCCCTCTCCTTCCCTTCCTTTTACTCCCTCTCTCATTAGAAACTGTCACTGCCTATCCCTCTGTCTCTCTTCCTGCCTGACTGCCTGTCTGTCTGACCGCCTGTCTGTCTGTCTCCCTAGGACAAGGCTTTCCCGTTCCCTGCACCCCTCTCCCTTTCCACCCTCAGCAGAGCTAGTATTTTCTCTCCGGTCATCAGTCAGACAGAAGTCAATAACATCCCAGCAGTGTCCCTCTGAGACAAGCGGCTCATACATCTACGTCAGCGTCTCTCCTCGACTCAGGCCGACCATATCCTCCGACTGTTTTGACCTTCTACCTTAGCATAGCGGAGGCAGACCTCCAGCTCCCTGTAGAGGGGGGAGATCAGGGATCCCCCCCCGTAGAGCAGAGGGAGCTGAGTGTTTAGGAGAGAGCCCAGGGGGACCACCGGCTGCTGGGTTAAAGCACGACATCACTCCGCCCGGCGGGCCCCCTGCTCAAAGCCTGCTGCAGGCTGCCGATAACAAACGTTCTAACGTTTCAAAGGTCTGTTTGTGCTTAGGCTTAGCCCGCTTCATCTTTAAAAAAAAAAGCCCATCTGATTCTATCTCCCAAGGTGTTCACTGCGGAGGAGCGTCCGATGCATTGAGCCGTGACTGAGTAAGACGTTTATATTGGTACAGCTTATATTGAGCTTCATTCTTTCTACATTCTCATGGTGATTTCATGGTGCCAGCGCTCTATGTTGCTGTGATTTAGGCCTTTTATAAGACGTTAATATTGTAGCACTGTATGAGGGAGATATTGACGCCTATGAACGGCAAGCAATATTAAGAAGTGTTCAGGCGCTAAAAAATGTGATTTTTTTCTTGTGTGTGATACGTAGTTATTTGTACACATTGACCTACAGACGTCTTTCAAAGCCTTTAGAGGGAATCAAACACATTTGTATGTGTATATATGTGTGTATATGTGTATATATGTGCATGGCAAATAAACGACTACTGTGTGTGTGCCGTAAGTACTGGTTGATGGCGCAGGACAACTTACTGGAGGAGCGAGAGCGTCCGTTCATGAAGACGTTGAGGAACTTCTTGGAGAAGTTCACGTCTGCCTCGGGGGTGGAGTCTTCCGACAGGCACGCCGTGGCCTCCCTCCTCACTCCACCTGCGCCGGCGCCGTCCTCCTCCTCCTCCTCCTCCTCCTCCTCGTCCCCCTCCTCCTCGTCCCCCTCCTCCTCGTACTCCTCCCCGATGGCCGACTCGTACGGGGAGGAGACGCAGTTGTCGTAGACGGTGGCCGAGTCGCTCTCGTCGCTGTAGCCCTGGTAACAGTGGCGCAGGCTGACCAGCTCCAGCTGGGCGTGTTCGTCCACCACCAGGGTGTACTTGACCGAGTCGTACGACAGCCCGTTGGCCTCCGAGCTGCTGGAGGTCCGGGGCGGCGCCCCCCTCCCCTGGCCTCCCCCCCCGCCGCCCCCCTCCCCGTGTCCCCCGGCCCGCCTCCGCCCGTCCATCATCACCCTGTCCACGTCCTCGTCCTCCCCGGCGTAGGCGTCGTCGCTGGCGTCCACGTACTCCACCCCCGCCCCGGCCCGCAGCACGGCCCCTGCCCCCGCGCCGCCCCCTCCCCCGCCGCCGCCGCCGCCGCCGCCGCCGGACTCCCTCAGGCCGAGCTCCAGGCCGGGGGAGGAGGAGGGGGCGGTGGGGGGAGGCGTGGCCAGGGCCTCCACGCAGGAGGCGTAGGAGGGCGGCGCCGCGTAGACCTCGCCCTCCTCCTCGTTGATGGACGGGTTGGTCCGGTCGGGCAGCGGCTGGTAGGGGGGCGGGCCCTCCGTGTCGGAGCCGATGGACATGCGCCCGTGCTCGGGCTGCTGGGCCAGGAAGGGGCGCCCCTGCTCCGCCCCGGGGCCGCCGTCCAGGGGGTCGGCCGAGCGCTGCACCGGGGTCAGGTAGATCTCCTCCGTGGGCTCCAGGCGCACGTCCGTGTGGTAGCGGATCCTCTCCCGGTGGGGCCCTCCCCCCTCCGCCTTCCCCGACGGGTGCAGGGGGGCGGGGGTGTAGTTGTGGGGGGGCGGCGGGGCGGGCGGCTTGGTCTGCAGCTTGGAGCGCGTGCCGGCGGCGGGGCCGTGGCTGTGCCCCGAGGCGTGGCTGTGTCGGCAGGGCCCGTCGGTGGACGTCCCGCGGTCTTTGGTCTGCGCGCCGCCCCCCTGCACCTTGTCCTCGTCGCTCAGGCAGCTGTGCTCGCGGGGCGGGCTCAGCTCACCTGGGGGCGGGCCGAGCGAGCGCAGGCAAACGGACACAGAGAGACACGCGGACACAGAGAGACACACGGACACAGAGAGACACACGGACAGGACACACAGACACGACACGGCAGCCAGGCACGCCACGCACACACAGACAGGCAGACACGCACGACGCATGGTGTCCACAGACCACGGAGGAGGACCACGCAGGAGCAACGCATTCACACGCAGCAAGAGAACGTGGGTGTACAGACGGGGCAAAGGGAGAGGAGGACACAGCAACACGTAGAAGGTTAGGTAACTGCCGCCAGGATTATTCAGCTAAATCCACATTACTCATCAGATTCATTGGACAGCCACAGATATGCAATTGAGTTATGTCATAATCCACACACACACAAAAAGAACACAGCTCAGTCGAAGCTGTTTGAATTTACTGCGAAAAAGCCATGCATTCTAAAGCCCTTTGAAGTGCCCAGGTCTAATGTATGGTCTAGCTGGGGGCTTCAGGGATTAAGTAGGGTTTCATATCTTATTGATTCCCCTTCTCAGTTCTGTCAACTTCTGAATTTGTGAAATGTCTTCTGATAGAATGACGCCGAACAGTGAGTAATGTATGGGCCATTTAGGATTTTAATGTAGGTCTGTTTATTTGAGCTAACACTGCTAGCATGCCATGATGTTAGCACTGAAGGGTGTTATAAGAGGTGTGGGAGCACAAGCTTTGACAGCCAGGCTAGCCGACAGCCAGCACAGACAGTAGAAAGCCTGGCTAGTTTGTTTAGCATGGCTTAGCTTAGCGCAGCAGAGCTACTCTGACATGTCTTAATGAATTGAGTCAATTAATTAAAATAAATCAATTCAGTTCCCAAGCCTCCACAACACAAAGCAATAGATGAAGAGTCACATGTTAATGTACAAAGTGTTTTACTGTACACCTCAGAACTTGATTTCATGGTTTCAAACTGCATACCAATGGCCAGTGCTATCTAAGTTGCTTCATACAGCAATTCCCCTATAACCAAATCTGTTGGTATGATCCAGCGTTGTCCAGAGGTAAGAACGAGTGTAGAGGACAGCTCACCTGTTTTGAGAGGGGAGGATGAGCGGGAAACCTTCTCCTGCCAGCTGTACTTCTTCCCAAAAGAGTTGTTGTTTAGTGTGTCCTGTTGGTGAGAAAAACACAGAAGAGGCCAACAGATGAAAAAATGCAACAGGGAGATGAAGGGAAAAAAGAGAGCGCTCTAGTGGGAAGAGTTCTAGATCTACTGAACTGAACTAAACTCTCTCTCTCTCTCTCTCTCTCTCTCTCTCTCTCTCTCTCTCTCTCTCTCTCTCTCTCTCTCTCTCTCTCTCTCTCTCTCTCTCTCTCTCTCTCTCTCTCTCTCTCTCTCTCTCTCTTTCTCACACCCTCGCTCTCTCTCTGTCGTTCTCTCTCACTCACATACACAACAAAGCTTTATTCTGTTGAATGACCAGGGATTCTTTTGTCTATGTTCTGTGGTGTGCATTTAAAGGGAACCACGGGTTTTTTCCCACTGTGTGTTGCCACTGGCAACACACACACACACACACACACACACACACAAACACACACACACATACACACACACACACACACACACACACACACACACACACACTTACAGAGGGAGGATTGTTTATAGATGCCAGGGGCTTCATACTGAGTGGTTGGACGGGGGTAGCATTTCTCCTGTGGACCCTCTGTGGAGCTCTAAGTGCCCCTACCTGCAACCCTCTTATGATCACAGTGGACGAGGAGGATGCCTGGAGTCCACCCTCCTTGATGGTGAGGGTCACAGCCCGCACAACCGTCAGGGGGAGGTAGCCCCAGCCCTCAGCTTGCTCCCCCTTACAGACCTGCAGTACAGAGTCACAGGGACAGAAGCTCCCCAGTCTTCCTCTAACCTTTTAGCAGCATCCCTCCTGAAGAGATATATCTGGGGATTTATCCTCGCGAAAACAGGAATAGATGGAGGGGAAGACAAATACTGCCGACTGCTAAAACAAAGCTATCAAGCTGGCGACATATTCAGAATCCTTATGCTTTAACATAGATGGACTAATACAACGTTGTGTTAAAATGATCCTTTCTAAAGACCTTTCTGAAATTGAGACACTATCGAATGACCTACACAAAATGGATAGAAAGAAACATACAAGTACCCCCTCCAGAAAGAGACAGAAATATCCGTGACTCCTCCCAACCCGAAATAAGGGTGAATGTGAGTGTTTGTGTGTGTGTGAGAGATTGAACTGATGACTACCGGTAGTGACAGCTCCTGCAGTGCCTGAGTCCATCACCTCCCCGCCTCCCCCTATCCCTCCACCCCCATTGCTGACTCATTCCCATTCATGCGGAGGCCACCATAGTCTGTCACCATGGAAACCCTATCAGTGATCCGGCTGCAGGTGGGATGATTGTGCTGTGGGCAGGGTGGTGGCCTGAGAGGGTTCAACAGATACTGAAACAGCTGCTATTTTGTCAAAATGTGTGTGTGTGTGTGTGTGTGTGTGTGTGTGTGTGTGTGTGTGTGTGTGTGTGTGTGTGTGTGTGTGGATACCGAGGCCAATGACAGCGCTGGTGGGAGATATTTTGTGTATGACTAACACAATTGTGTCCATTCGATTTTGCCTTGTGATTTCAAACAAGTATACTTATACTTGGACTGTGTGTGTGTGTGCATGTGAAGATAGGAGGACCTGCAGGATTGGTGCGCAATACTGGGTGTAGAGAATGACTAACAAAGTTCAACAAACCGGCATTGATTCTGGTTTGGTTTTGTTTATCAGGCTGAACACTGTACTGTACACAAGTCTTTTCTTTTGTGTGTGTGTTTGTTTGAAAATACACCCGGGGGTGACATTTTGAGTGATAGTTTAGTTATAGAGGGATAGTTTGTGTGTGAGTAACAGAGGTACTGACTGACTGCCTTCCTATCTGACTGAGTGACTGGCCGACCCACTGGGGGACACAGGCTCAAGGATTACCTTGACTCACGCATAGTGATGTTCTGCGTCCGTGCTCTAGGTGAGGATCAAAAACACCCCGAGGGGCAAGCCATGACAGATAGGATCATGTTAAACCACAGAGCAGGACGCACGGCGTCGTGTGTAAACGGTGAAAGAAATGAATCAATTCCCACTACGCGTGTGAATCAGAGTGCACTAGGGCAGGGATTAATCCCTGCAGTGGGAGAGCTGAGCTGTCTGTACAGTAAGGGTAACCTGCTGTCTGTCTGTCTGTCTGTCTGTCTGTCTGTCTGTCTGTCTGTCTGTCTGTCTGTCTGTCTGTCTGTCTGTCTGTCTGTCTGTCTGTCTGTCTGTCTGTCTGTCTGTCTTCAACCACTTGCCAAGCAAATCCCACTATGTGTAGAGTGACATTGATCTGAATGGTGAGAGACACACCAGAGATGACCATATCCTATTCAGAGCCAAACCACAATGATGGAAGACACAACAACCCTACAGTTAGCCACTAACCATGACAAAATGAGGAACTGTTGAAGATGCAGCCAAAGCAGCCCCTCTGTAGAAAAGAGGTCCTGCAAAATGGAAACCACAAACTCTTACAGTGATTACAGCACACAGTACACTGCGCCATATTTCATTGCCCCATGATGCACAGGAAAATGCTAGTCTCTTTTTTTTTACAAATGCATTGACCTGGAAACGGGCATCTAATGAAGCAGCCTCGACATTCTCCACATCCCTCTCTATCAGCCACTCTGCTGTGGGCACATTGACTGGAAATCAGCCTCACTACAGCCTATATGGCCTGAGCTGACTGACTGGCTGGCTGGCTGGCTGGCTGGCTGGCTGACTGACTGACTTGGTGAATGACTGACAAACTGGCTGACTGGCTGACTGGCTGACTGACTGACTAAAGTGTAAGCAATTGACACCCAGTCCTGTGTTTGTACTACATGCACTATTAAAACATGGGCATACAGTATATACACTTACATAACATACACATATATACTGATGTGTGTATGTGAGTGAGTTCTAATGTGTGTGTGTGTGTGTGTGTGTGTGTGTGTGTGTGTGTGTGACACTTCAACACGTTTAGATTAATACTAGAATAATATGCATTAATACTAATGGCTGCCCTGTAGCCCTTACGGAGGCCAGGGCTGTTGGCAAACTGAACCCCATGATTTACTTTGTCCTCTGAGGCGGCGTCCCAAGCTAGACGCAGTAGATTCAACGAAAAACAAGCCGGCGTTGTTTTCATGTCCTGAAACCAACGCTGAAAGCTCTCTTGGAAATGTTTTCTGTAACAAACCTCAGCTTCACTTAAAAACCTTGAGGCTCAGATTTACGTTTGAGGTATTTCTGCTGCTTCCTCTTTCTCTCTGAGAGGGTGTAGATTCATCCACCAGGCGTGACTACAAGGCTTTGTTGGTGGTCACAAGGAAACAGTGTTTCAAAGGTGTTATGTAAACCACACTGGGGGTGAGCTAGCCGAGCAATTACTTCCTTTAGGTTTTGAACATGACAGCTCATGCACACACACAGGCACGCACACACACGTCCACACAGAGACACAAACTCACACACACGAGCAAGCCAACACATCCGTAGCCTCACATACACACGCTTGCAGCATCAAGCACGGCCAAATATAGCCAGGCTTGGATCTTCAGTTCGACAGCCCTAACCGCATCTGTGTGTTTCTCTTTGTTACTGTCTGTGAGTCTTCTACCTTGATGTGTGTCCACCATCTTACCCTCCGTCTCTCTAAGCATAGATGCACCGAGTGTGTTGATCAATTGACCAGCCTTGGTCCACCAACAACGGTGCCTCTTACGACTGGCTTTATGTCTCAAAGGCACTGACCGGGACTTCCAAACGCACATAACAACAGTCCAGGTGATTCCTCCCACTGCATTGGTTATCACCGAGCACAGAGGCACCTAGGGGAAAGGCGCTAGACGACGGGAACAGAGCAGGCAGACCAACACTGACTCAGACCACAGCGCTAACACACAGTCACGCGCTCAGGCGGGCGTCACGCACAAACGGAGATGGGCACCGAAGGGAAGAAAACATCTCTCTCCCTTTCCCTGCCTCACAATCACAGCCATTGTCCCACGCAGCAACACCCTGGGCGTACAACAGCCGGGCTGCCTGCCATGGCCATGCACTCATGGGTTTTTTGCAAACGAGCTTCTAAAGCCCAGGAGGTTTTGTTACACACGTCTTTTAACGGAAAAAAACGGAGAGGGAAGCAATGACAGCGGCCGCGGACAAGCCTCTCTGTGTGAAAAACAAAAGATAGCCGTCCCCTTTGCCCCCTGTCCGCCCTCACTCCCCCTGTTTCTCTCCCTTCTCCTTTCCAAATCCGTCTCTCACAAAGTGGGGTTAACGAGGAAGAAGGGAAGGGGGCAGGGGTCAGCTGGAGGGGGGGGCGGGAAGGATTTCCTTTAGGCTCACCTGAGAGCGCGGCACCATGGGGAAGAGGTTGAGGGTCGTGGGTCTCTTGGGCCGATAGGTGTCCATGGTTACAGGTGCCGTGGAGTCCTTGGTTCCTGGCGGGAGTGCGGTGGCGGACGGTCTGGAGGACTCCTTGTCGCCGTGGTAACCGTCGGCCCCGTCGATCAGGTCTAAATGGAGCCTCTCCGCCTGGAACTGGCCGACGGCACCGAGCTCCGCCCTCCCTGACAAGCTGTTGGTCCCGCGCCTCACATGGCCCTGCAGGGATTGGAGGAGGGGCATGTCAGTCAGGACCGCACCACGGAGAAAGAGCGAGAGCAGCGCAGTGAGGAAGAGAGAGCGAGAGAGAGCGAGAGAGAGACATAGAGCTGGCAGAGGAGAAAGCAAAAGGGGGAGGGGGGGGGGGGGGGGGGGGGATAATGTGAGTGGGAGAGCCAATTAGAAGCTGCTCAGCCTGTAACAGTTTCCCTGCCGACAGTGAGCAGCTTGTTTTCCTCCAGCCTTCTTAAAGCCACTTAAAGCACATACTGCAAGACACTTCCTGCCTCCAATGTCACCCTCACAGCGTTACGTTTTCTGGTGGAGTGTCGCCGAGTGAATGGGTCAGCCTTGAGTGGTAGTAGGAGCTATGTGGAGTGACAGCAGGAGGCTGACCCTGCTGCCCAAATCCACAAGGCCACAAGGGCAGCGATCTTCCATGCATAGCCCTGCAGCACCATACAATCTAAGAGTCTGACTCATAGCAAACACACACAGACACACACACACATACACACACACACACACTCACTCACAAACATAACAAACCCTGCTTCGTAGAAAGCTGAGTAAAACAGGTCCCTCTCAGCACAGAATCCTGGGTCCTCTGTTCTACTCCGTTGTATCTAACCCGGTGTCCTGAGACCAGACCCTAGGTCAGCTTTACGTTCAGTAGTGGCACGTGGTGCCTGTCTCCCTCTGGCCTTCTGTCAGCTCATAGCGACATCAGGAGAGGTGTCTCCCCGCTAAGCCTGTTAAAGAGCCTTAAGCCGGCCCTCTAGTATACAAGACTGGCAACAAACACACAAGCGCGGCGGCTCACCTGCACACATAGAGCACCTCACACACACACACACGCACACACACACACACACACACACACACACACGCACGCACGCACGCACACACACACACACACACACACACACAAGCACACAAGCACACAAGCACACACTACAGCATGTGCTCATGGCCCCGGCTTTTCTCCAATACGGATCATTTCATTCCACAAAAACGAATTCTGCTGCCGGGGTACAACATAGTCAAGTGGGGGATCAGACCTGAGTCAACATGTTAATGTTCTTTGATACCAAGAGCTAACTAATCTGTACTGAAACATAATGAAGTTAAGCAAATCAAGTGTACATTTCCAAAAATAATAGTAATAATCTTTAAAAAATGTCAGATGGCATTGAATAATTGATAACATTTTGCCATGTTGATTGTTTCCTACAGTAGTTTATTGAGTCCATCCCAACATTAGTTGGGGACCCCAGTCGGTAGTCCTTGAATGTAAAATATGTTGGTGGGACGAGGGTTAAGGAAGTTAGTACGCGTGCGCTCTATCTTCACCCGTTTATACAGTGGGCTGTGTGCACAAGCCTCTACTCTACGGAGAGCCAAACACACACCACTCCCAGTGGGATTGGAGCTATGCTGCCCACACAAGGTGTGGAGCGCCCCGGGGCTCCCCTATGTTTAACACAGGACGAGCAGTCACATCGTAGCGCCGCACAGAACAGGCAGGCTCTGACGCCCTGGGCAATATCCAGCACCAAGGAGGACTAATGATTAGCATTAGCATTGCTATTAGTCTGCGTTATTGCCGGTGGCTTTAGTATCACGGCTTGGCTGTGGGTCAGCCGTAGACTGGGAAGGCTGCCTCACAGCGGGTGAATGGAACGGAAGCTAATCCCATTTCAGGGTCTGATGTGGGGCTCAGAGGCACATTTGTATGCCGTTCACACCAATCAGCAGCCATCACAGATCGCCAAGTCTCTCCCACTCTCCCTTTCTCCTTCTCCTTCTCTCTCTCTCTCTCTCTCTCTCTCTCTCTCTCTCTCTCTCTCTCTCTATTGTACGACCTCAGTGACAGAGAGAGAGAAAGAGAGATAGATCGTGCACAGAGAGAGAGAGAGAGAGAGAGAAAGTGTGGGGGAGGATGACGATCGAGGAGAAGACAAATTGAGGTATTGTGCTGAAACAGAGGACCGCTAGAAGCAGAATGCTCAGGAACAATATCCCTGCAGACTCCTCAGATAGCAGGGGTTTCCAGGCTGTCGGGGATGAAAAATGGCATTCTGGGATACTGTATTTGTATCTGGTTCCAGTTCCGATTCCTCTGTGAGGTTATCTGTGCTTTTCTCTTACTTACCTATATAGTGACATATATTCTCACATTTGCCTTACACTGTGCAGTTTAGGAGAGCTCAGAATGGTTTCTAATGGGTCTCATTTGCATCTCCAAGTATTACTCGCACATTTTTATCTCAATCAAAGCTCATCGAAGTCTCAACATCAAGTCCTCTTTAACATCCCTTCTTTTGCTCCTAAGAGTCCTTTAGGAGCAAGAGTTAAGGATAGACAACAATGAGACATATCCTTTTTTCCTCTGAGTTTCTCTGTTTCTCTCTCTTGTTCTCACCCCCACTCATACTTCCACCTCCTCCCCTGGTGCTGATCGATATCGTGCAGACAGTACACCATAAACGCCCCCCCACCCCCCGTTAGGCCCGGTCCCTTTAAGAGCACGGACCCTGTTGCTAGGAGACATGCAGCTTAGCGACAGTGCAGGGAGACACTGCCTCAGGATTCTGAGGCTCGGCCCCCGTCCAATCACGACAGCCTCAGGATGTGACGCCGAACCAAAACAAATCTGTGGCTGAATGAACGTACAGTACACAGTACATATCCCACGGCCCTTCACCAGCATAGCAGGACGGTCGGATGGCCTAGCACAAAGAACTAGGACCGTTGTTTAGGGATCCAAGCTAATAGTGTCTCTCGACAGCCAGTGATTTCCTGGTTTTGCCTTAGGAACAGAAGTCTGCAGCTGCAGCCCCTCACACTGCCATATGGAGAGGAGGTGACGTCCACTGTCTCCATGCGAGATCTGTGTGCACGTGCGGGGTGTGCACGTGTGTGGTACGAGTGTGTGTGTGTGTGCGTGTTTGAACGCTGCATGTATTTTCAGCTCTGACGTGAGCAGTAGGTGTGAACAAACCCTGTTGCCATGGAAATAGGTTTCCTTTTCCTCCACGTTTATGTTTTGTTGTTGACTTGTGCTCTTTACTCGCTTCCAACCTATCACAGCCTCTCCTCTCTCTCTCTCTCTCTCTCTCTCTCTCTCTCTCTCTCTCTCTCTCTCTCTCTCTCTCTATCTCTCTCTCTCCTCTCATTATCCTCGGCTCATTATAAACACAAAAGGGTTTGTTTCAAACGAACAACCTCTGAGGTTGTCTTCTCTACAAAAGAGCTGCCGTTTGTGTGTATGTGTGTGCAAGTGTGTTTATATGTGTGTGTGTGTGTGTGTGCGTGTGTGTGTGTGTGTGTCACAGTTGATGTAGAGTCTGTTCATGTAATTACCTTGTCTCTCTCCAACCCTGCCCTGATATCTGACCTTTCTCTGTAACCATAAACTACAAATGGCTGCTAATCAAATCCATCTGCAGATGAACATGCCAGTCCTGTACTCACAAACACACAAATACACGCACATACAAAAACCCACATACATAATGCATGTATATCTGCGCCAGTGGTAGAGCACACACACACACACACACACACACACACACACACACACACACACACACACACACACACACACACACACACACAGGGCCTGTTTAACGCATGCTGTCATTTTCAGTCTCTGAAAGGCACGTCGGCCCCCTTTACTGTATTACACTACCACATTACATTACCCCCTTTACGACCCTGGGACACACAAAACACCACAGCCAGCTCCTGCACACACACAGTCCTTGCTCTCCTGCTAGGCTCAACGTGCCGCCTGTCTGGGGCCCTGTGCTGCTCCTTCCCGTGCCCGTCCATTATTGACGAGGTCAGATGGATGCCACTCTCCCTCGGGACAACCAGCCTAGCGATGAGGTCACCCCTCTCTATGAGGGCGTGGCACAGAGGAGCCTTGTGGACACGAATAGTGCAGTAACAGTGCCCCCTATCACACGAGACACTAGTACATTCAAGCCCATGAATTTAACAACACACAATTTTACCGTCCTTCAGTAATTTCAGCGATTTATTGGCTCGTGTGGACGTGGCGGATCAATGCAGTAATAGATTCAGGGGATGCGGTCCGACACCATGGTACCGCCATAAGCCACCAGGGGACACTGTTAGGCGGAGTGAAATATTGTGGTAACATCTCAGCCGGAGATGAATTCAATACCCTAACTCAATTCTCCCACGTTTCTAGGGTATTATTGCATTTTCACAGTCTTTGCGCTCATTACATGGATAGGAGACTCCCTCTGTGACACTCAGGACATATGGATTTCTGTTGGAACTTTCCGTTGGCTTTAGGTGGAACACAGGAACACCTCCTGTTGTTAGAGAGTAGGTTGTTAAATATTAAAAATCCCAAATCTTTAGCGCTTTGATATTGTACTATGTAAAGCGCTCTATAAATAAAATGGGATATTATTGTTATTATATCTCAGGCACAAATGTCAAGCACACACAAAGCACAGACACAAACGACATGCAGAACATTAGACACCACTTGCAAAAGCAAGCACTTCAATAAAAACTATTATACCTCTTACAAAAACAATATTAATGAAGAAAAACGATACGACTCATCAGATGAATAAGCACATGACGCACCTACTACACACGGCTATGAGAAATGTGTGCAGTTGTAAAGGTTTTGGGATACAGTTGTACTCTCACATACTTGTTTGTATCCAAATATGTTTATGCTTAAACAGTATATATATATATATATATATATAATGCACATTATAATCAGGATTAGGTGTGGTGTCAGACCCAAGTGCAGGTGTGGGTGCAGGAAAGAACAGTAACAAGGAACGAGCATCCATGATTGTTAATGAGATAAACTGGGAACAGGTGCAAACAATCAACTAATAAGGTCCAGGACACAGACCGTGACTCAAAATATCTAATTAACTCAATTTCTTTCTCAAAACCATGCATTTTCATCCCCTCGTAACAGTTAAAACAAATAAAGTAAACTATAACGAATACAGATTTCTTACTGTTTGCATTAAAATAATATATATTTTTTAAATGACAAATTGGGCTACAAACTGTCTTCTATTAGGCTAATCTGTGGCCTATGTACAGTGTTCAAGCTGCACATTTCTTAGAGAACAGATTTTCAATAAGTGTTTACACACATCTGGACTGGGTGTAAGCAGTCGGTAAATGAGCTAGACAAATTCAATGGCTGGCTTTCCACCCATTTTTGTAATGTGTCTAATGTGAGGAGCTGTGTTTAGTGTTTTCAAAAAGATTTATACACATTTTCAAACTGAGAGTAAAAAAGTGCACATAGTTCTGCTGACTAAAGATCTTTTGATTAGGTGCATGTGCTCATGGTTTGAGCGATTGTGCCTCAAGAATCAGTTCAACTGTGTAAGCTATTGGAACAAAAAAACTATATTAGTCTCCTCCCCGCCCACAGCATTACAATAACTGACATTTCTATACCACTCCAAAGCGATTATATCCCTCCTCAACGTGCAAGAATAGGTGGTCGACCTTCTTGTTGCCATGGTTACAAAAACAGAGGTGAGGGGTGGAGATCCAACCAAGGACTCTAAAAAGATTCCGAGAGAGGATGGTGATAATGGTCTCTCTCTCTCTCTCTCTCTCTCTCTCTCTCTCTCCGAGCCCCCACTGAGGTTACTCAGATTGCTCCAGATTCACCCTTTCATCTGGTAAACGGCAAAGTAAACACAGGAAGTAAGCTGTACAGAAACTCCAGTGTGGAATTCATAGGGAATATTTTGTTCCTAAAACTAGTAAGGGTGTTACTCCCTGTTAAACAGTTGTAGCACATTCTAAAGTAAGAAGCGTTGAAGATATCACTATCCCGAGTGATCACACTCTGCTGAGCACGGCCCTCTATATCTGATGGAGAGAACAGAGAACCAGGGCAGCTGGCAAACCCACAAACACACGCACACACACACACACACACACACACACACACACACACACACACA
>CM030173.1:18587732-18625232 GCA_017639675.1 Aplochiton taeniatus
GGAGGAGGGGTGCAGCTCAATTGCCGGGTCGATGGGGTAGGCGTTCGATTCGGCGCTCAGCTGTTGGCTGCGGACGCTCCCAGCCGCTGGAACGGGAAGAGAGGGAACGTTGCGGGCGACCGAGGAGACCGGCGAGTACGGGAACAGCGGAATACTATTATGTAACCCCCCTCCTCCGCTTCGCTCGGGTCCTCTTTCCCTCGGAGTGGCGGTCTCGGGTGTTTACAAGGGGGCCGGCTGCGTCAGATCTACTACGGCAGGCGGCGAGGCACCAAGGTGCTGGCGTAAGCAGAACACACACCGCCACCCCAAAGCGAAGTGGAAGCAGCTCAGAGAGAAAGAGAGAGAGGGAGAGAGGAAGAAAGAGATAGGCAGAGAGATGGAGAGAGAGATGGAGGGAGAGATAGAGGGAGAGAGCGAGCGAGAGAGAGGGAAGAGGAGGAAGAGAACACACACCCCGCACAAGAGCAGCGGCAGCAGCATAGAGAGAGAGAGGGAGGAGAGAGAGAGAGAGAGAGAGAGAGAGAGAGAGAGAGGAGGCTTCCATTTCTCTCTCCAGCGAACACAGCCCACTTTCATTATTAATGAGGGAGCATCGATCATGCTTGGCTTATCCTCCTCTCTCTCACTTCACTCTCAGTCTATTTTGGTTCATCTATTTTTTCCCCTTCTCCTCCCGTTTTCTCTCTTCCACTGTGCCGGGCGTTAACCCTGTCACCTCCACTGACCTTCAACACAAGAGAAATGCTGTTTGCTGTGTGTAGAACCATAAGGAGGACGTGAGATCTAGCCCTCTGTTAAGCACAGGAGCAGAGGGGGCATGCATAGCAGTATAGCCGGCGCTGCTTGGGCCAGAGGAGCTGTTTGATAAAGGATGCTGTGTGCTGGGTAAGGAGGGTGTGTGTGTAGGTCTGTGTGCTGGGTAAGGGGAGGGGGTGTGTGTAGGTCTGTGTGCTGGGTAAGGGGAGGGTGTGTGTGTAGGTCTGTGTGCTGGGTAAGGGGAGGGGGAGGGGGCGGGGTGTAGGTCTGTGTGCTGGGTAAGGGGTGGGGGAGGGGGCGGGGTGTAGGTCTGTGTGCTGGGTAAGGGGAGGGTGTGTGTGTATGTCCGGCCCACAGCAGAGGGTTTCAGCCCAAAGAGACCAACGAGACCATCAAGACAAACAACTGTGTGTACGAGCCAACGCACAGTCTCCCTCCCCGTGGAAGCACAGAGTCCGTAGCTGCTCTGGAAGGAGAAGACAGGTGGTAGCTGCCGGAGCTGAACGCCGCCCAGAGCTGCAGGCCCCCTCATGTGAGGACAGCTGGGGGGGATGGAGGGAGGAAGGACAGAGGGAGGGGGGTTGGTGGAGGTCTCTTGGCAACGCCTGAGGGCCATGGCAACGGACACGCGGCCATACGGCCTCGCCCCGGCAACCAGCCAGGACTCACATGGCTGACACACATTTCATCACACTCACACGCATGCACGCCAGCACGCCCGCACGCACGCACGCACGCACACACACACACACACACCTCTTCTACTGGTGTCCTAGTCTAGGGACATTGACAAAGCAGAGTGGACACAGGGGGACCATGCAGAAGAACTTGTGATACTGACCCTCTCACTGGTGAAGAATACATTTGTACGAGTATTTGGAAATCCTACACTAATTTAAACCTGGTACAACAGGAGTAGTGTTGTGTCTGTTAGCATGTGTGTGTGTGTGTGTTTGTTGGTTTGTTTGTCTCTCTCTTTAATTACACTCAGTTCTCCAGCAAAACACAAGGGTCACAAACTAACAACCACATAACACACACACACACACACACACACACACACACACACACACACACACACACACACACAAGCGGACACACATACACTCACACACTAGAGCTAAGCGGATGTCTTGGAAAAAAAGTCCAAAACACCTTTCTCCTTCAGCAGACATATAACACCGGGGCCACAGGAGAGAACCGTAGGAGACCAGAACAAGCAGCAGACAGGACAGGGAGGGGACATGGAGAAGGCTGATGCAGCCTTATGGGCAAAACATGTCTTCATTACTGAACGGAAAAAAGGAACTTCTGTTTTGATGAAAAACATTGGAAGTACTAGAATGTAGTATATCACAATTTTATTTTGTTGTTTCACAGGCCACCAATGTGCAACAGAACTGTGTTCTCCCGACAAGAACACAGTCTCCCGTCAGCATGCCATCATGGACCTGCGTGCGTGTGTGTGGGAGAGGGGCAGACTGTTGATGAGCCGGCCGACTAGGGATGTCCAGCAGAGTGTGTCGAAGCAGCACGATAAAGGCCTCCCCAACCGGAGGGCAGGACGTGGAGGGGGATGATCAGACCACCTCTCTCCTGTTCCCCCCTCACAGGCCCAGGCCAGCCGGTTGGCAGACCCCCGCCACCACCTCACCCTGCCCCTCAGACACATCAGCCCCCATTGTTACCCACAGCATATTAATATGTTCAATATGTTCCCTTTGTAGAGTCCTTGAGTTACTAGAAAGGCGCTTGTTAATCCCATGTATTATTATTATTATTATTATTAGCCTCCCATCAGCACTTACTACCCACTCACTGGTGCTAAGATGGGTTGAAATCATCCCGAACGGGACCTTTGCAGTCAAAAGACAACATGGCCAACTGTGTTAGAGAGAGGAGTGTTGCAGTGGTGTGGGCGGACCCTGGGCAAAGTGTGAGCCCAACCTGAGGAGACAGGGTTCCCTACCAAGGCTCTCTGAATTATGGACGCTCTGTGCAGCAGATATACACACAGGTATATATTTTCACTCACCATCCCCCCTGGTGGTGTTCATCACAGCCACATGACACCAGGCTGTTCATCAAAGCTGGAGCTCTGGGGCCAGAGCTATGTCTGTGTGTGTGTGTGTGTGTGTGTGTGTGTGTGTGTGTGTGTGTGTGTGTGCGTGCGTGCGTGCGTGCGTGCGTGCGTGCATGTGTGTGTGAGAGAGCGAGAGAAAAAGGGAGAGAGAGAGAGAAATATATAGAGTTTTAGCATGGGGGAGGGGAGGAGTGGCTATACTGGTTAAAACTGCTTGGATCAGCAGAATGGAGCCGCCGGTAAATAATCAGCAGGAACAGAATTGCATCGGGAGCAATTACTGACCTCTCTGAGTCCATCACATAGATGCTTGTCTGTCTGTCTGTCTGTCTGTCTGTCTGTCTGTCTGTCTGTCTGTCTGTCTGTCTGTCTGTCTGCCTGCCTGCCTGCCCGCCCACCCGTACGTCTGTCTTTCTGTCTGCCCGTCCGTATACCTGTCTGTCTGTCTGTCTGTCTGTCTGTCTGTCTGTCTGTCTGTCTGTCTGTCTGTCTGTCTGTCTGTCTGTCTGTCTGTCTGTCTGTCTGTCCGTCCTCCTGGCTGAGCGGCTGGCTGGCTGGCTTTTTAAGTCATTTTGAATGCAATTATCATATAGTTGGCCTCTCATTCTAATCCTCTCTCTCCTCTCCCTGTCTCTCCAGCTGGGGGTGGAGGTAGAACTGGTGAGCAGAGTGACATGCTTTGTGAGGCTGAGACCACAGCAGTTTTCTGTCTTGTTATCAAATGCCAGGGAACAATCCCAGGGGCAATTGCAGCTCACAGACGGGGTTTTTGGCCTCCTCCCTCCCCCTGTCTCCCTTTCTCCCTCTCTCGTCTTCTTTCATCATCCCTCTATATATCTGATGTCAGCCTCTTTGACGTCCCACAGTGTGTGAACGCTGCACCCGCCAGAGGAAAACCTGTCAGTAGACACGTCTCACTGGACACCATGCAGAACACCAAACGCTGCATGATTACAGGAGAGAGAGGAACACTAGGAAGGGTTACAAAAAGAGGGACAGAAAACAGACAAGAGAGAGAGAGAGAGAGAGAGAGAGAGAGAGAGTAAAAGAGAGACAGACGAACAAAGAGAAAGAAAGACAGGACTGTCCTCTGGGAAGTTTCAGATTCCATGTCACTGGCGCCTTCAGGCCCTGGTGCAGCATGAGGTGTTCCACTGTGCTATGGGTGGGTGGCAGAAGAGACCAGTAGAAACAGTCATTAGCAATTCTATCCTAAATATAGCTACAGTTGGAAGGAAGGGAGCAGGGTTATCTGGAGGCAGCATGTTGTCGCTGTGCCCCTACGCTGTCGACCGGAGGCAGGGTCTGTTCTGGTACACGTTCCCATCAGGGAGACGTTGCCACAGCCCAAGCACCTAAGTGGGTTACAGGTGGAGGGTCAGTGGACCTTCTGTCCGTACCTCGAAGAGTGCCTCGGTATTCCACAGGCAGGCCTGCCTTTATCCCCCTGGGAACCGCTCGGGTCATCCGTGCGGTCCTGAGAGGGGGGGGGGGGGGGGCAATGGAAGCAGGACGATGAGGGGGAGGACCGCGGGGAGTGTCGGCCCAGCTCGGCAGTGAGATACAGGGCGACGAAAACAGTTGGAACAGATGCATGTCCTGGGGCCGAGTCAAGGCACCTGGGGTTTGGGGGGGAAATGTACGGAGGCTGGAACGTTAAAAGGAGGGAGTAGGTTACATGAATGGACAGAGATAAAGAGAAGAAAGGACAGAGTAGAAAGATAGGTGGATCAAACATGACAGACAACAATACTGATTATCTGCTTTCTGACAAAGGGCCAACGCTACCCTACGCCATACTAATTGTACCATTTAGAGCAGGTCTTTTAACAATCAATGAAATCAGGGGTTGAAAGCGATCGATACAAAGATTATTCCGTCGTGAAGCAGACAAAGGGCTGTCCCTGATCTCCACTTGGTGAACATCCGGACCACAACATTGAGGCATGTAAGACGATCAATGCGCTTAATACAGTGGGCATGTCTCCCCTGTAGTATTATTAAAGATGGTGTTGTCAGCCAGTCTGTTGGCTGCATAGCTAATGAGACAGGGACAGGCTGGTGGAGGGGGCAGGGGACAATCCACGCTCACTGGGGAACATTGATCACAGGCCTCAATCTACTTATTAACGTCAGTGAAAAATCCTGGCTTCTCCTCAGGCAACCGTCTCTCTCATCAGTGTACGGGTGGGCCAGTTTGTTTGTGTGTGTGTGTGTGTGTGTGTGTGTGTGTGTGTGTGTGTGTGTGTGTGTGTGTGCCAGAGAGATAGAATGTGCATGCAAAAATGGTTACAGAACAATAAATCTCATTAAGGGAGTTTGACAGATTCATGGAACCGGAATGAATTTCTCCACGCTGTGCTGCAGGTTCATTTATAATTGACACAATATTTTCAACCAAGCAAAGCACTGATGGACAATTCTACTTATTGCTAGTGATTTCATTATGATATGACAATTATTATAAGACTGTAGCATCTTGTCCATAATGCATAAAGTCTCTTTACAGCATCTTGTCTATAACCAGCAATGAATAAAGTCTGTTTACAGTGTCTGTACATGTTCTTTTTCCACAGAACCAGTCATGAGTATGTAACAAACTAAAAAGACAAAAAATATTCAAATTGGCCATCGTTCTATAACACCACCATCAACACTAACAACTATTTTGCGTGGATCACCTCTAAATGATGTCAGCTCTACATGACGACAATCGCCTTCTAAAATAGTTTGGCTGTTTACGCAATGTAGCTCTTTCCACGGGGATTCAGACACGCCCTTAGATATAACATGTGGCAACGACAAGTAAACAACAAATAGTCTACTGACTTCACAGGGAAGCTCAACGTGCAGATATGTCCATTGGACGGACAGCCTACGGAGAAAACACCGTTTGGCAAGCTGAGCTATGCCAACAAGCATCAGCATCTTTACATCTGCAGTGAGCAGCAAGATCTCATCTCTGGTTCAATGCCAAGCTCTCCAGATCTCTCTTGCGTATTACTCAATCACTTATCAACGAGGGTATGGTCTTAATTCGTTTCGAATGAACCGCTTACCTGAAAGTGGTTGGGGAAACAACCTGTACGTTACGGCCACGGGCTGGGCGGCCAGACGGCGACCGGGGTTTTCTCTTCTCCCTGTCTGCCATGCCGTTATTCCTCCATTCGTTACAGTAGCGGGTAGTGCTCTGACTCACAGCAAATCTGACTGTGTTCCAGCAATGCTGCGATATGAACTGATCCCCCACAGAGAGCGGAGGGGAGGGGAACTGTAAGGGGAGAACTGAGCACTAAGCAAGTCAATACGCGACTTTTGTTCTGAACGCTGTGCCATCCAAACACAAGCCATTCTTTAGCCAATTGATTTTACGCTATTAACTTGATATGCAGCTTTTCGCCTATAGTAGGTATACGCACTCTCTCTGGCTCTCTCGCTCTCTCACACGCACTCAAATACGCACAAGGTCCAACTACAGTACTCTTTCTTCTCCCTCAAACGTACTCAAATACTCACACTAGGTCTAACTACAGTAGGCTTTTCAAAATATTCCTCCATTCCATCCTCTAAATAAGCAGTCATTAATGTATGCGTATTCAGAAATTAGTACTAGGGTTGGCATAACTCAAAAGATAATTAAGATCAATTACCTCAATACAATTACATTTTATAAATCACTCCACTAACATCAAGGTTTGGCAGATTATTGCATGATAAACATAACCTCCATCATGTTTTAATATGTGGTAGCAAATAAGAGCCACAAGTTATTTGTGTTTGAAAACCAATTGGAGTGTGAATAAATGAATGTACTTGTAATATATACTTTTGAAAAACTTATTGTAACAAACAAGTAACAATGTCATATTGCTACATAGGAAAACAAAGCCATAGGCTAGTAAAAGCACTTGCGGGAGAAGGGTCCAGAAGAAGGAACCTGCGTCAGTAAATTCAGAATCAGTAGGTGCATTTCCAGAAGATGTCCAGTAGATGGCAAACTTTTCCTAAACCAGAAACATTGGAATACTACTTTCAGTATCTGTTGTGATTTCATTTCAGTGACGCCAGTCAGATATCTCATAGCCGATAAGACATATTCATGTGGTTGTGGTAAGGCATATTCAAGGATGTATAACCTGTAAAGTTATCAGAGTGATAACAGCATTATAATAGCAGAAACCCAGATAAATAAAATAAAAAAATTGAATATATACAGTCTCTTTATTTTATGTTTAAAAAAGTGCGTCCTGTTGTCTTCCCTGAGCAGAGGCTGAGGGGGTTGATAGTGGGCCATGAGGGGAACAACTCATACAGGCCCAAGCAAACCGCTACGCACCCGTCACGCAGTAAACGTGTCCCCTCCCAGTCCAGCAACCCTCTCATGCCCTAAACAATACGACTGGCCTTGGGTCCAACCCTCGGACTTTCCACCTGTCTGCTGTGTGAGTATGTGTGTGTGTGGTAGGCACAAAGCATCAGGTCTTGGTAAAGCAGCAGAGGGAGTGGCAAAGGGGGACTAGTGAATGTGAGATTCCTCTCCTCTTGTCCCTGTCCCCAGGTCACCAGTGAGACCTATTCTGTCCCCAAGCTGAAAGGCAGCTCCAGCCGCCAGACAGCCCACTGCCCCTCTCCTGACTGACAGCCCAAAAACATTCAGAAACAACGGAGAAAGGCGAAGACATGCCAACCTGAGGTTTAAAGTATTTACAAGTATTATTGGCATCCATCTATTTCCATGCGTTTATTTCAAACTCCACTTGGATTGCTGGAGTTCAAGTATGCGTCTTGAAGTGTAAGTATACATATGTATAGGCTACATTGTCCTCCAAACTCTCCGAATACATATGCACACTTTCAAAGAGAGGTCTCTAATTGGCCCGTCCCTCAGATACTGCCCTCCAAACACAACTACCCAAAGAGCTGAAAGCGAGCCTGCACGGCCCTTAGAACTGGGCCCCGGTCTGGAGCATATTGGGGCCCTCCTTGTCCTCTCACATTAGCAGCAGACAATGGACCTCCCCACTCAGTCGAGTGGCCGGAGGCATGCCATTGATTGGGCAGTGGGAAATCCTTTGGGGTGTCTTTCATAGGGGGCTCTGGATCAGGCTAAAGCAGCGATTCTCCACGCTCTCACTCCACTGCAGCTGGTCTCGTGCCCCTCAAAATATAAAGGATAACAAGCACTCACACTTTCCATGAGGCACCCAAACGTAGTCTCTCTTTTATTGGACCGGCAGGTCTGCGCCGCAACGGCCTCCACTCGCTCTCGAAATGTTTCTAAACAACGTCTTAGAGTGCAAGGAAGGCAAAAAGAAAACAACAAAAAAAACAGAGGGAGCTTTAACGCATGCCGTTGTCTTTTCCCAGGAGACATGAAAGTAAAAGTTATTAGATTACGCTCCCTCTCTTTGATGGAGTGGAGACTGACTTAGCGGAGAGCGCTGACCCCGAGCCACACGGCTGGCCCAAGCGTTCACCCGGGCCTCAAAGGCCTCCGCTCAGCGGCCCCTGATAGATGAGAGGAAGATGATCCTCTTATTGCATTTGTTAATTACCAGCCATAGAGACGTGGGGCGGCCGTTGGTCCTGCTGACCTTCCACAGGAGCCCGGGTCCAGGGGCCATGCCCATTCCTGCACCCAGAGAAAGGAGCTCGGGACAAAGGTAATTTGATTTGGACTCTGGCCCATATGGCACCAGGCCAGGGCTGCTCCTCCAGGGCCCACGTCCACTGCCCAGGCTGCCCCAGCACCACAATGGCAGCACAGCCCCCCCCCCTAAGCAAACACGCTGAATCTGGTTAAAGAAGGAGATAGACCACACAGACAATACAGGGGGAGGTGTGGTGACCCATAGCTAACATTGCCAAACAGACAGCAGTCTCTTTCCCATTCCTCCTCAAACCACATCTTGTCTCTGGCAGGAGTTCTGGGAGCTAGAGATAAGAACTTGGGCCATTTTATTCCAGATTAATCCTATCCTCCTCCTCGCCTGCTCCTCTGTTTTCAATATCTATAGAGGCTCGTATCACAGCGCTACATCACAGGGTTTCTCCTCCATAGTTTTACTGACTGAAAGGCAGAGATCCAGTGAAAAGAGATTAGCAAGTTGTGTGGATAAATCGTGGCTCGACTTTAGGAATTGAAGCTGATGAATATGTAAGTCGCGATGACCTTCACAGCTGCAACCAAGAGTCAGATTCTTATCCTTCTGTATGGCCACTAAACATTCAACATTGGCCTCTGTTTTATTTCCTAAAGAAAGACTGTTTCATGTGCCTGCCAGCCAAAGCTCTGTACGACGGAGATTACATTTTTCTCCAACTCTCATGGAGACGATTGCAACAGCAAAATTAACTGCAGTAAAAAGTTTTCTTAACAAATACACTACAATGCATTTATTTGCTTGCGGAACACAACAACATATCCATTGCAGTTGAAAACACCTGTTTGAATAGCAGTAAATATGTTGAATAGCTGCTCGGGAGAAAAAACGTTGGTTCAGTTCCACACTGACCTAGAACTCAAAGAGCAACACTTCCAATTAAAGTAAACAGGGAAACCATTAGCAAGCGGTGTGCCTCATTGTGAAGGGGAGTCTAAAGCGAAGGCAGGGGAGCTGGCATTAGCTCTGTTCTCTCTCAATGAGGGGATTAGGATGGCGGAGAGGTTTCAAAGAAGAGAGGCAAGCAGGAGGGACTGAGTACGCAGCACAGTCCACAGGGATGAAAACCCACAGGCATAGGCCAGCCCTGAGCAGAGCCACGTCGACTTACTGACTCACACCAAAGAATACCACCTCTAACACAACAACGTATCTGACACCCCCGAAGACGCGAACTGGAAAAACAGTGAAGGGCGCTAAGTTTTCCGCCCCGCTTGGCACATACTGGTGCAGAATCCAGTGTTTACTTGTACTAGGTAGTTCATAAGTTCTGTACAATTTCCACCACAATACCTTTAAAAGGTACAACATTGATAGACTTGTACTGGGTGGTTCAATGGACACAATACAGACAAGAGCCTACGTTATAATAGCAAAGTGAAAAGGAACACCTCGGGATATCTGACTACCAGATGGTGACTAGTTTGACTAACTAGCTAAAGTACAGTTGTAAACATTTAGAAGGTTGTCCTCCCCATAGGAGATGGCACGGGGACTGGAGGCCTAACAATATCCACCTCAGCATGTCCTGCCCATGGGCTTGCAGTTCGTCCTTCCCCACTGTGAGGGCACGGGGTCTGGACTGGAGAGGCCCCTGTACGTCCTGGAGCAAATTGAGCCAATTCAGAATATGGAGCCTTGCTGTGTTGTAACGATATACACCGCCTTTCCAGAAAATATACCATATGTTCACACAGTTTCTCCCATTTCTCAGGGTTTGGAGACAACATTTTGAGCAGGTTGGTGGTAACCGAATAGCCTTGCTGGAAAGCTCTCCTTTGGTGTCACTGCATGGGTAGTGAATGAATAAAAAATAATAAATAAATAAATAAACAAACAATAGTGATATTTTCGGATGCTAAAAACAGAATCGAACCACTCAAATGCTGTGGGACACTTCATACCCCAAATCCCCCCCCCCCCCCTCCTCAGAAATAAAAATGGAAACACTCGCTATTGTGCACACCAGATTCCTAATGCAGGGTTATTGGTTCAATAATCATTAACTAACCCCCCATGTCTTCACTGTGATCCCAGCCCTTTGGTGGACAGCTCCGGGACCTCTTCCATCTCCACGGGGGAACGTACCGCTTCATTAGGGAAGGGGAGCATCACAACGCCCCCTGCCTTTTTTGTCTCCTTTGACACCTCAATATGGCCCCATCAGGGATCAATGGGGAGACACAAAGGCCACAAACTGAGGGGTAGCCCACAGGGTGTGGAAAGACAAGGCCAGGAGGACAGCTTCCACACGGCAGCCTGGCTGGGCCCCTCCACGTCTGTAAAGACGGAATGCAAAGTGGAGAGAGGGAGAGGGAGAGGGAGAGGGAGGAGAAGGAGAAGGAGAGGGAGAGAGAGAGAGAGAGAGAGAGAGAGAGAGAGAGAGAAAGAGAGAGAGAGAGAGAGAGAGAGAGAGAGAGAGAGAGAGAGAGAGAGAAAGAAAGGTAGGGAGAGAGAGGGAGGGACAGCAAGACAGAAAGGGAGATGGACAGAGGGATAATAATCAGGATCAAAAGGGCCTAACTACATCTCGAGGTAAGCGAGAGGAACAGCCTCCATGACTTCTTCCTTCCCAGGATTCACCATCCCCGCTCAAATAGAACTCTCTTTGGTTCACTCTTCACAGCTTGTCCCACCGCAATGGATTTTAGGACTTTCTAGTTTGGTCAATTAAACAATATCATGGCTGGCTACATCAGGTAGAGGGGCTTCCTGAGTGTTTCTAAATGGAACAATCAGCCATTTCAGATTTCCATCTCCTTATGAACAAATGTAGCTGCATTTTGAACAATTCTTAAAAAACCAAAACTGGCATCAAAAATGCTCCCCGTTGAACGTGCCGTCACATTTAAAAGTAACTGGGTTGTCCAATCAGATTCATTGTAATTTGTGTTGGCAATAGATGATGAATAAGTGGCAACCCCTTCACAATGGTGGTTTTTGTGTCTACTGCAAGCCCAAGCTATTCACAGGCCCTATGCCTGCAGTGAAGGTAAAAGGGCTGCAGGGCAAAGGAGGCCCACAGTGAAGCCAAACCCAGAGGTACAATAGCTTTATGCTAATGACTGCATCTCGCCGGGGACTGAACTGAAACAAGGGTTGTGCGGGGCCACTGAGGTTCAGGGGCCATTCCTGGGAGAAATGAACTGCTATTAATAGGCTACACACACACACACACACACACACACACACACACACACACACACACACACACCACTCAGGGGGTTGTCAGAGGGAAAAAGGAATGGCTTCTCTTTAATCCACTTATTTCAAACAGTTTCATTCTGTGACCCCTCTTTGAAACAAAATGCAGCCGTGTGAATCAAAAAGTGAATGACACATTTTTTATAAATAAGGAATGTTTATTAAAAAACAACATGGTCCCAAAATGTCATAAAATATACCAAGTGCATAATTATCCATAAGTACATTATTTACAAATGTCTTCACACTGCAACTTTTCACATCAAGCAGGGAGGCAACAGAGCCTTACAGGTCTGCTGCAGCTTTTCAATCCTTTTTCAGTCCTGTTCAGTAACATGGTCCACATCAACATAGGTAAGACTTGTAGTTCCCTCTTGTTTAGAAATAATGTAACTTTTGCCAGGCTGCATCTTTCAGAACCTGTTTGTGGGGGGAAGAAATCTGATTAGGTACCTGAGATTACAGAAAATTGACCTACCATTTCTGCACATAATCGAACAAAATAGGTGTTTTAACATTGCAAACAATGTGTTCATCAAGCTAGCCTACATTTACTATTAGAGATGCATTTCCAATGCACAAAGCTGTATACCTGTGAAACAAGCTAGTGAAATCCAACAGCTCATACTCCTCAGAGCTAACGTTTCCATAGCTAGATCCATCCTCAGAGGAAGATGAGTAAGTTGAGTGGGGGGACTCTGGACCCGCCAACATGCTGCTCGAAACGGTCACAGAAGGGTACGGAGTACTGCCACTCGGGAAAACTTCTGACACAGTGTCACTGTCTTCAAGGACTTGCTGCAGAGCCCGAATGTACTCCACAGCTGATCGGAGAGTCTCCACTTTGCTGAGTTTCCCGTTATTGGCCACCCCGCTTGGCACATGCTGGCGCAGAGTTTGGAATCCAGCGTTTACTTGTCTGACACGGTTTCTTTCTCTCTCGTTTCGTCGGACCACCGAGGCCAGTTGTTGCTGAGGAAAAGAATAATTCAGTCCTGATATGTTGGCATTCCTTTTGCAGCGCAAGAGCGGTGGAGAATTGGAGCACTCTTTTTTCAACACCAAGGACCTGATAAGATGAGCCTCTGTTGATCCGGGCACACAGTTATCTTGAATTGGAGGTAAGGAAAAGGGTTGGCTTTCTGATAGCCTCAAATTGAATGAGCATTTTACAATGCGTTTACCTAAGGTGACAGTGGTGGTCTCCATTGATTTAGAATTGTTAAGATTAATTTTTTTTATGATGCACACCCGTATGGTATAGTTGGAAAGTCCACTGTTGCCTATTTTGCTTAAGTTTAATGTTTGGGTGAGTGTAATACGGCTTATATAGTCTATGTCTAGGGCAACTATTTATGCATGCACCGCCCACATTTCCTTGCACACTTCTGAGAGGGACCGGTCCCGCTAGTCAGCACTAGAATCGCGAGCCAGACGCGTGTACTTGTCAACCCATCACACCAGAGGGGGCAGGCAGGCACGACTTCAACTTCAATAAAAGGAAATCGTTTTTTTTCCAAGATCACATGTAAAGTGAAACTGTGCATTAATTAAATTAAAGTATGAGACTCATTCAAAGCTTCGGTTCAAACTTCACAGAGTTTATTTGCTTATATATCACAAATAATCACACCCAAAATGTAGAGGCTAGTAATTTGCTAAAAACAACTAAATCCCATTTTAGCCAAACTCAGTACAATACAAAATTACATTCGTTCCATCAAACTTATTTGAAGGAATAACTTACTCTTTATCCATAATTTCATTTCAGTATAGGCTTACATGTATGGCTAAATCAAAATGTCTTTACAACGGGATTGTAATCATTTGCGTTTTATAGAAAGTAACCCATGTAAAGATAGTTAGTTTGATTTCAAGATAAAGAACAACCCCAGTCTAGAAACACAGTCTAGAGCAGCGATACTCAACCCGCGGCTCCTTTAAGACTAGTTGCGGCTCTTTTAAGTCCCACTTAAAAAAATATATATATAAAAAAAAATCTTTCAAAAACGAAAAACAAAAACATTGTCAGCAGAATTCATCAACATTTCATTATCACTCACAAGTCACACATCAGTCTATTAAGCCGCCCCCCTCCCCCCATTCCTCTGAACAACCAATCACAAATTATTTCAGGTTTCGCGCTCTGATTGCAGGTGCTCGAGATAATTGCTCCGTCACACTGGGAAAACTAGTTTACAGCACTATGCAAAAAAGGCAAAGGAATATAGGAAACGAAAATATGGAAAGGAGCGTTTTTGGATTGTGGCTCTTGCAAAAATATTTTTTCGTCAATGTGGCTCCTGATTAGGACAAGGTTGAGTACCACTAGTCTAGAGAGTCAATCAAGAGGGATCTGAAATAAAATAAAACAAAACATGACGATTTGCATTTATTCCATGTCTCTTTTTATGACGTTTTTGATGTTGTTCATAATCCTCCTTCTGATTTAGGGACACCTGGAACTGAGATTAACATGTCGTTAATATCGAGTATTTGTTATTTTAAGGAACATCCAGTGATTGAACGCAGTGATTAATCCAATGAGTTGCTTCTATGTTCAGCTTTGCATTGCCAAGACAATGGCTATTTACTAAGTATCAAGATCTAATGCTTTGACATTTCTATCCAAAGCCATAATGAAAGCGCAAGTTCAATATGTTAGGAAAATGATAGATGCTTGAAACAAAAGTCTGAATCTTTATCGGCTGCGCCATTGTGTTCATCATTGACGACAGTAGCCATGGTCTCATTGGTCATGTTTTCCTTTAAATCTCTTGAAGGAATCATTGAGTCGCCCCTGGAAACCAAAGAATAGCGTTCGATATCATACCTTTAGGGAAAATCAACTCTGTCCGACGTTTGTGTCCTTTCTGGCACACCAATTTTTCATCTGGCACACTGCACAAAAAGAACAGTCATTTTTACTTTTATGACCTCTTATTCTTGAATCCCCCCACACAGCATGAACATGGAAAACACCGCAAAACGATCCGCTCGCAGTGCACTTACCGCTCGTAGATGTTTTCATCAATGCTTTTTATCCTGACCATCCAGTCCTGCCAGACGTAATAATGTGGACAGCCTCTCTCAGGACAGGGGCTGTGGACCTGCTGGGCCAGCCCTGGCCACTGACTGGACAGCTCAAGCAGCTTGGACATCACTGAGAGGATCAGACTCCACGACCGTCGGAACGCTGAGCGCCCGGCAACAAAGAAGGACCTCAGAATTAAGAAGGTCTGAGCCGACGGCTCCCGTAGACAGCCGTTAAAGAGAGCTCCTAAAAGAGAGACGTCTCACCTGTGATCTCTGGCCTTTTGCAGCGGATCTCTATGCACTGATCTTCCTCCACGGTCCTCTGTCTCAGTAGCACCTGAGCTCTATCAGAGTACAGAAGACACTGGTCTTTTCCTATCCAGTGGGATGGGTAGAGCGAGCACGTCTTGATGACAAGCCTACACGTTAAACGCAGGAGACAGGGATGACTTTTGCGAATGCTTTACCGTGACACCACAACATTGTCTGGTGGTGACTCAATATCAAAATCTATTTCAATATAACAAATAAAACGTTCAGCCAACTACCTGTGGAAGAAGCCGTGAGGGATCTCAGGGAGTAAGTACACACGGACATTGAGGTCATCCTGCTTGTCCTCCCCCCACATCTTGCTCACCTCCCGGCTATCCTTCAGATAACAGGGGAACAAGCCGGCACGGTCTTGGTCTCGCTGCCTGATGCTGGCTGAATCCCACCTTCTCTCTCCGGGGATGAATTCAGGGGCCTGGGGGTCCAGGGGCCTCCCTAACTGGACGGGGAGGCAGACCTCAAAGTGCTGCAGCAGGTTGAGCACGATGCCTTTCTCAGTCTTGGTCCCCACCACCTCGGAGACCAGGTCCTCCTCCTCCAGCCCCAGCCTTTTCAGCTCTTGGCGGATCAGGATGCGCATGGCCACGTGGTGCAGGGTGCCTCTCCCATTGAAGTCAGCTACCCAGGTTTGCCTCACGGCCCCCGGTTGCTGCTCGAGCAGGAGCAACCTTTTGGGGATGTCTTTCAGCTTCGGTTCCAGGTCAGGTCTCACGATGGTCTGGAAAACGGGACAGAAAACAAGGGAAAAAATTGGCCCGGGTGGTAAACAGTCATGGATGGGTGGCACTTGGTGCTTTTGAGAAACAATGGTTCTCTTCTTGTCAATATGTCGGTCGCTATGCTGACCTTAAAGAGAGAGATAAGGATGGACGGCTGGAGGAACACTGTTTCACACAGGGCTTTGACGTCTTCATACCACACAATGATCCCGATACGGTGGAGGTAGCGCAGGATAGAGTTGAGGTTCTCTTTGGTCTGCCCATCGTGGTCCAATTTCAACATTTCTTTCAGCTTAGAAGAGCAAACAATTCCTAAGAAATAAAAGATTCAGGTAGAGCAAGAAGAGGGTAATAGCTACGTATATCCAAAGAAGGGAAAACTTTATCGGGAGTAAGGGTAACTAACCGTGCAGAGGAATTTGTTCGTGTTCAGTAAGGCCCTGAATGGCCTTTTCCACCTCTTCATAACTTTTGGGCAATGTTCTTTCTGCACAGGGAAATGTTTGCTCCTTCGTCTGCTTTGAAATATGTTCTCTGAGCTTGATGATTTCATCCTCCTTTGTGCAGTCAATAGTGACGAGATCTAGAACCTGGAAATGATTGGAGACATATTTTCATTGTGATAAAAAAAAAAAAGTATTTCCTAAAATTACAAATAATAGGTCTGTGTATAAATCACAGAAAACCAATGAACTTGCCAATAAATTGTAATCTAAAAGATTAGTCAGCTCCTCCATCTGGTCAGAAAAGACTGATGAGTCGTCGCTGTCCTCCAGATATTTTTTCTTTAGCTCTAAAGCCTCCTTCTTTTCTGACTGCATGTGTTTAACTTTGCTTTCAATGTCTCTCTTCTTCTCCATGATCTCCTCCTCGTCCCGGCACTGATCGCAGTGGGTCCCCACCAGGAGGACCACAGAGTTTGGGACACGAAGCTGAATGTTGTTGACCCAAAAGCCCACCTTCTCATCGTACGACTGGGGGTCTTGGATGCTGTAGCTGAAATGTAAAGAACACGCCATACAATGGTAACATCGACGCTCAAAGGGCTAACTCGCTGAAACTCGCCAGCGAGATTATTACCGAATAACATCCTCCTGTAGACCTACTTACTTGGCCAAATCCACGGCGAGGATGACGAGGGCTCGTGGAGTGATGAAGACGTGGTGAGTCAGGTAGTACTCCTCCTGTCCAGCAAAGTCCCAGAACAGGAAGCGGACTCCCTGGATGTGCAGCTGACTGATCTCGATCCCCTCCGTCCGGTCGTCCACCCTCACCTCAACGGGCCGCCCGTGCTTGAGACTGCGCGACAGCGTGGACTTCCCTGCCATGGAGGACCCCAGGAACATGGTTTTCACGGTGAAGGTGGTGGTGTTGGTGGCGGGGCTCTCCTCCATCAGCCGGAAGTAGATCCGGATGTCCTCCACCCTGCCCTCGCACACCTCCTCCGGCGGGCATCTCAGCGGGTTCCCCGTGGCCTTAAACATGCTGAGCTTCGAGCCCCCCTCCAGGAAGAGCTGGGACGGCAGCTCCGTCAGGTTGTTCTTCTCCACAAACAGCTCCTTGAGCTTGCTAAGCCCCACCAGAGCCTGGAGGTCCTTCAGGCAGTTTTTGGACACGTTGAGGTAGGCGAGATCGCGGCACTCAATCAAGTCCGCAGGCAACTTTGTGAGACGATTGGTGCTCAACTTGAGAAACTGTAGCTTGCCCAGCTGCGAGAAGACCCCCTCTGGGATCGACTTGATGCTGTTCTGGTTCATGTAGAGTCTCTCTAGGTGGTGCAGGCTCCCGACCTCTGTAGGGAATTCCACTAGTTCATTCCTGGACAGGTTGAGTTCTTGCAGGTAAAGCAAAGTGGAAAGGCCACTGAACTGCTTCAGTTTGTTTCTCTGCAGGTCCACTCTTCTAGCCTCCTGTCCCTGGCTTAAGAGAGGAGTCTGAGAGAGGGATTTTAGCTTCCTGCCTGAAAGGTCCCATTCCCTTTTACCTCGCCCTGCACCCCCATAAAGATAGATTAGATTATTCATTAATATGTCAACAATGGAAGTTTTATTGAAAAAATATTGCCCTAAAAAAAGTCAACTAGTTATTTTTAAATAAGTTAATAAAGAAATACATAACTCAATTTTGCCTTATAGTTTCACTCTAAAGCATACCAGAAACCCAACAATCTATGACTCATAAGTTAGTCAATACTTAGTCATCGTGTCTGCTTTTGGTAACATTTACAATCATATACGTGAAAGTAGATTACTGATAAGTGCCTGGTTTTCTGTATTTCATACGATTGTTTACAATAAGTCAACATATGAATAAAAAAGTGTGAATAAAACCAAAATAAATAATCCTTGCAAATCCTTTTTTTTTAGCTCCACTGTCCGCACACATAATGTATAGTTAAGATATGTAACAAGGCAAACGTTTGTAGTAAATGCTTACCATTTAATTTAGCCATTTTTTCAAGACAATCTTAGTCGCTTAAGTTTTATATATCACCCACACTTCCTTCAGCAGTTTGCCGGCAAGTCAGTATCTTCATTTTCTCCCTCACTTCCTGGGTGGCTTAGGGGTGGAGCAATACACAGGTTCAAAATAAAACACGGATACCTTGACAATACTGAGTTGGAGACATGTAATTCAGGTTCCTTTCAGATAACATTATGCCACGTCAATCTATGAAGACACTAATGCAAGTATTGCTTTCAGAATAATTTCAATGGATATAATAGTGTTTACAGAGACAAGAAACTTGTCTTATGAATCTGTGTGTTGTGAGTAGAACATAATCATTTCAGAAATGTCAATACTAGGTGTTTAATGTTGCAAATAGGAACATTCCCTAGCTTTACATTTCTATTGTCTCGGCCAGATGTAAACAAAGAGTTAAGTGTTAGTTTCTAGTTTGTACCACGTGGGTTGGTATCTAGAGCAGCACTCTCTCTGGGAATTATAGAGCTGACCAATACTGCCACCCTCTGGTCACACAGTGTAGTCTTTTAAGTTGCCGTCTTTTTTTCTTTTATGCCTCCTTTTCAATTCTGCTTATGGACAAGGTACTCTTTCTCGGTAGGTAGGTAGAACATACTTTAGCATCAGTTTTTGGCTTGGGTGTCAGTAAGGCTAATGCTTTGTTGGCATATATTACCCAGTCTTTGACTCATTAACAAGGGGAGAAGGTGACTGATTTGCTGAGGTATGTTGACAGTCTTTGAAGTCCTCAACAGATACAGTATCTTGGCACATGCTACCATAACATAAATATTACTAGTTTGTTTTGGGCGTGTTGTCCAGTCAAAACAGTACAACAACAAAAACCAATGCTACTATTAAACTACAGAAACAAGGTATACATTTTTGGGGGAGCTGAATACTATGAGCTAGTTGATGCCATGACTATAGCCGACACACTGACAAGGACATTGGGAGACGGCAGTGTGGGGCTCCTGGGAGCCCTGATCTGGACCTTCTGGCTGTGGCACATTCCAGTGGAGGTGCTGGCCTACCGTGTGGCATAGGTCAGCAGACAACTGGGGGGTGGGGACAGCCTGGTCCCCGTCAGCCAACAGGCCCGTTAGCTCCCTATCACTCACTTCTTCATCACAACCTTCCGTGGAACCAGAGGGATGGAATCAGAGGATTTATCATCGCAGGCAAGGAATCCCAATTGTTTTGGTACAGATCCTTAGTGCAGTCTTACCTATGACCGAGGAACTGGCTGCTACACACTCGGAGGATAACCTCTCTTCTTCAGGGAGTCAAGCAGTGCACCTAAAATAAATAATATTATATATAATAAATGTATATGTTCTACTAAGATATGCTGTGTTGATACTTCACTTTAAAAATGTTTTGGCCATGAAGTTACAGCCAGAAAAAGGTCTCACCCTGAGACAAATTGCAGGTGGCTGAGGTCACGCTGTCCACTCTTCACAGAACACCGGGTCAGGCTCCTCTTCTACTGGTTATTAATATCCTACACATCCCCTAGACCAGTAATTCATTAAAGGAACTGGCCAGAAAGTTTTGCGTTTTTATTCCATCCAACCTGCCCTACCTTCTTTTGTATGCCCCTCACTACCTAATGATTTGTCCTTCTCCCTTCCCCTTCTTTTAGGTCTGCGTAAATACCTCTATTCACATTTTAACGTGATAAGTGATAGTAGGTACTCTAGTAAAGACTTGGATAAGACTACACGTTCACATTACAGCTTATAAACGCTAAAACATCAGGTATCATGCATTGGACACCGATTAGAAGTGCACCACTTTCATAGTAGTTTTCCTACAACGATTGTTATATAGATGGTTGGTTGCTACATAACTCGTAGCTATGGCATTCAATATGGCAATCAGTATTTTCAGTTTTCTCTTTTGAGCCGAGTATTTAGCACACAAATACAAATAATTACGACTACAGGCATGACATTTCACTCCACGAAACTGCTCAAGCTTCCAATTTAAAACCTTTTCCCGAAGCACGGCGTGTAGAATCACTCAATGTAAGTTATTTTGTACGGTACCGAAAGCCCTTCCACGTTGTACAAGCAAGAACATACGATTGGGCAAGTCTTGACCCAAAAATATTGTAGAACCGGATACCGAAGCGCTATTGGTTGTTTTCTGACCCGGTGGCAAATGCAAGAAAATGTGGATCGTCTGAGTTGCTGTGTGGTAGGGCAGGCAGCATAGATTCATAATTGGAGTGCCACGAAGAGAAAAGGTGCATTGATGTTTTTCATTCAACTGTACAAGTGACTAAGCTTTCCATGCAAATTAATGAACACAATGAATTCACCTAGGTGCGGATGGGATGGTGGTGGTGCTTTTCTGAGACCTTTCTTCAGCAGCCATGGGTTTCATCCATTATTGTGGTACAGCTGCGCACTTTTGCAAGGCGATGGAAATCGAATAAAAAGTGTCTATGATGGAAAACCGACTAGCTTTGCTGGTTTGGATGGGCTATTACTCGTGAATCTATATGGAAACCGCTCTATATAAACAGTACTACTGAAGCCTGTATAGCTCTCATAAAGATAGAAGGCCTCCTGAAATCAAAACGGACGTACAATGGACAGTAGCAAAGACAACGAGGGTCAAACAGGAGGAATGTCTGCCAAGTTAAGGCTCTACAACAGGACTGGATAAACCTCTTGTTACAAATGGAAAATAATCCAGGCCAGTGAACTGAATTAATCCAAATGGCTCCAATTTGTATTACATTACAATACATATAAAACATTATATTTAAAAAAAGTGCCACAGTTTTACAGTATATGTAAATATTTACAAATATGTTTTGTCAGATAAAATGTCACAGTCGAGTGGTTGTAGTCTATATACCACCAGTATTATAAAACGCTACTACAAAAAAGGTTCAAATAAACCCATTAAGGCTGCACACAGTTCACATGCTTTCACTTTCTCTTCCTCCTCCTCCTCTCTCTCCAGCAAACACATACACACACACACACACACACACACACACACACACACACACACACACACACTTTACAGGAAGAGACACACTGAGATTCCACAAGCTGGATTCGGAGGTCAGTAGTTCCACTTGTTTTAGGTAATAAGTAAGGTAGAGGGCTTCAAAGAAAACAACTGCAGAGTCTTCCTTCACATCTTCTGGCATCGACTGCCATGCCCGACCAGGCTCGTCCGGAAGCCGCTGCTCCTGTTAGCATACAGAAACGGGCTCTGTCTGGTCTTCCTCTACGATCCCTGCACTGTAAAGGTAGGATGCTGCTGGGGGCATTGTGTGTGTCGGCTCAGTGGGGGGGAGGTCGTTGTGGGAAGGGGCCGGCGGGACTCCTGCCTGCAGGATGAACTGCTGCAGGTTGCACTGCCTCAGATCCTTGTTCAGTTCCTCCACCCCCACGCATCTGTCCTGGAAGTATCAACACTGCCGATCAGGAACCAAATCAATCCCCATGCAAGATTATACAGGATTGCATTGGACACTGCATTTATAGAACAATGCTTGTGAAAAATTCCAATCTATACACAGAATAGCTATTTCCAGTGGTACACATTTTAACCACACGGGGGCAAAATGCATCATAAATTCAATCGATATAGTGATTCCAACAGCAGGTTTGAACAATTATATACAGATGAATGAATTAACCGAAATGTTGTGTCACACAGATATTAATATGATATTATATATTATAATTACCTGTATTCTTGCCTCTACAGCCTGCAGCTCTCGCTCTGTCTCAGTCAACGAGGTCTCCAGCTCAGCTCCGTGTTGTTGTCGACTGTGCAGCTCATCCTTCAGCGACGAGAGGGCTCTCTCTGTCTGAATCATGTCTGGCTTGGAGCTCTGTCGCTGGGCCTCCAGTTGGATATTCTGGTCCAGCCTGGCTGAATTGGTCTGGAGGTCCTGGAGCTGGTAGCTGTAGTCATCCAGGGAGCGGCGGATCTGGCCTAGTTGTCTGTCCATATCTGTAGAGTAGGGGTAATTACCATATATTTTTTTTACATTAATGAAAAGTATTTTGAGGTCCATTGTGCATTTTCTGTTTACCACAGAGCCTATTCTTTTTGGAATGTACAATACCTGGAAATTATTGAACGCAAAGATGTTAACAGAATTATCTACAGAAATAGACGGTTTAAAACATACCCTGCTCTTTTTCTGATTCTTTCTGCAGTTGCTCCTCCAAATACTCTTCTTGCTCCAGTTCATCAGCATTTGACTCTAGCCTCCGCTCCAAAACCTCCGTCTCCTCCTTTAGGCCCAAAGTCAGGCCAGGGACTGCAGGAGAGGACCTGAGCCAGTCCTGAGTTTCTCTCTCCAGGTCTTTAAGCTGGGCCTCTAGCTTCCATACCCTCTCCTGTTGCTGCAGCACTTCCCTAAAAACCGCTTCCTTGGACTGGGCAGGCGGTGAGGGCAGGGCAGGATGAGGGTAGACCAGAAATGGGACTGGAGAGGCCCTGGGCTCAGGCGAGGCTCTGGGGGAGGGGGACCAGGCTCTGGTGGTCTTAGTCCTTCTAGGCACAGTGGAGGGGCCCAGGTTGAATGTGAGGGCCTTGTGTGGCTCACTGCGTTTGGGGGGAGGTGGTTCTGCGCTCTTGGACAATTGGTTGACTGTCACTGGGTCCAGCTCGCCACGGCTAGGCCCTGTTCTGCGCAGAATGAACTGGACTTCGGAGCCCATCTGGCCCAGATAGCCTAGAGACTGGAGAGGGCAGTCATTGGCCACTAGTTGCCTTTCACTACCACGCAGCTTCTGGATCAGTACATACCGACCGGTCTGACCTGGGAGAACCGGAAAGAGAGAAGTTCAAAAATAATCTCACATGCAAAAATGTTCCTTAAAAGTATAGTTCACTATATTGGTTGTCTCCAGTAGACATGGAAATAAGGTCAAACATCCAAGATAGTGAAACTTTTCCTTTAAGATCCACAGTTTAAACCAAAACATTATTTACCAGAATGCTGTAAGGCCCGGGTTTGAGGTGAAACATGTTGTAATAAAACAAACAACACGGTGGCGACTTACCGGTGGCCTGTGCGAGCGCGATGACCACTTCCTGGCAGGAAGTCTCCAGTGTTAGTCCACACACAACTCTGGCGACGCCCTCCACCCATACCTTCAGCTCCATCTGTAGCTGCTCTCAGTCAAAATCAGTAGGTCATGGCCTCTGTGTCAACCTTAATGAACAAACACAAAGAAAGATCCTCAGGAGTCGCATAGACACAGCACGAGCGCCGGGCACTGTGAGAATGCTGTGACCACGCAGGGAACCCAGTCCTTCATTACTGGGCCTGTCACAAGGGGAGTGATGAATGACTTGTGAAAGAGGGAGCAAAGCAAAGGATTAAAGCGCCTTGCGTGGTTTCACCATCCAGTTGTGAGGCAGAGCCCCGTTAAGCATGGTGCTGTGGCTCTCTCCCTGGCCTAAACTAACCTGGAAGAGGCTCAGGGCCAGGTGACCAAGCTCTCCGCCTGCAGCACTTTCCGTATGATTGGCTTGACACACTGCCGAGTAGGACAGGGGTCTGAACAGAAGACGCCAACGTGGGCACTGCGGCAGCCAGCAAAATGGTGCTCTGCAAAATCCTCAAAAAGCCTCAGTCCCCGCCCCTCTCTCTCTCTCTCTCTCTCTCTCTCTCTCTCTCTCTCTCTCTCTCTCTCTCTCTCTCTCTCTCTCTCTCTCTCTCTCTCTCTCTCTCTCTCTCTCTCTCTCTCTCTCTCTCTCTCTCTCTCTCTCTCTCTCTCTCTCTCTCTCTCTCTCTCTCTCTCTCTCTCTCTCTCTCTCTCTCTCTCTCTCTCTCTCTCTCTCTCTCTCTCTCTCTCTCTCTCTCTCTCTCTCTCTCTCTCTCTCTCTCTCTCTCTCCTCCCTAGACATCAGTCTCCTTACACTCCTCTGAAGTACTGTGGGGAGATGTTTGATCAGCTACAGTCGGGCACGGAGACAAACAGGAGAGACTGGTTTGGACTCCTTTTCCCGCTATGAGCATTCTTGCACATGGCCACAGTCCAACGCACAGATTTTATATCAGCGGACTTAATATCAACAACGTTTGTCGGTGTATACTGTATAATATATATTGTACATATATATTTATCCCTCTTTGGACTCTGAAGAGTTGTATATGTTAGTAATAAAAAAATAGGCCCGCTAAATTGTGTACACTAACTGGGTCCAGAGATTATATTCTGAAGGACCAGGGGTTTAAGAGAAACTGCAACTCTCTCCATTTCTATCTCACACTCCATCTATCTGACACACAAGCTTAGAGTTACACTGAAACCAGGGACAGATACACGCTCTGTTTAACCAGGGAGAGCCACACACACTCTCCACCCCCAGGTGAAAGGAGCACACAATGGAATGAGAGAAAGGGAGAAACAAAGGCAGGTATGCAGAGTTTCAGGTGAGGCCAGCTGCGTCTGGTCTCGCCCGCCATGCCGAGCAGGCAGAGTTTCTACAAAGAGGATGTTTTGTTCCAATGTGGAGGACATGAGGCAGGTTACGTGGAGGCCCGGAATGTTGCAGTGATATGCTGGCATTCCTTGGAGACCCGGGCTCCTCCCACATACCTCCACACAGGTCTCTGTTTACTATCGGCTCTGAAAGATTAGCCAATGACGGCACAGTTTAGTCAGGGATAGGACGTCAGTTTCTGTCGGAATGAGTGGCCAGCGTGTGGAGCTATAATCCCGTGACCTAACATCAAGGGATGCTTATCTAATCAATGCAGACAGCGGGAAGGAGAGAGCTATAATCACAAGGATCAAGGTTGTGGTCACAACAAGGTAAAGGAGCAGAGATATCGTCCGGCCTTGGAAATCATTTACACGAGCAGAGCTTGTTACGACCATAGATATATCAGAAACTTTTCCTGAGCAACAGAGCAGGCCAAAAGCATGCTGAACTGTTGACAGATCAACATTGGCACAGTTTCCCTTTCCACATCCAATCGGCCTACCGACACGTAAACATACAGGCACACAGACAGACACATACGCACGAAATGGACAGAACACACTGTACTCTAACACTAAGCATATTCCTTTGTTTAATATATGTTAAGTGTAAGTCCCTGCCACGGAAAGATTTTTCTTTCAAGTACAGACGGTAAGAAAAACCAACCTGTCGTAACAAGGCGAGTGGAAGTAAGTTCTTCATTTACCTGTTTCCTCAAGACTCTTCCTGTACGCCCGCTTTTCCAGTTCCCCCTCAATAGGTCCAAACAGATGCCTTCGAGCCAGCACGTCCACAGAAAGGGGATCTGACTGATGTGGAGCTCTCTCTAGAAACGTGTGGGCAAGTAACTGCGTTTGTAAACCACTGACACCAACCAGACACTCCCCTAATGAGGGAGGGATTAAAGAGTTAGGATTGGAGCCCTGGAATGTAGCCCTCCTGGGCGCACTGTCCGTCGGGCGGCGGGTGCCCCCCCCCCCCCCCCCCCCCCTCTCTCTCTCTCTCTCTCTCTCTCTCTCTCTCTCTCTCTCTCTCTCTCTCTCTCTCTCTCTCTCTCTCTCTCTCTCTCTCTCTCGCTCTCTCTCTCTCTCTCTCTCTCTCTCTCTCTCTCTCTATATATATATATATATATATATAAATCTCAAAGGGATCCACACAATGATTTACTGACTCAAGACTCCCTCGCTTGCCCTCCTACATCGTCAGAGGTAGTAACAAAGAGAGGAATGTCTGGATCCCCCTACTGTACATCACCCACACAAATTCCATGCTGTGGGGTTGTGGACGTACGGTAAGGCCCGATGCTCCAAGAGGGTTACTTGAGATGCTATACTCCAAACTGACCACTAGAGTGCAGTCCTCCACTCTGCATAATGATGACCTCCATTACAAAGAAATACTAATAAAACACTTTATGTCTGTTATGTATGTTATCTTTACGGTTATGGGAAGTTTTCTTAATCATCATTATTGTTTCATTACAGACATCCATTTGTGAAGCAGTCTCATAGTCTCGAGCAGAATTCAAGGTTTCCTCCCTTTTTTCCTTTGCTGTCCATCACTGGCCAAGGACTTCCTGAGGGAAACCGTGGTGTGGTGGATTTCTCCCACTGAAGGTATATCCCTTGGAAGTGCTGTAATTCCCTGTCACGCCAGATGATAGATGCAGTGTTAGAGGACCTGCAGGCCTTGCTGTCCACCTGCTCCTCCCCTGTCTCTAACCCTGTCAGACAGCGGGCAAACAGCTGTCTGCCTCCAACTTAGAGTCTAAGAATAGTCACACCACCACCAGGCCGCTTCAACACTCCACATCCAAAGCGTCTCTACATCCACAGCAAATGCAATACGTGAACATTCAACCGTTTTTCCTGCGGATCCCAAAACCCCAAATTGGCCCGCTGTTGACTGTTGTTTTTCTAGAGTCCAGCCACCAGCTCTACGCCTGACCGCATGGACGGAATGTGGATGCATTAGTGTGCTGAATGTCCTTGCTGGCTGTAGCCAGGGGGCGTCATTTGGAGTCTGACATTTGGGCCTCTCTCTGTGTTGGTGGTCGGGGGGGGGGGGGGGGGGGGGGGGGCTGAGACCCGAGTAAGTCTTTGCCCAAAGCGACAGCACCAGAGTCAGGCCAGAGGATGACCTGTCACCTACCCGGCCCTCTCACCTGCTGAGTCTGCCAGCCCCCGGGCCCGCCTCCACCAATCACCACCGCGGTGCCAAGCTCTGCAGCCAATGGGGATTGTTGGCTGTCCCTTTCCCGACAAGCCGTTGGACAGGCAGTGCTAATGGTCCCCATCAATTGTGGAGGGTTGACGAGTTCCCAGGGACCAGTGGTCCAGTTATCAGCCCCAGCCCTCAGCTCTGTCAAAGGCTTTATGGAATTGGATAAAGAGATTGAAGGAAGACAGTGAGGAGGGCCCCCAGTGGTTTGGCCATATAGCCAGGGTTTAGGCCAGAGGCTTGGATTTTGGGGGTAGGGAGGGGTGGGTCCACTGGCTGTGGCTCTTTGGAAGGCTAAGGTTTGTGTTCCAGGCTTAGATCCTGACATTAGTTGTTTTTTTTCCGGCTTTGCTGCAGGGGAGCTTTCCCCTCTGGTCTCTTGTGGGAACGAGGCAGGTGCCAGATAGGCAGGGAGACGGCGTGAGAACGTGGAGTGGAGCCGCAGCCGTTGCCCGTTTTTCCCTGACACGTCAATCATTACTCAGAGCCAAACACCATGCATTTTAGCACGTAGGCACCGCACACATGAATTGACACTCGCATGGATAAACATACATGCACAGGCACAATATTCAATACTGTACAAGTGAGTACGGCCCTGCGGTTCATATCAGAATTGAATAGGGAGTGAGTATTGCAACTAGCTGCCTGTTGGTAAACAACAGAATAGAGAGGGAAATAAAGGGGAAGTACGTTGGGAGGAAATGCTAGTAATTATGGTTTCTTGCCAACGTAATTGCACTCCTCTAATCTAAATGGATTTGCAACACAGCAGTCTAAATGAGCAATTTTGTAAATACCCGTGAACTGAAAACCTAGCATTACATTCTGCCACTAGATTGCTAACAATTGGTGGCCTCAACAGCAATGGTTAACACGGTAGTCCTGCAGGCAACAATTAGTAAACAACTACTCTGTTGTTCACTACTCTCTCTGTCATATGGAACGGCAGCATTATGGTCGGAAAACTGAAGAGGAAGGACAGGGATCTCCTTGATGGAAGCACTGGGCCATGCCTCTGTGTCTGTGTCTGTGTCTGTGTCTGTGTCTGTGTCTGTGTCTGTGTCTGTCTCTGTGTCTCTCTCTCTCTCTCTCTCTCTCTCTCTCTCTCTCTCTCTCTCTCTCTCTCTCTCTCTCTCTCTCTCTCTCTCTCTCTCTCTCTCTCTCTCTCTCACTCACACACACACACACACACACACACAAACTGTCCCTGATGTGTGGACAGATCCATGGCGAGGTGTGATGTGGGACATGGCAGCTGTTATCACGTTGGAACAGAGCTGCAGAGCGTCGACTGATACTGGTGAGACACATGCTGATAATGACCTCTGACTAATGCTCTGAAGACACACACACACACACACACACACACACAGACACACACACACACAGACACACACACACATAGGGACTACCTCCTGGGGATAACACACACTAACCAGGGAGCACTAACCTAATAGAAACACCAACTGATGCTGGAAGCCACCAGAAACCCAGACTCCTCAGCTAAATAAATCAATACTTGGTATATTGCTCTCCATGGCTGTGAATCCTGCAGTTTGATCTGTGACTATTAGTGTCTCAAAGACACTGTCTTTCTTGTTCTGTTTCGAGGTTGAAGCATTCGTACGGTTGACTCACCTTTTACCAAAATGACTCAAGCCAGGCAACAATCAGTCTTTCCTGTTCTTGCGTAATGTTCAGCGAATAACCCAAGGTTGCTTTGATCAATAAAACATATTTTGCTGTCAGGACCAAAGAGAAACTCAACAGGGTATCAACAGTATGTCTACCTCTCTTTCATGATGGAGAACAGCTCCTATTTTTCATTCTCAATTGTATATCCTTTCATAATGAGCACAAAATGTTTCCCCCTTTTTTTCTGCCATTGACAGGCGATAAGCTGCCTGGCACTTGTAATCATTAGCGTCTGACTTGTAGATTTTGCAGCTGTGAGAAGAATGGCAGGTGTTCGTTAAAGAGCAGCTCTCTCAAGGCCGGGGCTGCTTTCACCCGCACGTCCCTTCGTGTGCCCCTTCAACTGCATGTCAGTCTAGGTTTTTGTCCATTTGTCATTTTTTTTTTTTCTTTTTGCAAGGACTCTGCCAGGGTAGAGTCTCTTAGCTGTAGCCTGTGCGCGCCACTCGCCGGTATACTGCTTTGTTGGCAAGACAGCCACCATAGAGCTGACTAATGCAGAAATAGACTGCAGGCAAAGCTTCTACTCCAGAAATGCCTCCGAAAGTCTCTGCCACTCTCCTTCAATATGCACGTAGGCGACTCAAAACCAGTTCTATTGAAAGTGCACGTTATGTGTATACCTGCACAAACCGGTCAGTGATAAGATTATCCACATCATTCAATGCAATGAACTCCAAGCCCGTTTAACAATAACTGTTAATTGTATAAAGCTCCTAATTGGAGCCAAACAGTTTCAAGTAATACATTGCATATTTGCCTTGGGCTGTTCTGGGAAGATTACATAAATCGAATCTAATGACAGTTATTTTCCAAAACTCCACTTTTTCCACGGAGGGTTTAAAATCACTTTTCAGTCAAAGAAACAGGCTAATGGCCTTCTCTCTGGTCAGTGTCATGTGTTTGTGTGCGTGCGTGCACGTGTTTGTATTCATGTGTCTTTGTGTATTAGTTCCTCTCATGTCTGAAGCACAGAGACTTAATGTGTTTGTTTCTCAGGCGCTAATGGCTCCTTCAGCCACAAATCATTAAGTGTGGGAGACATGTGTTTGAGGGATGGAGCGCAAGTGTGGGAGGGCCAGAGAGAGCAAAGGAGAGAGACCGAGATAGATAGAAGGAGAGGGATAGAGTGAGCAGGGAAAAAGAGAGGGCGAGGGGGAGATTGCCTGTGAAAATGACTGCAGGAGCGTCACATATGCGTGAAGAGAGTGGCACAGTGCGGCTGGCTGGGTGGGCGGGTGGGTGGGTTGCCGTTAGGCAGGGGAGTCAGCGTTCTCTGTAAGATGAGGGGACAACAGGAGAAACACAGTAACAAACTGTCACTAGGGAACACACTTATCTAGTTGTGATTCCACACTGTGCTTTGATAACGATATTAATCTTGATCTCTATTTTTCATAATAATTGCCAAATTGTTATTCGCTTTCAAAATGCCTCGGGAGTAGGTTTGGCTTGGGACAGACGATCTGCACATTTGCATGCACTTGAAATGCTCATGTGGTCCCCAAGGCGAGGTTTTTGAATATTCTAAAACTCTTAAGTGAGACTCAAAGCAATCGCATCCAAGGAGGCTCTCTGTGAAGCACTCCAGAAAGGACAAACGTTTCATCACAACAGACGTGTTGAGCCAACACAGAGGTGTGTGGATGTGAACACCTCCATTTAGAAATCGTATATATATTTATATATATATATATATATATATATATATATATATATATATATATATATATATATATATATATATATATATATATATATATATATATATATATATATATATGAATATAAATATTGCAGTGATGCAAGGGGGAGGACCGGTAGTGGTGACCAGACAGCGGGACATTCGGATTATAAGACAGATTCACATGAAGGATCATGTCTTATACATGGACGTGGTGTGGGTACATTCACTCAAGAGAAAGCCCACAGATTGATCTCTCTGGGAGGTCACAACCTTTTATGCAGAAACCCTTAGCAGTGATGCTGGCCAGGGGGGAGGTGCGTACAATAATTAATCGGAAGTACTTTCAGTAAAAGCCCTCTCGTGAGGACCACCACTGTCCCATGCTACATCTGAGGCCCCTCTCTTTGTTAGGGACCGGGGAGAGAGAGGTGGGGGGAGGACGTATTGAGGGAGGGAGGGAGGATGAGGGGAGGGCCCATCTGTCACTGAGCTGGCTGGGTCAGAGGCTTTTGTTGTGGTGGAGGGATGAGATAGATAGATGGCAGTCATCCCCGTGGAGCACGGACCCACTACTGGTTCAATCAAGTCCAAGTGCCCTGGCGTAGCGTGCACAGGCCCACACGCATACACACACACAAAGAGACACTCACAAATACACACAGGCCCAAGCTTCAATTGCGGACGGCCCCGGCTTGAGCAGTGAAGATTGTAAGTGCTGAGCCAGCTGTACTGTAGTTGTGGTACCACCATCAGGGAGATTTGATGCCTGGCGGGAGACCTGTGCCGACAGCCCATGTAGAAATTTTGGAGATGCTTTGTTAGAAACACAACTTCCTTGGTAAGATATTACGACATCTCCTGCCAGTAGCGCCATTATGTCCACCTGTCAAGGCTGTCATCTTTCTGGGTTTGATACTTGTCTATTGCAGGTCTGATGGATCATAATTTCTGGAGAAACTGGTCAATTTTTTTTTTACAATGCAGTGTACAATAACCCCTTTGATATATTGCATAATTTCTTAAAATAGATATCTGACACGCTCTGAAGAGGCTAGCAGGCGAAGCATCCTACCGCGCTATGCTTCTATCACCTCGACCTGAATTCAATAATCAGCAGCTCCTGCGCCGAGTGCGTTCTGCGCATGCGTGCATCTCCAGATTCTACGGTTGAGCGTCAGTCAGCACTAAATGCTATCCCATCAGATTTCACCCATCGGGCTATGCTGCTCCGCTCTCCTCCGATCTGTACAGAAATAAGGGCGGCGAAATAAAACAAAATGTTAACCAAATTTAAAAACGTTGTTTGAGCAGAACATTGAGACGACAAAGGAGGAACATCGGTGGACAGTGAAAGGAAGAGACACAGCAGAGAATTTCACCGACCATCTGCGCGGAGAGAGAGAGAGAGAGAGAGAGAGAGAGAGAGAGAGAGAGAGAGAGAGAGAGAGAGAGAGAGAGAGAGAGAGAGAGAGAGAGAGAGAGAGAGAGAGAGAGAGAGAGAGAGAGAGAGAGAGAGAGAGAGAGAGAGAGAGAGAGAGAGAGAGAGAGAGAGAGAGAGAGAGAGAGAGAGAGAGAGAGAGAGAGAGAGAGAGAGGGGAGGACGCCAAACGAGGCAGCCCACTGTGCAGTGGAATAACGGTTTTGGTTCACATATACGAGCATTTTAAAACAACATTTGCTTATTTAATAATCCTGACAAATTCCGCACAAAATGTCATCGTCTGTCAAAGACAACGGCGCACACTATGCCAACTATGTTGGACCGTATCGTCTGGAGAAGACGCTGGGCAAAGGACAGACAGGTTAGTAGTCTCTTCTCTGGTCCTGCTCTCATCTCGCCTACATTGGATTGTGCTTGTCTATAGTGTAATATTTCATGTGTGACTTTGTCGTCTATAGCAAGCTATCATGTTGCGTTTTCGAGGGGCTTGACCTGGGCTTTTGTAAAGCTTCGCTTTGGACAATAACGAGTTCCCAATGCAGGATTAAATGAGGCCATTGAGAGCTACGGATTCCCTACCGTGTTAATAGCCGATGTAGGGATGACTTGGCAGCAGAGCATGCAGGGCAGGCTACAGTAAGATGATGGGCATCTCTGGTAACACGTTACTGCTTGACGCCGACTGCTCTTTGGACCCTTTACATCATTGAACCTTCCTTGGTTCCGTGTAATTCTGAGCGTCCAACCATCTTTAGATTCCGACCGTGCTGTGTGGCTGATCCCAGCTAAACTAGGCAGGGCAAGCAAGGATACCAAACTCCCGGCATCAGTGACCAGCATTACTGCCTTGATTACATTATCTTTAATCTATGCAGCAGCCAAGTCACACCGTCACTGTCTGTTTCATTTCACGCGTTTCATCGGCAGTGTGGTGATTAAATGTCGCGATACAGCACTCAGATTACATCGGCTTTAGCACTGTGCCAACAGCTCCCTTTGACCGAATGAGGAGGCTCTCGTAGGACATCCCATCATCTGTGGCCGCTGGCCCTGTTTGAAGCGAGGAGCCTACTGTACTGCATACACGCTGTATGGCCTCACTCTCTGAATGACTCCGAGTACACAAGGCTTTGGTAGTATAGATGTCGTTGGTTCTTGGTGAGTGGGTTTCTAGTTAGTCCACAGCAGTTTTATGATTAGGGCTGGAAAATGTCAAATCGATTCGTCATATAAATCCCTCTGATGTGGCTGATTAGCCATTAGGATAGTTTGAATCAGCAAAGAACGTGCAGAAAAACTGACACACACACACACACACACACACACACACACACACACACACACACAGCAACGCACATTTACCATTCCACGGATTCATTGGTCTACCCTGCCTGTCATTTTGTTTCTGATTTACAAGGGGACGATTATACCACATCCACCAGTGAAACCACTGGAGCGGGGTGATTGGAGATCAGAGCGCTCTGTAAATCTGCCAGTCTCAAATTATCGCTGTCCAGGCCACGACTGTGACATTCCCTTGGCCCTTACCCGATTCCCTTGAGCAGACTCTTGCTCTTGCTCTTGCTCAGCTAAGCTCCAGTATACGGGAAAAGAGGCTGGTGTTACCGGTCCAGATCCCCTGCCTCCCTGTCCGTCCTCCTTCTCTGAGGGCTGGCTAAAGCAGTGACCCACGCCGCCACAGTTCCGCAGTGGTCGGACCACCACCACACTGACCCCCCCCCCCCCCCCCCCCCCCCCCCCGTTTGTCCTCTGTTCCCGTGCCCCGGCTCAGAGGCCGGACCTCCATGGGGGCTGACCACGTGAGAGAGGCTCATGTGGCCTGTTCTCCTCTCTGGCCTGGGGCCAGCCACGTCCACTCCAGCTATGACCTGAAAGGAGTCCACAGTGGAGCTGAGCTGCCATACCCTCACGCTCTCACCCAGTGTGTGTGTGTGTGTGTGTGTGTGTGTGTGTGTGTGGGGGGGGGGGGGTATCAAGCTACGTCGTCGATCTATACTATATATGCTTGTCCACGTGTGTTTGGCTGGGTGGGCCTGTGTGTGTGAGCGTGTACCCCAGTGCTGGACGTGGCAGTCGTAAGCTGGGGTTGTTGATGGCTGTTATTAGGAATGGACCTCTCCAGTGCTGTGTCGGCAGAGAGGGAAGCCCGTATGTCATCAGCCTCGTCCACCACAGCCTCACTGTGTGTGTGTGTGTGTGTGTGTGTGTGTGTGTGTGTGTGTGTGTGTGTGTGTGTGTGGTTGTGTGGAGGCGAGGCGAGTAGAGTTGGTAGAGGTAGCCGACTAATTCCATTCCTTGCTTTTCAGCGGGCAATTGATACTCAAGCATCAGCTGTGGTTGATGAAATCACCTGATTGTTATTATTTTACGGTTCAACCTATTTTCATTTCAGAAAGTTATATTCTATATTAGAACATCCGTTATGTTCGAAATCCTACTGGATTTATGTAACAACATTTTTTTTGGTGACTGCAAGGGTCTTTTTATGTTGGTGTTCCCACAGCCGATTAACTGGGTCGACTTCTAAGTGTGTGTGTGTGTGTGTGTGTGTGTGTGTGTGTGTGTTTGTACATGATTGTTGAAGCTCTCCTTTTTCCCTATGCTTCCCAGGCTCCTTTCAGGCCTCGTTTGCTAAGTGTCAGGCGAGCAGTGGGGATGGTTGTCATGGTTTCATCTCTCCTCCTCCGACAATGGCCATACTTTCCTTCCCTTCAGAGATCACAGCGATACCCCCCCCCCCCCCCTCTCTCTCTCTCTTCTCCCACACATCCCCCTCTCTCTCCCTCTTTCTCCCATCTCTCCCTGCGTTGAGTGGGCTAGCTCCTCCTCCCGGCCGTCCGGCTTGTCTCTAAGCGTCCCCCCAACCCGGCACCGGACCACAACCAACCCAGCCAACAGACTTACAGTTAGAACTATAGCGCTTTGTTATCGACTTCACTGCGGTCTACTCTCCCGCTCGCGCCAATCTCTGCGGGACATTCTGGTTTTCCAGGGCAAATTAGCATCCATTGATCCCTCCCTATCTCCTCTCTCCGTGGCACCGTGTGTCGCTGCAGTGTTTTAATGAGAGCGTCGTGTTATTGGCACGATGCAACCTAAACACTGGGCTCCCCGGGCCCCAGTGGAGGGCGGAGCTAGGCTGCGCAGGAGGAGGAGGGGGGGGGGCGGGGGGCAAGGGTAGAACCCCTGCCCAGATGGCTCGCTTTAGGATGCTGAAATACGGCTTCATTATCAGCCTCCTGCAGGTGGTATCGCTCCTGCTCCCTGTGGGAGTGTGTGTCCCGTGTGTGTGTGTGTGTGTGTGTGTGTGTGTGTGTGTGTGTGTGTGTGCGTGCGTGCGTGCGTGCGTGCGTGCGTGCGTGCGTGCGTGTTGTTTGTGTGGGTGTTGGAGCGTGTGTGCGTGTTTTTGTGTGCACGCTGTCCGTTGTGCGTGTGACTGTTGTGTGTGTTTCACATGCGTGTGTGTACGTGTGGGTCTGTTGGGCACACTGTGAGTGTGTGCTGTGCAGTGCCTGTGGTCTGCTCTCTGCTGCTGGAACACAGAGACACAACAGAAAGAGAAGGACTGCCTCGGCTTCTCTTCTCTTCCCCACCTGTGTCTCCACTGGAGTGTGTGTGTGTGTGTATGTGTGTGTGTGTGTTTTCACTGAAGTCTGTCTGTGTGTGTGTGTGTGTGTGCGTGCGTGTGCGTGCGTGTGTGAGTGAGTGCGTAGGCTCGGTGGGAGGTGCCTGAAGCTAACGATGAATTCTCCTAGAAGACAAAGGCGACACAGATGAGCATGCTGGGAATGACGTGTGTGACAGAGAGTCTTCCTGGACAGGAGGGGGTTAATAGAAATGATCTGTGTTGTGTACATCTCTCCACCGCATCCGGGAGTGGGGGGGGGGGGGTGATTTCCATGGTAACCGGGGGAACGCTCTGACTCGGTCCCTGTCTGGTATTGGCTGTCTGGGTGTATGGATGTGTGTCGTAGGCCTCTGTCTTCCTCCACTCTGCCCGAGGGGGAGAGCGCCTCAGCTATTACCCAGTGAATGAGGTCCTACCCCCATCTCTCTCTGCCTCGCATTCTGTGCCTCCCGCTCTCTCTCCCTCCCTCCCTCCCTCTCTTTCTCACTCTCTCTCCCTCTCTCTTTCTCCCACTCACTCTGCCCTTCGCTTTCTCACTCTCGCTCACTTTTTCCCTTTCCCGCTCGTTGCTTCCCAGTTGCGCTCGCGCTATTCCTTTCGCTCCGTAACGCTAACACTCACACAGAGGTACGCACACACACACACACACACACACACACACACACACACACACACACACACACACACACACACACACACACACACACACACACACACACACACACACACACACACACACCTCTACCCTATCTGGGAGCCCAGGTAGTCGTAAGGCTAAGCCTTTTTCTGAATCCCCGCTGCTTGAATGAGTCACTGGTGTGAGGCAGAGTGATTTCATCTCCCTAACCCTGTTAATGCCACTCTGTCTGGCTCGGCTGGGCCCTCTGAGGACACATTCGATCTAATAACCTCCCATTGTCATGGCCATTGTCATCTCCTAAGGATGGAGCTTTGCCACAGCGTAACAAAGAGCCGAGAGGGAGCGCTGGGAGGAGGGAGGAGGGCTGGGAACACTCTTTCAGTTGGAGGGCTGGGAACACTCTTTCAGTTGGAGGGCTGGGCTGGGGAGCCCTGGTCATTCCTGCTCCTTTGGTATCATTTGCGATTCTGATGGTCAGTCGGTGTTTTGGCAGAGGAGAGAGACTTTTAGAGTCCGTCCATTCCTTAAGACTCCCGTGAAGCGTTATTCCAGTGTCGTCTCAATTAAGACGCTAGACACTTCATTATTGAAGGATTATTGTTTTGAACAGCATGTTTGTGTGTGTGTGTGTGTGTGTGTGTGTGTGTGTGTTCACACATGGTGGTTCATTAGTGGTGGTAAAAGCCAGTTATTACAGAGGCTGTTTTTAGATGTGCAAAAAAAGAACTAATGATGCAAGACGACGGAAAAACTTTTCCTTTTTCTCAACGGATGAAAAATTCTTTTGATATCCCTGGAGCACAAAGAACAAAGACTGTTTATCGTTTTGGCTGCTCGATGATGTTAGTTTTGATGTTAGTTTGATTCAATTAACTATCGCTCCCCAAACCCCCCCAGACCCCCCCCCCCCCCCCCCACACACACACACACACACACACACACACACACACACAGACACACACACACACACACACACACACACACACACACACTCACACACACACACACACACATACACACACCGCTCCTCCTCAATTTGGAGATTGCCCAAAGAGTATTAATTAGCCCATCCACTATTTTGCCTGTGGCTTTCCCTCTTGAACAGGTTGCTCCAGGTGCTAGTTAGGCCGACCACACTGAAACAGCCCTAACAACTGCTCCAAAGTGTGTCGAGGAGAAGAGTGTGTGTGTGTGTGTGTTTGTGTTTGTGTGTGTGTGTGTGTGTGTGTGTGTGTGTGTGTGTGTGTGTGTGTGTGTGTGTGTGTGTGTGTGTGTGTGTGTGTGTGTATGTGCAGAAACTCCATTACCAGATATGTTTTAATCCTTATTCACCACGATGTCAATCATTTAAGATTCATTCTGAATATCCATGTTCCAATGTAACCACGGCAGCAGCTCTGTGCAGACCCTCTTACTAAAGACAAG
>CM030173.1:18630232-18637732 GCA_017639675.1 Aplochiton taeniatus
TGTGTGTGTGTGTGTGTGTGTGTGTGCGCGCTAGGGGATTCTTTCTGTGTGTGTTTGGGGTGAGGGAGGGGCGGCGCGGGTGTTGTGTGGGTGTTCATGCGTACGCCTGAGGACGAGAACCATGTCGGGGGTCATTCTAGGGAACCTAACCGCAGGAACAACTTGACCTCTGGCCTGCTATGAAATATGGAGTGGCCCCTGGTTCACCAGAGACTGAGCCCGAGGAAGGAGGGGATGAAAGAGGACGAGAGAGAGAGAGAGAGAGAGAGAGAGAGAGAGAGAGAGAGAGAGAGAGAGAGAGAGAGAGAGAGAGAGAGAGAGAGAGAGAGAGAGAGAGAGAGAGAGAGAGAGAGAGAGGGCATGGAGGGGGGTCGAGGAGCTTAGCAGCTCTGTGGTTTAGGGGAGGATGTGTGTGTTTGTGCGTGCGTGCGTGTGTGTGTGATTTTAACAGGCTGCTAGAAAACCAAACTCAGTCAAGCCAAGCTGTTTATTGCAAGAAGACTCTACAACAAATTGATCTCAATATCATCATAGCTTTTTGCCCAATTAGTGATTTGATAAGTGCACAATACCAGATGTATATGGTGTATGATAAAACTGTGTGTGTGTGTGTGTGTGTGTGTGTGTGTGTGTGTGTGTGTGTGTGTGTGTGTGTGTGTGTGTCTGTTTGCATTGTAAATGGTATGCCCCACTCACAAAGAACACGTGCACGGCTTGGTGTCGGGCCATCTGGCAGGTGGCCTGACGAGGGTCGCGACCCCGCTGTCACCCCTCACGCCCCGTCCCGCCCTCTCCACCCCTCCTGCATTAGCCGCCCACCCCTGCTACTGACACGGGGGTCAGAGGGGCCCTCCAGCTGAGGCCCACGGTGGTACAGGTCCTCACCGCCCCCCTGTCCCACAGAGTTTAAGTCAATGGGCCATGATAGCAGGGCAGAGTCCACTGGTGCTAAACCGTACTGCTGTCTCCCCTGTCAGTGCTTCCCTCATCGGGCTGAGCGTGTCCCTGACTTTGAAAGCCACTGACTGGAATCCACACCCACCCCACCTCTCTCTCTCTCTCTCTCTCTCTCTCTCTCTCTCTCTCTCTCTCTCTCTCTCTCTCTCTCTCTCTCTCTCTCCTCTGTTGTTGTAGTCTAATCCAGGCTGCCTCCCCACTGTCTACTGTCTCCTTCATGCTGGATTATTGGATTAGACGGGATTAGACCCAGGCCTGCCTGCTCCCCTCCCCCCCAGGATCACCATGGTGTCTGAGGGGAGTGGTGAAGGGCCAGGACTGGGTGGTGCTCCCTCCAGACAGCACCTACACTTTCAGCTCATGTGGCCCTGCTGTGTCTATCAGCAAACTATATCTGTCTACTCTGTCTGTTTGAACTGGGTCTGGACATGTGTGTGTGCGTGTGTGTGTGTGTGTGTGTGTGTGTGTGTGAGGATGTCCATCTGTCCAGCCCCCCCCCCCCCCCAGCGGAGGTGTCAGGCCCATTGATGTCTCCCTGCTCCTCGACAGGAGGCCAGGGCTAATTGGCCTGCGCCCGCTCTCCTCCATCATTTGCGCTTGTTGAACATGAAAGCCGAGAGGTTCTTAAGTTGTTGCCGACGCCATTGATTTCCAGAGAGAGGAGGGATAAACAAATGCGGGCGCGGGAAGCGGGATGAGCAGGATGAGCCGAGTGGGTTCCTCTCTCTTCCTCTTCTCTCCCGTCTCTGCGAGTCCTCCGCTCCAGCCTCCCCACCTCCCTCCTCCCTCCTCCTCCTCGCTCCCCTTTTCAGGAGGCTCTCCTGCCACAGCGGCGCGGAGAAACCGTCGGGCACGGTGAGAAGTGGAGGGGACTTAATCCCGTCCCCCTGTCAAGTGCGCTCGAGCAGTGTGTGACGCACACACTCTCTCTCACGTTCTCTCTCCTTCACCCCACGTCTTTCTTACTCTTTCTCTCTCTCTCACGCTCTCTGACACACATGCACACACACACACAGCAGAACTCTTCTGACTCAGACTCTTGTGATTGAAACAGGGAGAGTGGTCTTTGTTTTCCCCTCTTCTGCCTTGCCGTTCCGCGCTGCCCTCTCCCAGACCCCCTGCCTCCCACACAGTGGGGCTTCTGCCAGTTAGCCCTCTGGGGGAGCCAACACACCCACAGCCCCCTTCATCTTCACCACCCCATCACCATGGAGGAATGGGAATGGGGAGTGGGATGGAGGGATCAAGGGGGGTACAGAGAGAGGGTGGAAGGAATGGGATGAGGGAGGGAGGGAGACAGAGACCGAAGGAAGAGGGCCTGTACTTTGAGAGATTTGTGGAGATGGAAGGGTGGCAGAGAGAGATGGAGGGATGCAGGTGGCTTGATGGAAGAGCCAGAGAGGTGGATGGATGAAGAGATGTGAGTAGGGAGGCAGATGGATCGGTTCGGTCCGGTTAAGAGAAGGACGGAGAGACAGGAGTAGCAGAGAGCGGAGGAAATGTTCCAAAAAGACACCGCGCATTAATACTGCAAGTCATTCATAAAGAGACTCTGGGACAAGTCCCAAGACGAATGGTGAGCTAAGGACCCATCCGTTAGGACGGTGAGAGACAGCAGGGAAGGCGATGGATGGCAGGCTGGGTGGGTGGATGGATGGCTCGCTGGATAGATGGATGGCAGGCTGGATGGATGGATGGCTGCTTTTTTGGGGGGCCGGAGGCCCGGGGGGGGGGGGGGGGGGGTCTATGAGGGATGGGGCGGGTAGACGGGGCCTCCTCCCCCTCTCAGCTCTGACTCTCAACCCCAGCCCCCTGAGAGCAAAGGGGCTGCCGGGCTGCCAAGCGCTCTCAGGGTGTCCTCCACGACCCACTGATTTCTCACCACCGCCAGAAGCATTCAGTGGAGAACCCCGTTGAAGGAGTAACTAACCTGCCGGTGTGGAGTCTCTTAAGTACGTGGGCTGGGGCCCAGTGGAATGGGATTAGAGCAGGAGGGCTGACTGTCTGGACGGCCTGGACCGTCCTTCATAGTGGGCCTCTACCGGTGACATAGGCCAAGGGAACTGGGCCGCAGGCAAAGCTATTGTTCGACTGGCAACATAAACTGGGTATAACGACACAAATGTTCTACACATTCGGTGTGTTGTATGTCTATGTGTGTATGTATGTGTGCGTGTGTGTGTGTGTGTGGGGGAGGGTGGTCGGGTTGGGGGCTGTTTACTGTTCTGGCTGCTAACAATAGCAGCTTGTTGTCATTGTGTTTGGCTGTGAGAGTCATCCAACATAATGCATAGTAGTTTCATCACACACATACACACATACACACAAACACACACATGCACACAAACACAGACAACACACACAAACACACAAAGCACACAGGCACAGAAACATAATAGGCTTTGTGTCTGCCATTGAGCAGAGCCCAGTGTTCCCTGCGTTTGTCATTCACTGGGTGTAAGCATAAGAGGATATGAGTATGGCAGCCTGGCAGGGACATAAGGCCCCATGGCTGACAGTTGGTATTGTCACTTACTGTTGCTTCCCACTTTTAATTAGTGGCGGGGGGTGTAACACTTTCATAACAATAAAATTAACTCTGATGATTAGCAGACACGTTTATTGATTTCCAGTCAACATAAAGCTGACTTTTATGCTTGATTTGTGGCCAGATTTGTGGACAGCTTTCCGTGCCTTTGGTGTGCTTGGTGTATCTGAGTGTGTGTGTGTACGCGTGTGTGGTCTGCTCAGCTGGCAGTGATTTAGCGGCCTTCATTAGAGGCAGAGCGGCGTTAATCTAACTGACAACCTGAGCGATCAAAGTTCCATTAACCCGTAGCTCAGCGGCGCGCTGTCACCAAGCGGCCTCAGAAGAGCAAGGGGCCGCTGTGGTAACAGTGGCCGACCCTATATCACGCTAACGGCCGCTTTGTACCTCTCCCCCTGAGGTTATTAAAAGCCGATGTCACCCACAGGGCACCCAAGTTGCGTAGCCCCGCGACGCCGCTGGCGGGGATGAGCTCTCGGAACGGGAGAGACTAAAGAAAGGGGGGTGTGGGGAGGAGCCGCGTGTCCTCCGGATTTGCCCAATAGACTGAATGCAGACTCCGTTGCCTCCGTTGAAGGTCAGCCCCCCCAAACCACCCGCCCAGCCGGCGCCTCTGGAGCTTACAGGAAACTGCTGACACGGCTGCAGGAAGCAGGAAGTGCTTGTAGTCAGTTAGCCCCCTGCAGGGCGCTGACAGGATGAGTTTCCCCCCCGGTGGTGGTCCATGCAGCCTGGGTACGCCTTCTCCCCACCGTGCTGCCTGCCAGCCTGCCACGCCAGCCCCCGGCACGGTGTTATCGGACGGGCGGGATTTAGCAGGGAAATAAAGCAATTGATTTCAGATGTTTTGACTGTCCAGCCAATCCTTCCTGACTCACATCCCCTTTGGGTTGCTACTGAGGGCTTGATGGAACCAAAACCAATACACCCCCCCCCCCCCCCCCCCCCCCCCCACAGACTCTCTCTCACACACCCACACACCCACCCTCGGCCTCCCTATCCCAGCCCTACCAGGCCTAGACATTTTTTTCCTCTTTTTTTTTCTGTGAACCTTTATTTAACCAGGAAAAAGCCCACTGAGATGCAATCTTTTTTTCAAAGGAGACCTGGCCAAGAAAGGCAGCAAAAACAGCACGTAGAAGTTACTTTGACACACATATGACAGTACATACGTTAAGCATATTTCAAGACACTCATATACAGTATTCACGTAAAGAATCCAGAATCTTGGGTCTGGAGCGGGCTGGCTGGGAGACGGTTGACCCCTGAGCGCTGCCGACATCCCACCTGCTCTCTCCACAACCCCGCTGGATCAGAACACAGTGTTTGCCCTTCTCTGGCTCGGAACGGGTCAACCCACGTCAGTCCATACAAAGCGCTCGATAATCCCCATTGATTAACAATGGCGGAGAGTGGATACATCCAGGCTAAGCCACAAAGCCGGGCAGAGTAACTCTCCACCGCCCGGAGCCGGCATGGTCACCAACGTCTCCACACCGCACGAGGCAGACGGAGCCCGCCAGCTCCTCCGCTCTTTCCTTCATCTTTTAGGAGGAGGGGGCCATGGTGCGAGCCCTCATGAATAAATAAGAGTCTCTCCTACTGTAGAGTTGGCCCCATGAGGTAGCCCCCATCCTGCGCGTGTTCCCAGCACCAGGCCCTAATCATGCCCTGGGGCCCTTCCATAGCAACGCTCCCTGGCATGTGGTGGGTTATTGTTTTAATCTTAATCCCCGAGCAGCGGCACAGAGTGTAATGGGGTTTCTGCGTTTGCCCCAAATAAGAGCCAGGATTTAATATCCGGGGACACCTGTGTTTTTGTGCCTGGCCATGGGATCAGGATATCTCCGGGCTCTGTCTACTAATACCAAATGATTTCCAGTTGGGAAGGCATGGGGTGTGTTGGTCATAATGAATCTTAGGCTACCGTTAAACAAGAATTCAACAAAAAGGTATCCATCCATTTCACGCACTTGCTCTGTGACCGGTTGGGCTTTGTGTTTGATTTTAAAGACAGGTTTGATTTGCTTTTGAGTGCCAGTGGCAGTGGGATTGCATTTCCCCCCGCCTCTCAAGCTGGATCCTCTCCACGGAGATAAGATGCCGATATCTCACAGTGTCGCCAGGTTGAACGGTCGAGCACAGAGCTGACGCATGGACGAGAGCCGCCGCGGTGTCTTCACGCCAGCCCAGGGCATGGATGATGGGATGTGAGCTGTCCGGGAGGCAGCCACCCATATAACCCTGTTATTTATTGGAGGTTCCCTGGTAGTTAGGTTAGCTAGTGGTTAGCATTAGCCAGGTGTCACCTAGCCGTCTCCCTGCCTGTGTGCGCCGTGTGGCAGGCTGCTCGCTGTAGCAGTGGGGGGGTCATATTAGTGTTTTCGGTGGGGGCCGATCGGCGCTGCTCGTCAGCTGAAGTGTCAGTCACAGCCCCGGGACGTTCTCGTCACACTCTCACCCTCCTCGACACCCCCCTCCGTGCACGCACACACACACACACACACACACACACACACACACACACACACACGCACTCACCCACCCATGATGAGGGGGACCCCTGGAGAGTCTAAAGAGGAAGGCTGCTGCCGGATAGCGATTGAAGCCCTCAGCGCCGGCTGCGCTGGGTGGGAATGGCTTCCTCTGGGGGGAGGCTGGCTGACGCAGTGTGTTTTATTTGATGTCAGATCTGAATATGGAGTTTGTGGAGTTGAAGCAGAGGGGAAGGGTGGGTGGGTGGATGGGTGGGGGGAAACTGAGAGAGGGAGCAACCATCTCGTCACAGCGACGCCAACACAAACTGGGGGGAGATGGATTAGTGTTGTGTGATTCACTGGGATGGAGGTGGTGGGACCACAGAGGAGTCAGCTGGTCTCTGACTGGACGGACGCACCCGTCGACCCCGGCGTCATGCCTCCTAGCGACCAGGGGAGGGCTTTCCCGGGATTACCCCAGCCAGAGCCCCCCACCTCGGGGGACACGTTTGGGAAGAGAGTGGACCGTAAGCGCGTGTGATTGCAGGGTGGGGGGGTGGGGGAGAAGAGCAGGGGGCCGCAGTGGGGATCTTTTTGTTTTCGAGGGGATTTGCAGGCGTGCGTGCAGAAAGGATTGGGGTGGGATCAAGGCCCTCTCTCACCTTATCCTCCTCTTCCTCTGCCCCTCCTCCCCTCCTCTGTCAGTTCCAGTAGCGGTGGAATGTAGAGCAGCCAGGGCTTAACCCCCATCCCCCTGCAGAGCAGTAAACCCCCCCTATCCCGCCCGCCTGCCCCCCTACCCTTCACAGACGGCGGATAAAGTCCTGCTCCACTTTTCCATCAATACCCAGCCTGACTTTGGGGGATCCCTTTGTGTCTGCTGTGAAGTGGGTTTATCACAGCGAGCAAAGGGTTGATGGGGGTGGGGGAATGGAAGAGGGATATGAAGAGGACAAATTGGAGGAACGGGAAATATGTGTTCAGCTGAATCTCAGGCAGTCTCGTTTTGTAAAACTCTGGAGGCAGGTTTTGGGCTTGTGGAGTTCTTTCCTCTGCAGCCGTTATGCTAATGAAACCCGTCATTCTCTGGAAAAGAGGGGAGAGAACCACATACTCTGAATTTCACAAGCTTCTCTCTCTCGGTAGTGCAGTCTGGCTCCAGTTCTGTGTGTCATTTTGTCAGTCGAAGGCCAGTGGCTGTCCTGCCTGCATTCAAAACGAGTGTCTGTGCCTGTTGGCAAAAGCACTATGCATATACACACATATGTTCCATGTCGTGTGTGTGTGTGTGTGTGTGTGTGTGTGTGTGTGTGTGTGTGTGTGTGTGTGTGTGTGTATGTGTGTGTGTGTGTGAGACATGTATAGTTGTTAGCAGATGATAGTATGCCCTGTAGCTGGTGCACGGACACACACACACACACACACACACACACACACACACACACAGTCATTAACCCTGCCTTAGGGAGGTCTTTGATTCATACATTGAACCAGACACTCACACCGATACAGATCCAC
>CM030173.1:18642732-18645232 GCA_017639675.1 Aplochiton taeniatus
TGTGTGTTTGTGTGTGTGTTTGTGTGTGTGTGTGTGTGTGCGTGCGTGCGTGTGTGGGCTGTGTTGTTAGTGACGGGAGCTAGCAGGCCGTTGGTGACCGGGTCTGTCAGCCAAACATATGGACCCCACTCCCACACCTGGTGCTGCTACCTGATGGCCCCCGGCAGCAGCTGGCCCACACACACACACACTCTCACATACACACACACACACACATGCACCCGTATCATATCTCTCCCATACACCACCAGTCACTCAACCAAAGCCTTCTGTAATAAGCTGACTCACCCTATTGCCCAGGCTGCCATCTTTTAACCAGTGGGCTTAGTGTACACACACACACACACACACACACACACGTTGTACTGTACATTATATACTATCCTACATACACACACTAATAAACATATTATTATTGTTACAATATCAAGTAAGATCACTCAAAATAATTCAGAAGTGAGAATGGTTTGGTCGGTGGATCTTTTCATTTTTTGATAGCAGTTGCAGGGATCAAATGGCTTCCCAACACAGTGCATTAGGAAACATTGTGAATACCTCCTTTGTCAAAGTGCTGTCAAACGCTGTGCAGAATGACTGCAGGGCAGGATGTGTAAGAGTGAAGAGGCTGTGGAGGAAGACCAGGAAGCCGTGGGTTGCGTGTGTGTTTGAGGGCGAGTGATCTAAAAATAGCTTGCTGTCTCCCAGCCCATCATGTAAGGCAGAGTGGAATCACCTCTGAGCCTCAGGCAGCGGGCAGAGAGAGATAACGGTGCGTGTGTGTGAGTGTGAGTGTGAGTGTGAGTGTGAGTGTGAGTGTGAGTGTGTGTGTGTGTGTCTGTCACTCATTTCCCCCGGGCTTTATCTTTGTGGGTTCAGGTGTACTCTAGCATGAGATGATGCAGAGTCTTAACACTTCCTGTCTATTCCCCTGACACACACACACACACACAAACACACACATACTGTTATTACTTATCCAATTTGAAAGATGGACTCCTTTGTTTATGTCTCTGGACTGGTTTTCCAGTCTTCTGATAGTGTAGTCGACCCCCCACCCAGCCCTCCGTCTCCCGCTGCTATCTCCCCCTGCCTGAGTTAGGATGAACTGTAAGCAGGTCCACCCTCTTCAGGCTTTTAACTAAAGTCACTGGGTGCTTGATCGATCTCTTCCGTCGGGGTGTCGGTGTGTGGGTGGGGGTATGTGTGTTTATATGCGTGCGTGTGCGCATGTGTGTGTGTGTGTGTGTGTGTGTGTGTGTGTGTGTGTGTGGAGGTGGAGGTGGGAGGTGAGCTGATGTGGGCCGTATCGATTCGCTCGCCTTTGTGTTCACACTGTGGCCAGGAGTTCAGACTGAACATGTACATCCTTTGTGTGTGTGTGCAAGTGCGGGTGTGTGCGTGGGTATTTACGCTTTTGAAACTCAAGTGAATTTACCGCAATCACAACTCTAGCATGAATGCTGTTCAAACACAACACTGAGATATGTACGGACATAAACACCCTCACACACACTCAAACACCTTACCAGTACATTCAGCGTCTGTTTTCCTCAGCAGGCCTAGACAGAGAGGAAGAGGGTCAGCACATTGCATCACATCAGGCCTGTGTGTGTGTGTGTGTATGTGTGTGTGTGTGTGTGTGTGTGTGTGTGTGTGTGTGTGTGTGTGTGTGTGTGTGTGTGTGTGTGTGAGTGTGTGTGTGTGTGCGCCTGGCCCAATGTTAGTCACCCACCCAGTCAGTCAGTCAGTCAGTCAGTCAGTCAGACAGACAGACAGACAGACAGACAGACAGACAGACAGACAGACAGACAGACAGACAGACAGACAGACAGACAGACAGACAGACTATGTGAATGTGGGTCACAGACTGGGGTTTGTCAGGGACGACAGCAGAGCCCCAGCCATCATTCACTGATGTCACCATCTCCCCTCTCCTCCTCTACTCTGAGCATACACCCGCCATAACGACCCGCGGTCCATCTGGTCCTTATGGCGTTGGTAGGGTGTCCTGTAGCAGGTGTGCGGAACAGGAGTGCTGGCTGTTGTAGTTTATGTAACAGCTCCAGATGCCTTGTGGAACAGCCTACAGCGGAGCCTGCAGCACTGCTTTATGGAGGTCTCCAGAGGTTCACTTAGTGGGTCTACCCGTTACGTGATAATGGTGGGGTATATCAGACTTAATCACGCATGCCTGTGCGAATATATGTGTGTGTGTGTGTGTATGTTATGTTGTATGTTTGTGTGTTCATTTGGCAGTGTGCGTGTGTTTATTATATGCGAGCGTGCATGCGTGCGTGTGTGCGTGTGCGCGTGCGTGTGTGTGTGTGTGTGTGTGCGTGTGTGTGTGCGTGTGTGCGTGCATTTGTGAGAAAGACATCAGGGCTCATTATCAGCCATGGTCTGACAGGCAAGTCAAGTCAGGTTGTCCTCAGTGGAAATTAATTTGCACAGGAAGTGTGGAATTATCTGCTGAGAAGGGTATGGGTGTGTGTGTGTGTAT
>CM030173.1:18647732-18660232 GCA_017639675.1 Aplochiton taeniatus
TCTCTCTCTCTCTCTCCAGTGGGTTAATTACTGTGTGACGCCGGCCCCCTGAACACTGTGGGTTATATAAAACCTGCCGTCATTAAAATGGAGTTTGCTGCTCCTCTCTCGCTCTCTTCAGAGATGACAAGCTGCCGGCTAATGGCGGAGCCAGAGAGCTGATGATGGCGCTGCCCGCTAACTACCCGGCCTGGCCCGCCAGCTCACCAGTCATTAAGCCTCTATGCCCGCCCGTTCCCTACAGAAGGCGGGTGTACCCCAGAACCTCGGCGCACCCTGACGACCGCTGTGAGGCCTCGACAAGTTAGGCTCTGGACTTGACTTTTCAGCACGCTCAAATGACGTGTTGTTCCAAAGGGAGGCGGCAGTGCGGCTGGTGGTAAAAGGGGGCGAGGTTGTTGTTATGTGTGTCGTAGCAGGGGCCGGTAAAACAGCAACGTGTCGTTATGTGTGTCGTAGCAGGGGCCGGTAAAACAGCAACGTGTCGTTATGTGTGTCGTAGCAGGGGCCGGTAAAACAGCAACGTGTCGTTAGTCGGGCCCCTACGGCTCTCGAGGCGGCTCCCTGCTGGAGGCTAACCTTGTGCACAGCAGGACCGTTAAGCCATGCACGCACGCGCACACACACACACACACACACACACACACACACACACACACACACGCACTTCAACACTGAAACGATTTCATCGGTTTGTTGCTGTCTTTTATATGTGTGCACTACAGAGAAAGGGAAGCTTGTAAAGACTTTATGATGCAGCAGACTGGAGCTATAGCCAGTGCACCAGCAGCAGCCTGCAGCGCTAGCAACCAGGGAAGGAGACCTGCTCACTAGTCAATACTACACAGTGTACGCTCCAGCCTTCACACAGGACGGGTGGTCTCTCCCTCCCCCCACCTCCTCCTCTCCCTCCCTCCAGCCCTGCTCCTCCACCCCCCTCCTTGACGCTCTCGTGAGACCTGACCTGTTTTCCTGGCCTTCCTCCTTCCCCCTTCTCCTCCCCTCACTCTGTACTCGCAAACGAGAGAAGAGAGAGAGAGAGAGTGTGTCAGGGAGAGGCAGAATAAATGGAGTTGTTTTCATTAATTATCTCAGGTGTGACTGATATAGGTGTGTTTTCTGTGGAGGGGGAGCAGGGGGCAGAACTTCTATAGTGTCAGAAGATGAAGGGACGGCGGTATGGAGGACAGGAGGAGGGGAGGATGGATAGTAGGAATCCCTAACCTTGGCACACATTGCCTTCATTTTGGAGTTAATTCATTGCTGGGCTCACATGGTCAAGGAGGCGACTTTGAGGCGTGTAGCAGAGTTCTCCAGTTAACTCCCGGCAGAGTTCTCCGGTTAAGAGTGGCTCGTTAACTTTTCCTACAGCTTCTGCTGTCCGATGTGAACGGCCAATCACGTCGCCTGTTTAGTTGCCTGCCCCGCCTTGTTGCCGGGCGGACTTGTCAGCTTTGCGACGAACAGCTAACCGTTCGTTGGCTTCTCTCGCGACTGGGCTTCCATTGATCGCGGCCACAGGTAAGGGCGGTGTCGCTCCACGTCGACGTTAGCCGTGTCAGCTGCCTTGGAGCTCTAGCACTGGAGCCGCTCCAACCCACAGCGGGCTTTCCCCCAGGCCAAAGCATGAGCCCCCCCCCCCCCCCCGTTTGTAGGGCTCGCCATGGACTAGTCAGCCCGTTGATCTGTCCCGTCAGATATTCCATCACCGGATCTGCCCGTGACCGCCGAATAGAGCAGGATGTTTAATCCATGGGATTAAATCGATGGAGGCGTGCGTTCCGATCTGTGGCGTCTCGTTAGGTGGTCCCGGGGCCGCCCGTGACGATGAGCGTCCCCACTACGCCCACATGGACAGCACATCGATACCACCCAGCCACTGATGGGATAGAGCCGCCGAGGTAGACCTCAAACGGGTGACAGCTTAAAGGAAAAAGAGGAGGGTGCAGGGGGGACGTCAATACCTTCTTTTTGCTTTAAATGAGCCAAACCGTGTGTGTGTGTGTGTGTGTGTGTGTGTGTGTGCGTGTGTACGTGTGTGCGTGTGTGTGTGTTGTGTACGTGTGATAGAGCCCATATGGCCCATTAGAACTAGCTAATGCTCTAGAGGCTCTGTGTGGAGTGTTCGATGTGCAGAATCTTTAAGTGACTCCTGCATGTTGTTTCCCTACATCTGTGCGTAGGTGTGAGTGGCCGGATGTGTGTGTGTGTGTGTGTGTGTGTATGTGTGTGTGTGTGTTTCTTTCTTTTTTTGTGTTTGTTTCTTGGTATGTGTGTGTAAAAAGAGATGGGGAAAAAAAGAAAATAACGTAAATTGAAGGAGAAGGTCCCCGGGAGAGACTTCAGAACCCCTTTGTGTCAGCTCTTTGTCTTGTACCTTATTGTTGTTGTGGGGGTGTGTGTGTGGGGGTGAGTGTGTGTGTGTGGTTGTGGGGGGGTGGGGTGGGGGGGGTGGTAGGACGTAAATAGGCCATGCAGGCCTAGTTCACCTGACAGAGAGGGAGGCCTCATCACTCAGGCTGGGGCGTGTGCAGATGGCCCCCTGACGGCTACCAAACTCTATTAGAACCCCACCGAGCTGTGCTGACAGCCCCGCTTCACTAGAAATATGGTTCCGCTCCTCTATTTTCCTCTCTCCCTCGCTGCTCCTCTCTCCCCCCTTCTTCTCTTTATCTCTCGTTCCTCTCGTTTCTCTCCATCACCCACTTCACTCTCCCTGGCAGCCCTCGTCCAACTCCCCAAGCTTGCTCTCTCTTTCTGTCTTTCTCTCTCCTATTCTACCCTCGCACGAGTCAATCCCGCCACTGTGACGTGCTCACGACCGGCCATGACAGTGCTTAAGAGCACAGTGAAGGGAGAGCCTTGCTGGCTGACTGACTGACTGGCTGGCTGGCTGACTGACTGACTAACTGGCTAGCTGACTGGCTAGCTGACTGACTGACTGGCTGGCTGGCTGGCTGGCTAATAGGCTGGGTGACTGACTGGCTGGCTGGCTGGCTGGCTGGCTGACTGGCTGACTGACTGGCTGGCTGACTGGCTGACTGACTGGCTGGCTATTAACTGTGTAGAGTGAGCACTCTGTCTCTGTCCACAGCCTCTCTGCCAGCCTGAAGTGACGCAGAAGAGCAGCTACTCGACTTTGGCCTCCACTCACACATTGGGCACTGCAGAATTTGTGTGTGTGTGTGTGTGTGTGTGTGTGTGTGTGTGTGTGTGTGTGTGTGTGTGTGTGTGTGTGTGTGTCGATGCGTGCGTGCGCGTGTGTGTGTGTGCATCCAGTTGTGTGCATTTGCGTGTGCGTGGGCGGCTAACTGCCCCTCGGGGTCCTGCAGCTCCAAACACTGGCTGATTGAAAAGATTTCTCTCGTCCTCAGCAGCGAGCGAGTCAAGAGGAGTAGATGGCTTCTGGCATGCCGCTCTACTCCCTAAAAGTGCCTCTGCCACCGCAACGCCGTCGATGGCTTCGATAGTCCTTTGAAACGCCCGGTGATAACTCCCAGACCTCTGCTTTCGAACTAACTGACTGACTCTTCCTGTCGGGGCGTGCGTCCTGTGAGCCCTCATTATCACGTTCACAATCCGAACAGCTTGGAGCCCGGCCGAGGTGTGAGGCCCATGGTGTTGAGGCCCATGGTGTTGAGGCCCATGGTGTTGAGGCCCATGGTGTTGCGGATGTCAACGTGCGACCGCCGCAGGTTGCGACCCCGTGACCCGCCGGACAGCTAACCTTTCGCTATCGATCCCCATCGACCGTGTGTGAACGCAGCCTAAGCGTTTGGGGGTGTGTGTGTGTGGGCGGTCGGGGGGGAGGGTCGGGTTACGGTTGATTTACTTTTGGTCCGCCTGTGTCTGTTGTCCCTGTGCTTTGTTTAATTGAGTGGTTATTGACCGGTGGGCTGGTGGGCTGCGGAGGCCGGTAGACTGAAAACACACTCACTACCAGAGGGGAGCGTTACAGCGCACCATGGACTTGTCAACTCGACAATGGACATTGTGCCCGGTCCTGAATAGGTCTGCTCGGGACGATAAGCGTTCTAGCTATTCCCACCTCTTTGGATCTGACTCGGCGTAAAGGGGGATGGATAGGATCACGCCGCTACCGGAGGAGAGCGACGTGGAGCTTTAGAGGCTGCGTCTCGCGCCGTGCCCAGCCCCTGACAGCCTGGCCTGGCCAGCAGAGTTATGGTGACACCCTTCTGGAGGGGCTCTGGATGCTATCGACCAGAACACCGGGGAGAGGGGCCGGGGCCGCAGGACCGATCAATGGAGCTCGGCTGCTGATTCAGTTGTGTGTGTGTGTGTGTGTGTGTGTGTGTGTGTGTGTGTGTGTGTGTGTGTGTGTGTGTGTGTGCGTGCGTGCGTGCGTGCGTGCGTGCGTGCGTGCGTGCGTGCGTGCGTGCGTGTGTGTGTGTACGGAGCGGTAGTAAATCTGGTGTCGGCCCTATAATCAGGGTACTTGACGGCGTGGATGCCACTCTGATCAGGAGCTGCGTTTCAAACCCTTGTTCTTTTATTGCCTCCCCCACCGTTTGTCCCTGCCTCCCGGTGCGCTCCCCGTCCTTCCCTTTCACAGACACCGTGTGTAGCGCCGTTCATTTCACCATGTTTACGTGGTTTATGTACGTCTCCCTTTCTCTCTCTCTCTCTTTCATCCCGCTCTCTTTGGATCTCTTTTCCAGAAGAGTCCCCTTGACAAAAAAGACACCGCGGTCGCTCACCGTCCGTCTTTGGCTCGTAGTAGCAATGTGCATCATGTTTGTCTGTTAGGCAAAACACACACACACACACACACACACACAGCTATTCACGTTTCCACGCGAGGCCATTACATCGATATCAAATATTCATTACCTGCTCCACTACAGCGTGCCTGGATGGCCTCGCTAGTCGGCTCCGGGGCAGCAAGCAATCGAGCAGCGGCCCCCGAGCCTCGCTGACAGCAAGATCAATGACACGTTATGTATGGCGCCCGAGATGCCATTCCGGCTCTAAAGGCGTACATTAAAGAGAGCCCAGCCCCCCCGCCTGTCGGCTGCCATCTTGGCTCAAAGCCTCCGGTGTTTACGGTTCCTCCCGTTTGGTGACCCCATGGGGAAATCTCCCGGTCGAATGGAAATATGCACATCACCTGTGGAATATGTATGGAGCGGCCCCGTAATGAAGGGGTGCATATGCGCGCTGGCATTTCCCGCCCGCTAGCCACGGACCTTCACTACAAAGTGAACGACGGGCCTGGATGTCAGCCGGTGGATGGAGACTGATGTCGCTATTGTGCCCGTGATATTAAAATAAGGCTATTGCCTTTTTCCGGACGCTTTCATGTTCCGTGTTTCTGTACGGGTTGACATTTTTCCCGAGCGCCAAGGCACGCAGGGCCGGCGGGGGGGGGGGGGGGGGGGGGGGGGGGGGAGGACAGGGGCCTTCTGGAGGGAGCGGTTGTCATTCTGGTGTCTTCCGCAGCTCTTTTTTATCCCTGCCCCAGGGGGAGATGGGAGTTGGAGTTTTTCTCCTTGACATTCTACTTAGTCTCCTCTCCTGTCTTGCGGGGTTTCGTGATCCATGTTAATGCCACACTGTGACTGTATTCATTTATCACTCTGTATTCATAACGCGGCCCTTCCACGCGTGTTTGCGTTGCATTCACTAACCCTCCCTGCGCTGCTTTGCCGTCTTGATTCGAGGGCTGTAAACCCATTGCTTTTCCTCGAACTCTCATTGCTATTGTTCAGATTGTTTTGGAATCAATGCCGTGTTGTTGGCACATACAAATGAGGGCTCTTGCTGTGCGTTTGTTACAGGTCTGGTCAAGCTGGGGGTCCACTGTGTCACGTGTCAGAAAGTCGCCGTTAAGATCGTCAACCGGGAGAAACTCAGCGAGTCGGTGCTAATGAAGGTAAGGGCGCATTCCTGCGTTGTGTGTGTCCCCGTGTGTGTGTTTGTGTGTGCGCCTCAGAGGCAGAGAATCAGTGGAGAATATAACTAGTGCAGATTTGATTGATTCGTTAATTCTGGGTGAGCATGCAGCATCGAGTCCTTCTCTTTTCTCCATTAAGTCTTTTTTGTCCTGGCTGGGAGGTTGTTGCACTGAAAGCAACTTTCTGCTTAGTCAGATCCTCCACTATGAAGGCCCCGGCTACAGGATTGGTTTGGAAAGATGAAAGGGCTACTGTATGTGACATTATTAATGGCACTAGGTGGGGTAGGAAAGGTGTGTGTGTGTGTGTGTGTGTGTGTGTGTCTGTGTGTGTGTCTGTGTGTGTGTGTGTGTGTGTGTGTGTGTGTGTGTGTGTGTGTGTGGTGAAAGGCTTAGTTGGAGTGAATAAGAGCCTTGCCCTTGAAGTGACGCCCTTAGAGAAGAGTGCCATCTCCCTTTGCTGCACTTTACTCAGGCTGGCTTCAGGCTCACTACTGTGGAAACACACACACACACACACACACACACACAATACTCTGCCCTTTTCAATACCCTTTTGCACCACTCTGTTCTTTTTTATGTAAGTGACAGTAATTGTTTGTGTGCAGTTAATGCAGTTGCCTGTGTGTGTATGTGTGTTTATCTGTCTGTTTTGGGGTGAGGGTGTGCTTGTATGCATTAGGAATGCCAGTTCTTTGTCTTTGTTAGTTTGAGAAAGCAGAGGGGCCACGTCACATCTCACAGAACAACCCCCCCCACCCCCCCCACCCAGCAATAGCATGTTCGGAAGAGTCAGGCGATGCCATGACTGACCTCCTCATTAGCCCTGGCGGTGTGCGTTCCCCTGTCGGGCCCCGGTGGAGGAGCGCAGACCTGGAGCCGGGAGCCATGGAGGAATCTCGGCCCTAATCTGATAAAGTGTAATTACCTTTCAGGGGAATAATATCCCTTCGCTGCCGAAATCAAGCTCAAGCGTCTAATTTGTTGATAATTGCTTTTGTGCAGATGTAGGCTGCGGCATAATGGGCCACGGCTGACGCAGAGCATGAATACTTAAGGTGGGTTAGAGGCGCGTGCACACAGCGTGTGGCCGGGACAGAGAGCAGGAGGCCCACAGACTGGTCGCACTGCACTGAGGGTTGGCCCGTCCTATTCAGTTCCAGTGTTATTGTGGAGTGGGCCTTGTACCTGCAAACCAGGGTTTTATGAACACTTTCTATAGATGGACGCACTCTCTTTTTCTGCCTCTTTCTTTTGATTTTGTGTGTGTGCGTGTCGGTGTGTCTCTCTGTGTTTGTGTGAGTGTGTGAGTGTGTGTTTGAGTGTGAGTGTGCGTGTATGTGCAATTGTGTGTCTGTGTGTGATTGTGAGTGTGTGTGTGTGTGATTGTGTGTGTATGTCTGTGTGTGATTGTGATTGTGTGTGTGTGTGTGTGTGTGTGTGTGTGTGTGTGTGTGTGTGTGTGTGTGTGTGTGTGTGTGTGTGCGTACGTACTTACGCCAAGGTGCAGCCTAGCGGAGTCAGCTGGACAGGCCATTTGTTCCTGATTACTGAGTTGCAGTGGCCGCTTTCCGCTGATGCTGTTCCTTTGAGCCTAATGAGTGAGGGAGAGAGTGAGGGAGAGAGAGAGGGAGAGAGAGAGGGAGAGAGAGAGAGAGAGAGAGAGAGAGAGAGAGAGAGAGAGAGAGAGAGACAGAGAGAGAGAGAGAGAGAGAGAGAGAGAGAGAGACAGAGAGAGAGAGAGAGATACGGAGAACAGAAGGAACATAACTCCAGCATCAGACCCAGTCAACACCCCTCCTCCTCCTCCTGACCACGGGTTAGTTCATTGCTTAATGGGTCGGTAATTTTAATAGGACACTTGGGCAGAGACAGTTGGTCGGTTGGCAGCAAAATTAATTTAGTGCGTTACTTTCACATTCAGCCATAGTCAAGCTGAACAGCCCTCGACCCTTCAGGCCGATATGGACACAGCCGGGGTCAAAGTTCACAGAGGGGGAAACAGGCTAACTGAATGTTTGCCATAGGAATATACAAATATAAGCCATCTCCTCTCCACCAACACCTCCGCTCCCTCACCTCGCTCTAAAGTCACCACCGGAAGTCTCTAATCTTTCCCGCCCTTATTTCAGACGATGCCAGGGCCCCCGTTGTCAGGGCAACGGTTAGTGATTGGCTTTTAGGCTCTGAGAGAGGAGGACGGCGGGGGACGGTGGGGGGTGGGGGGGCGTTCTCTCAGCAGGAGTCGTGGTGTACTGTCTGTCTCTGCCTCACACGATGCAAAGCCGAGCCGTGGAAGGCGGGCATGTTTTAAACATGACCCCCCCTCCCCCCACCCCGTCACCATCTCTCCCGTTCCTTCAGAGTTTCAGGCATTTTGGAAAGATCACGTTTCATTCCCCTCTGGGACTGTTCTCAAATCGTCTGATGTGCTTCAGTCTGGAAAAGTCAGCCTTCCGGTTTAGGATGTTCCCTGTCTTTAAACCTCATAGGTTTTTTATTTATTTATTTGCAATTTTTGCTTTGGGGAACGTTGCGTACAAAGATGTGATCTTTTCACGCTGTGATTCGTGGAATATTTCTGTCCCTGTCACAAATGGTAGGCACTTTGTTGAGTACGTCTCCTTATCTCCATCTCTCCCTGATCTCCTCCCCTAACCCCCTCCTCCTCCTCCTCCCCTCTTTGTCTCCTCTCATGCTGTAGCATCATTAGCTGGCATTTCCATAAGTTATGCCTCCGTCTGAACTCCCCTTGGCCGTGTGTGTATTTGTGTTTGTGTGTAGGCCTGTGTGTGTGTGTGTGTGTGTGTGTGTGTGTTTTTGTGTGTAAAACATGCATGCTCCCAGGTTGCTATTAAGAGTGTATCTGTGGGGGTCCGAGTGGGTGAGCGTTCCGATATTGGAGTACTGACATTTGGAGAGGAGTTTCGGAGCTCAGAGTTCAGTTGCCTTCATCACCATCGTCATCATCATCAGCAGCAGCAGCAGCAGCAACACCCACCCCTAGCCCCCCACCCCTTACCCTACTTGGTGACATCAGCACTGGGATTTACTGACTGCGGTCACTGACTGAACCTCACGTGTGTCTCATTAGGACAGCGGTAGACCTGAGTGTAGGTGCTGCATTTTTGGTGTCTCTTTGTATGTGTGTGTGTGTGTGTGTGTGTGTGTGGTGTGTGTACATTTGTGTGGTGTCCCGTTCCCAGGATCTCTAGATATCCAGACTAGTCCTGAGGGAACACTTAACATTTCAGCCCAGGGGACACTGGAAGCTGTCCAGAGCTAGAGTCCCTGCTGTCTTTCTGCACCAGTGCCTGTGTGTGTGTGTGTGTGTGTGTGTGTGTGTGTGTGTGTGTGTGTGTGTGTGTGTGTGTGTGTGTGTGTGTGCGTGCTTTTCTGTGTGTATGGCTGTGTGTGTGTGTAGATGTAAAAGCTGTGTGTGTGTGTGTGTGTGTGTGGCATGGAGTTTTACACATAGCAGGTCTCCCCTGTTGAGTTTCTGTAGCCCCTCTCATGCTTGACTTGAGTCATTTCATCTTCTCAACGACTGGCTGGCTGAGTTAATGGTGTCGATACTTGGTTAATTGTGTTGATTCTACTGAGTGCTTCTACTCCATTTACTGTGTATGTGTGTGTGTGCGTCTGTGTGTGTGTGTGTGTGTGTGCTTGGTGGTGTGTGTTTCCAGATGTGTGTGCCCTGCATGCATCACCCATGTGTGTTAGCAGGAAAGTGTGTCTGTGTCAAGCTCCTGTATTTGCTGCTGCTAGCCTTTGCACATCCTCCTGTGTGTGTGTGTGTGTGTGTGTGTGTGTGTGTGTGTGTGTGTGTGTGTGTGTGTGTGTGTGAGAGCCTGTGTGTGATTGCCTTGAGAGTGTGTAACCCTGAGCCCTCCAGAGTGAGATTGCCAGTGGTCGCCCCGCTGGAGAGAGAGATAGAGAGATGGAGGGGAGGATGGGGTTGAAATGAATGAGTGCAGATTGCAATCTGCCACAGAAGAGAGCATCTGCCCCGTCCACCCTAATCTGCTTATGCTGACGTTGTCATGACAGCCCTATCATTTCTCTCTCCTTCTCTCCCTCTCTTAATTTTTTTCTCTCCCTCTGACCCCCCCCCCTCTCTCTCTCTCTCTCTCCGCCCCCCCCCCCCCCCCCCCCCCCCCCCCTTGTCTAGCCCTGGCCCGTCATCATTGACACGGCTCGTATCAGTGGAAACCTTGGACATGTCCCCGGCCATGCAGACAGTGCGGGCTAGCCGCAGCGCGCGTTCCCTTTCAATGAGCTGGACGTCAAGTGGAGGGCGCTCCGTGAGGGTGGAGGGTGCTCCCCCTCCTCTGGGAAGAGGTCTGCGATTTAGCATCGCCCACTGTCCGCTCATTGTCGCTCTGGCAACGGAAAACGTCTGCCTTTTATCTGAAACAGCGTGGCTAATTAATTCTCTCTCGGGCACGTATCGCGGGAGCCAGGTTGTTGGCGCGTCGATCTGCAGTGGAGGAACGGCGTTCCACTGCAGCTCCGCTCTTTCTCCGCCGGCTCCTCGACCTCCTCCTCGGCCACGGATGGCCGCTGGACTTCTCCAAACGGACGTTCTCGTTTACCACCCTCCGTGACCCCGGGCTCCGTATCACCTTTCAATTAAACAGGGATTTGAAAGCCCCGTGACGCTCCCAAATCAATCCCCATCAATCAGTAGGAGAGCCGGCTATGCAGAAGACCATTGATTGGCTACGGGGGCGGCCGGGTCAACATGCCCGTGTAAGCCCTTCACTGGCTCCCAGAGAGATAAATGTTTCTGACGTGTGCGTGTGTGTATGTGTGTGTTTGTTTTTGCATCTGTGTGTGTGTGTGTGTGTGTGTTTTGGCGTCTGTGTGTGTGTGTGTGTGTGTGTGTGTGTGTGTGTGTGTGTGTGTGTGTGTTAATCTGCTGGCCGAAGAACGCCCCTGGAGGGACTGTCTTCACACAGACGCTGCTGCAGTTTGGACAGGACCTTGAAGGGTGCCGTTGACGCACTGATCTGATTCACTCCCTCCCTTTCTCTCTCTCTCTCTCTCTCTCTCTCTCTCTCTCTCTCTCTCTCTCTCGCTCTCTCTTTCTTTCTCTCTCTCTCTCTCTCTGAGTCGCTGTGAGCTGAGAAGGCCATGACTGAGTCATGCAAGTACACAGCTGTCCATGTCCAGATCGGTACACATGGTTATATGGAGCCTCTTTAAAGTCTTTGGGCTCAAATGTGACAGACCATGCAGCTTATGAAGATCCCTATACATCTGGCATATGTGTGAGTGTGGGTGTGTGTGGGTTTGCTTGTTGACTGAGGATGTGCAGTAGAAATGTGTGTGTGTGTGTGTGTGTGTGTATGTGTGTTTGTGTGTGTGTAGTATCAAGCAGACCAGTGGGGTGATGATAGACTTCCTGTGAAAGGCTGCATAGCGGGGGAGGAGCAGAGTGGGCTGGGGTCCCGGCAAGGGGAGCTCAATGCTGGGGAGATGTTCCTATATTGATCCCCCCCACCCACCACCAGCACCAGCACCAGCACCACCAGCGCACAGAGCTACTGCAGGAAAGATGAAGTGAGAGAGGAGAGAAGGGGGGAAAGCTTAGGCTTTACCAATCCATTTAACACGTGTGAGACAACGATCAACTCCCACGCAGGAGGAGGGAGCTCCAACTCAACACACGGCCCAGGGAGTGTGCAAGGTGTGTGTGTGTGTGTGAGAGAGTCACTGAGTGAGTGAATGAGTGAATGAGTGAGTGAGGGAGTCAGGTGTGTGCGTGCGTACGTGTGTGTGTGTGTGTGTATGTGTGTCTCATCCTCTTCATTCTGTATGGTTCCATCTACTTCCCATACAGTGCATGCTACTTCATTAGGGAGCCTTCATCCCAGCTCCATGCTGTGTTGTGACCGATGGAACAGTTGCCTCTGTGACGGGCGCTGGCCTGACCCTGGTCTCCGGAGGGTGTCCGAGGACTCCTGGTAATTGGGGTGACTAGGGAACGGGGCTAGGGGACAGGATTAGGAGGGAGCCGCTCGCAGGAGACGCCGATCTCGGGCGCCCTCGACCCCCCCCCCACAGCCCCCGACCGCAAGACAAGGCGGTTGTTAAGCCGAGGTGGAGGGCTCACTATCCTCCGGGGGGAAAACGTCCACGTGGGAAGGCTGAGGAAGGAGCTGGGGCTGTTAAACTAAAACGGATAGAGGGTGGCCGCTGCTTTAGCTTTTTAGCGCGCTCACACACACACACACACGCACACACGCTCACACACATTCCCACACACTGCCATTTCCCAGTGGCCTAGAAAAGCAGCTGTGGGCCCGGCGCTCACGTCACACCTCATCTAGTCCGTGGGTCCTCCTTATTGCTCCACATTAACTCGCCATATGGGTCATAATTGAGCATAATAAATGATATGGTCTCTCCTCACAGCGGAGGGCGGGAGCGGGGGCGGAGGGGGTTGGCTGGCTGGCTGTTTACCTTGCGCGGGAATGTGTGATTGGCCCGCGCTGTGCCGCGCTCTCCGTGTCACCGGTCCGGAGCGATGAGATCTGACAGCGGCTGGACGGGGCTGGCTCTCCTCTGACGTGCCGGCGCT
>CM030173.1:18662732-18742732 GCA_017639675.1 Aplochiton taeniatus
TGTTTGCTTTTGACAGGTGGAGCGGGAGATCGCCATCCTGAAGCTCATAGAACACCCCCACGTTTTGAAGCTGCACGACGTCTATGAAAACAAGAAGTATCTGTGAGTTCAGTCAACACTACCCTTCTCCTCTAAGAGGTCCCAGGTAGCATGTGGCATGGATAACTACCAGAAAAAGTGACATGCAGCGGTCACAAAAACATAAATAAGATATATATTTTTCCACAAAAAGTATTAAATAAAATATTGTATGGGTGCTTTCTTTTGTGCACAAACATGTAGAAACTGTAAAATATTGGGACAAATATATATAGTTCTCTTTTCTGAATCCCTTGGGGTAGATTGTTTTTCTTTCCTTTGGATCTTTTCCCACCTACTAGTTTATTTAGCAGGTAATATGTCAACGCTCTCTGCCGGCTTAACCCGCTTTTCCCAAATGCTCCAATGTATGAATGTATGTTCCCATGTCATTGTATTTATTCATCTCGCTGGTGTCCATGCACCGCTGGCCAGGCTAATGCACTGTTCAATAATTGATAAAGGCGCCACCAGCAAACGGAGCAGGAATTTGTTTTTCCTAATATTCCCGATGACACAGACGAATCGCCAACACCGAAGCGGAGTGTTTGCCTCCGAAAACGTTCCACTCACAAATCATGTAGTAATGTGTACCTAATTTAAATAGCGTTGACAGGTAAACGCTTGAGCAAATCCCTTAATCTGTTAATAAATCAGAGAGAGAGAGAGAGAGAGAGAGAGAGAGAGAGAGAGAGAGAGAGAGAGAGAGAGAGAGAGAGAGAGAGAGAGAGAGAGAGAGACGAAGGGAGGGGGCGAGTGAAGGAAAATAACTTTGGCAGCGACACAGCTGTGTGATCAGAGCTGTCTATTTTTTGTCTCTGTCTCTCACTCTCTCTCACACACACACACACGCACACACACGCAGAGGCACGGTAGCGCTTCCCATCATTGACATACAGGCTGGAACGACAGAAACTCTCAAGGGTTTGTAACTCTCAGAAGAACATGCTTGGCATTGGTACAGCCTCGGGTGAGGAGTGGGTCACTCATTTCTAAATATGCTTGGTGTCCATGCCCAGTGGGGTAGGTCTTAAGCCTGACCTTATGCTGTGTGGTGGGCTCTCCAGGTACCTGGTCCTGGAGCACGTCTCTGGAGGAGAGCTCTTTGACTACCTGGTGAAGAAAGGCAGGCTAACACCCAAAGAGGCCCGCAAGTTCTTCAGACAGATCATCTCCGCCCTGGACTTCTGCCACAGCCACTCCATATGGTCAGTCCCATGCACAGACACACACACACACACACACACACACACACACACACACACACACACACACACACACACACACACACACACACACACACACACACACACACACATACACACGCCACTCATTTGATTTGATTGAGTTGAACCTTTCGGTAACTCCAAGCCGAGTGGTGTCAGGAAGTATCCAGAGGCAGGTCATTGGAGGAGGGGTCCATCTGTCCTGTCTAGTAACTTGGCTCCTCTCACCTGAAGGCCTTCCATTAGTGGACCAGGGGCAGCAAATCAAGACGGAGAGTATCACCTCGATGGCCTCTCTCTCTCTCTCTGTCTCTCTTTGTCTCTCTTTGTCTCTCTCTCTCTCTTTCTCTCTCTCTCTCTGTCTCTCTTTGTCTCTGTCTCTGTCTCTCTCTCTCTCTCTCTCTCTCTCTCTCTCTCTCTCTCTCTCTCTCTCTCTCTCTCTCTCTCTCTCTCTCTCTCTCTCTCTCTCTCTCTCGCTTTCTTTCTCTCATTATGTTTAAGCCGTTCAATCTTCGAACACAAAAATCATAATGCTTTTTTTATTAAAATCCTAGAAAACCTAAGAGGATTACAACTGTTTTTATTTAGCTTTTCTTGAGTTAATCACATAAACCATACTTGCTAAAATTACAATTTGCTCGTGCATCTTAATTTGGGCTGATGGCCTTCTTCCACCAAAGAGCTAGCATAGCCCCTCCACAGGTCTCCAATATACCATATATACAGCAACAGGGGACAGAGGCTCAAGGCTAAAAGGCTCCACGGGATGTTCTGACCAGATAATGTTCTGACCAGACTTTGTTCTAACCAGACTATGTTCTGAACTGACTATGTTCTGACCAGCCTATGTTCTAACCGGACTATGTTTGACCACACTATGTTCTAACCAGACTATGTTCTGACCTGACTATGTTCTAACCAGACTATGTTTTGACCAGACTATGATCCAACCAGACTATGTTCTGACCGGACGATGTTCTGACCAGACTATGTTCCGACCAGACTATGTTCTTACCAGACTATGTTCTAACCAGACTATGTTCTGACCAGACTATGTTCTAACCAGACTGTGTTCTGACCGGACTATGTTCTGACAATCACGTACCGCCTCAGATCCTTCCGTCTCCCCTCGGCGTCCGTTAGACGGGTGACTCACAGTAGCCCCATCCCTTTTCCCTCTTCTGTCTTCTCCTCTGCCCTCGTCTCGGGGAGTCTCCTTTGTTCCGGAACGGCTCACCTGACCCCAGGCACATGAAGAGAGCGAGGGCTCATCAAAGGAGGCTGTCTTTGACTCTGGCCTTCACAGAGCGCTCGCAAGAGCCTCTGATCACCGCTCTCCTGCCCTGACCTGGTGTGTCGCCACCTCTGGACGGGGCACGGCTTATTCACATGTTTTTACCTGGGTTTGCCTTTGTTCTTATTCCCTCTGCGTGCGTGCGTGCGTGCGTGCGTGCGTGCGTGCGTGTGTGTGTGTGCGTGCGTGCATGTGTCTGGACCTCTCAGCCACCGAGATCTGAAGCCGGAGAACCTGTTGCTGGACGAGAAGAACAACATCAGGATAGCAGACTTTGGCATGGCGTCTCTGCAGGTCGGGGACAGCCTGCTGGAGACCAGCTGTGGGTGAGTCCAGCAGCCGTCTGCTCAGTCCCGAGAAACAACGAAAACAAAGACCACCATCTCCGTTAAGATTCCCAACTCCCAGTGTGATGGGAGAGACGAGAGCAAGAGATGAGGATACAAGCTAACTATACTATCTGCAGGGGAGAGTAAACTCCACTCTCAGACTCATCCTTATTGAATGCTCAGAGTACCAGTAGCCAGGGATTAAAGTAGAGTAAAAGAACAGAATGTTTGCTTGGTTTGTTTACCCGGGGAAAGCGAAGCGTCTGACATCCACTCGGGGTGTCACGTGACTGACGAGCTGTGCCGGTTGCGTTGGCGTTTCGTTTCTGCCTGCCGCGCCGATGTCACGGTGACTCACAGAGATTTGTTCGAGGTGTACTCGGAGGGGTGAAGTCGCTTTGACTGGTAGGAAGTAGAACCCGAGTGGGTTAGAGGCAGCCCATTGGTCCAGCTCACCTGGGTCAGGTGCCTGGGCTGATTAATGAGGACGTTGATTTGCCCTCGTGGATGACCGCGTTCCATCAAATTACCATGTACACTGCACGCAGAGAAAATGCCCAACTCTAATTGATTCGTCCAATTGCCATGGCGTGCCATCTAATGCCGAATATTAAATATCGCTCTGAGAATATTTGTGACAAAGTTGCCCAGAGCTACAGTGGGGCCAAAAAGTATTTAGTCAGCCACTGATTGTGCAAGTTCTCCTACTTAGAAAGATGAGAGAGGTCTGTAATTTTCATCATAGGTACACTTCAACTATGAGAGACAAAAATGAGAACAAAAATCCAGGAAATCACATTGTAGGATTTTTAAAGAATTGATTTGTAAATTATGGAGGAAAATAAGTATTTGGTCACCCACAAACAAGCAAGATTTCTGGCTCTCACAGACCTGTAACTTCTTCTTTAAGAAGCTCTTCTGTCCTCCACTCGTTACCTGTATTAATGGAACCTGTTTGACCTCGTCATCTGTATAAAAGACACCTGTCCACAGCCTCAAACAGTCAGACTCCAAACTCAATCATGGCCAAGACCAAAGAGCTGTCGAAGGACACCAGGAAGAAAATTGTAGACCTGCACCAGGCTGGGAAGAGTGAATCTGCAATAGGCAAGCAGGTTGGTGTGAATAGATCAACTATGGGAGCAATTGTAAGAAAATGGAAGACATACAAGACCATTGATAATCTCCCTCGATCTGGGGCCCCACGCAAGATCTCATCCCGTGGGGTCAAAATGATCATGAGAACGGTGAGCAAAAATCCCAGAACTACACGGAGGGACCTGATGAATGACCTGCAGAGAGCTGGGACCATAGTAACAAAGGCTACCATCAGTAACACACTACGCCGAGAGGGACTCAGATCCTGCAGTGCCAGGCGTGTCCCCCTGCTTAAGCCAGTACACCTCCAGGCCCGTCTGAAGTTTGCCAGAGAGCATATGGATGATCCAGAAGAGGATTGGGAGAATATCATGTGGTCAGATGAAACCAAAATAGAACTTTTGGGGAAAAACTCAACTCGTCGTGTTTGGAGGAAGAAGAATGCTGAGTTGCATCCCAAGGACACCATACCTACTGTGAAGCATGGGGGTGGAAACATCATGCTTTGGGGCTGTTTTACTGCAAAGGGGACAGGACGACTGATCCGTGTTAAGGGAAGAATGAACGGGGCCATGTATCGTGAGATTTTAAGCCAAAACCTCCTTCCATCAGTGAGAGCATTGAAGATGGAACGTGGCTGGGTCTTCCAGCATGACAATGATCCCAAACACACCGCTCGTGCAACGAAGGAGTGGCTCCGTAAAAAGCATTTCAAGGTCCTGGTGTGGCCTAGCCAGTCTCCAGACCTCAACCCTATAGAAAATTTGTGGAGGGAGTTGAAAGTCCGTGTTGCCCAGTGACAGCCCCAAAACATCACTGCTCTAGAGGAGATCTGCATGGAGGAATGGGCCAAAATACCAGCTACAGTGTGTGCAAACCTGGTGAAGACTTACAGGAAACGTTTGACCTCTGTCATTGCCAACAAAGGTTATGTTACAAAGTATTGAGTTGAACTTTTGTTATTGACCAAATACTTATTTTCCACCATAATTTACAAATAAATTCTTTAAAAATCCTACAATGTGATTTCCTGGATTTTTTTTTCTCATTTTTGTCTCTCATAGTTGAAGTGTACCTATGATGAAAATTACAGACCTCTTTCATCTTTCTAAGTAGGAGAACTTGCACAATCAGTGGCTGACTAAATACTTTTTGGCCCCACTGTACGTGATGGAATCATGTTCTGGTTTCATTAGTTTGTGGTGTGCGCGCTTTGACACGTGCCTGATTGACTAGAGCAAAGTGACTGGTTTTGCATACATTAGCATAATTTAATGTGACACTGGAAACGAGGCAGAGTGTCTTTACACCGGGCCTTGTTTGCCTGGATACGCATCGCGGCGCCCCGAGAAGGTGTCAGACAACAGCCAGCGCGCCTTCGTCATTTATGAACAACAGCAGATCCAGTTGGTTACTTTTTATGCGCAGGTGTTTACACCCTGGGCGATTTTAATAGTATTTACCCAAAGGAAAAAAATCAGCTGTTCCCTACACGCCTACTCCAAACAATTCAGTCCTTTGAAACGCTACGATCCGTGCTGGCCGTAATATTTGAGGACCTGTGCGTTTAAGAAAGGAACCGACCGCCGCTTAAAGATCTGCTTCCCCTGCGCTGAAGCCTTTATGGGCCCGTAACCCATCCGCATGCCCTGTTAGGTAACACAGCACCATAATAACATCCGCATGCCTCCCCCTTAATCATCTGCAGTGAGGGCCTTTTCCATTTCAAACACGGAGACCCCTCGGGCTACACCGTCCTATTAGGACATGTTCGGATCAGTGTGTGTGCGGCCGCGCGGCTCTCCGAGTGCGCGTGAGGTTGTGTGTGGCAGTCCCGTCCGGCTTAAAAGCCCCCCCCCCCCCCCCCCCCCCCCCCTTGTCTCTGTCTCCACAGATCTCCGCACTACGCCTGCCCAGAAGTCATCAGGGTAAGTGAGCACCCCCCCCTCTCTCACACCACCCACCCTCTCTAGCCCCTCTCCCTTCTCCTCCCGCCACCTAATGGCACCTTCAAGCATCCTCTACAGAGTGCTCGCCTCTCTTCCTCTCCTCTCTTCTCGACCTCTCTTCCTGTCCTTGCTCTCCATTCATCGTGTTCTTTTCTCTGGCCATGGCCTCGGGGGCCATCGGGTACACCCTGTCTGTTGCGTCAGCAGATAAGTGGAAATCTGCTCGGCCCGGCCGGCTCAGAGGCCCGCCATAATGGCTGCTGACGACCGCCCATGTCTCACCTTCAACTGTCTCTGTGTGTCTGTCAGGGGGAGAAGTACGATGGCCGACGAGCGGACGCCTGGAGCTGCGGGGTCATCCTCTTTGCACTTCTGGTGGTGAGTGACAGCCGCCCGTTGCCGCGGTAACGACCTTCCCAGCCGCACGCCGAGACGCCCCGGCTGCTCCGACAGGCCGTTTCCGTGACCCCCGCAGGAGTGAACGCGACAATGGGAAGACGCGGAGGGGGAAGTCAGGCAGTTGACTAGATTCTGTTTGGACTCCTGCTCTTATGCAACGTCCCAGGCAGAAGGAGACAGCGGAGTCAGTGTGTGTGTGTGTGTGTGTGTGTGTGTGTGTGTGTGTGTGTGTGTGTGTGTGTGTTCCTTGGGCCGTGTGATTAGTTTGTGCTCTGCTCTGACGTGAGAGGAAATGACAGAGCAGGACGCTGTAGAGCAGAGCATCCGCTCCCCACAGAATGCATCACCGCGGCGACTCGCTTGGCCGCGGTAATGCCATCGTATAAACTCCTCCCCCCACTAGATGTCCTCGTCTTGGGGGTGGGGGGGGGGCATGACGACAAGTCCCCGACAAGGGCTAGTAAGCACTGAACTCCTTTCCGATCAAATGAGCCTCGATAAAGTGTGACGTGATGGCCGTGTCTGTTGGGACGTATTCCCCTCACTAATCTATTTATACAGCGGCCTGTCAGAGACAGCAGTGTTGTCACACGTTTGACGGCCTAAGGAGCTCCGGTGCTCTGTTCGTCAAAGGACGGCCTAGTGAAGCCACTCTCGGAGCCCTCCGCTCCACTAGCTGGTGCTGTCACAGGGCCCAGTCTCGAGCTTTCTCCTTGAGTCTAGTGTTTGTTTTGAAGAAGCCGGTGCTCGGGTCACCATAGTCACCCGGTCACATGAGCGTGCCACACGCCTTCACAGCACACCCTCGTTTATTAGCAGCCCCGTCAACACGGCTGTAATGTGACGCTGACAAAGTGAAGACGTGGAACGGTGAAAGCTATGACAGGAGATATGCGTGTGTGTGTGTGTGTGTGTGTGGGGTGGGGGTGGATGGGTGTGTGTGTGGTGGTGGGGTGCGTGTGCATATAGGCTTGGCATGATTAAGATGAAGTCACGCAGCCATTGTGTCGAGGTAAGTCTGTCCTCAAAGCGAGCGTTGTTTCTTGTATCCGTGTCAGTGGCCAGCTGTTCCGTCTTGGAGTTGTAGTCCTTTTGATACGACGGCAGCCCATCAGTCACCCTTTCAAAAACCACACTACCCAGCTGTAGAGAACTGCTGTGAGGCCGTTTCTGATACAGGCCTGTGTCATCATGAGTGATTCTCATATGATACCTCCAACAACCCTCCCCCAGTTTGTCCCCTTTGTTATGCATGCGTCTGCTGGTGAACACCTGACAGTCAATTACCATTTTAATAAAAAAGAGCTCCAGGAGGCCGTGTTTCTTTTAACCATATGCAGGAAATGGTAAATGAATCTCCGAGCAATTGCAACTGCCACTTTACTCGATTGATTTGTTTTTTTCAAGGCCTGGCTGTGTCAGAGATTTTACGTTTTAGCGGAGCAATTTGCGTACATTGTATTCCGAGGTAGTTCATAGGAGGGGGATATTAGCTTTGATTTTAGCCTGGGGGGCCACTAACACACACACACACACTCATGCACACACACACCTGTGTTCCTCTCAGGGTGCCCTGCCGTTCGACGACGACAACCTGAGGAACCTTCTGGAGAAGGTGAAGCTGGGGGTGTTCCACATGCCCCACTTCATCCCCCCCGACTGCCAGAACCTGCTCCGCGGCATGATCGAGGTGGACGCCGCCAAGAGACTCACGGTGGGTGTCCACATTAACATTCCACTTTTAGCCAATGTGAGTTCCGTTGAGATTACAGGGACAGGTCCCCCAATGTGACTTCCGTTGAGATTACAGGGACAGGTCCCCCAATGTGACTTCCGTTGAGATTACAGGGACAGGTCCCCCAATGTGACTTCCGTTGAGATTACAGGGACAGGTCCCCCAATGTGACTTCCGTTGAGATTACAGGGACAGGTCCCCCAATGTGACTTCCGTTGAGATTACAGGGACAGGTCCCCCAATGTGACTTCCGTTGAGATTACAGGGACAGGTCCCCCAATGTGACTTCCGTTGAGATTACAGGGACAGGTCCCCCAATGTGACTTCCGTTGAGATTACAGGGACAGGTCCCCCAATGTGACTTCCATTGAGATTACAGGGACAGGTCCCCCAATGTGACTTCCGTTGAGATTACAGGGACAGGTCCCCCAATGTGACTTCCGTTGAGATTACAGGGACAGGTCCCCCAATGTGACTTCCGTTGAGATTACAGGGACAGGTCCCCCAATGTGACTTCCGTTGAGATTACAGGGACAGGTCCCCCAATGTGACTTCCGTTGAGATTACAGGGACAGGTCCCCCAATGTGACTTCCGTTGAGATTACAGGGACAGGTCCCCCAATGTGACTTCCGTTGAGATTACAGGGACAGGTCCCCCTGGAGCCCCGTCAGCACACTAGTGGTGGTGTTCATGACTTGAAGTCATGACCTTTAAGTCACCAGGTAGCAGTCCTAGCCACTAGGCCTCCACACACACCCACACGCACGCACGCACGCACGCACGCACGCACGCACACACACACACACACACACACACTCACACACAGGGATATATAGACAGACTTGCTCGATGTCCATAGCGCCCACTGCCGTCTCAGTAAAGCAGTAGTAGTCTACTCCAAAGTCAATAAGCTTCTCTTCCTCATCCTCCTCCGGAGATTCCCAGGTCTAGACACCCCAGAGCCGCCATGCTAATCCGTTTCAATGGATCTGTTGCCATGTCACAATCCAGACAGCGGTCGTCAAAAACCTCGGCTCGTTCTATTGCTCAGCTTAAGGGATTACACGCCCCGTCGTTAGTGTTAAGTTATCCGTCCCGAGGAACCCTCTCTTTCTCCTGAAGCACGTCGCTACAGGATTCAGGGCCTCTTAGCGGTGTCTTAACGCCGTGTGAATGCGCAATGGTGTAACCTTTGTCTTCCCCGTCTCCCCACAGCTGGAGCAGATTCAGAAGCACACGTGGTACCTGTGAGTACAACGCATCTCTCCATCTCTCTCTCTCTCTACTCTCTTTCAAAAAAGCCTCTTTTTGTGAAATCTCTTTATTCCCTGACTCTGGGAACCACTTTATGAGACCAAAGTAAAGTCAGGCCGGTCTATTAGTCTAGTGGGTGAATACTTTGTTACGTCTCTCTCGGAGGACAGAGGGGCGGCCTTGGAGTTTAATGGACCCGTTCCCTCAAAGAGCTATTCAGGAAAAAGCAAAAAAAACTGCCTTTCACTTGGCCTCCCCTGTGTACTTTTTAGCGGTACGTGGAAGCTCCACGGCCCCTCGCTCACGCTCGCGTTTTCTGCCTCAGGGCTGGAAAGAATGAGCCGGAACCGGAGCAGCCCGTCCCCCGGAGGGTGGCCATCCGAACGCTGCCCTCGGCCGAGGAGATTGACCCGGACGTCCTGGAGAGCATGCACTCCCTGGGCTGCTTCCGGGACAAGAACAAGCTCACCAGTGACCTGCTGTCTGACGAGTGAGTAGGGGGGAGGGAGGGAAGGAGGGAGGGAGGGAGAGAAAGGGAGGGGAGGGTGGGAGGGAGGACGAGAAAGGGAGGGAGGAGAGGGAGAGGGAGCGAAAGGGAGGGGAGAGAGGGAGAGGGAGAGAAAGGGAGGGGAGGGAGGGCGAGAAATGGAGGGGAGGGAGGGAGGGGGAGGGAGAAAAAGAGAGGGGAGGGAGGGAGGGAAAAACTGGAAGAAAAAAAAACGAACGAACAAACCTAAACCAAAAAAGAAGAAGGTATGCGATGAACGGCACGTCTCTCCCCCTCTCTGTCGCTCTGAGGGATGCGGGAGCCTAAAGTGCATGGCGGGGCGCCAAGCGGCCTACGATGTAGTGTTAAGTGAAGTGATGACGGGGCGCCAAGCGGCCTACGATGTAGTGTTAAGTGAAGTGATGACGGGGCGCCAAGCGGCCTACGATGTAGTGTTAAGTGAAGTGATGACGGGGCGCCAAGCGGCCTACGATGTAGTGTTAAGTGAAGTGATGACGGGGCGCCAAGCGGCCTACGATGTAGTGTTAAGTGAAGTGATGACGGGGCGCCAAGCGGCCTACGATGTAGTGTTAAGTGAAGTGATGACGGGGCGCCAAGCGGCCTACGATGTAGTGTTAAGTGAAGTGATGACGGGGCGCCAAGCGGCCTACGATGTAGTGTGAAGTGAAGGGATGACGGGGCGCCAAGCGGCCTACGATGTAGTGTGAAGTGAAGTGATGACGGGGCGCCAAGCGGCCTACGATGTAGTGTTAAGTGAAGTGATGACGGGGCGCCAAGCGGCCTACGATGTAGTGTTAAGTGAAGGGATGACGGGGCGCCAAGCGGCCTACGATGTAGTGTGAAGTGAAGTGATGACGGGGCGCCAAGCGGCCTACGATGTAGTGTTAAGTGAAGTGATGACGGGGCGCCAAGCGGCCTACGATGTAGTGTTACGTTGTGCCTGTCTGATGGAGGGCCGTGCCCGTCTGTCTCTCTCCGTGCTCCAGGGACAACCAGGAGAAGATGATCTACTTCCTCCTCCTGGACCGCAAAGAGAGGTACCCCAGCCAGGAGGACCAGAACCTGCCCGCGCGCACCGAAATAGGTAGGCTGGAGGGATGGGCCCAGCGTGTCAATCATTCTGTTAGCGCAGCCCTGTCCTCCGAATCCCCTCTGAATCCTCTCCGGCTGAGCTGGCATGTAACGCCATGGGGGTTGGTTCATCAGTGTCTCCTTTCTCCCCCCACTCCCCAGCGGACCCCCCCAGGAAGCGCGTGGACTCCCCCCTGCTGACCCGCCACAATAAGAGGAGGCCAGAGAGGAAGTCCATGGAGGTCCTCAGCGTGACGGACGGAGGCTCCCCGGTGCCTGCACGACGGGCCCTCGACATGGCTACGCATGGACAGAGGTATGGGCTGGACACACACACACTAGATACAGATAAACACACATATACACACACCCTAAGAGACATGCGCGCACACACACACACACACACTCACACACACACACACCAACAGATAAACACACAAATACACGCACACACACTGACAAAAACACACTAATGCTAACATCTAGAAACGAAAAAAAGACTGTACATAAAATGTATCAGCTCCCATGCTCCAGAGCTTAAAGAATGTGAGAAGCATGCCCCAGTTTGTGTGGATGCGTCATTTCACAGTGTGGCATTGTCCCTTCTACAAGCCTAAATAACACACACCAGAATTGCCGATGAATCCTAGGTCCTTATCACACACATTTATTACACACACTTCCACACACACACACGGACAGCCGTCGGATGTTCCGCTCTTATACGCTGCCACAGTAGGGCTCCTAAGCACTATGGCTCCCAGCTGGATAGGGCTGTTGATTAGTGCTGGCTGCTGGTTAGCTCATGTGCCGCCATTGGAAGGGCCTCCTGCAGGCGACATCATTAGACTGCTGAGGACACCGTGGGACCCGAGCAAATATAGAGAGAGCACAGTGGAAGACCGTTCAGTGTTGGAAAAGACATTTAAAAAAAAAGACCAAAGAGTGAAATGATATGGTTTTGAGTGACTGTGAGTGTGGTATGATACATACAGGGAGACACTAGCATGACCCCAATAGCATGACCCCCCCCCCAACAGCATGACCCTAATAGTCTAACCCCATGTCCTACCTTACGTTATGTTTTTCATATCTGGTGTTGTCAGTGATCCACACGGGTCTTTGCCTTAATTCATATTCTGATTTGCCTCACCAATAAGCCATCTTATCTTACAATGACAACGTGGTTCTGAGCTTTTGTTTGTTTGCCTTGATCAGGAAAATGCATGCCTTAGATGGGAATTCCTTTGTGTGACTGTCATTCTGTCTCCTTATTTTTCTGTCTGTCCCTGTAGTAAATCTGTGTTCAGTAAAAGCTTGGATATCACAAACTGCAGCAAGGAAGAAAGGTACTTGTTTGTTTGCTCTGTTGTTTTTTCCCTGTTTGTCCTTGTGCCACAGCCGGGCACCCCGTCCCCCCCATCCCCCCCCTACCATCCCCTGTGCTCCCAGGCCAAGCCGTTAAAAAGAAAATGCAATTACATGTAACGAGAGTGTGCGGCCATGACAAACTCAATCAGGCTTCCACGGGAACTTTCCTAATTGTCGAGCCTTGAACAGCGCCGAAGGATGCATGGGAGAGGAGGTGGCATTTCCCCGGCACGTAGTAGCTGAGAGAGCCAGCCGCATGAGCGTGGACAAGACAGACAGACAGACAGACAGACAGTCCCCCCCTCCCCCCTCTGTACGCATCAAACGCCTTCCCCGTGGCCTTTGGTGTGGCTCGACCCCGCGCGCCCGATCTTAAGTCAACTCCAAGGTCCTGTTCTCCCCGCTACAATCTCTGCCCTGGTTGCCTGGAGTCCTCGTATGTTTGTGTTTTCCTGCTTGTGTTTTCTTGTTTGTTTGTGTCGCGCCAGTCAGTTTGCTCGTGGTGTTGTGTGTGGGGGCGGGGGTGGTGGCTGGGGGGGGGGGGGGGGGGGGGCGCTTATCTCCTCATTCATCTCCTCATTTGTGCCGGCTCCAGCCTTCCTTTTGAAAGGCGCTCATGGCTGACCTTGTGTTGGGAGAAACACCGTTTATAGCCGGGCTTTTCACGGCCTCGGCCGACATTAGCATAAATTAATTGCCGCGAACGCAGATGGAGGGCCTCGCCAGGGAGGAGCAGCGCAAACACGGAGCGGGAAGGACGGCTTTCACATGCCGAGCTGCTCTTTATCTGGGCCATTATCTCCTTCCAGAGATACCTAATCGCCGCTTCCCAACGCCACTCGCCAGCCACCATACCCCCGGCTCTCACTGGCACCGAACAACAACTCTCACTAAAAAAAAGAAGCTTTTCATGAAACCACCTGACCCCCACGTTGCGTAGCCTCTGGTTTCCGTGGAGAGCTAACCGTCCGTTGAGGCCTTTCCGACGCGGTGATGGAGGAGGGTACTTCGTCGGCGGAGGAACGCGTCTCTGGTTCTCGCCGCCGTGAGACGTGACGTGTCCGACGGCGTCAGCCGCCGCTGTCCCCCTCGCCGTTTGTTCCCTCCTTTGTTCGCTTACGGTTTGGCACAGTGTGGATTCACGCGTGGGAATATTCTGCTAGGGATATGTCTTTCATTTTGCACCACTTTCCTGCCATTCTCAATTAAAAATGGCACATGGTTCGTATGGGTTTCTTGAGGCTCCTGTGACACGCTGTCTCTAATCCGCCATCCAATTGGCCAGGCCGAGTACGATGTCACGCCGAGTACATACGTGTGTGTGTGTGTGTGTGTGTGTGTGTGTGTGTGTGTGTGTGTGTGTGTGTGTGTGTGTGTGTGTGTGTGTTAGTGTCTGTAGGCTTACCCTACAGCATATTTAAATATGATTTACCGTTTCAATTTTCATTTCCAACAAAGCCAAATTGTCTACGGGCAATTAAATCCTAAAACCTCGTTAGACGTCAGCGGCCGTATGTGATTCTGGAGAGGGAGGGGTTGGAGGAAGGACGGGGGGATGAGAGACACGGGAAGGGGAAGAAAGAGGGAGATCTGAACATGTAATGAATTGTAAATGATAAATGGAAAAGCTCTTCATCGGGAGAAGAATAGAGATGTGTGGCCAGAGAAAATTGCAAAGCTAACGTGTAAGTGTGCGCCCGTGTTTGTGTGTGTGTGTGTGTGTGTGTGTGTGTGACTGATGAGCCTGACGTGTTTGTAGATGTTGACTGATGCGTTTCATATCTTTCTGTCATGTCAACAAACGCTGTTTGAGGGTTACGCCTTTTCAAGTATTCACAAAGCAGTCAGAAACAGGTCTGCATACTCATAGGCCTGGCAAATCCAGGCCCCAGGCTGCCCAAACAGCTCTGTAACTCCATCAGAGAGAGAAAGGGATGTATGAAGACAGAGAGGGGTTTACTGAGAGGGAGACCCCGGGAAGGACAGAGAGAAATGGGTTTAATAAAGTGGCTTGGGAAATCACAGGGAACTATATTTTCTTGGGGGAACAACTAGCCCTGACTTTAGTGCTAGTGATCCATCCTGGTTTGAGTCACTCTCCTCCACTTACCCTGCCTGGGCCTGAATGTCCTGGAGGAGTAGCCGCTACACTAGAGTGCATGGCGTGACATTCAAAAAAATAAAAGGTTGGGAGGCTAGGGACAGTAATTTGTCCTTTTCCATGACATCTCTCCGATGGATTACTTTGTGTTGTGTGTATGTGTGGCTGTGTGTGTGCCCATGTGCTGTACAGTAGGTTTGTGTTGTGTGAAGCAATGCGTTGATCCCCTTGTTTGCATTTGCTGTGCTAACATGTGTGCGTGTGTGTGTGTGTGTGTGTCTTTTTGTCTGTCTTTGTCTCTTGTGTGTGTGTGTGTGTGTGTGTGTGTGTGTGTGTGCGTGTGTGCGCGCGTGCGTGTGCACGTGCGTGTGTTGCGTATGTTCAGGTCCCGGTCCATCAGCGGAGCGTCCTCCAATCTGTCCACCAGCCCCCTCAGCAGTCCAAGGGTAAGTCTCCGCTCCTCCCACCCACTGGCCCCCCCACGGCCCACAATGCACCTCACCACTATCCGGCTGGCCTGGGTGTGTCACTGGCGTGCACACACGGCTGTCTGTTCACCCACCACGTTCACTTGCCCATCCTCAGCCTGCATAAAGCAGCTCACACAAACCCCCACTGTCAACCGGTGTGCTCCAGGGCCTACATAACACTGCCGCTAAAGCATTGCACGCGCATCACCTAGTCCTTTAACACATGGCTACAGTTATCTAAGGCCCGACTTAGATTTGGCGACAGCAGGTCATTGTTGCAGTGGGAAAGAGGCTTTGTCTATATCGTGTATTTGTCAAGTGTGGCTAAAGCCACCTGAGGCCGCAGCGGGCCCTAGCGTAGGACTTTTGACGACGGACCTTCACTCCAAGTCCAATAAAGATGCTTCAGACCAGAGAAGGAGTCATGTCATCCTCGACGAGGAAAATAACTTCCCCCGAAAGGCGGTTGCGGAGACAGAGTTAAAGGTTAAGGCTACAAATCACCCAGCCGCCTCCAGCTTCCCTGTGTAGCACTTCACTTTTAGTGAGCCCATGCATTATTAAAGCCGGCCCGTCAGCAAGGCTACAAACTGAAAATCATCACAGGATTCTGCCTTCTCATGCGCAGGCACGCTTAAATGGTTTCCCACTGAGCCAGTAGGATTTATTTATGGCAATGAGCGAATAACGGATGGGCAGACCGTCTGTTTGCGCCCCGCATACATCTCTATGAAATGATTCATGTTAAAAGGGGCCCGCACACCAAATCCTTTCTAGAGTTTTCGTATTTATTCCGTGTCGAAAAAGTGACCGAGCCGTAGGAGAATAGCTGGTACACGTGTGTAGGATTTATGCAAAGCTTTACCCATCCACACTGAGCTGGTGCTCCTCAGAGTCTCCTAGACTGTTATGACCTGTCATACCAGTGGCTGGATCATCCATCCCCCAGCATTGTGCATGCTGCTCGCCCAGGTGTAGGTGCAAGCTCCAGCGGGCGAGCTCGGCGACGGCTCCAGCAACGTCGTCGTCCACTTCTCTCCTGCCTCAGAGCCGCCGCCGCCACTGCTGCTGCTGTCGCTGCTGTCACAGCCTCCTGACTGGCTCACCGTGCTAACAGCATGTTTTTCTGTTTCTTTCTTCCTTTCTGCACTCTCACCCTCTCACCCACTTCCTGCCTGTGCTGTCACTCGCTTCACCTCTCCTCGACTCATTGCTCACCTTCCTTTGGTTTCTCCTGCCGGCGCGTTTCCCATCGCAATGAACCGTTTTTGTTGTGCTCCGGCCTGTGGTGCTCTCTCCCCTCTGTCGCCTGGCTGCCGGGCGGGGTCTCTCATTGGCTGGCCGCGCTGTCATCTCAACGGTGCATGACCAATCGCAGCCCGTCCGGCGATTCTTCATCCCACCCCAGTCCCCCGACCTCTGTCAGTCCCCCAACTGTAGCCCCACCCACTCCTCCGAGGCCCGCCTCAATGGGGTGGGGCCCCGCACCCCCAACTCCTACCAGCCAAAGATGGGGTCTCCCCTCATGCACCCCCGCACGCAGACCCTCCCAGCTAAGCCCAAAGTGTCGGAGAAACCGCTCCAAACCACCAGGTCCAACCCCCTCCCCAACACGGCGGAGAACGCCGCCACCCCCAAGTCCGAGCCCTCCACCCCTAGCCAGCCCCTGGCCCCCTGTGTCCCCAACAGTCCCCGGGTGAGGCGCCACCCCCCCCTCACGGTGGCCCCCAAGCTGTCCATCCCCCTGTCCCCCGTCCCTCCGATGTCGCCCATGCGGCGCCACCGGCTCCACCCTGACCACAACGGCAAATGTGTCCCCATTACGCAGGTCACCCCCCACCCCTCCCCCAGGGGGAGCCCTCTCCCCACCCCTAAGGGCACCCCGGTGCACACGCCCAAGGAGAGCCCGGCCGGGACGCCCAGTCCCACGCCGCCGCCCAGCCCCTCCATCGGGGGCCTGCCCTGGAGGACGCGCCTCAACTCCATCAAGAACAGCTTCCTGGGCTCGCCGCGCTTCCACCGCAGGAAAATGCAAGGTACTGTGGAAGGAGACGCTAGGGAGGTGTGGTAGGGTTACTGTACTGTGAGTCCAGGCTATACACTCTATGATGTACTCCTCTATGATACACACTCTATGATATACTCCTCTATGATATACACTCTATGATGTACACCTCTATGATATACTCCTCTATGATATACTCCTCTATGATATACTCCTCTATGATATACTCTCTATGATATACTCCTCTATGATATACTCCTCTATTATATACTCCTCTATGATATACACTCTATGATATACTCCTCTATGATGTACTCCTCTATGATATACTCCTCTATGATATACTCCTCTATGATATACACTCTAAGATATACTCCTCTATGATATACACTCTAAGATATACTCCTCTATGATATACACCTCTATGATATACTCCTCGATGATATACACCTCTATGATATACTCCACCTCTATGATATAGTCCTCTATGATATACACTCTATGATATACTCCTCTATGATATACTCCTCTATGATATAATCCTCTATGATATACTCCTCTATGATATACTCCTCCTCTATGATATAGTCCTCTATGATATACACTCTATGATATACCCCTCTATGATATACTCCTCTATGATATACTTCTCTATGATATACTCCTCTATGATATACTCCTCTATGATATACTTCTCTATGATGTACTTCTCTATGATATACTCCTCTATGATATACACCTCTATGATATACTCCTCGATGATATACACCTCTATGATATACTCCTCTATGATATACTCCTCCTCTATGATATAGTCCTCTATGATATACACTCTATGATATACTCCTCTATGATATACTCCTCTATGATATAATCCTCTATGATATACTCCTCTATAATATACTCCTCCTCTATGATATAGTCCTCTATGATATACACTCTATGATATACTCCTCTATGATATACTCCTCTGTGATATACTTCTCTATGATATACTCCTCTATGATATACTCCTCTGTGATATACTCCTCTATGATATACTCCTCTATGATATACTTCTCTATGATTTACTCCTCTATGATATACTCCTCCTCTATGATATACCCCTCTATGATATACTCCTCCTCTATGATATACTCCTTTATGATATACTCCCCCTCTATGATATACTCCTCTATGATATACTCCTCCTCTATGATATACTCCTTTATGATATACTCCTCTATGATATACTCCTCCTCTATGATATACTCCTCCCCTATGATATACTCCTTTATGATATACTCCTCTATGATATACACCTCTATGATATACTCCTCCTCTATGATATACTCCTCCTCTATGATATACACCTCTATGATATACTCCTCTATGATATACTCCTCCTCTATGATATACTCCTCCTCTGTGATATACTCCTCTATGATATACTCCTCTGTAATACACTCCTATGATATACTCCTCTATGATATACTCTGCCTCTATGATATACTCCTCTATGATATACTCCTCCTCTATGATATACCCCTCTATGATATACTCCTCTATGATATACACCCCCTCTATGATATACTCCTCTATGATATACACCTCCTCTATGATATACTCCTCCTCTATGATATACTCCTCTATGATATACTCCTCTGTAATACACTCCTATGATATACTCCTCCTCTATGATATACTCCTCTATGATATACTCCTCTGTAATACACTCCTATGATATACTCCTCTGTGACACACTCCTCTATGATATACTCCTCTATGATATAGTCCTATGATTTACTCCTCTGTGACTCCCTAAACGTACATTTATTCAACCTTCAGAATAGGTTGTTGAAGATATTTATATTGCTATACATATCAAACTGTAATAGGTAGTTGTTTTTTTCATTTTCTCTAAATACAAATAGAATGTGTTTTATTGTACTGGATAAATACAGCTCCAATTGGTCATAGGTGATTATCACGCTATTATAATCCTTATAGTAAAACTAAGCCTTCCCCGAAGACTTAAAAAGAGCCCATTTCCATCCTAATGAGATAGTATCTTTGTGATGTGTTGGGCCAAAGGCGTCTCTGCCTACTGATCAGGCTAGCAGCGGGTGAACCATGGCTAATGACTGTCTACCCAGAGAGATTCCTATCCCTCCAACCCCTGGGGGTTCCTCCAGCACAAGGCAGTGTCTCTGGCGAGGCGTCACCACTCAAAGCATGTCCGACCTTTTCACAGGAAATCCACGAGTGTGTGTGCTCCTCCTGAGCCTCTCCCTTCTTAACCTTTGACCTCTCTGGCTCCACAGTCCCCACGCAGGAGGACATGTCCAGTCTCACGCCGGACTCTTCTCCAGAGTGAGTGGCCCGGGGAACCCACCCACCCAAACCCACCCACCCCACACACACACACACACACACACACACACACACACACACACACACACACACACACACACACACACACACACACACACACACACACACACACACACACACGTCACGACGCTGTCACCGTCTAAAACACCAATGAGATCATTCAACACACGATTATCACTGGCCTCCATTAGCTCTCTGTGCTCTTTGTGCGTGGTACAGCCTGCCATCCTTCCTGTGCGTGGCTCTCACCCTCGGGTCCCTTTACTCAAGCCCTCCCGCATTATGCAGATTGGCCCAGGCGGTTCCATTCGCCCCTCCCTGTGATTGGGCTATTTTTAGGGAACCATGAATATTTCAGTGCTTTACTTCCAGTGCGTTTCCCAGACCCATGCGGCGGCTCTGTTTGTCTTGGCGGAGAGGAAGCGGGGCCTTAGGCCAGTCATCGCGCCAAGACCCTGGGAGGAAGTCATGGCTACTGGGGCCGCAGAGAAGACGGGAGCGGGAGGGCTTTTAGCGCCACAACTGACGGGACCAAGACTTAGTTGTTGGGCTAAGATGTAAATGCCCACTAGAGCAGCACCATTTCACATGAAATGTGTTTATTCCAGTGTCAAAAAAGGACGCCAGCAAAGAGGCAATGAAAAAGCCATCGAGCCAGAGAAAATGCAGATGTAATTTGTTACACACGTCAGGCTGATGTACGGGGCGGTAATGGCACTGTGGTTATATAAGATACTGTAGCCCTGTCTCTCAATATGGCCCTATATGAGTCATACACAGAGGGTGGTTTCTCATGAGCTGCACTGTGTCATCAGCTCGAGTAGGAGCTAAAGCTGTCTGTCCTCCGTTTAGGCTGGCCAAGAAGTCCTGGTTTGGCAACTTCATCAACCTGGAGAAGGAGGAGCAGATCTTCATCGTGATCCGAGACAAGCCCCTCAGCTCCATCAAGGCGGACATCGTCCACGCCTTCCTCTCTGTGAGCACCTCTCCTCCTCTACTGCCCTGCCCCCCTAATCCATCCGTCTGTCTCTTCATACCTGCCTGTCTCTTCATCCTGTCTGTCTCTCCATACGTGTTTGTCTCTCCATGCCTCTTTCTCTTCATACCTGTCTGTCTCTTCATCCTGTCTGTCTCTCCATACCTCTCTCTCTCCATACCTGTCTGTCTCTCCACACCTCTCTCTGTTTAAGGATATGTGTCTGTCTTCCAGCAACCTGTCTCTCCCCGTTCTGGCTCTTTGCAACACAGACCTTACCTTACCGTTGATTATGAATGAATGCATCTAAAGTGTGACGGTCTCAAAGGGCCCATTAGAGTTATATGTTCAGTCAGACAAACGTTTAGGCTGTGTCTCTGCAGCCTCCAGTCCTGTACAGCCCTCTGTGTGTCTGGTGGGTGCAGAACACTTTACACAGCACCTGTGATTCGCTCTCAGTGAGGAAGGGAACGTTTTGTGCTTCGGCTGAAATAGGGCCGTGAAATTCTTATGATTGAGCTTTTTCTTTTTGTGCCAACAATCCGTAAAAACACTGTTAGGCTCCTCTTCACCGTTCTCCTGTATCCAACGGTACCCATACATCTATCTCCTTCTCTCTAAGCCATCCTTCTGTTTACTGTGAGCTCTTCTCTGTGGTGCCGGGCCAGGTCATGTCATGCGGTGTGTGTTGCCGTCCTGTCCTGTCTGCTCAGCTGTCTGTGTTGGGACTGGCTGACTGAAGGACCGACGGCGCTAAACAGCCCAGCGTGTTCCTCTGTAACCGATCCCAGGCTGTCCGCTCCTCTCTCGTCTCATCTCCCTCTGCCTCTCTGCCCAGCACCCTGTCCTCGTGTGTCTACCGATCCACCCAAGCTGTTTGCCTCTGTTCTCCTCTAAGCTGACTCTCTGTCTCTTTCTCCTTGCTTCTCCATCTCTCCCTCTCTCCCTCTCTCTCTCTCTCTCTCTCTCTCTCTCTCTCTCTCTCTCTCTCTCTCTCTCTCTCTCTCTCCCCCCTCCGTGCTCCCTCCCAGATCCCCAGTCTGAGCCACAGCGTGATCTCCCAGACCAGCTTCCGGGCGGAGTACAAGTCCACGGCCGGCCCCACGGTCTTCCAGAAGCCGGTCAAGTTCCAGGTGGACATCACCTACACGGAGAGCACGGCCGCCACCAAGGAGAACGGCATCTACTCGGTCACCTTCACCCTGCTCTCAGGTAACCTGGGGGGGGGGGGGGGCTGGAGGATGGTGGGAGGGAGAGGGAGAAGGATGGCAGTATTTGAAGTAAAGGGTGTTTAAATGAAGGGAGAAGGCAACAACAGGAATGTCATGTTTTTTTTTTTTTTTTCCAAACCATGTTTCCCTCCGCGATTGTCTCTCGCTCACGTCAACCGTCTCCCCCTCCCCCTCCGCCTTCCTTTCCCTCGACACAGGCCCCAGCCGACGCTTCAAGCGAGTGGTGGAGACCATCCAGGCCCAGCTGCTGAGCTCTCACGACCAGCCCCAGCCCCAGATATCTGGTAAGTAGAGGCCTCAGTCGCCACACCCCATACCCCTCTCCCCTCCCGCCCCCCCCACCCCCCCTCTCAGCATCCTGGCACCTCTCACGGCACACCTCCCCCCGCCCCAGCCACGGCCCGGCTCGGCTACGATCGGCTCGCCACCAAACACGCTTTAGCACACGGCATCGCCACATGCATGACCTGCCATGGCACACACATCTAACGGACAGACACACAAACAAGCATCAAGTCCTAACCATGGATCAGGCATTTTAAACGTGTTTTATTACATGACTATCTCGTCCTTGCTCCTGATCTGTACATTACGAGTTAGAACACGCCGGGGCTCACAGATTTGTGGAAGCAGAGGCATAGAGGAAGACATTTTGGTTTCATGACCTGTCGTGGCCTTTGAAGAGGAGTGTGAGGTTAGGGAAAACTAAGGGATCTAGACCTTTGACCTTTCTGACACACAAACACACACACACACACACACACACACACACACACATTAACCCATGGACTTCTTTTCCTTTGCCCCGTGTCATTCAACTCGCCCGTTTAAAATGTTTGGGTTAATGTTGTTTAAACCTGTGTCCCCATTAGTTCTCTGTAAATGTTGCTCCCACCAGTAGGACCATTTAGAAAATAAACAATGTAGACTAATGTAATATCGGGCTGCCTATAGTTACATTAAATCTGACGTGATGGAAGAAAAGATAGGGTCGCTTTCCGTTCTCTACTTGTCCTTTTGTTGGTTTGGTAGGTGTTATTGGTTTGCTTGTACATGTGCTGGTGGTTACTCTCTTGATAATGGTCCCCTCTGGTGTTCAGATATAGTACTGCATCAGCCGACAGCTACCAGGGCTTGCTTCCTGCAGTGGGGTCTCCAGTCCAGCAATGGGTGTTCAGGCTTCAGTACTTGTTGCAATGCTAACGCTAAAATGGCCTCTCGTAGCGTTACGGTGAGGCGGCCGGTGACAGTGCCGCCCTCCGGTAGTTTTACGCAGAGCAGAGAGACAGAGCGCTACACACTCACAGAGGGGAACTGTCGTCAGGCGGCGTACGCACCGCCTCCAACCACCATCACCATGTCGACGTGTCAGCGATCCATCGCTCCTCGCTCCACTCTCTGGCCCTGCCATGCTCTCTCTCTCTCTCTCTCTCTCTCTCTCTCTCTCTCTCTCTCTCGGGGAGGAATCGATCAGCTCTGTTTCATTCCAGTCAGTTCAAGGAAAGGAACTGAAAGCTGAGATATTGTTTTGATCAAGCTGAACACTTCTCTTCCTGAAGTGACTGGTCTGAAGCAGACTGGATTCCAGCCAAGTAGTATTTCACTTTTTCTGTCCCCCTGCCTTTTTGTTTCCATCTTTTTCCCTTCTCGCTTTGTGTCTTTCCTTCTTTTCTCTCTCTCTTTTCCTCTCTCTCTCTCTCTCTCTCTCCCTCTGTCACTCGCCTGCCTGCCAGTCCACGTCAACTGCTTATTGTCACCCACAGCTTGTCCTCTCTGCACCTGGAGTGATTGAATGACTGGCATGCTGGACGCCATGTTTTAACAGCCCCCCGGCCAGCCTAGAGCCCATCACACACACACACACACACACACAGACACACACACAGACACACACACAGACACACACACAGACACACCCTGGGCACACGTTGGCATGTTGGCGCCATTACAATGAGTATCTCACCTGAATAGTACAATGGTCGTGTGGATATGCAGTGGTGCCAACATGTCACCTGTTAAACATAGAGCATGTAACTACCTAGGCCAAACGCTGTGTGTGACAGGAGCTCTGGGCTGGTTGTCTGGATGGTCGGTGTGCGTTTGTGACATGCGGGGATACTGTACCTCAAGTGAAAGCATGTTCTGCATCACTGTGGTGGACTCATGGGCGGTGCAACAGATCTTGTCAGCAGATCTGTTTCAAATCATCCCAGGTCCAACAAACTGCATGCGGAAAATGCATATTTTCCTTTTACAACTGTTAGCTACGAACTACGTAGCTCCCCAAACCTACCTGAATATGTACTGTGTGTGTGTGTGTGTGTGTGTGTGTGTGTGTGTGTGTGTGTGTGTGTGTGTGTGTGTGTGTGTGTGTGTGCGTGTGTGTGTGCCTGTGTGTGTATGCACAGTTGATTAAAAAGATTAATCACTCTGTCCAATCTGTCCAAGTTACCAATCACACTGTCTGTCCTTGAAAGATATATATCTGTATGTATATATATCTATATATATATATATATATATATATATATGTAAATATATATATATATATATATATATATATACATATATATATATATGTATAGTTGTGTGTGTGTGTGTGTGTGTCAAGGACAGACGGTGTGATTACGTACCCCCTCCACCCAGCCATACAGTAGTTCAGGTGAGGATGTGAGCAGTCAGTGCAGTAGGTGTTAGAGTGACCTAGACGTCTCTAGGTCCAGTGTGGGTCCAGTGTGGGTCCAGTGTGGGTCCAGTGTGGGTCCAGTATGGGTCCAGTATAGGTCCAGTGTGGCAGTAGGAGTGACTGTGTCCTCTGCTCCTAGAAGGCTGTCAGCGGTCAGACACTCTGACCAGCAAACCCTCCAAACGTGGTAAGACCCAGGCGCCCTGGGACACCACTGTGTCTGCCCTCCAACACCACAGCAAATAAACACTTTAACACCGCCTGCTTCACCTTCTACCACAAGCTGGCAGCCGACGGCTGACACTTACAGTTATGGCGTGTGTGTGCGTGTGCATGTGTGTGCGCGCGCGCGCGTGTGTGTGAGAAAGAAAGTCACGAAAGGTACTGTTAAACTCACAAACCTATGCATGGTACTGCCCACTCCTCCACACTTTTGATGTTGCTAAGAGAACAATGGTAAGTCATTGCAAGTGTCAGTTCACTCAAGCTAACAAGCACACAGCAAGTACCTCTGATATAACGAAGACATGCAGATAAACATATCAGTCATTGTATAGTACGTGGCAGTTATTCATGCCCACATTGTAGAAGTGAAATCTGGTTATGTGTTGAATTGGTGAATGTTGTTGCATGTCTTTTTGTATGTATACGTGGTGTTCTGGAGCATTGACCCAATGCATTCCCTCTCGTATGCGTGCCTTAAGCGCGGTAAGGAGGAGGGTTAATGAACCTCTGGAAGGCTCCTGAATGAACAGGGCTCCCACGAAGGGCAGGGGAAAGACGTCTTTGGTTTGCCTCCACCCACTGTGGACCCTCCCAACTGTCCTTTCCCTAGTCTCTGCTAACGAAGCACAACCTATTCCAGGAGCGTTGCTGCACGACCCCGACCATCCTGTTAGCAGCCCAGCCCTTCTCTTCTCCTTCCAGAGGGCTCCCTTAGCCCTCCTCGGCCCCACTGGCAGGCCGGACAGGTGGAACCGAGACTCTGAAGCCCAGCCTGTTAGTACTGATGGCATGTTGGCCAGGATGACTTTCATGTGGCTGTTCCAGAACCCACCATGGCCCTCCACCTACACATCGTGGTAAACTCAATGCTGCTCCCTCGCCCTGACACCGAGCCGCTACCCCTCCCCTCTGCCCTGGCTACAGAGTCTCCTTTCCACCAGTGCCTCTCCTCTCCTCCATCACCACCTCTGCTCTCCTCATGGTAACCCCATTGCTCATTCGTTGTTTGTTCTCTCTCTCTCTTTCTCTCTCTCTCTTTTTCTTTTCTTCCCGTCTGTGTACCTAGGCAGCCCGTTGAGTAACTTCTTTGACGTAATTAAACAGCTTTTTTCAGACGAGAAGAGCAGCCAGGCGTGCACCCCCCCTGGCACCCCCGCCACGCCTAGCCCCCCCGCCAAGCATGCTCCCGGCAGCAGGCGAAACGAGCCCCCACCCAATGACTCTAAATGCCCGGCAGGCAAAGACAAAACAAAGATGGCCGCCGGCACCAGGACACAGGAACAACCTTAAGAAGCAGGTGTAGCTGTGCATGACTAGATGCTAAGCAGTTATCAGGTCTTTAAATCCAGAACAGAATCGAGAGGAGAGCTGCTGACGTTGCCCTTTAGTTAGAAACATCTCTCCCAAAAATATACAAACATTGCTTTTGACTTTTGCCTATAAGCTTTTGTTATTTACTGTATAATGGAATGGCTGTTGGAGTTTAGAGGTGGATCAGTATTTGAGGATATGTAGCACATTTAGCCATGTCCCCCAAACACCCTCACCCTGCCCCCCCTGTGTCCCTCCCTGTGCACCCTGGGGGTCTGTCTATCTGTGGGGGTGGGGTTCTGTGTGTGTCCTCTGCTCACCTGTGTGATGGCTTGACTTGTCTCTACCACCAGGGGTCATCCATAAGTCCTATTAAAGCCCAGCCTCTGCTCCACAAGACGGCTGGCCGACCGAGAGCCAACCGCACGGCCCGCCCTAACTAGGAGCCTGTGAGCCAGAGACAGACAGCCAGAGAGAGAGAGAGAGAGAGAGAGAGAGAGAGAGAGAGAGAGGAGGGGGAGGGGGTCAGGGGGAGGGAGGCAGAGCCTGTACCCCTCTCACTGCTGAACCCAAAGCACCTCCACCTGCCAGCCCAGCCCAGCCCCGCTATGCCCCGCTCTGCTCGCTCCTACACCTCCACCTGCCAGCCCAGCCCAGCCCTGCTCCTACACCCACAACACCCCCTCTCTCTCCACTCAGACCTAGACGAAGAGTTATAGAGACGCCTTAAGACTATGATGTAGGTCCAGCAGCCCCTCTCTCTCTCTCTCTTGGTGTCTTTCTCCTGCACACACACACCCCCAACCCCCCACCCCCCTACACAGACACACACACACACACACACACACACACACACACACACACACACACAAATGTACACCATGTTGTGGACTCATTGAGGGATGTAATGAATTGCACACACGCTGGAGAGTAGTAGTAGAGCCACTGGCTTTACGCCGAAGACGGGGTGCAGTCCTGAGACCCAACGGACGCTGGCCGGATTGTAGTTCTTTTTCAATGTAGTCCTTCCTCGTGGACGACCAGACTTCGCCCCTTGAGTCGAATCCCCGGCATCGCTGTAAATGAAATGGGATGCGGGGTGGAAGACTCCCAGACGTCGATGAAGTACTTTAGGGGTGGATGGGAGGGCAGAGGGAATTGGGGTGGGAGGGGCACACAAATGAATGAATCTATACTGTTGTACAGACTAAATCCGTTACGTTATGTACAAAACGTGTAGTTGTGATGATATTATGTTTAGCCGAATTGTGTTGCCACGTTTTTGTTTTATATTGCTGGACATGTCTAACCTATATCGATGCATTGTCCCATTTTTCTGTGCTCTTTTTATGAACGATCCTCTTCAGGGTTTAATTCCATTGCTCTATGTTGATGTTTTCTCCATGTTCCTTTGACGTATCTGCAGGATTCAGACGACAGTGGACAGACTGTGTATATTTTTGTACCTGGTTGTATTTTGTCATTGTTGTTATTTTTTATTTTTTTTGCTTTGGGTTTATTTATATGAAGGATGTAGAAAAACGTGTTTAAGTCCAGATTATTTAAGGATATCTTTGTCATGTTTTAAGTTATTGAGTCATTCCAAAACCAGGAAATGTTTGTGACCACTCACTCTTGCCCAGCTTTGAGGAGAAAGCTTGTAATATAAGTTTGGATAATTATTTGCCGTAATTTAAGAATGTAGACTAGCCTCTTTGAGAGGAAAAAAATCCCTATGTTGATAATTGTCAGTTCCTTCTCCTTGTGTGTGTGTGTGTGACGATTGAAGAGTCACCGCCAGCACACCTGCCATTCTGTAAATAAGCCAGGTTTGCCGACAAACTTATTTAAAACCCCAAGGGGATTCCTACTCTTAGCTTTGACCTTGTATGGTTGTTTGCATGTCCAACATTTGTCTTTTCTTTGCATGTTGTTGTTGGAATTGTTCTTCTGTCCCTTTTCTTCTCCTCTTTTCTTAACAGTCGGTTCCTTCTGTTCTCTTTGTATCTTTTTCCTTTCGCACATTAGCTTTTTTGTAAAGTCTTTTGTTTCTTTCGACCCCCCCCTTCCCCTCTCCGTATTGATCTACTGTGCACATGATGGTGCCAAGCATCCTCCACACACACACACACACACACACACACACACACACACACACACTCTCTCTGTCTCTCAAAGAGGGTTCTGTCAGTCTGGTCACTCACTCAGAGCTGGGTGGGTATTGGCATCAGAGAGAAAATAAAGCAATACCTATCAATGTTCTCCTCGTTCCTATTTTGTTTAATCCAGAGCACATGGGTCCAACAAAGTGCGCTGGTACCACAGTGAGCTACGCCCCTGTTGGCTAAGAAAATAAATCCACCAGCAGCTGTGAGCTCGTAACATCTACATGAGTTTACAAACCAGGATCTAAAGTCACACATAGCACATCCATTTTGATCAAAACCAAACATTTATTCTCACGTTATATATGTACAGTGCATACATGTATTAAAAAATTAGTTGGCATTTACATGTTATACATGGCTTCATCTAATCCTTCCTAAAGTATGTGATGAAAAGAGCAAGTTTTTATTTATATTTTTACATCTAACTGTAGCTTTTTAACAATGTAAATAGTCCATTTGGGAAAATGGCCACTACTGTCTTGTTAGGATAGATTTGATGTCTTATTATTTACAGGTTGGGTAGAGTGTGTGTAGTCTTTGGACCAGAGTGGATTGCAGATCCTCCAGAAGGAGAGGGGAATGCATGCACTGACTTTGCCCACTGTGGGTCTCTGTCTCTGGGCACTGTAGATCCAGGATAGCCCCTCCCAAGAGTAGCCTGTGGAAATCTTCCCTCTCCATGAGCTGCTCCATGTTCTGGAGGAAGAAACCTTCACAGAACGTTTGCAGCTCTGATGCCCCATGCTCCTACACACACACACACACACACACACACACACACACACACAAAATGATTTACAATTATACAGTAATTCTTTAATCGCACCAAATTATTTATTAAGCGATAGTTATCCTGGGTAAATCATCTAGGTGTTAATACTGCAGGTGCAGTCCTACCTTGGCGGTCTGATAGATACTGACAACGTTGTTCACACTCAGACCGTGGGAGAGCTGGATCTCACAGCACCTCTCCAGCGCCCTCAACTGGAAGAAGCAAGCTAGTGGCAGCAGCTATGGGAGCAGCAGAAAATGCTGTTAGTTTCCGGTTCAATAGATGCCGTGTGGGGTATTAAACAAGTCATCTCCACTGCGTTACCTGGAAGGCCTCGGAGAGAGCCAGAGTCACCCCCTCGGTTCCGCCACAGTACAGAGATTTCATCATCAGCTGGAAAGACAATCTATATGGTAAGTACAGTGGGAAGTGTACAAAGCGCAGTAGCCATGCACTGCATATTCACCCCTCCATTGCTGCCTACCTGGTGGTTAAAACTAGAAACTGTCCAACCCTTGTGAAGGTGTTGGACGTATCGTTGAAGTAGGAGCCCTCACCTGGAACGTGTCGTAGGTGATGTGACTGATGTGAATAGTTGCCTTGTCAGGGGAACCCGCCAACAGGGATCGAAACCTTGTCAGAAACGGTAGGGATACACATTTTAGAGGCACTCAAATGGCGACTGTCACGTCCGACGTCTCACTGCCTTTTTTTCAAAATAAGACTCTAAAAGTCCAGCGTACTTGTCTGAGGCCGAAACCAGCAGCACTCGGTGGGCATGGAACAGGCGGCCCTCCACAACCACCGTCACGTCGGACATCTCCTCGTTGTTCAGGAAATGAGCGTCTGTGGGCGGGCGGGCAGACGTGAGCCAGGAACAGACCAACGGTCAACGGCCGGGAAAAGCCACGTCACGCATGCAACAGAAACCAGCCTACGGTACCTAGCTGTGTGGCGTTGTCCGAGGGTGGGACGGCAGGGACGGGGGCAGGACCATAGCAGTGGGACAACACGGAGGCCAGCCTTTTGGTTATCACGTAGTCCTGGAGGACGGACAAAACACCACCGCTCAGACTCAACGGGCAAGGACGATTTCCAAGGCGTTTATGCCACCCTCTTCGTGGACGAGGTGAGATGCGATGAAGAGCCCTAAAGGGTCATAGGGGGTCGTTGTTACCGTACCTTGCTGGTGGTGAGCATGGTGAACATGAGGGGTAGGCCTGGGGAGACCAGCTCCGAGCAGTAGTCCTCCTGCCTGATGGGGGGGAACTCCGCCAGGAGAGAGACGGTCACCTCGTCCCTGGACAGCTGCTGGGCTCTCTGGAGAGACTCCAGCCACACGTGAAGCCTCCAGGGCACCCCTGAACGCAACAAGGAGAGAAGGCTGTTTAGACATGACAAATTACAGCACTGGAATCCATGAACGCCCACTGTATATGCTCTCTAGACTTGGCGGGAACTACTTTAATTCCTGAAAGTGAAATGACTTATCGGCCAGCAAACCTACCCATAGCTTTGAGCTCCATGGTGACGTCCAGGTAGCCGTGCTCGGCACTGTAGTAGGCAGCCTGTTGGAGGGCCCTGGTCCTGGCCTTACACAGGCTGGGTATGGGGCTCAGAGGACCGGGGCTGGACCCAGAGATAGAGGCACGGTCCTCCTCCACCCCCTCTGCCAGCATCTCCTCCAGGGAGAGGATGTCCTCCTTCCTCTGTCGGGGCTGGCTCACCAGCCTCCTCAGGACATTCCTGGGGCACAAATAAAACAGGTAGAGGACTAAGCGCAGGACACTGCATCTCTGTAGAATCCACGTTCATTCAATTGAAAATAACATACATTTAAACAAATGTGTTGAGCCCAAAAGTCTGCCTCCCTGCACTACCTGTGTCCATGGGCGGCGGCGTAGCTGAAGCAGTTCATGTCCTCGTACGGGGGTGAGGTCAGAGTGTTCCCGCCGTGCACTCTGAGCAGAGGGTCTGCTCCATGGGCCAACAGCAGGCTCACCATCTCGTAGTCCCCTGCAAAGAGAGAGCAGGCAGAAGAGTCAGCCTCTCTGTGTGTGTGTGTGTGTGTGTGTGTGTGTGTGTGTGTGTGCATGCCTACCTGCAGCGGAGGCCAGCTGCAGGGCGGTCTCGGCGCAGCCGTCCTGACCGTCCATCGAGGCCGTGCCCTCCACGTCCGCCCCCGCCTCCAGCAGCAGCTGCAACACAGCAAGGAGAGGAACGCTTACTTTAAAGGTTGAGTTCCAACTGAGCAGGGGCTGTGGTTGTCAATGGCAGGCTGTGTGCAGAGCTGGACTGGGGCACTGTGCTGTGTGTGCCAGTCGGTGTGGGCTAACCTGAGCCACAGCCAGGTGTCCATGGAGCACTGCAAAGGTGAGGGCTACCCAGCGACGGCTGCCCGGGTGGACACAGGGGTGTCTAGGAGAGCAGGCTGGGACCTGAGACACACACACACACACACACACACACACACACACACATACACACATACACACACACGCACAGTACAGTATCAGTCAAAAACTATTTGATATGTTGCGGCACTAAATTCACAGCAGTTAGGGTCACAGCCTATGTAATAGAGGGGTTCACCTGTAGATCCAGGTTGCCTCCGGCGTCGATGAGGATCTGGACTAGCGCTTCATCTCCAGCTGAGCAGGCGTACATTAAGGGAGACATGCCCTGCACCACAGATCAGACAAGTCCCTTTAGCATACGGCCCTAACCTAATGGCTAGAGGACAAAGTACCTCAGGCTCTCCTGCTGTCTCTACCTGGTCGTCCATAGTGTCGATCCCTCCAGCCCCCAGCAGCTTGGTGGCCTGGGGGACCAGGTCTGCCCGGCCACAGGCCAACATCCGGAAGCCCAGGTCCAGGTGAAACTTTGCCGTGGCCGCCCCAGTGTCCAGGCGCCGGATCGACTGGAAGCAACACTCAGGCCTTCCAGGAAGGAGACGAAGGCAAAAGTTAGATTTAGAGTTAGTTAGTTAGAGTTCGATTTTAGAGTTAGTTTTACTTCTTCATTCATACCAGTGCACTAGCATAAACGCAATACATGTAGCGTTGAATATAACTGTTTGAATAAATAGATCCATCATTCAATTTGTTTGTGTTTTGTTAGTTGGCTATGTGATCGGCGGCGCCCTCCCACCTCAGCTGTCTGGGCTCGCAGTCCAATCCGGGGAGGAGCAGTCTGGCCGCCTGTCGGACATCGTCGCCGTCCACCAATAGGCCGCGTCGGTGCTGGGCGTGCACCATGGCAACCCTGATCCAGTCCATCAGAGGGGGGAGCAGCAGGAAGGGCCTGGGGCAGGACGACACGGGCTGTCACTTAACCACTCCGCCACACACACAGACAGTCTCACACACACACACACACACACACACACAGACACACATACATACACACATACACACACACACACACACACACACACAGAGAGAGAGCTCGGACCGACAGGACACTGAACAGTTAAAGAGCCACGGTACTGTAATTGATAGAGGGAGAGTATCACTTTTTATCCTGCTGCTAGTTAACTATTTAGAGGGCCGTCCTTACCTCTCTCGGCTGAGGCTCAACCGAGCCGGCGTCAGGTTGGGGTTCTCCTGACATTCCATCTGGTGGCTGGACAGGAAGTAGTAGAGCGTATGCAGAGCGTCCGGCGTCCAGGACAACGGCTGCTGATTGGCCGGGCGGGCAGGGCTGTGGGAGGGGCTCCCGGCACGCAGGCGTTGCATGTGGTGCATGGCGCGTGACACCAGATCGCCTGGGTAGACACCAACGCAGTACGATTACACTCATATTAGATACGGTTATAGATGTAGTCTCCTTCTATAACAAGTCATATCAGCTTCATACTGGGGGAGGGTACACTGTAGAATAGGTGGGAGCTTAGCGTGGCAAATCTACGGCCCACTGTTTAACAATGTACAGAGAGCTGCATGTTAAAAGCACTCTGTTTGTCTTTGAACAAGTGTTTTATTGTACGCGCATGGGGGAGAGAGGGGGTGTTGTATCTGTGGCACCTTGTATGCCGTGTGAAGGTGCCCTTTGTTTGGCTGGGGTACAATTGCTGGCCTGTTAGATAACTCAGGGGACCTGCCACCGTAATGATCGGGCCCATGGGAGAACCACAGGGTCAAGGTTTGAACTAAAGCGCGCGCGCGCGCACGCACGCACGCTCGCGCGCGCACACACACACACACACACACACACACACACACACACACACACACACACACACACACACACACACAGTAGCTGACTGTGGCAGCTCTCCACAACCAACAGTAGGGCACGTTGACTCACTGAGCTCTGCCATGCTTCCCACAGAGGTGGCCAAGAGAGCCTGTTCCAGGCTGTGGAGCTCCAGCTGGACAAGTACCTCCTCCCTGCTCTCCACTGGCTCCTCGGGGGCCTCCGTGTAGGGGCCGACATGAGCTGGCAAGGATAGCTCACCTGGGTTTAGAAAATAATAATAATCTTTAGTTGTATAGCACATTTCATACAACAAGGGCAGCTCATTTTGCTTTACATGATAAAGAATAAAAACAACACAACTATGATTAAAAGTAGTGAAATAACAATGTATTTGTAAAACAACAAAACAGATTAAAACATTTTGCTACTCTCTTTCCCTGTAAATATGTTTTTCTGATAAGATTTGTATGTGATTCAAAACTAAGCAAGAGTCAAGAATTACTCCTAGGTTGCGGACCTCACTGGTGCACTGTAACTTTAAGAGGCCCAACCTTGCAATAATGGAAGTACCTCCGTTTTATCATTTCATTTAATAAAGTTCTGAGACAAGATGTAATGCTGGTAAGACAATTTGTTAGAGGGGAGAGACAAACAAAATCACACAGATAGAGGGAGAATAGGTTGAACAGTTGGAATTGTAGGACTCGTGAACTACTGGAAGGGATTGTTCATGAAGCAGCAGAGCAGGATGGTGTCTTTGATGGGACAGAGGCCCTGTTTGGATAGATTTAAACAGCCACTTTCCCCTGGCAGCAGGACTCTAGCTACAGTGTAGGACGAGCTGAAGCCACAAAGCCAGCCATCCGTTCATGATGCGATGAACACACCCTCCTCCAAAACCCACCAGGCCAGAAACACACACACACACACACACACACACACACACACACACACACACACACACACACACAGAGAGAGAGAGAGAGAGAGAGACAATTCAAAGCCATTGTGAAAGCATGAAAGAAGTATTTGCTGACTCTCTCTCCTTTTACACAATGGAAACAGCTTTCTCTAGCAGGCACTTTTACAAAAGCCAAGCCAAGGTTGGAGGGGTATGTGTGCAGCTTCTCTGTTGGGGGGGTGGGGGCTGAGAGGGGGACACACATCGGATGGGGATCTTAAACTGCTGTCCTTAAAGGAAGACTGGAGACACACACACACACACACACACACACACACACGCACACGCACACGCACACGCACACGCACACACACCCACCCCACCCCTCAGACCACTCTCCCAACACTGGCAGCCCCTGAAGCCGACGGTGCGTCACCCCCGCGGCCCTGCAGAGCGCCCAGCCTCAGCCCCACCAGGCTTCCTGCTCTCTCACACCCACCAGACAGACAGAAATAACCCTATTCTGATGCCCCACTCTGTGTGAATGCTCATGCTTGTGTTGGTGCTATTTGCACGCGCCGCCTTTTCCTCTGGCCTGTCAGTCACCTAGGTCACCTCGTGGTTACGCTGCCGAGGCCCACTTAAGCTCACGAACACTTCCCTTGGACCCAGAGCCGGCAAACTCATGTTGCTGCAAGCACAGGCCCGGGCGACGTTGGGCGAACACTGAAAGGTATTCTACAAACAGTCTGAAAGGACTCTTTTTCTCGTCCAGCACTAACAAGACACAAGTGTTACTACATAATTGGTATTGATTACCAGGCCCTGTTGGTACCATTCATGGCGTCGGGCCGGACACAACAACAGGGCCGTCTGTGGGGCGGACAAAGGACAACGGGCTGTTCTCTAAGCCCTACCTGTGTGCCGTGGGGGCGCTGTCTCCCTCGGTCTCTGTGGGCTCCGCTGCCACGCTTACTTCCATAATCACAGGTGATTAAGTCATTTCCTTTGACTCTAGGGGCCTGCTTGTGTGGCGCATTGAAAACAGAGGCCGTGTCTTGTGAGAGTGTGGGGGTTTTGTGTGTGTTTGTGTGTGTGTGTGTGTGGGGGGGGGGGGGGGGGGGGGGGGGGGTGTATGAACACAGAGGTATAGTCACCCACAAAGCCATAACTGTTTGGTCAAATTGCAGTCTTGGTCAGAACAACTGATTTCCATATACCATACCTAAAGCAATGTATTCGTTGCTGTATTTCTTTCTTAGATTATTTAGTACATGGATAATCATGGTGTTCTTTTTCCACTTTCTTCTTTTTTATAAAAAAGTCTTTCCTGATACAAGCTTTAACCCTAACACAATCTAATCAAGGCAACATATTTAAACTCCCTGAACTTGCCAATCGGTGAAAATTAAATGAAAGTGATTGGGAGAGAATGAAAAAGTGAATGAACGGATGCCATGGCAGGAGGCAAAGGCACAGGCCTCAGCATGGAGGTGTGGAACCTTGACCCCTTGGCCCTGCCAGTCATGAAGCGCCACCCTCCATTGCCGTTGCCACCATTTGTCCTGTCTTAGCTGACCCTTGACCCCAGCATTCCTGTATGGGTTGAGTGAGCAGTCTGAAAGCTGGAAGAAAGCTCTGTGTCACAGCTCATCTCCCACCACACAGAATGATGATACGCCAGGGTAAAGCAGCGATAATGCTGGGCTCAGTTCCACTCCCTATTCATTTAATGAAATATCCATCTGGCCTTAGAGTAAAACTGTAACACAGATCAGGAATCTTTTTTCCACCAAAGTGGATATCAAGACTTTGCTACTGCAAGTTTTTCTCACAGAAATGCAAACCCTGTGGAACCCATTTCCTGCTGCTGAGAAGGGTAAGGGCCAGGTCAGAGGCATAATCTAATGATAGAATAATCAGGATGGAATCCTTCATCAGACTTTAACAACCTTCTGATGAAATATGTCGCTCCACCTCATCAGTCATTTCTTGTGGCTTGCTCTACAAACACCATAATTCACAGTGGCTGTAAATCTATCGCCCTTTCGCAAGGCCAGCAGGGATATTTTCATCCTCCCTGGTAGTGTTACAGAACCCAAACACGCTACGGTCTTACATTCGAACCCACAAATGATTCCAGCACCATATTTTTCAGAAATGCGCCTATGGTCGAGTTCTACTATCCCTCGGCTAACAAGTGTTTCCAATTTCCATTTCCTGAAGTTCACTTCCATGTCAAAGCAAAGGTCAGGCCACAATGACCTTGGAGCCATTTCAGGCACCTGGCACATCTCTGGTCTGCACCCGCGGTATAGCAGGGAGCACGTTAGATAAACCCTTTGTGGTTTCTAAACCAACCTTTCCCAGCGGTCAAGTTCACGTAGCGCCTGTGTCCACAGTGGCCTCTGGGATCCTGCTCCCCCTTCTCTCCCACTCAGTCCACAGGTTTACCAGATTACGCTGCAATAACAGGGTTTCCGCCAAGTCCAGGCAGGGGTTTGGAAGTAGAACGCCACATAGAAAGTCTCACGCATACTAGTGACCACTGGCAGAGTCACCACCGACATGGAATGACCAGTTCCCTCATTAAAGAGGGGATCCTATAGAAAGATTAAAAGGGAAGGCTCAAAGAATAATGGACGTAATATCCCCAGAACTTGATCTCCCATGACAGACGAGACCATAGGATACTGGGGCAGTAAAAACTGGACTTGCGATCCAAGAAGATGATGATAATTCAGGCTGTGACTATAGGCAGAGAGACCGGCGAGTGAGGGCATCGTGTCGGAGAGGAAGCCTTATCTTAGGTTTCACTGTGGGGGATTAGCCCCTGTCGGGGAACAGACTGGAACTGTCCACGGGCTGATAGTAAAATAATGTCACCGAAATCTGAACTGAGGGAAGGAGAATATCTGTGCGAGTACGTGTGGGTGTGTGTGTGAGAGAGATAAGAGAGAAGTAGTGGAGGGGGAAGGGGTACGGGAAACCATTGACCATAATATGTGGCCACGGCAACCGTCAACACTAAACCTAGCTCTTTTCCCACAGGGCCCCTGGCTCACCAACACCTAGTCTGTGTTTTGTTAGCAGGTTAGCCCTAGCCCAGGGCTCCATAAACCTCTGGCCAATCAGGAGGCAGACCTGGGGCCCCATGGTGTCTGCTGGTCGGCCAGTCCTCTCCTGCTGTGTCAGGGTGGGTGTTAACGAGGTGTTGCGCCAAGCTGCAGAGGTGCCACACTCTGCCCGGTGGTTAGACATGGCTGGGAACCAGTGGTTTTTAGTTGTGACACAAATTCCAATGAAGTGGCAGTGGTGGTAAGAAGCATGGGCACTAAACATGTCTCCCAGCTGTAGGTGTTTCTGTAATCAGTGCCATGTGTCCCTTGTTCATGCACGATGTGAAGCATGGCTCTAAATGAACCTGTATTCCCACAGCTTTCCAGCACTGAGCGTGTACATTCTTTTTCTCTCTCTCTCTCTCTCTCTCACACACACACACACACACACACACACACACACACACACACACACACACACACACACACAGAACAGTGGCTTACCAGAGGCGCACCTGGTAATGTCATTAACTTACTGAGAGATGCGACCATCTTGACCTCCATAAAAATCCACTGCCATAAATAATCATAGGCTAGGGATAGATTTTAGGATAATAGTGTCATCGTGTCTTTATAATACAATTAACATTGAATGGTCTCAATAAATGAAGGTGCCTATTCAATATCAAAAGGAATGACATCACTAATAATCAGTGAACCATATGTTATCTATCATGACAGTGCTGGTCCCATTTCACCCTAACAACTGTGGATAACACACCAAAAGCAGGGAATTGATCACGGTTTCAACTGTAATCTACCACCCTCTTAACAATGGGATGATACATGCCCTCAACATACAGGTCCACACACTAAACTTTGACTAAAAGAGATAGCACACCAGAGTAGGGGAGAGAAGCACACTAAGGCCTATGTGAGGGCTGGTTTACAAGCTTGAATGACATGACAGAGTGGAAGTATTGTTTTCATCCTGTAGAGGTTGCATAATCACCCTGTCTGTCAGTCTGTCTGACTGGAAAGAGAGGGAAAACACAGGAAAGTGTCTTGTGTTCATTCAACAGTGGATACAGATTTGGGTCACAAAATTTGGACAGTTACACAGTTGCACACATTTGTGCTGATGTTCAAGCAATAGGCAAACTCACCGTTACTATTTTTGCCACATATCAGATGTTCATAGCTCTGCAGTAACCCCCAGAGTTCAGTGTCATTGTTCACGACCCTTTCCAACAGCTCAGCGTCCACCTGATAAGAGTTGAACCTGGCATTGTCACTTTCTTCATGCGCTCTCAGCTGCACCGCAAAGACACGCGCACGTGAACACACGACTTCGGCCAAACTTTCCACACAAGCAGTCAAGGAGATAGCAGCGTACTCGTGCACGCGTACGGACACGCGGGAGTCTACCATCCATCTGAAAAAGCGGCCAACTGAGAGGCTCAGCCCGCTGCGCGCAGATTTGCCCCGCTTGCGCAAGTTGTCCTCCGAGTTCATGCAATGGAGAGAGATGGCCCTTACAGTGGCAGACATGCATTTCTCCGCAAGCCCCCAGCTCAGTACAAGTCTGACAGCACTCTGTACTTCGAAACGAGTGCACCGTCGGTGTAGCCCGCTCAGTCGCTGTGTCTCCCGGGCTATGCGAGCCAGAACCCTCCGCAGTTGTACCGATAGTTTGTGGAGAGCGTCTTGTGTAAAAGAGGAGTCAACCCCACCAACCTTGCGCAGGACATCCCGAAGTTCATGGTCTGTCCAAGGGTACTCTTCCAGCTCTGGTAAACGAGGACATTTAGAGAGGATGTCCTCCGAATCTTCTGGCACCGTACTCACTGTGTCCCAGCTGCCATTCCTGCTGGTGAGAGATCCTGCATGTTGCCACCATGTCCCCCTCTGAGGGGAGTTTAATTGGGATTGAGAGTGTTGGGACTTTGAGGAAGAGAAGCTCAGGGAATTACAATATTCCGATGCCCCATAACCTGAGTCCAGACTGAGATCCTCTAGGGTCTTGACTACGCTGCTCGTCGCTGACATCGTAATTTAAGGTAACCAAGGTTCCAAAAAGACGCACTTGTGAATTTATGCACAGTGGCAAACTGTGAATTAGCCTGTGGCATGCCAAAGTACAATCTAGATAATATAACAATCTACCGAGCCAACGTTTCTGTACCTGTAAATTCACTGTGCTCCGAAGTTTGTGTCGTGCCAAATATAACCACAATTGGAGAGCGTTACTTTCAGCGCACCAATCGTGTGTCAGTACTTAAAGAACCAATCAGAGCTAACCAGCAAAGAAAGGATTCAGGCCAAACTCATGGCGACATGCAATTTGCGTCTACCTTACAGCGCCATCGCATGGTGCTGGGTAAGCCCAGAGTCCAGACCAATTTAACCCTCATCCTATCCGCTGGGGTCCCCGCAGACCCCAGAGCTTTACCTTTAGTCATATCTCACAGGCGCTTTATTCGATATTTTTCATGACTTTGTCAATCAAGTTGTTCCTAATGACGTCAATTAATGGTTTTCTGCTTGTTTTAATTCGTGCTTTTTAAAAATACTAATGTATTGGGGTCCCGGGGGACCCCAGTCAAAAGCACCAAATTCTGCCTATGCAGTTTTAATAAATAGAACTATCAGGTTAGATAGAACCTTTTTCAGATTGCATTAGTTACATAACTAATATGGTTTTGAGAAGAAATAAGTTAAAATGTTGCTGTGATGGTGGTTTCTTGCAGTAGTTAATAGTAGTAGTACTAGCAGTAGTTTATGCAGTAGGTTATTCGATAGTCCTTGTATGCTAAAAAGGCTGGTAGGATGAGGTTTAAATCTAATGATATTGGATGTTGACATACACATTAAGTATAATATAACTAATGGACTATGCTATGTGACACTGACAATGGATGCAAAGAAAGAACGACACAGAATCCGATATTTTATAAAGATGTATTATCCAGGCCTTGAACAGTCTCTGGGTTCATAGCATTCACTATTCATTACCAAAACTGTTCCGGCTCTAAGGCTCCTTACAAAGGAAAGAGTGTACATAAGTCAACAAGTTCCTGCACTATAGGCCAAGGGATAAACTAGAGCTAAACATGACATTCTCAATAGCTAAAACATACTACAGGTCAGAACGCTGTATTGAGTGGTACTGATGGCATTGCAGCCCTTCCCATGTGTTCTGTGTATTATTAGCAGCCTACCTCATAATTCACGGGCACGAATAAACGGACACCAGGTCACTCTGTAGCCGTGTATTGTATGCTGCTTTCCTACAAAAATATTAGAATCCACAAAGCACAGCTTTAAATTACATCAGTTTGCTAATTTTCTAGGCACCTAGACGTTTTAAACGGCTCTAAGGTCGACTAGGTCTATTTCTATGGGGCTATTTCTAACATGTTGACAAATACATGCTTAAATGTAAAGCTCCACTAGATGTCAGTAGTGCACCATTAGCATACCTTCACTTAACAAGGAACCTTCACATAACTATTTCCCTAGTCCTCTAATTAAAAAAGGATCCTGTCTTCAACGGGATCTTGGTGAAATAGTTTTAGAAAGCCGGGATTTAGTTTGCATTTAGTAATCAAGATGAAACAGACAAACAGAAAAAACGGACATATTTACAGTTACTGTAATGTAAAACATTTGCAAGTATTTCTGCTTATTAAAAATGTAAGGTGTAGGCCTGATTGTTCTAAGGGGCCGTTTTAATAACTTGTTTTTACTAGAAAACAAGACCTGAAGCCGACCTACCACACAAGCTAGTTGGGAGTCTCTAAAAGTAGTGTTTTAAAAGAGGTTTTTGCAACTGTTTACAATCGTAACTTTAGTGAGCCAGCTCACTTTGGCAACTTATATCATGGACACTTGTTTTATGTATTATTTTTTCCAAACATATTTCCATCATTAATGTTTAAGTGTCAAACCATCTCAGTAGTATGCAGAATATTGGCAGAAGTGAAGCAGATTGTTATAAGGCATTCCTTATTACACCTAGAACTGGTACCAAAAATAAAAACGATCTACTAGCAGACATTTAGCTTTTCTTATTAAACTATTGTTCATTGCAAAACTATTACCAAAAGGGAATAAAGTTATTTTCACCGTAAAGTGTATGCATACCATGTACTAACGTTTTATCTAACGTTGTCTATAACCTACACAACGAATATTTTTCTCACATTCCAAGTCATATCTGCAATGGCTATCATTAAAACCACACAAGCACTAAATGTAGCAGGCTGTCTTACTCTTGATTCTTGAAGTTAGTTAATGGAAGCAGCCAATGGCCAATGGCAGTGTGTGTTCAGCCTGCCCTCCTATGTCTCCTCTGGACCTCCAGGATCTGACTGAGACCTGTTACCAAGCAGACTGGAGGCCTGCGCTAGTATCTGAGCCACTTGACTGTCTACAGCTGTATCTCCCGGGGACGTGTTCTCCGACTGGGCCAGTCTACAAGGCCGCAGGGCAGCATGTACAACGGGTGCAGACTGAGTCCTGGGGACCCTGCTTGGGGTCCGGGCAGGGCTGATGGCTGAAGGGGCCGTCCCATTCTGATTGTCTGGAGGCTGTTCTGGCAGTGCGTCTGTGCTCTTTGTCACTAGAACCGCTGGCATTAGGAGACCCGCGGCCCTCGGCTGTTTGTGGTCTGGGGAGTGTGTGGCAGGGCGCACGTGTCCCTGTAGGACAGCAGCTTCTCCCCTGCCCGGGGGCTGGTAAGGGGGAGGCCCTGCCTGTGGAGACCCATGCGGGGTGAGGGGTGCCTGCCTGTGGATGATGATGGGCTCGGGAGAAGGCAGAGGGGGGTCGTTCTCATCCAGGGCCTCCATGTCCTTGCGGTCCTTGGTGGGGCTCTGGTCGGGGGATATGGAGTCCGGCTGGTGGGCGATGATGTGGAGGCTCAGGGCCGCGGCGGGCCGGCCGCTGGCTGAGGCGGGGTTCACTCTGGGGGGCTTGGGTGGACTCTGCAGCAGCGGCAGCTCCACCCCAAGGGGCCTACGATGCATCTCCTCCGGCTTGCCTGCGAGGATCACACAAGGAACAGCATCGTTAAGGAAGCACTCGGAATGGTTCCCGACTCGCGCTAACCTTAACGTTTCATAAACACAACGTGAGACTGAGAAAGAGAGAGAGAGAGAGAGAGTTGGACCTGGAGGCGGCAGGTCCAGCTTCATCTTGCGGAGCTCGGCCATGGAGGCCTTCAGCTGCTCTACGACCACTTCATCGCTGTGGAGGAAGGTGTGGCCGATCCTCTCCTGTAGGAACTCTCTCAGCTCCTCCAGAGACATCTTCAGTAGACGCTCTGAAACAGACACACACAGACACACACACACACACACAGACACACACACACACACACACACACACACACACACACGTCCACACCAAAACCAAAGATTACATCGACCTATTACAGGTGGCATATAACAGTACACAATTGCTGCATTTGACTTGTAAGGGAGGTTTTGTGAGATCTGTCTTACTCTTGTGAATCTTGAGGATGGTGTACGACATAGCAGTGAGGATCCTCTCCCCCTCCATGATGAAGATGTCCCACAGGCGCAGAGTCAGGGTAAACGGGGTCTGTCGGCAGGGCCACAAACCAAACAAGGCTCAGGACGTAGTACGTTTTACGAACGAAATCCATCTCTGAGCCGTTGTCTACGTATCAGTAAACGATGTGGATGTGTTTGTGCCAACGGCATCTCTCAGGTTTTCCACTTGGAGCCTGGGGTTTGGCTTGCTGATCTCTTAGCCCACAGTCCCCGCTCTGAGGCCCCACCCCGCAGCAGGGAGAAGGGCTGACAGCAGCAAGCCACTGCCTGACCACCGGAGCCACAGTGCACTGAGTATGCACTGAGTAAACGAACACTACTTTGGGGTAGCGAGACTCGCAGATAGCCCAGCCGTATTCAGCGGGCGCTTGTAAAAATGTTAAGTGCCATGAATCATTTGCGCCAGCTCAAATGCAGGAACCAAAGCGTGTGAAACAGACCCGAAAAACGCTCTTTTTAAACAGGCTTCTCACCCTGTCAATGAAGCACTGCAGGAACCATTTAGTAGTGTAAATCCCTGTAGACATCTGCTCCCTGTCCTAGAGAGAGGAAGAGGGAGAGAGAGAGAGAGAGAGAGAGAGAGAGAGAGAGAGAGAGAGAGAGGGAGAACGGTAATTGCAACTGCAATCGTTCCAACTTGTTCAGCCAAGTGATGAAACAACATGAACCAGTTATGGAATAATTGAAACCGTGATCTCACCAGATGTTTCTTCAGCTTGGGCAGGAGTTTGGAAATAATCTGGTCGTGGTGTGCTTGGAACCGCTGGAGCTTGGGAAAACCCGGGACAAAGAAACCTAGGGGAGATCAACAGAGTATACAGTGGGCCGTGTCTTCACCTTGAGTGAAAAACCACAACACACAGTATAGAGTGGATTCCCATCCAAAAGCCACTCTCTAATTGGTCAGCTCACCGTGCATGCCGTGCTTCCGATTGGTCAGCAGCTGTGACAGCGCCCAGAAGGCGTCCTCCTCGTTCATGTACATGAGGAGAAGGGCTGCAATCTGACTCATACCCTGGCAGTAGTTTACCTCCTGGAAAGGGCAAAGGTCAAATGTTTAGGGTCAGAAAGGAACCAAAAAAGAAACAAGGATTATATCTTTATTAAATACATTACACCCCTGAAAGGGACCCAAACAAACAAATCATTATTAAACCCATGCTGTTCAAACAACCATTTGAATGACATCCTCAAAACTACAACCCCCTACTACAATGATCACATCATTATTAAACCCATGCTGTTCAAACAACCATTTGAAGTACACCCCTAAAACTACAACACCCTCCCTTTTTATACTCCAAGCAGACTCATGCGAATACATCCTGTAGTTCCTGTTTGACCCATAGACTGTGACTAAAACAAGGTTACACCTTCATGTTGACAAGGTGTTTACTGGAGGGAGATGGTCTGTCTACTCACCGCGTTGTAGACGGAGTAGGCAGACAGGACATTGAACAGAGAGCGCTGCCTGTGTGGTACATTGGGATGTACATTAGTGTTGGAACACAATGCGTTAGCAGTTAGCACATATGTCCGCCCTGTCTATACACACATTTAAAGTTATCACAGACTCCCTAGGAGTTCACACACGTGCAGCTGTTTTCCGAAAAAGGGTCATCTTGGCTCAGAGAAACCCGGGCAAAGTACAGCCTGACGTCAAAAGATCTCCACAGTGTACAGCATGCTCTACGTTTAGAAGAAAGCTTTCTCCTGCCTCGAAAAAAAAAGGGCTTCCTTTTTTGGGGGGCGCAAAAATGCTGTCTCCCTTTAAATCTTGAGGGGTTTTGTGCAGTGAGAGCGTTTGGTAAATTTGCAAGACTTTCCATTGCCCTCTCCAGAGTCGGCATGTGGCTCATAAAACGGTGGGTGACATCGCAGCGTTTTTGGCCTGCTTTCCTAACAGACGCCAAGCTCTTTCCCAGGCGTGACTCAATGTACTGACACACAGAGAGGGGTCTGTGGAGGTGTCGCCTGACTCGGGAACGGGCTGGGACCACAGCCAGGCCGGGCCAGGGGAAATGTGAAACTCACTTGACTCCAAAGCGGTCCATGAACATGATATGATTCCGGAAGGTCCTGTTGATGTCCAGGTCGATCTGTTTGATCTCCGACGAGTACAGCATGGCTTGCTCCTTCATTTTCTGATGGGAGAGAAAAGGGGAAAGGGATTGAGTTCCAACACATGGAGTTGTTAGCTTGGTATTATGAGGGATCCTGTTTTCAAAGAAGTGAACTGAATCACCGTCTAAACCCCTGGTGTGTTTGTGATTCCACAGTGTGTCTCCATTGCATGGCCATCTGCTTGTTTTCATCTCACTAACCTAAAGTAATCCCTTCTGGTTTAGGAAAAGCACTGGACAATCTATATTTCATTGTAATCCTGCTAAGGGTGGTGGTATGGACGGGGGCACGAGAGTGTGTGTGTGTGTGTGTGTGTGTGTGTGTGTGTGTGGCACACTCTGCCACGCTGTGTTGAGACCCCTGTGTGACTTGAGCACCAGGGCAGCATCTGGTTTAGGGAGGTCTTTACACATTCAAATCCAGCTTGGGCATTAGCCACCACTATGTGTGGCCATTAAGTCACCACTCTTGCTCAGTTGAGTGTTGTCACATAATCACCGCGGCCCCCATGCATAGGGGGACCACACTGAAGCACAAACCCCAGCGTAGCTCCCCGGTACCTCGTATTTGCCTGGGTTCTCCGTCTTTATCCTCTCCACGTCCAGCATCAGGGCCCAGGCCTGGCCTCGCAGCTGCAGGGGAAGGCCCTTGTACACCCGCTTCACCATCTGACAGACCAGAGGGGAGACATGAAACAGGGCTGCCGGAGGTGGAACAGTGGGGGAACAGAGGGGGATCAATAGCAGGGCTGTAGGCCAGGAGCCCTACTCACTAGATCGCTGTGTCTGTACTTGTCCCATTTCTTCAGCATCTTGAGCCACTTCTCCACCCTCTCTATCTCCAACTGCTTGCGCTGTGCGGGAGGGAGACAAGAGGTCATTCACTTTGGTGAGCAGAGCACTGTGTCGAGCGGGCATGAGAATCTCATGATGAGATTCCTATTAAAATGTGTTTTAATCGGTTGTAAAGCACAGGCACATGCCAGAGGTAGCAGAGCGTCGCAGATACACCCCAGACCCCCCCCCCCCCCACACACACACACACACACACACACACACAAATCAGAGCTAAAGTTCAGATGTGCTCTCTCCATCTCCATCCTACAGTATAGACACGCTCCAGAACACTTCTACCCTGCTCGCTCTCCCTTACCTTCTCCTCTTGGGCACTTGGGGTTGGTAGGTCCTGCTCACTGAGAAGAAAAGGAAGAGAGACAGACCATCAGGTCAGAGCTTTGGAAACCAGCAGTTAGCCTGCCGATGTCTCCGTCACGGTGCGGTGTCGTACACACACTTACTGCATGAAGCCGAAGCGGTCGGTGACCCTGTAGATGCTGTAGTCTGCATCCTCCCAGGGGTCGATGTGCACCCCCTCCTGTCGGCCCTGCAGAGGGAAACACCCAGCCGCCCGCACCGCGTCAACATACAGAGACAACACAGGCCGTAGCCATCTGAACCCTTCAGGGAGGCAGCCAGCCTACGGTCATGACATGCGTTAAAATGGACCCCATAGACACAGGCAACGTGTTGTTTCACAAAACACTTCTGTGCATCACACATCGTTTGGTTAACATCCTATATGTGAAGTGTAGATTAAACCGTCATCCAGCCAATTCAAAAGTGGGCTGTTATTGCTGCGTTGCTCTAGAATGTATCGAAACCATTATAGAGAGGAAATCCACTCAAACCAAGTCCAACGTTCATGCAGCCATGTTGAAGCAGCAGAGCCTATGAGCTAATCGCCAAAAACCCTGCGTTGTCTTCCCCTCTCTAACCCCCCGGCATCTATGAGTGTGTGTCTGCAGGCCTATCAGATTCCCCGTTCAATATTCTGCCCCCATAAACCATGATTGGATCAGCAGCCCTGGCGGAAGGCCCCTTGGGGGCACGGCACACGGTGTCCACCATGTGAAAAATGAGAGGCGTAAAATGAGCTCCTCTCGGCAGAGGCTGTTTTAAGACATGTTTATATTTAAACGGTGAACCAGATAGGAGGCTTTAAATGCGGAGGGAATCTGCTCTTGGAGCATGCCCACTGGCATTTGGAAGCCAGTCTGTGGGCAGTGCGGGCCGTGTTTGTGTCCAGGGTGTCGTGTGTTACGCCGCGTGCTACACTGTAACGTCCTCCTCCCTACACTGTACACGGGCTGGGGTCGATGGCGTCTGCTTAGGCCGTGGGGGTTGGAGAGAGCGTGGAATAAATGCTGACGGAGAAACCCACCGGCTCCCTTTCAGGAACCCCCTCCGAATCAATCACCACGGCCTCTGTCACGGCGGTCGCTATGGCTAGACAAGCAGCCCCACCCCCCCAATCACCCGCGCACACACCCACCCACCCACCCACTGCTGCAGAGACTGCAAAATCTACTGTATACATCAAATTAGCTCTTCTCAGTGGCAGAGATGCTAATAGGGTTGTTTTTTTCACTGGACAGCTAGTTTTTTATATAAAAATATTTCCTGACCCAACCAACAACCAGCTGTAAGTAGTCATGCTATTAATTTGCGTCCACAGCATACACAAACAAGTGCTTCAGCCGACACACACACAAACTGCTGTGGTGTAAATAAACACACATTTGGATTCACATTCTGTTTCTCCCTGTTTTTCGTCTTGGAAGGTCGGTCACGTTTTCTAACAACGCGCTCAATCAAGGGTGAGATGTTCCTCCTAGGTGGACAGATGAACAACACAGGAGAGGCATGACGCGTCTTCTGTAACCACAAAGGATCCACAGTAATAACACGGACGGCGCTCTGCTGAGGTGTCACTCACCGTATCATATTTGAGGATGATGTCGGCCCGTTCCTCTGCCACCAGCGTCTCCAGGTCCTTCTTCATGTCAATATCTGAGAGGGGGACAGTTAGACGTCCGTCAGCCATGTCATAGCCATCGGCCACAGAGGCTCGGGAGTCGGAGACAGATGGAAGTGGGCGGCTGTTGGCTGGTGTAACAAAGGCTGCTTTGAAGCTCACGTAACGGTAGCAGTGTGGAGGAGAATGATTTGACCATTTCAACGTGCAACGCACCAACAGGCTGGTGTTTGCCGCGAGTAAAAAGCTGACTGGCATTCCGTTTCATCAGGCAGACTTCAGTTTCTACTGTCTCTACTGTGTTGTTTGTCGTAAGACAGGACACGTCCGGTGTAAGCCCTCTGGATGTGGTGGTGGACAGAGGCCTCTGCTTGGCAGTGGCTTGGATGTCGTTTGGCCACTTGAGCCCTGTTCATGCAGTTTTATCTAAATGGACTGAAAAGAAAAAGTGCACACTTGCCTTCTCAAAACCTGGTGCAACCGAAACAAACCTAAAGTTTCTCATTTCAATATACTCTGCAGTACTGGTAGCAAATGTTTATCTGAACGTGATTGAACATGTTGACTAGCCAAATATGGGTCATCTGATGAAGGAAAACACTTCAGAGCAGGGTTCAGAGCAGCAGGATTGTGAATCAATGCTAAGGCTGCTGACTCGACAGTAGGAGGAGGATGTGGATCTGTCTGCTATGTGCATCAGTAATATAAGCCCCCTGGGAAACAGCGGGCCTGCCAATATGCAGCCCACAGTGCTCTATTATCACCTAGCATCCCCTCTCCTTCTCCTCCACCACAGCCCATCATGGCCCCCCTTTAGCGGGATCATACTCATTCACACATACACAAATAGACCGGCGATATAGGTGCTAGGAGCTGGGAGCCTTTTGCATTGACACACAAGCACATACAGCCTCGTTCTCTGCCCTGATAATGCCATCAGACATTATAATGTCTCTGGGGGGAGCTTTCACTGGCTCTCCAGGACATGGCTGACCAAAACTCTAGAACACGCTAACAAAGGCCGCGACAATAAACGCCAGAATCACAGACAACGGGATTAGCCAGCCGGCCAGAGGACAACGCACAAGATTCAATCTGTAACTCCATAGACCTGCGTTGGATTTCCGAGCGAACAGACAGGCCAGAGTCGTCCAGACTCACTATGAGACTGGAAGAAAGTAGGCAGGCGAACATTTAACCCTTTGAGTCCCCAAACAACGGCGCGGGGGGGGTATTAGCCGGTGCTAATCCACACTCCCCATAGACAGCGGCACCAGAGCCAGGTCCCCGCCCCCCGCCGCCATAATCTGGCCGCACCGCAGGACACATTAACCATCTGGATTAGGAGGAGCGCCTCTAAAGCGGGATTATGCATGGACGTGTGCCACTCCCGACCAGGGAGCTGGTGGACATCCTGACAACAAAGAACATGCGGTTCCAGCCAGTGTGACGACGGGACAACTGGGCTTGGCCCTGCTGCAGCACAGCCCCCTGCCCTCCCTCCCACGGGCTGCGCAGCAGAGGCGAACGCTTGCCGTGTGATACCCCTCCGATCCACCATGACGGTGGACACACACTGTGGCCGTGCTACAGGGGGTTGGTCTACCTGAGGGGCCATGGCGTGCTGGGCGGTCGCCCTGCCTGGCTGGACGTCTGAATGTGTGTTACCAGGCAGGTTGAATAATTCAGTGAGGCTGAGGATGGAGCCCACAACCCTCCGTCAGACGGTCAGTGGCACAGATCAGCTCAGCCTCAGCAGCAGGAGAGACCCAGCTTTAGCTTTAGTCACACCTACACTGGCCGACAGTGGGCTTTCTGGCCTCTCCTGCTGCTCGAACTTGTAGTCATGCAAACAGTAAGCCTAGCCTTGTTGTCGGGCGCCCATGTGCACAAAGAAGACGAAGAGTACAAGTGTAAGAGCAGGAAACCAGCCTTCTATTGCTGTTACAGAGACCTAAATGTGACATGTTGTTTGAAGCATATGACTGCCTGCAGTCCACTGTTTGAAACCCCACAGGCCTGTGGAGCTCTACTCTAAAATCACACAGGCTTTTTGGGATTGTGGACAGGCCCCCAGCTGGAAGGGCGGAGGCCGGCACTAGGATCCCGCAGAGACTGGAGAGAGGACAGAACAGCCTTAACACCTGCTACGGATCCCTTATGGTTTTGATAAGTAAAGACAGACACAAAAACAGATGGATCAATAGACAACACCCATACACATAGGTACTTACAAATAAACATGTACGTGTGACCATATAGTTTGTCATACATGTGTCATACATACATACATATATGCATGCATGCAAACACACACACACACACACAAACACGCACTTAAGCAGTGCAGTACTACCGTCACATTTGTTTAGGGATCTTATGGTGTGCATGTTACAAATGCTAACATATAGTTCAACAACAACCAGACTTTTGCTATTAGTGGCCTAATAACCTGTAATTGAGATCAAATGTATTTGGCCATATATTGCTCGACGATAAATTGTAACATAGATTAATATTATTGTACTTTGTTAAAATGTCCCGTTTTCTGTGAAGAGAAATATGAATATGCTTTGTATATTCGATATCAAATACGGAAATGCACGTTTTTTTACGGTCCATAATACTTATGATAATAAAGAAATAATGGCACAGACAAAAATTATATATAATTCCTGAGTCATATTACCTGTAAGTGGATATCTCTCTGCGCTATCCGTGCAGTAGCGAGATCCGAAATTCCAATGTGCATTCTTTTGTCGCTCGTGGAATTTCAGAACCAGCAAAGCTGTCACCTTATCGTGGAAATGACAACAATAGCCTACCCACGGTTATGTGCAATTCGAAAACACGCTCAGCGGTCGGGATCGGGATTCGGGTACATCTGTACAAAGCGGCCTACCGAGCAGGCGCGGCAGCGTGGCACGGTTGACAGATAAATAAGGTATATGATGATGCTGCCTTAAAGGGACAGTCATACCGCACCATCACTGTGACTGTACCGAACCCAACACATGAGGTATAATAAAGTTTGCTTTTGGTGTCCTCTACTGGTATACATTTGATATTGCGGTTGAGAGGCAAATGTTCATTGGTGGGATAAACTTTAAAAGTGTTACCACTCACTTAAATGAATCCAAAATTGTTTTTGCAGTCTGTCCCCTTTAACTGTACGAAAATACGTTGCAAAAACAAAAATGCATTTCTTCAGTGTTTTAATTTTATTACATTTCTTTAGTGTGTTTTAATTTTATTACACCAGTTACACATGAACTGGTCATATTTACTCCACCATAGGTTTTAAGTAGGTCAAAATAGAGCTCAAAAATTATTTCCACAACAACCCCAGGTGAATAGCAACGGCTCCTCTGAGTGTAGGGAGAGAAACAAGCAGCTACTTTGCAGATATTATTTGGGGTGCTCACCTAGCTGAATACACATTAAATTGATGAAGGAGAAACAAAGCAAATAAATGGTCCTAAATGAAATTACAAAAAATATATAAAAACAGGCAGCATACGTAAAATGTGTCTTATGCATGATAAACTCTTATTTATATCCCTTGGCATTAGTGATCATATACCTAATTCAATAGTGCAATCATATACTGCAAGGTCCCTACAAAGCATATTTCCATTCTACATGCAAAGAGCACACCTTATTTAAAAAAAATAAAAAAACGGAAATTCTAAAAACGGAATTTCAGACGCAATTCACATTCTACATTAGTTTCCCTTCAGTAACTGTATGTTGTTAGACAATACAAATAGACTGTTTGCTAGATTTAATTGAGCAAAAATGTTAGCTTGCTTATTTGGTTGTAATAATGCTGTAACTTGTGCTAAATAACTAGCTTCTACTGGTTTCACTTTAGTCTTTGTCTTATACTTTTCTATATTCTTTTTTTTTAGAGCCAAAGTCAAGATTGGTGCCATACTGCATTGGTCAATTGACTCCAGTGTAGAAACTCCCTTTATTAAAAGTTGAGAACTGCCGGTTGTTCAAATGGCCTGACGCTCCATCAATGGTTGAAGACTTCCGAGTTGTGCTGGGGGCCGTAGCGTAGGCGTCAGTTGACCCAGGCGTTGGGGCTCAGCTGACCAGCGCGTTGGGGGTCAGTTGACCCAGGCGTAAGGGTCAGTTGACCCAGGCGTAGGGGTCAGTTGACCCAGGCATAGGGGTAGAAGCCGTTGTCCTGCCAGAGCCGGCAGCGCTCAGCGGAGTGGTTCTGAACCACAGAAAGGCCCTGGGACAGGAGAGCCGTGCCAGCTGGGTACTCTGGCCACTTAGCCACCATTTTACCTGCAGATGCAAGGGACACAAGCAAGCCATATGCTAAAGACCTTCCCATATTTATTAACCTTGTCATTATCAAAGTTTTTTATTGTCTAAAAATGTTAATGTTTTCAACAGGTTTTGTTGGCCCCTACCCTCTTTAGCAAAGTGGACGAGTTGTTGAGTGATCAGATCCTGGAAGCTTTTATCCTGGAGGGAGAGGGGAGCCCCCAACAGGTCCTCCAGACCCCCAAAGAAGGCTACCGTGTCCAGGCAGTGGAAGGAAAACCGGCTGGGGAAGGGCAGCAGGTCGCTGGATGTGTTCACCGCCCGAGACGGCGTGTGTGTCACCACATACCGGTACACGGGGCTTTGCAGGGCCGCTGGGGACGCGAGGAGAAGAGTGTATCACATCAACTTTCAGAATGGACACAAAAAAACATTCATAATGCGCCCAGCAACACTCCACCAATGGGAACATCCCCGTGGCCACGAGCCAACCCGTTCCTTTTCTCTGCAGCTGCAGCAGTGAATCAGTGTGAGGGGCTGCGACTTGTCTGGGACTGTACCTGCGGCCCTCCGGGCCAGGTCGTTGTTGGGACAGGTGACCCTCATGTCAGAGACCATGGTGGTGTAGGCCCGCTCGGGGCAGCGTACTGGAGTGGGACACGGCGCCGAGCTGGGGTACAGCTCCAATGCCTGCTTGGGAAGGTCTTCACCAAAGGGCGTCAGCTTGTCTGAAGCAGGACAGCCGTGAAAAAAAACGTCAAGTTTACGACAGAAAAGTGAGTGGTTAACCTTGCGGCCCCTATAGGTGGTTCTGGATGGTTACAGTACTTCAGTGCCCCCTGGTGGCCAATAGTACTCAATAACGGCTGCCTTACCGGTGACAAACCATTGGTAGTCTGCCCAAGTCCATGAGGAGATGTTCGCATATGGAGGGCTATAGAGGACACACACAAGACCGATGATTAGAATCACTGTTAACTGTGAGTGATTTTACGGAGTGGGTTTCTTAGGGGCCATGACACTTACCTGAAGTCGGTTTCCTGCTCAGTGGTTCCTATGAGGAACGGCACATCGTTGAATTCGCCTCCATTCTCCCATGTCTCAAAAGGAGGCGCCTTGACAACGTGTCTATCGACGGAGGCCAAAGGGCCGACGAAGAGGCCTTTGGTGGGCAGGTCGACCAGGTCGTCTGACGCCCACGACGGGTACTCCTTCCAGGGGATGGCCTGGGACAAACAGTGGATGGACACTCGTTTTAAAAAGCCTCACGTACATGTGATATCCTAGAAGGTGAATCTAAGAGACAGATGAGAGGCTGAGACGGAGGAAGAGAAGGAGACGGAGAGAAGGGTTTCTGAGGGCCAAATCTGGGCATCCTAACGGATGTTCAAGTCTGAGCTGTTGTTCAGATGTGAGGGAGGTGTCAGAGTGAAGGCCAGAGCACCAAAGAGATAACAACATGTGCCTGTCTGAGACACTGAAGGCTAGTGTTGTCTGTACTTAGCCATAGCATAATGCGAGTTTGCACACGTGTCCTTTTCAATAGTGGGAGGTAACACGACTCCCCCCCTTTGACCAATGGAATGATTTATTTAGTTTAGACCGAGATACTCGTGTCCACCTTGTCAACAAATAATAATAAATTGTACTTTACTGATCATTTCCCGGACTCTGACTCTGGTTATGTTCTGTGAAGATTCGGAAATGTCTATTACAGGTATCGTCTCTGTCTCTGTGTGTTTGTTTGTGTGTGTGTGTGTGTGTGTGTGTGTGTGTGTGTGAGTGAGTGTCATTCTGCAAAACTTGGTTATTGTATGTGCTCTGTTGTGTTACTCCATCATAGTCTCCATATGCATGTGTGTGTGTGTGTGTGTGTGTGTGTGTGTGTGCACCTTGAGAACCTGCGAGGCAGAGAGCTTCCTGAGGCAGGCTGAGTCCCTACAGCCTGTCTTCTTCAGGAACACCAGGTTGTCTGCCTCGGCCTTCTCCAGGCTGGCGTTGTACACGTAGGACCCACTCATGTCCACCGCCGCGCGGAACAGACCCTTGGCCAGCGGCGACATCATCAGTGCCCACACAGCGGTCCCGCCTGCGGAGAGAAACAGAGCGAGTAAGCTGCAGAGTCCTCCCTGTCCGAGCTGTTGGGACATAATGGAAATTGGACGCGGTGATTCGACGCGCTATGTTGAACCTGAGCTCTGTCCGAATATGGTGACCTTCTTGGGGTCTCCTCCAAATGCATGGATGTTCCTCTGGACCCACTGCAACGCCGCAATCTGGTCCAGATAGCCGTAGTTTCCTGTGGCGACATAAAAAGATGAGGCACCTCAAATAAATTGGGATAGAAATCCCACTGTTGGCGTGGCCTCATTTCCTATGCTCTATTTCCCATTTCAAAAAGCCACCGTCTGTACCTAAAAGCTAGTATTGCTAAATTTAACTCCTTCACCATGAGAGCACAAGGAAATAGGGCATGGAATGGGACATATTCAAAATTAGAGCCTTGTCATGCCATCCTACAATTTAATGGGTTATTACACTTCAAGGCTGGAGTGTGACTTTAAATAAGAAGAAAGCAATGTCTGTGTTAATGGAAGCCTTGCACATCGTGGATTGTGTGTGTGTGTGTGTGTGTGTGTGTGTGTGTGTGTGTGTGTGTGCGCGTGCACGCTTGTGTGTGTGTGTGTTTGTGTGCGTGCGCGCGCACACACCAGGGGAAGTGGAAATTGGAAAACCTGTCTTCCAAAACCCCAGTGGCAACACAAATAAATACCTTCCATTAAAATCTCCCAAAATAAGCCCATTTTAACAGGAAGGTATACTTCACGTTTTTATTTATTTAAACAGTTTTGTGCACAATCTAACACAGTAAAGATATTGTAAAAATAAGTCGCTGCTACTATTATACCATCATAACATGATTTAGTCTGGAGGGAGGGGATTTGTGATGATGAGAGATTTACTCGGACCCCATGGCACCGATGCTTTGCAAGGCCACCATGAGTATCAACGTCAATCTTTACCGCCACAAATGGAAAACAGCTCACCTGAGGTATTGGTGGGAGATCCGTCCCTCAGCACCTCCAGAGCCAGGAAGCCAAAGGCGTTGAGGCGGTAGTTGAAGCTGACATAGACCACTCCTGTCTTGGCAGCCAGCTCCTCTGTGGGTGAGTAGCCCTTCTCCCCCCCACTCAGCATGAGCAGGTAGCCCCCATGAATCCACACCATGACTGGCAGCCCTGCGTTGGCATCCAGCGTGGGGGTCCACACGTTGAGGAAGAGGCAGTTCTCCTGACCCATCATCTTGCCCTCTCCGGAAAGAGGGAGCACCTGCGTGCACTTGCTGCGGAAGCGCGTGGCGTCCCCCATCCCAGTGCCACACACGGGTTTAACCGGCGGCGCCCAGCGGCGCTCTCCGGTGGGCGGCGCTGCATAGGGAATGCCCTTGAAGGAGAAGGCCCCGTTTTTCTAAGGAGGTGAAGCATGCGGTCAACAGAGCAAATACCACAACAAGTCGTCCTGATAGAAAACATACTAAATCCTGCTCATGCAAATGCAGACATTGGGCCTTCACAATGGATCAAATGCAACCATGCTCTCCTTTGACTCACGTGTGTTCCGCGGAGGTCCCCACACTCTGTCGTGGCTTGGGCCAGGCCCGGGGGAAGAGTCTGGGCCACGTAGGCCAGGTACCCGGCCAGGCTGAGCAGCGCCAACACCGCCAGGCAGATGAGGACGATGCAGCGTCGGGAAAGCACCAGGAAAGGGCTGATGTACTGCCGGTGCCGGACATACTGCACGTCCTCGTCCCCCTCGTCCTGCACCAGGTAGCGGTACTCTGTCCCCTCGGGGACCTCAAACACATCCTCATTCATCTCTGGAGATCTGCAAAGGGGAAGACAGAGAGGAGCAGCAGGGAAGGGTTAGGGCTGCTTTTGTTGGTACGATGAATATCAGAAGAAGCAGAGTTGCCGTTTGCAACTAATAAACCAGCGCAATTACCGAAGTGTCCACCTGCTAATGCGCTTTTACATTTGTATAGTACTTTGTTGATAGCCTAACCAAGCGATGCATGCTATTTGTGTGCCTAGATCCTCCCACGTTACTCTGGATGTTTCCTTTTAAGGTGTTTTCACGTCCAGAATTTGTCTTCCCATCGTTTTGTTCCTTAGGTTTCTCCATGCATTGTTTGACAGCCTTCCCAACACGAAAATAACATGCGGAAATGCGTGTTTCCTGAAGTTAGCGCAAGTTCACGTTGAAGTTAAGCAATTCTTAAGCTGTGGACACAAAGTTATGCTAGTGTCTACTCTATGTTTTTATCTAGGTTAGGCTACTCATAACAATTACATTCTACGCTATTTACTACATAATGCCCATGTTGTTGAAAATGCGCACTATAGGCTACACTTGAGGAAAGTCAAATCAGGAAGAGAAGGCGATAAATTGACAAGCAGGGCCATTTCTTTTGATAAACTGAGTTGCAGCGTATAGTCGAGAAAGCATTTGCTAAAGCATCAGCAGTTAAACTTAGAACTTACCATTTCCTCAGATTTGGGCTTTAGGAAAACAAATCAATCAGAAAGGTGACTTGAGTGTGCGCATTACAAATAACTTTTCCGTGAAAAGAAGACGTCCTTGTTTTTGGTTTTTTTCAAATTTAAAGTGACAGTGCGTTTTTTTTTTTGTATTGTCTCCAACAAATTTTTGTACAGTTTTTTTGTAATACTGAAAACTTTTTTATTTTATTTATTTAGGCTACTCTTGAGACCTTGTGCTAGCGACCCTGTCCTACTTGGTAGGCCTTCCTGCAAAATGGATGTATAATAATCAGAGGCAGGTAGCTTATAACTGCTCAATTGAAATGCATACATGCAATACATTTTATTCCTTGAACTGCACTAGCACTGACCCTAATAACTTTACTGTTGGATGCAATTTAAAATGTTGAATTTGTGAAGGCAGTGTAATGTTTAGTATATCAATAGAGAGGGTGTATTCCTATTCGTAAGTCTCATTCAGCATGCAGTTAAGATACACTTTAGCATCAAGCTTTGTGCTTGATGTTTTAGATTTGATCAGCACAAGCCTGGAGGCCCTCGGAGCAAAATTATCTTCCTCAATAATCAAGCCTGTACAGCCCCACCACAGACACGTGAGTTTAGGACAATGCGCAGGTTCGGGTAAATAGAACTATATTTGCACTGACGGACGTTCACTCTCCATTTATCTCCCCAACCTCTACGTCATGACCTAAATTATCAGACAATTTTTTGCTTTGTTTCACTCGTTTTACAAACTATGAATTTACAATAGCAATAATATTTTCCTCCAAAGTGCCTTAAAAGAGAATTGTTTGGGAGGAAAGCAGCAGGAATCATTGGTTTCAATTTCCTCCTGCTGGATAATATTAACAGTTTCAGAATCTCATTCAGTCCTCGGGCAGAAACATTAATCTCAACCAGCAAGCGAGGTGGCCAAAATTACACTTTGACGTATTGCTCTAGAAATGTGTGTGCAGCCAGTGAGCCCAGCCTTCTTGAGCTGTTTACCAAAACAATCTTGGCACAAGTCGCTCCTCCCACCGAGCGTTCGCGGAGGGAAATGTCCCAAACTGCATTCCATATACACTAGCGGATGAGATAACATGCATTTTTAACAAACAAAAATAACACTACTGCTACATACTACTACTACTACTACAAAAACATTATTCGATGTGCTCAACTCGGTTTGGACGAACCAAGTGTTTTTTTAAACGTTATAAATAAACAAATACACACTGCAATCGGTATCGTATGCGGCGTTCTGATTGGCTGTGTATCCATTACTTACCCAGCCCTAAGGACTTAATATGGGTTTCCCAGTGAGACGGGCAGCAACCTGGCAGTGCGAGCGACCTGCTAGCTAAAACCTTTTACTCCTACTTCTGGCCCTGGCCCTTGGCTTCAGGCGGTACAGGTGACAAGCAGTTTGCTACTTTGAGCGCAAACTTTACGTGTATTTTAAAAAGCTCTATCCGGAGTGGGATAAGCTTGCCCCAGCCGGATAGATTGGTTTTGTGTTCCACTCAAATATGGGCATTTTAATCTGATCTAAGATATTTGATTTATTGGGGCCTTGTAGTTGAGTTCCACGTTGTGGGAAATAAGTTATGCCCCAACCTACCCCTAGTCAGACGAGACGATTATCATAGATTGTATGTTTGTACGCCCAATATTGAGTTAGATCGGTTGTAGGTTAAATATAGCCTAGCTCCATGGCCGTAAGCTATGGCAACCGACAGCATGGCTCCGTCAGACCATAGTGACAAAATACATGCTATTAAAACTCCAAGGCTTAGTTATTTCCCTCTTGTATCCTCTTTATTTCGCACGTGTCGAAAGTAAAATCTAAAATCAAGACGTTGTTATTGAAACAGAGACTGTTGGACCTATTATATTGTGACACTGGACCGTAGTTGTACCTTGTTTCAGTAGGCAGCCTAGGCCAAGACCCAGCACCTCAAGTAGAGCGGTGACGGCATTGACAGACATGCTGATATTCGCTCTTTAGTTTACCTGGTCATAGACGTGATAGTGGTTCGTAGCTATGCTGTGAAGACGTGCAAAAAAAAAGCCCCAAAAGCCTTGGAGTGTTTTATAAGGTGTATTTTTCACTGTTTACAACTTCAACAATTTTGTTGTTACTTAATAATAATAAAACTGCAAAAGCGTGCATAAAGATAATGTATTCTTAGGTGATCAGAATCTATATACACAGGCAGGGAAGAAAGAAAACCAAACTAGTAGTTTCCATCCAAATCAGCCTGAGTTAACCCAATGGTCGTTCATCTGTTCTTATTTTCAGGCAGATCTGGAGGGCTCATGGTCCCTATGCAGTTGCTGATATAGAATAGGCCAAACTGTACAGCTGGACAGCATGGGCTTGGGGTCAGAATCAGAGGAGGAAGGGAGGGGAGAGTGACAGGGGGAACAGCTGCGCCCTTGTTCATCTAGAGCCAGCTGATCGACAGCAGACTCCAAACAGCATATCAGTGCTTCTCAAAATGTCCACTGGTGACTGTCTGACCCACATTTTGTTGAACTGTACAGGCAAATCGTTGAAAAATGCCTAGCTGCCAGTAGTGGGGTATCCCTTTTCTGTAAGGGATGCTGTTTACAACCTCCTAACAGTAACTGGCTGGTATTGATTAAGTTGTGAAATACAGTTGACTTGATCCAGAACACTGGAGACAGTATTTTTTTTTGCACAGGCCAAAGGAATACCTGTATATACCTACCTACATTCAAAATGAGAACGTTTTTACGCTCGTATGACAAAAATCTGTCCCTGCTCTGGAATAAAGAATGATTCCTTCTCATCTATTCTTTCATCAACTCACTGGGGTGCCTTCACCTCAGCTAATGCAGACCGGCCCGGTCTTTAGTGTTTGCCATGATGGAAGCTTTGACTTTATAGCTTCCAATAAAGAACCCCTTTGAGCTTCTAAAGTGGTTTACCTCAGGCAGGGCTGCAGCCGAAATATGACAGTTGAAAGAGATTCATTCCTCAAAAAGAAAACAGTAAAACTCTTATCTCCCAGCGCCAGTGGAGAGGGTCTGGCAGATATGGGAAGTTATGGTGGAGGCTGGTACACTTCAAGACACACACACAAACAAACTGTGTTGATATGTGTGTGGTCTGTCCAAACCTCAGACAAAGGTGGAATATGGAACGGAATGGTTTTCCTATATCATCACAACCTCTAGCATCATGGGGGTGTGACAGATGTGAGCTCTGCAGTTTATTTACAGGTGTAAAGTGCTTAGGTTTTATTTAGCCCTACATTTCTTGTTCAGCATGTGTAGACACACCTTATATCTGCCCTCCGGTGGCTTTTGGGCCTTGGCCAATGTTTTTAGGACACATATCTCATTGCATGCCTGTAAGAGGATTTCATAAGACAGCATGGCTGTAATCCCCAACCTCACCATCTCAGAGAAATCATTTATTGAAACGATTTTCTCCGTTAATCTTTATAAATCTACTTTTAAGCCAAATCCATCTCTCTCTCTCTCTCTCTCTCTCTCTCTCTCTCTCTCTCACACACACGCACACTCACAAGTACACTGGGGATTAGAGGTAGTAGTTTTCCTTATTTCATCACACTGGTTCATATAGACTATATTGTTTTGTCTATTTTTGCCATGTGAAAAGAAAATAATATAATATTTGTCAAGGATAACTAAATGATGCAACCCTTACATATTTTAACAAGTTTTCTATATTATCTTTTGAAAATCATCCCAATTAAATACATACTATCTATAGTTTACATTGCACTTTGTTGTGGTTTGTTTTTTGGTCTTATGGGTACATAGCTTCCTTTTTATGAAGATCTTAGTCTTTTTCATTTTTGTGCGGTGTTGGATTTTAAATTATTGAACACTAGGGGATGTAGTGAACCCACAAACTACCGTATCGCCTGTATTCGAGGACCACAGACGAGAGTCTGATGCAAGGAAGCGGACACTTGTGCCACGGTGTGAATGGAAGACGACAGTCTGCTGAACTTGTGCGTCACGCCAAGGAAATAGTTTTTTTTTTTTCAACTGAATCCAACGGCGTATTGAACAGGTATGGCAGAATCTACGGAATAATTATGTAGAGTGGAGTCTTTGTAGGTCATGTGTCAACCTAACCACGCAGTCATATTTTGACTCGCGACTAATAGTCTTGTTTCTACATTTTTATTTGTATCTTATTCCAGAGATCCGCCTAATGATTCCTTATATAAGCAATCAGATATGGCCAACGTTCCTGGATGTAGGCAAACACACTCTGATTAGATCTCAATTTATGAGAAGGAAAGTTTTAGTGGAATTTGGTTTACAAGAAAATATATTTGGTAAATAAGGAACGTATATTTCAACATTGTTGGCAGCCTTATTTACTTTTGTTTGCCAGAAGATGATGGTGTTTTAAGTATATCATTTACTAATCCCTTTTTTAAGAACCACCACTTCTATGTCATTCCCTGACCTCTGTTAGACCTGAAGTAGATTTGGCTTTTTTCTTAAAATCGGCTACTCTCTTCTACTCAGGCCCGGTGTTTTAGATCCACTCGGGATCCGGATTAACTATAGGGTTCATGCGCTTACGTGATCCAGCTGCTAACGATGGTGAATCAGTTAGCCTACATATTAAAACGAACTACTTTTTTAGAAAGATACTTGGAAGACTGTGAACTCCTTCAGTTACATTTAGAATATCAAATGAAATATATGTGCTACTATACTTGAAAACGTAGAACATCTGGGATTCGAACCTGCGAAAAACTTTAATTCCTTTATTTAACCATTGACAGTATAGTCAACGTGACGTCCCCCATCGGTCGCCGCCATCGTGTTTTTTTTAAACCAGAAATGACGACAAGTTAATGATAAACTGCAAGTAACTTTAAGTTAACCACTTATGGTAAAAAAAAAAAAAATTCGAACAACGTTTTTAAAATTGGTTTTGTAAGTGTAAAGTTACGTTAACGTTACCTTACTTAATGAGTGTAAAACTGACAGTGAAACGCAAAATGGGCTGTCAATCACAAGTTAGCCACGTCCTAAAGCATACCCTGCTTTATCGTCTATTTTACTCTAAATGTGACCATAATTTACAAAAGGATCATGTTGTATTGAAAAAGAAATTAGTGTTTGCGACCATAACCTCGTAAGGAAAATGTAAAGTAAGTGAGTAGGGTCATTTTCTCATAGACTTCCATACAATCGCAGTCCTTTCTGCAACCAGTGGAGTCGCCCCTTGCTGGCTATTAGAAAGAAGGCAGGTTTGAGGCACTTCCGCATAGGTTTCACTTTTCAGTGCCAAAACTACACCCTTAACCAACCGCTACGCCATGAAGCCGTTCAGGGATACATTGTTATTGTATTCTATTTATTTTTTATAAGGCAAGCTAATGTTATCTTGGGATGACTTGGGTATCCTATCTTTCTGTGGAAATGAAACAATATAAATCAATAAAACGTGTTGACTGTTTAGCATGCTGGAATCACAGACTATTATTTTTTGGGTTTTGTAAAATGTAATTGAGTGATCCGTAGGCTTCTATGTGCTGCGGCAATGCACAAAAAGGGGAGTTAGAGAGCATATCAGCTAAGGATTAATCATCGAGGCCTACTTTACAAAAGCTAAAAAACATGTAAAGTAGGCCTACTATGTAACATGAGTAACGCTAATCAATCCCAAGGCACACAAACCATCACAGAAACTCAAAGCACAATATATTTACATTTTATTCAGGTGCTCAATATAATACAAACAGGCATAACATCAAAAATAGAAACGGCCAAGACGGGTTTCAGTCCCTGGAAGAACAACACTTTGCGAGTCTGGCCTACTAGCTAGGCCTACTCTGCCCATCTACCGCTACGCCAAGAGGACATCAGCATTTTGGGATGGTTTTCACAATCTTTCTTTACATAAGCCAAAGTTATCGAAACATCAATAAGGCACACCCATGTTAATTTGGGTTATATTTATGATTTGAGTTTCTGTGATATATGAAGGTTCTGTGGCGCTGGAATGGATGTGTTACAATGTTTTATACCATTTGTAACGTAGTCTAAGGCAATGGTACACAAGCATGTGTGATTTAACTTTGCTTTTTTAATTTACAGGAACATTTGTATGCAAGCCTAACATTCTGTGAATTCACTGCACTCTGGCATTAGCAGTGATAAAACTTGTGAAATGGCTGTGTTTAGGTACAGTTGTAGCCTGTAGGATCTATAGATACATTTCTCGTTTTCGAACCAAGCAGATATTTTTTGATTAATATTTAGAATGAACGGCAAGCAATGTTCTGTAGATCTTCTTTTACTCCATTGGTATACAAAAGCAATTTGGTTGCCACCCTTGTCAATATCAATAAAAGTAGCAATGACTATGGATATAATAAAGTGAATGGCATTATAATATCATAGTGAGGACAGAGGAGAGCGATTCGCTGTTTTTATTTGTGCTCCTTATTTTTGAACTGCATGTTCATGCATGCATGTCCGTGTAGACTAAGAGTAATACTAATTCGGTAGCAGTGACGAAGGACAGCCCTTTTTCTCATTAATCTTTGTCCAGATGTCTAGAGAAGGGGTTTCTTGGGTCATCATTCTCTCAACCCCTGTGAAAAGGCATTCAACTTTCTGAATCATTCCTTCTCACCTCTTCTTTTGTTCGCCCTCTAATTTGGTTTTGCTGACTCCGCCACCTCTCCATCTTCTCCTCTCGGCACTCAGCAGCAAGGAATAGGACGACTATAACTTAATCCTGAATCATTTCCCGTGCAGTTTTCTTTCACAGAGGGACAATCTTTAGTAAGGAAATATTACAAAGTCGCTGTCATTTTGTGAATCAATAAACCCAAATTAGCAACACACTGTAATGAAAGGAATCATGAAAAGCGCATTGTCTGTCACAATTACAGCACAATCAAATATTTACATTTGTATTCTAAGCATTGCCTCATGCATCTCTCTCGCGCTCGCGCGCTCTTTCACTCTCTCTCATGCGCTGCACACACACACACACACACAAGCACCTACACACATTCCCCTCTGTATGCATGCTACTGTACGATTATTTTGCGAACAAACGGAGGGGAGAATATCCTCCCTTCTTAGTCTTCTTCTGCAGTGTACAAGGAAACTCCTGTCGACGCCCGTTTCCCAGAAGGCAGCAGTGATTGGCAGTGCTCTTAATTGTAAACGCCTCCCCTTGAATAATTGATGCTCGTCTTACTAAGTGGAGTGATACATTATTAACTGGGCAAGAGCCTGCCCTGGAAGTCTATTTTTGAATTGTACAACATGACCAAGAAAACATCTTGGTCAGAAAATGTCAAAGAATCGGTTATTTGCTTGAGACGTCCAGACATTCTCAGATGGAAAGGTGTCATCTTTTTTTGTTAAGTTCCTGTTTTGTTCCATGCTTTACTCATATAAGAGAAAGAATAACCTACAGTACTGTAGGTCCATGCTGCCTAATGAATACAAATTAATTATCAGTAGTTTAAAATATAAACTGTTACAAATAATGTCAAATAACTTCCTTTACACATAAACCAGTAAAATAATGGTATTTGGTTTTATCCCACTTTGAATTTATGGGTTTTCATTGATGTGTTTATGAACATGCAACGTTGCATGTGTGTTTGTGTGTGCATACCTATACCTATACTCTGGCTGACTAGGTGGTTGTCAGTATAATTCCACAGTAATCAAAGCATATACATTGCACCTGGCACTGCACACAAATTGAAGTCCTAGAGACAATTTATCTGACAGTATGTGACATGCATAGTAACTGTGTGTGTGTGTGTGTGTGTGTGTGTCTGTGTGTGTGTCTGTGTGTCTGTTTGTGTGGCCAAGTATGTTCTGTCTCTTAAGTGATTGGAAAGCTCACTTGTGGCCTGCAGTGAGGGAGTTGTCTTCAACCTACTGACAGTCCACTTGCTTTAGAAATGGGACCGTTGGATAAGGTCTACATTGGCCTACCCAACCAGATGTATGACACACTTAGGTCTACATTGGCCTACCCAACCAGATGTATGACACACTTAGGTCTACACCAGCCTACCCAACCAGATGTATGACACACTTAGGTCTACATTGGCCTACCCAACCAGATGTATGTCACACTTAAGTCTACATTGGTCTACCCAACCAGATGTGTGACATACTTATGTCTACATTGACCTACCCAACCAGATGTGTGACATACTTATGTCTACATTGACCTACCCAACCAGATGTGTGACATACTTATGTCTACATTGGCCTACCCAACCAGATGTGTGACATACTTAGGTCTACATTGGCCTACCCAATCAGATGTAGGTCATACTTATGTCTACATTGGCCTACCCAATCAGATGTATGGCATACTTATGTCTGCACTGAGCTGTGAAGCTGGCACCATAGGCTGGCAGCAAAGTGTTGCCCCCTCTCTGAAATACCTGCTCTGTCAAATAAGGGTTCTGTCATAGTAGCACATTCAGAAAGCCTGTGTGTCGCTTATTTAGTCCATTTAATAGGATGCTTGTAAAGTTGGGCCTGTTCTGCAGCATATGCTGCTGCTGTTTGCTAATGCAGGAAAGACAAAAGAGAGAACAAGACTACAGTCATGTTTTGCATCCCTTACCAGGCTGGCTGCTTGAAAACATTGATGTTGGGGGAGAATAATTTGGTCCCATTTCCATTTTACCTACCAAAGGGTGGAACAGAAACCTTCATATACCTCTTGGGAGAGGCTTACACAGAAATAACTGTGTCTGTCTTTGAGATGCCGGAGGAAAACATTAGCATTCCTCTGATTGTGCAGGGGAGGGAAATCCTCCACAGCTCTCTCTCACACACACACAAACACACACACACACTCACACACGCACACACACACACATGCCCCCACACACTCATGTCCTATCAATGGGAAAAATCACTGAAACAACAGACAACAGGATGACCTTGACTGAAGGTTGAAGAGCTGCATTGGTTCCTGGCCACGCCTGTCTTTGATTGGTTTTAGACCCAACTCCTCAGACACCATGGGCTCGTTTCACTGAGAGTTGTCAGCCGGGTAAAGAGGAGGTGTTTAACAGAACCCTTGGTCTACCTTGGAAAAACTAATCCTTCTAGGCAGGGGGAAACTCTGAAGTCAAAGTTAAGTAGAAGCTACTGCAAATGGCCGATCATATCAGGCTATTCCGAGGCCTTGACCTGGACCTGACAATCGCCACTTCCTTGAACAGTGATAGACCAACATGCCAGGTGGCTGGGGGTGGTTGGGGGGGGGGGCAGAGCGGTCTGATAGCACTATGATCAGAGTTCCCCCTCCTCTCCTCTTGGCCCTCGGTGCTCCATCACCAGAACAGATTTTTAATCAACAGCAGCCGTAAAGGTTATGCCCGCTGTGGCGAATGGATTTGACAGGGTTTTGACTAATTATACCCCCCAACCAGCCTCGGCCACTGGAATATTGGCCGTATAAATAATGTTGCCCACAGAAGGGTGAGAGATAGATTTATCTGCGCTATTTGATGAATACCACCCTCTGGTTTGCGCATCGACGTGATACAACAGACTGTGTGGGCAGCCTGTGTGTGTGTGTGTGTGTGTGTGTGTGTGTGTGTGTGTGTGTGTGTGTGTGTGTGTGTGTGTGTGTGTGTGTGTGCGCACGTGCACGTGTATGCTTGTAAATAAACTCCAGTAATCACGAGGCACAATGTGTAGCTTCATCTAGTTAGTATATGTTCGGTGTGACATCTAACATGTTAGTCACTGCATGTCAACTGTTGCCTTGGTGTTGCAAGAAAATAAACAGTGCTTCCTGATTGACAATGTCATTAAGCTCCATAAACAATGGACAACTTACCGTGCCACTGAAAATATTGTGTTGTTTTTTTGACATAGAGAGTTTGTACTTTGGTATCTTACTTGTTACTTGTTATACATGCGTGACACTGGAAACCAGACACGGTTAGCCCCACTCAACACTTTGCACTATGCCAGCTAGCTAGTCCGACTGTGCTAGCTTCGAGCTATGGTGTGCGGACCCCCTTGACTCTTACCCTCCTAGTCAGGACAGGGCCAGCTAACAAGGCTAGAACAAGGTCCATGTGTTTCTGCGCAAACGTTGTCCTCTACAGCGTACACCGCCCTTTTTCAATAGAAACCTTAGGTTTGTGTTGGAATAGAGATTATGTCGTGCAGTCATCTAAGGTATTCTACAGTTCATCTTCTACCACATGAAAGGAGAACACCTGGTTATATCAAGGCACGTTGGTCTCTCTTATGACTGCAGAGACAATTAGCAGGCGCGATAGTTTGCCGGTTCCCTCGATGCCTGTGGTGAGGATATGTGGCTCTGCTAGATGTGTCTTTCTTGTAGGCCACGCGTCCCAGGGGAGCCCTCCCAGCAGGCCTTGTTCCACCCCGGGGAGTGGGGAAACGGGCTCGGCCCAGAACAGAAACAAAAAACGGTGAATATTAATCTGATAGCTTAATGGCGGTGAACTCCTGCCCCGCGGCCTACGTCTCCTCCACCGCCTGCAGGGAGAGCAAGGCCAGGTGAGAGGGAGGCAGAGGGATCAATGAGGAGCCCACATGTAATTTGGTGATTTACCCCCAGCTCCCCGGGGAGCCTATCAGGGAATCAATGGAACCAGAAAGGCTGTAAAGCACAGCATGGGGGATCTGCAGGGAGTCGTGATTTATCCCCAGGGATGTTATAGGGAGATAGTGCACGAGAGAGAGGGAGAGAGAGATTGAGCAAGAGAGAGGTGCAGCACTGTTAGCGTACATTATAATTTTTTTAAGGTATTTTGATCTTTTTGCCGGGCTGAATTATGGTGTAGTCCAGCGGTGAGGCCGTTAAATCGTGATGAGGTGGGGCCAGGGGCCTGGGTTAATTATCTGGGCAGCGGAGGGGCCAGCGACTGGGCAACCATTTGGAGTGACAGCGACAGGACCTGTGATGACACCCCAGAAATGGGAGCCGCTAATTACTTTACGAGCCCGTAACACACAGGATTATTTTGGTGATCCCTGTCACGGTCTCCCTCTCAGTCTCTCTCTAACTGTTTCTCTCTCTCTCTCTCTCTCTCTCTCTCTCTCTCTCTCTCTCTCTCTCTCTCTCTCTCTCCCTCTCTCTCTTCTATTTTTCTCTCTCTCTCTTTTTCTGCCACCCCACCACTCTCTGTCTCTCAGCCACGTGGCTGGGGGTGTGTAAATAGCAAGTAGCAGTGTGTGGCTCTCTTCTCCTTTAACCCGAAGCTTCGACGGCTGATCAGCGGCTCATCCCAGTGTCGCGATGGGCCTCTCCTCCCTGTCTCCCCCTGCAGCCTCCCCTCCAGGCTGCTGCCGCCTCTCTGCTCCTCTCCCCCTCCACCCTGGTGTTGCCAGCACCGCGGACTGACCCAGTGGAGCCATCTGGGCCCGGGTCTGTGTCACCAAACCCCCTCCACAGCCACATATGGCCGGGCAGGAGTGGGGTCCGACCCGGAGCTCAGGAGTTCCAGAACGGGCAGAAGAGCAGGCTTCAGGGGTCGGTGATGATGGAGAGATGTCGACTCGCCCGGAGCAAAGATGCCGCTTGTTACCTTGGACTTAATGGCCTCGTGTCGGGTAGCGTTTTAATAATGTCCTCGCTTTCGACACTGACAGTGAGATGCAAAAATGAAGGAGTAACCACATGTCCCAAAATTGGATCGGCCGTGGCTGTTTATGGGTTTGCATTGCGGTTGCATTTATGAGGGACATAAAGGAGGCCAGGGTGCCCAGCTGGCAAACAACTCACCAGTGCATTATAGAGGATCCGTCTGTCCGCCTAGGTGCTTAACAGTCATTTCACCACACCATCTCCTCAGGCGAGCCTAATGCCTGTTGGATTATTCACATTTACCCGCGAGACGCAGGGAAAACGTTTCCAGTCATTTCTTCCCCGACGCTTCTTCCTTCCCCGTCTCTCCTGGTCCGCCTCTCCACTACCCCTCCCCCACCCCCCTCCTGTATGTTTGTGTTTATTTACCCAAGCGGTGCATGTCATTTGTTCATTCGGGGGAATAACCCGATCCTCCCATGTTGCCAAAGCCCTGTCATTTGCATAGTAATATGACTGAGACTGCTCCTCGCTGGTGTGGGGTGGGCGAGCGCGAGTCGCAGTGTGTTCAGAGTGTTTACCATTCTGGAGACGCAAACTGCTAAACTCGTGGTAAATTCTCCTTTAGCTTTGATCGGGTTTGGTTCATAGTGGGGGTTTGCTCGCTGTTGAATGACTCCTTTGTACCTGATTGGCGGTCCTGACAGCAGAATTGAACTAAACTATGGGTGGCCACGCAGCAGAGCCGTCCGCATGTCTGTCCCTTGGAGAAAGGCCACGATGACCGCCACCAGGGGCTCGAGGTCACAGGGAGGTTGAGGCTGTGGCTGCAGCGCAGTGTGAGCACCTGGTCGTGTCGGGGGGGTGGGCTAGGGGAAGGGCTGAGGAACAGCTTTCGTTACCAGTAGGTCACCAGCACGCCTCCATACTCCACCATGGTATCAAATTCTCTCTCAAATTCCTTTTTTTGTTTGCTTGTTCTTTGTTCCGACAATGTATACCTGTATCTAACCTTCACAATACATTTGGAATTGGCTTTGCGCTGAGAAAAATGGAAAAATACAATGGATATTCACTCAAATTCATTGCAGTAAAAAGTAAACATCTTTTGTTTTAGATGTGTGATATTTAAATATGTCAACCGTCACCCCAGAATCCTATTGCCCTGCGTTCTAGGTGCAGTCAATTTTCTAGCAAAAGATTTAATTTTGGAAAAATGATTCTGCGTGTTACCCACCTCTTGGCAGATATCAATAAATCAAATGCTCTGAGAGAATACACACTCTGTATATGAGCCCACTGTTTTCAGCCCCTCAATCTTTGGAAGCCTGGACTTCCCAATTTTCTAGCCTTACCTACCGCATCTTTAATCTGAGACATTGGCGAGCAGCTCAACCTTTCCCACTGTTTCTCCCTGACCCTTTCTCTTGCCATTTCTTACTGCGTTGCCTCTCCCCACCGTACTCAGCCAGGCCTACTTGGTACAAATTGGTCCAATTGGAGGCTGGTGTAGACTGCCTTGATGTGCGTCATTCTCACGGACGGCTTCTCTCTGCCAGGCAACAGCGGAATGTCACCCCTCTGTGAGCGATGCTTGTCCATCCTGGGTGTCCAACTAACTCTGTTGATTGTATTACAACCCTCTAGACCTTGGGTTGAACATTGTATGTATGAACAGAAACATGATTCTGTTTAGTGTGAGCACGTCGGGTTAAGGGTTGTGTTTCCCATTAAACGTAAGGGTTACAAGGTGATGCTCTGATAGTGACAGCAGTGAACTACAGTGTTCCATACAATGGTGCAGCACTGATCTAAAAATGGGTAGGTAGGCGCCGTTCATCAGCTGTTGTCAAGGGCGACGAGTTTAGCGCCAAGGTTACACATTGTTTGAAAACTCATACTGCAGGAACTAAACGGGGCCACGACGTCAGAATGGCCGTCCACAGACCGTGGTGTCTCTGTTGCCAGGTGACCTGGACTGATGGAATGGGATGAGACACAGAGGAGATTGGGTCGGCTGGGCCAGCCCTGGTGATGGATAAAGAGCTAGTCTATATGGAGAACCTCCACTGCTGACCCTGTGAACACACACACACAGACACACAAACACACACACACACACATCTGGGCACAACGAAAACACGTCTGCATTCTCCCACACATACACACACGTAAGCACTCTTTCTCACACAAAACAACAACACACACACATTCCTTCAGTGTACCTTAGCAGCCTGCAATTTGTCTGTCCCACTCAGTAACACCATTTCATACCCTTTTCATATACCATGCAATTTTTATGTTATTCATAGCTCTTAGCTTGTAATTCCTATTAAGGAGTTACTTTTTTATCATAATCATTTGTGGGGCCTTTGTGTGCGTTACATCTGTGAATCACTTTAGATGAAGGGGTTTGACTAAATGTCTGGAGGGTAACATAACAGGATGTGTTTAGCTGGCACAAACCCCCCACCCAGCGTGGCACATACGATGCCATTGCTCATCTCCTTCGACCCCCCCTTAACGGAGCGTTCTGCGTCGTCTCTCTAACCTGTGTGTGCAGCGCGAGGGGTGAGGGCGAGCCGACGGCAGAGTTTGAGGTAATAGATTTTAGAGGAGGTCCGTGGGGGTTGGGTGGGGGGGTCAGTGTGCAAGGTCTGGGCGGTGGGAAGGAGGTTGAGGTGTGGCGTCTGTCGCGTGGCTCGATGGGGGTCAAGCGTTTGCAGAGCGCTCGGTCAGCCCTATTGGACGGCGGCCTCCAGGAGGCGAGTGTAAATGTTTGCCCTGATGATTAGTTAGTGCAGCTGCTGCTGTGGATTACAGGGGCATGTGATGTACAAGCCAAACAAAACAAACACAGAGCGCTCGCTCTCTCACTCACACACACACACACACACACACACACACACACACACACACACAGTTATCTCTCTCTTAAACACACACACACACACAAACACACACATACACATAGTTCTCTCACTCTGAAAGAAACACACATGGACACACAAACACACACACACACACACACACACACACACACACACACACACGTGCAAATGCATGCAGTTACACTTTCTCCTGCAAAGGCAAAATGGTGCTTAATGAACTGCCATTTTTGCTGATGTGTTTGCGTTTAGGGTTAGGCCTATAATTGGCTTTGGCACTTTCTGAGTTTAGGTGTTTGAGCTTGTGAGAGTTCACACTTGTCCCAATGAGCATTCTTAACTTTTAGGAGCCGACAAATGTACTCCATGAGTGGGGTTGTGAGTGTGTGAAAGAGAGCAAGAGAGAGATAGAAAGTCACGGGATGTGTTTGCTTCATGTGTGTGTGTGTGTGTGTGTGTGTGTGTGTGTGTGTGTGTTTGTGTGTGTGTGTGTGTGTGTGTGTGCATGTGTGTGCGTGTGAGTGTGTGTGTGTGTTGACCAACATAATGTCAGATAATGTCAGGCAGTCAGCTATACTTACCACTCACCCTTCAAACTCCCTATAGGTCACACTTCTTCTATGACCGTAAACACCTCTTAGTTTGATCGTTTTATCTAAACCCTTTCGACACGAGGACAGTCGGAGGAATATGCATGTATGGGAGTGTGTGTGTGTGTGTGTGCATGCGCGTACGTGTGTGTGTGTGCGCCTGCGTACGTGTGTTGTGTGTTTGTGTGTACATTTGCATATGACTTGGCTGCTTCAGTCTCACCAGCAGACGGTGCTGGTTCAGCTATCCCCCTTTAAGCAAAGGCAGCAGAACATATCAAAACTGCACACATGCATCCAATACACACACACACACACACACACACACACACACACACACACATAGAAACACACACACAGACACACATAAACAAATGTACGTGGACCTGTGTTTTCCTGCTTTTTTTACGTCATCCCGCCATTCTCTCTGTCCCCCCCCTCCACTTCACCCCCTGAGCTGCGAGCTATAATTTGTGTGTTGTTCACAATGGCTTCATCACATCTGGCCTCCATAGAAATGTTTTGGTTGGTGAACCCGGTATTTAGAGCATTCAGACAAAAGTCCTTCCTGCTATTCATTCCTGTGTCTGGGCTTATGACTATGTTTGTGTGTGTGTGTGTGTGTGTGTGTGTGTGTGTGTGTGTGTGTGTGTGTGTGTGTGTGTGTGTGTGTGTGTGTGTGTGGTGTGTGTGTGGTGTGTGTGTGTGTGTGTGTGTATGTGTGTGTGTGTGTGTGTGTGTGTGTGTGTGTGTGAATAGGGACGGCAGTCTTTGTCTGACTAGAGCTTGGATATTTAACATGATTGATCCTTTCTGTCTCTTGTACTGTGCTGGCCCTCTTCCTCTCTTTTGCTCTGTTTTTGTGCCTTGTGTGAGTGGCATGCCAGATGCCACTGTGCCATGCCTGTGAACCCTAGCTCATCAGCTGGCACGTGCATGGCATTTGCCTCCTCTTAGAAAGCACAAGAAAGAACATTCCCTGCCCCCCCTCCGGCCCCTGCCGTGGCCATGTTTCAACTCCCATATCGCCACTGGAGGATTCAAAGTCTACCTGCTCCATTAGCGGTGGACTACATTTTCTCCGGGAGAGTTGCCCATCTTTGATGATACACGGCAGCCTGCTGTCTGCTGGCCGGGCTGCTTTTACCTCGGCCCTGACCGCGGTGTGTGTGTGTGTGTGTGTGTGTGTGTGTGTGGGCGTCCTGCCGCCCACTCCTCTGACCTCACGCTGCCTCCTGCCTTTGTCCGTCTGGCTACAGACTCACCGTGCTTCGGTAACCTTTCCCCCCCATCCCTCTCTCCATCGTATGCGCTCCTCTCTCTCTCTCTCTCTCTCTCTCTCTTTCTCTCTCTCTCCTGAGCTCTCCCTGGCGCTGTCCTGCTAGGGCTGGATCTCTCACTGGCTCTCCCTCGTCAACGGTTCTTTTTAACCCTCCCCGTAACCACCCACCCCTACCATAGGCATGCGGTGCGCTCTGCGATTAAAGGTTAATGGCTTCCAGAGCGGCGAGACTCGGCTTTAATCGTGTCCTAATTAGAGTCCATTCATATCAGCTCCTTCAGTCCCTCTCTGAACAATTAGCCTCCTGCTTTTCCTGTCGAGTGGGCCTTTTTCTTTCTGGGGGCCCGGGCGGGATTCGAAAGTAGGGCGGCGGAGTCAGGCTGCGGTCAGGCCCTAGAGCACGTATCCTTCCCCACTGCCGGGACCTCAGTCCTCCAACTGTTGAGTCACGCTCCGGCTGCACATGGATACTGGGTGTGTGCGAGGAGAACGGGGCTCCTGGGTTCACTGCTGACGCGGCTCTACTGTTCGGGATAATAGGGAACATCTAAGAGTGTGATTAGTAGGAGCTCCATGGAGTACAGAGGGTATTAGAATACATCAAACCCAAAGGCCAGAATGGAGACACAGACACACACACAGACACGCACGCACACACACACACACACACACACACACACACACACACACACACACACACAGACAGGCTGTATTCAGCTGGTTTAAACCAGCGTGTGTTCAGCATTCATTGTATTTCAGGTAATCTGTTTACCACAGGTTCACATCGGGCGTTAAAAAGAAGATTAGATTCTAAGCGTGCGCTGTGGCTGAAATTGTCCTGACCCATGACATTTCTCTGAATCAATCGGGTCTGACAGGTGAACGAGCAAGCCTCCGCTCTCTCCGACTCCTATTGGACAGAAATGACTGTCTGCTGACAGCGTGTGCGTTGGGTTTTTGGCTCATTTGTTTCCCCCGTGCGGGACTCTCCCTTTGTGTCGGTGTGGGGCATGTTATTTCAGCATCTCTTAAGTGAATCTGAGTCTTAATGTGAGCGCCGAATCGCCTCAGGAGGAAGAGACCCGGAGGGAGGGACAGGGAGTCAGGGGGAAGGAGAGAAGAGAAGAAAGAGGAGGGGGGGGGGGGCGCGTGGGAAAGATGAAAGAGCACATTAGCATGCTTAATTTACCCCGCTCCTGCGTTCCCTCCCTCGCTCTCCTAAACTTCCTCGGAGACTTCAGCCGAGACCTCAGCCACATCTCCCTCTACCTCAGAGCGCCGTGAGCGGAGCATTAGGCCAGGCCAGCAACATTACTTTTGCAACAATATCAGAGTCTGCGTACAGCTCGGTAGTGTGTGTGTGTGTGTGTGTGTGTGTGTGTGTGTGTGTGTGTGTGTGTGTGTGTGTGTGTGTGTGTGTGTGTTTGTGTTTGCACGTGTGTCTGTGTGCCTCTTCCCTTATCGTAGAATTGACTCAGTCTCTCAGAAACACTCTACCCTGCCCACTAGAGGAGAAGGATTATGTTAAGTTTGAGATGAAGACCCTCCTCCAAAACGGTATCTTACTGTCTTCCTTCATCTGAACAATCTGACCTCTTTGACTGATGTTTGGCCTCCAGTCTCCCTCTTTAGCCCCCCGCCACCCCCTTCCCCTCTCGTTATACAACGGAACTCCAAAGTAATACACTCTGAACCTACCAGAATACACCGCAAATCCCCCTATGTACAAGAGGGGAATTTCCTGGTTGAACCTGGCTTCCTCCTAAGACCTCACTTCCACTCCGGTCACAGGAGTCCATGTTGATGTCCGTTCGGATGTTAAACAGGTCCAGACGATAGCAAAGGTGACCGCCCCGATCCTTCTGTTTCAAAACCTGGAGAGAACGCCCCCCGTTGGTAGCGCCCTGCCACTCCCCTTCAAAGCCAGGCAGGCCAACGGGTGTGTTGAGTCATCTCCAGCCGAAGGAAGTCAGCAGCCCTTTTCAAAAGATCACTATTCATGGTTTATTGACGGAGCCGTTCGACAAAAAGCAACAATGAGGGCATCCATTTTCCCTCTGATCCATGGTATGAGGACGCCGCCAGAGATCAATCTCCAGCTAATCCACCGCCTCATTCACCATCATTGGAGGAATCTGATCTGAATTCACTCCGCCTTTGGTCTCTACGGCAGGGAGGGAGGGAGGGAGGGAGGGAGGGAGGCAGGGAGGGAGGCAGAGAGGTAGGGAGGCAGGGAGGGAGGCAGAGAGGGAGGCAGGGAGGGAGGCAGAGAGGTAGGGAGGGAGGCAGAGAGGGAGGCAGGGAGGAAAGGGGCAGGGAGGAAGGGAGGGAGGGAGGCAGAGAGGTAGGGAGGGAGGGAGGGAGGCAGAGAGGTAGGGAGGGAGGGAGGCAGAGCCAGTGCCAACCAGAGGCACGACTGATCCACTGCTGGCTGAGGAACCTTCTGAGAGGGTCGAAGACTTTTAGCGATCTTTTAGCGATGCTCCCAGGGTATTTTCTGAGGCATACAGTGTTTCAAAATATGTGCATTTTTAAAGCCACTCCCTATCTGTCTTTCTTTTCTCCATTTTTCCGGGGGCTTCTTTCTTTTCTGTTGTTCCGCGGCCTCTGTCTCTACTTTTCCTTTTACCCCGGATCTCTTTTTCTCCTACAATGGCTACCAGCTTGATGAAGTGTTTATAAGGCGGATAAGTAGGAAAGCTGCCCATCGACAGCACATTAGTGGTGGCATTTATGTTTTTTCTAATGCGTGGGAAGATTGATACGCGACAGTTTATGGCCCGACTATTAGTCTCGTTTTTATGAATGCGATGGATAACACTAAATCACGACAGAAAGCGACTGTCTGGAACCGCACGGGTCTAAATAATGGATTGAACACCTTGTTCCAATGATGCTGCCATGTCTAATTTACCATGAAAGCACTATGGTTGTAAATATTGTAGTTCTTGTTTTATTTAGGCTACCTGGCAATAGAAAACCACCCTGTTCTCTGAATGCCCTGTCTGGGAGAAGAAAAAGGCCTGCTCATGAATATTGGATGCAAAGAGTGGACGGATTATCTCGCATCGCACAGTCCTTTGTGATCTCTGGGAGTGGCTGTATGTGTGTGTGTGTGTGTGTGTGTGTGTGTGTGTGTGTGTGTGTGTGTGTGTGTGTGTGTGTGTGTGTGTGTGTGTGTGTGTGTGTGTGTGTGTGTGTGACTCTGTCAGAAGCCGTGAATGACTGCTGTCTGGTTGATCAGAGGCGGGTGTGATGTGGTGATCAAAGGCAGCCTGGCGTCCTCCTCGCCCTGCCCCCCCCCCCCTCTGGTGTGCCATTGTTGTGGCTGTGTTCTCCCTCCTTCCGTTCCCGCTGATAGACACAGTGGGCGTGTGTATCCATTACGCCCTTTGTGTTCCAGCTAAGGCGCTCTCCCTCCTGCGCCGTGGTGTGTGTGTCTATGACGTGTGTGTGTGTGTGTGTGTGTGTGTGTGTGTATATGTGTGTATGACGTGTGTGTGTGCACGCGCGTGTATGCGTGTGCACGTGTGTGTGACGGACAAGAGCGACTGTTAAGTTGATTCCATTTCCTGCGCTCACGCCTCTGCTGTCTGTGCACCGGACTCTAATGGATGACTTTCCCTTCAATTAAACTCCATTACTGCGTCATCACAACCCTCTCTCCCTCCCCCCCTTACTTTGGAATCCCTTGTCTCCTAAACCCCTCTTTACACGCCACGTATGAGGCTGGCCTATCCATCCTGTGTGTCTGACGGCCCTTTTTTAGAGAGCGCTGGGTCTTCATGCTAAACGGACGTCGTTAGTGTTTGTCTGCGGCGCGACGCTTAATGCACCTCTTAGTGTGACGAGCTGCGTCTCTGGCACCAAGCGTTTATGTCGAAACGGGACGTGTAGAATGCGATAATACAGTGCTGCCTCGCTGCTCGGCTGATAGGAAGAAGCAGCAATACACAAATAAACATATTTGAATTTTTTCCGAGGGCTCTGAACAGGAGAGGGGCACGCAGCGTTAACACTTCATGATTGTGTCATTAATGTGGCGTGACGCGGCTCTAGTGTGTGTGTGTGTGTGTGTGTGTGTGTGTGTGTGTGTGTGTGTGTGTGTGTGCGCGCATGTGTGTGTGCGTGTGCTCGCCGAGAAATCGCACCTCGCAATGAATCAGCCGTCACCCAGTTCTTATTTTGGCTGAGCCCCGAGTGTCTGCTGGATCACACTGAACACTAGTGTCAACAGGACACGCTGACCTGTATCACCTGATGGGCTACAAAACAGCACTCCACTCACTAACACAACTCTCTGCCCTATCTCTCTCTGTCTATCTCTCTCTCTTTCCCCTCCATCACTCTCCCTCTCTCTCTCTCCCTCTCTCTCTTTCTCCCCCTCTCCCTCTTCCCCTCTCTCTCTTTCTCTGTCTGTCTCCCTCTTCCCCTCTCTCTCTTTCTCTGTCTATCTCCCTCTTCCCCTCTCTCTCTTTCTCTGTCTATCTCCCCCTCCCCTCTCTCTCTCCTTTAGGAGTGAGCCAGAGAACTATCCAGGGCTATCTAACTGCCCACAGACCTGTTGATCCAGATAACCGGCCTGTAAGTGAGCTCTTTCTTTTCATTCTGTGTCTGTGCATACAGCCGTACGGAGAAGGCCTTTCTTGCTGTGTTTTTACAGACACTGAGTAGAAATCTATTGGTATTCCGCTACTGATCCCACCCTACAAAACCATACAGCTTCAAAAGGTGGAGCGCGCGATGCTGACACATACTGTAAGAATTCACAAGTAAAACAAGAGCGACTGGAGGGAACGTTCAAGGTGAAAGTAACTCAGATATGAGAGTGGAAGAGCGAGAGACTGGATCACTGAGTTTTCCCTTTTCAACTCTCTCTCTCTTGTTCTTTCTTTCTCACAGACACATACACACACACACACACACGCACACACGCACACACACACACACACAGTGACTCCTTGGTGTCCCTCGATGACGTAGTAACTGCGGGGCTCATGCCATAGAGGTCCATCCGACCAGCTCAATTATGACCTCAAACAACATCACTTCTTCATCCGGCTCCGAACTCGCTCTTTTCCCTCAGGCCTCTCCCGCTCTAATAACTGTCTCCTTAGACACTTCGGTGGCGCTCCCTCGCCGGACTGTTGTTGTGGAGTTGGAATTCATCGATTTAGTTCGACAGGAACCTCCCCCCAGCGCGTTGACGGGGGCCAGTCCTTCCCGTCGCTCCGGCAGAGTGACCCTGCTTTCCGTCTGTCAGCGTGACAGATTCCCCCGGCTCTCAGTTCCTCCTTTAAAGCAGCGCTCCCCCTGGGAGGCCACCAGACACGAGTCATTTAGTTAACAAATTGACGTGATGGCGTTCCAGATTGCCGCCAAAGTGACTCTCCGTCTTCCCCGGGCGGAGACTGGGGAGGGGATATTTTAATCACTTCACCTGAGCTGCACAGATCCTTCGCTTAAATGCATGGTCTGGGTCTCCCTCTTTACTCCTTTCGGTCCACTACCTCACCCATCCAAGCTTGGATCATCCCTCTCTCCCCCTTTCTATTACCCCCCTCCCCCACGCCCCTCCTCCCCCCTTCGCCCCCCTCCACCCTCAATCCATCTTTCTTTGCTCCCCTCAGCTCATTTCTCTGTTGTTTTAGCTGACACTACATAACAGTGCAATTAGTGCTATGCAATAGAAATATGGCTTCATCCTCCAGTGAGCTTCATAAGTCACTTTTCGCCTTCATCTGCAGAAGAAAAACCTCTGTTTAGGCAAAACTCAAAATGAGGGTGTTGTGTGGTGAACGTTGACTTGGCTCCGTCCAGCTGATCTTGCGGGCCGTGGGTGATCCCAGATTACCGCTCATAATCCTGTCCGGAAAATGGTTGGGGAGCCCTGTTAGGAGAAGAACAACAGCTGGTATTCCGCGTCCTCCCAGCACTAAGATTAAGCCTCTTTCGAAGCCAAAGGAAATTTAGGGGCTACCAAGTGTGCTCTGCTCATCAGTGCAAATACTTTGGAATAGAAAGGGCCCATCTCCCCTTCAGTATTAGTGGTTTGTGCTAACTAATTAGCCAAGACTCTATGGGTTTGTGTCTATGGGCTTGTGTTAGCAGCTAATTAGCCATTAGCACTGGTGGAGTGACTGTGCCCATGTGTTCCCAGCTAATGAGTGGTTTCTGTGCCATATGCCCTGCCTCGACCACGGCGTTCAGCAGCAGACACAGGGGGACTTTTTGAATTTGATCTCCTTTGTTCCATGGCCTTCCTGATGCACTTTAACAGCGTTTCACTGTAAAGCGACGAGCCGTTATGTTTACGTTAGTACTGTGTTCTTCAACGTGTCTCGAGTCTCAGCGGTTGTAGAATGGACACAGGTGTGACCTTTTTGAGGATGGCCCTCACCTTAAACCAAATAAACTAGATCCACATTGCCAGATTTACATTGACATATCTCTGTTAACAAACACTACCCTATTATCTGACTCATTGTCTAGTGATAAAAGTAACCAGTTTCAGTTACTTCAAAATGGTTCCAGAGTTAAATGGTAAACGCAGAGATATCCTCCAAGTAAGGTTTGAGTGAGCGAGTTCGATTGTGGCTGCTGCTGCGCTGCTGCTGGGGACACTTCTTCTGGGGAATGCCGCAAAATCGTTTCCTAATGAGTCCAGGCTGAGCGTATCTGGGTCAACGTTTTCACATAGTCTTGCCAAGAAGAAGCAAGCAGCGGTTCAGTCTCTTAGAAAGGTTATACGCTAATGAGTGATCATGCTCCATTAAGTATGGAAGTTGGGTTGTTGACAGTGTGTGTGTGTGTGTGTGTGTGTGTGTGTGTGTGTGTGTGTGTATATGTGTGTATGTTTGCGTGCGTGTGTGTGTGTGTGGGTGTGGGTGTGTACATGTGTGTGTGAGGCATGCTGAGGAGTGACCCTGGAGGACCCAGCATCAAGAAAACAAAGTTTCCTACTCAGCCAACACACTTACACCCAATTTGTTCCCATTACAATCAGCAGAGGACACTGTCAAAAGGAGTTTCCTTGGGAGCGGCTGCTGTGGTGTGCGCTGGCAAGGAGGCAGCCTATTGGCCTAATTCAAAACATGTCTTTGAAGTATGACCCGGGCCGTCCGTAAGCCGCCTGCCGTGCGACGAGTCCACCCAGCTCTCCTGGCAGTTAGACGGGGAAGGGGAGGGGGGGGTTAGGGGCGGGTGTTGGCAGTCGGAGGGCGCTGATAAGGCCCACGTCCCTGTTCACGACTCCATATCATCTGCCCAGCTGCCGTGAACATGAGACCCAGTGGAAAGGTGGTTATCTTTGTCGCCACAGATCAATCAAGCGACCGCATTTCTATTGATGCCGGGGCATGACCTTTGTATTTGAAGGGGGGGGGGGGGGGGGATATGTGATGATTCCAGATGAATATTTATGACGGTTATGACAATCTGTGGCCAGGCCTCATGAGCAGTCACACCTGGTCATGGTGTATGTGGATGGACATATAGACCAGGA
>CM030173.1:18747732-18762732 GCA_017639675.1 Aplochiton taeniatus
TCACCCACAAACAAGCAAGATTTCTGGCTCTCACAGACCTGTAACTTCTTCTTTAAGAAGCTCTTCTGTCCTCCACTCGTTACCTGTATTAATGGAACCTGTTTGACCTCGTCATCTGTATAAAAGACACTTGTCCACAGCCTCAAACAGTCAGACTCCAAACTCAACCATGGCCAAGACCAAAGAGCTGTCGAAGGACACCAGGAAGAAAATTGTAGACCTGCACCAGGCTGGGAAGAGTGAATCTGCAATAGGCAAGCAGGTTGGTGTGAATAGATCAACTGTGGGAGCAATTGTAAGAAAATGGAAGACATACAAGACCATTGATAATCTCCCTCGATCTGGGGCCCCACGCAAGATCTCATCCCGTGGGGTCAAAATGATCATGAGAACGTTGAGCAAAAACCCCAGAACTACATGGAGGGACCTGATGAATGACCTGCAGAGAGCTGGGACAAAAGTAACAAAGGCTACCATCAGTAACACACTACGCCGAGAGGGACTCAAATCCTGCAGTGCCAGGCGTGTCCAGTACATGTCCAGGCCCGTCTGAATCATGCTTTGGGGCTGTTTTACTGCAAAGGGGACAGGACGACTGATCCGTGTTAAGGGAATAATGAACGGGGCCATGTATCGTGAGATTTTAAGCCAAAACCTCCTTCCATCAGTGAGAGCATTGAAGATGGAACGTGGTTGGGTCTTCCAGCATGACAATGACCCCAAACACACCGCTCGGGCAACGAAGGAGTGGCTCCGTAAAAAGCATGTCAAGGTCCTGGAGTGGCCTAGCCAGTCCTCAACCCCATAGAAAATTTGGGGAGGGAGTTGAAAGTCCATGTTGCCCAGCGACAGCCCCAAAACATGACTGCTCTAGAGGAGATCTGCATGGAGGAATGGGCCAAAATACCAGCTACAGTGTGTGCAAACCTGGTGAAGACTTACAGGAAACGTTTGACCTGTCATTGCCAACAAAGGTTATGTTACAAAGTATTGAGTTGAACTTTTGTTATTGACCAAATACTTATTTTCCACCATCATTTACAAATAAATTATTTAATAATCCTACAATGTGATTTCCTGGATTTTTTTTTTCTCATTTTTGTCTCTCATAGTTGAAGCGTACCTATGATGAAAATTACAGACCTCTCTCATCTTTCTAAGTAGGAGAACTTGCACAATCAGTGGCTGACTAAATACTTTTTGGCCCCACTGTATATATATATATATAGAGAGAGAGAGAGGAGGGGAGAGAGAGAAGGTGTAGCATGTGGAAGATTATATTCCTCCCTCAGTGTCTCTCGTATAAATACTCTCCCTCGGTAGACAGTTTATAAACAGACCAGATCCCATTCCTCCCACTCTTCCCCAGGGAACGGGGTCAGCGCTCAACATTCAACACCAAGTGTTGCTTGCTCACGCCTGTGGGCTTTTTTCTCCCTTTTAACACGGCTCCAACACCTGCTCCACAGAATGCCTATAGAGAATATACCTGTAACATGACTGAGGTGGATGAGATCAGATGCTTTTTAATAAGTCCATGTTTGTTTGACTGATCAACTAGCGTGCCAGTAAAGCGCATTGGACTACCTAGTGGAACATGGCGCCTCAGTGGGTGTTGCACCGTGTGTGATATACCTTGTATCTAGAGCAGTGCTTGCTCTGTATTTAAGTACTTTTACTGATACATTATACAGGCCAGAACAACAGAACAGGACCCATTCATTATTATGATGTAGGGAGAATAATGTCGGAATCCATTATAATATAAAATAATTATATTATTGTCCCTCTGCTATTGAAACACCAGCTGGACTTCTCCCACGGAGATCCAGAGGTGTCAGTCGCTTTGCACAAAAATAAATCCTCTCTACCCCGCTCTAAACTTGTCTTCATCCCGACAGAATAGAGGTGTTCTCCCACACCCCCCCACTACATATCTTGTTTAACAACTTTTCTTTTGTTCTTCTGTCATCCCTCTCTATGCGCCTCCTTCGAAGGGGCCTGTGATGTCGCCAGGGTGCCATGGCAACTGAGGGTGGAAACAAGTTGTAAAGAAATATATGTGAGATTGAGCAATCAACGGTTCCGCGCAAGGTGAGATCTGTTCAGCAGATCGAGAGACTGTGAGCGAGAAAAGACGAGCAAAAAAAGAGAGGGAGAGTGAGGAGAGAGTGGCATATTATAACCACAGAGGACGGTCAGCCATCATTAGTTTAAATAGGTTTAAATAAAGTGTCCGAGCGAAGAAAATTGATGCTTTCCGAATGGCCTACTTACCAAACTCCAATACCACCGGTGCGCTTGCTGTTGTCCCTGAGAGCAGGATTGGGAGCACCAGGGGAGCTTCTCTTTTCCCACTGCCAGGGACAGAACTAAAATCCAACCATCACTCATAACATTTCAGGATGAGCAGTTTTGGAATCTAAATTCAGCAGCTGTCCCAGAAAGAGCTGAGTCACCAGGCTGGTGTGGGCTCAGCGTTCAGCGCCTCATCCCTCTCTCTCTCTCTATCTGGCCTGGCCTTTCTCCTCAGCCCCTGGATCCCCGCTCTGACAGCTGGGGAGCAGCCAAGCCATAGCCCCTGTGCTGGACCACTCGCCGTCTCCATCCGGGTGTGTGTTTGAACGCTGCCTCACACTGGGCTCTGACAGGAGCAGAGGGACCAGAGGGCAAACGGCTGCCCTCACAGAGAACAGCTCGCTGTGTGTGTGTGTGTGTGTGTGTGTGTGTCTGTCTGTCTGTCTGTCTGTCTGTCTGTCTGTCTGTCTGTCTGTCTGTCTGTCTGTCTGTCTGTCTGTCTGTCTGTCTGTCTGTCTGTCTGTCTGTCTGTCTGTGTGTTTGTGTGTGACAACCATTAAGGCTGACGGCCACGCGTCTGCGCTCCCATCTACATGAAGTCTCTGCTGGTCAGCCCATGGGCTCTTCTAGAGGGATACCAGTGCAGAGGAGGAGAGACTCTGCTTACCTCCTCTGCTCATTTCTCTCGGTCCCCCCTCTCCGCTTTTGTTTATCGGTCACTGCTCCAAGGCACAAGTAGTGCGTTTGTGTGTGTGTGTGTGGTGTGTGCTTGCGTGTGTGGTGTGTGCTTTATTTTTCAGGTGAAGGTTGTCAGCTTCTCAGGCCTCAGTGGTCTGTCAGCTCACATTAAATCAGCTTTTACGTGCGCTCGTGTGTGTATTGGTGTGTGTGTGTGTCTGTGTGTGTGTGTGTGTGTGTGTGTGTGTGTGTGTGTTTCGGTGTGTGCGCGTGTGTACGTGGGGGAGTGACAAAGAGATGATGCTTTTCTTTCTTGCCCGTCCATCTTTCTCTCCCTGTCTCCCGTTCTTTATCCAGTCAAACACACGACTACTTTCCCTTTAAGATCCCACTCCCTTATTTTAGAGCACTGCTGTTTAATGCCTGCATACCGTGGCTTCTTAAACACATTTCCTCCCACAACTCTCCAGTCGGCAGCCAACTTTTCCTTGATGGAGCCCTCCTTGTTTTCGCATCACCCCAATTATACGATTCCCTCGCCGAGGATGGGGATCCTAATAGTCTATTTCCCCACCAAAGCTCTTGTCTCTTTATTCCAGCCACTTTGTTCTTTTTTCCCCTTTCCTCTGTGGAGGGCCATAAACGTTTTGATCTCTCCATTGTGACGGATGTGTTGATGTTGCTCTTGTGATTTGCATTCAAATGGAGCCCAGTGTCTCAGCAGAATTCAATTACAGGAATCTGATTAGCCGCTGCCGTTTGGGCCCTTCAGATAATTCAGAGCCGCGGCTGCCGACATGCTTTTAACCTGTTCAAGGTTTTACATCCCATTCCCCGGGCCCATAAATCAAAATACATAAATAAATATACAGTATGGGATGTGATTGGCTTGAGATAAGGCCAAGCCTGTTTGGCATTCAGATCAGCTTTTTGATTATTGATAGTGGAGTGGAAAGCCGTTTATATTTACTGTGTTGTAAAAGCCTTGCTTGCTTCACGGTACACGCCCCCGCCCCCCACCCCCCTCTCCTCTTTTTATTTGACTTTGCCTTTCCACAAGAACTCAGTGCAATGCCATTTATATTTCCTTTTCTCTGCGAAGGTCAACCTTGGAACAGATGAAGTGCACCAAGGAAAGAAAGTGAAAGAAAGCAACTTGCCGGTGACGCACAGAAGTTTCTGGCAAGCTCCGTCTCTCCCTCGGTCTTTTTCTGCGGGGGCCGGTTCTGTTGCTCTCTCTCTCCATCCAGCGGGGACCTCTAGCTGTGGGGGCTCCCCCGACGGAGGAATGTGCTGCTGAAACCCAACCAGGCGCGTAGCGGCGAGGGCGGTTGGTGTCACAGTGACGTGAGACAGGGTGGCTCAGTGTCAAACTGAAATAGCAAACCGGGCCCCTTTCACCTACGTAGGTAAGGATTTGGAGGTAAACTTAGAGGGATGTCTCCTCTGGTTTTGGGGAGTAGCCCTGAAAGATGCTGAGGGGTTCCTTACCTCAATGTAAACTGATCTGAGGCCCCTCTCTTGCCCATTGTAGCCCTCCCACGGTCACATTAGGGGAGCCTCGGTCCAGCGCATTTGGCACTTTCAATTTCCAGACTCCCATCTGGCTCTGAATTATTAAAGCTCACAGCTTTTTCGAGGGGAGTAACAGAGTGCTCTGTGCCTACAAGGGTTTTCGATGAGCGCCTCTTTTTTTGTAGTACCAAGCACACACACACACACCCACGCACACCCACACAAACATACACAAACAAACACACACACACAAAAACCCAGACACACGGACGTAAAACACCCAACTCTGTGTTGCACCTGAAAGGTTCTCCCAATGTTTTGTGTTAAAACTCTCTCAGGCTCTCCCCCCTCTCCTCCTGCTCTTCCTCCTGCTGTGACCTCGGTGAACCAAGGAGCTGGTGCTGGCTGAGTCCACAGTGCATTACTCAGTCAGCGGCAGGCCTGTACACTTACATAAGCTCCCACAGCGCTCAGGCTGAAAGACCAGCACAGCGGTCTCCCTGAGTCCTCGTTTACCAACAGTCAGGGTGCACGGACGCACACGCACAAAGAAATGAGGTGTATAGTTCGATATTACCGTGGGATTAGACACAGAGCTCTGTTATCTTGTATGCTAATACGAATGCTTTTGCATGCAGATAGATGTATGGTATCTGTCTAGCACTTGAATTTTGTAGCCATGACCGCCTCCTAAAAAAATGAAGTCCTTTGATGGGATCGCTGTTTTCAGAGCACAATTTTTCAATACTGCACCCTTAATTCAAGTTAACGATTATGTAAAATGTGAAGGCAATGCGTTTTACCATATATCTGTGCACCTATCATCTAAGGACTACTTAGACCTAGTGAAACAAAACAAAAACACAGGCCCTCATACAAGGCAAACAGAACAGAAACAGCCCTGAGTCAAACAGAAGTCAGGCCAGCTCCCAAGGCAGATCTTTACCCCCACAGGGTCCCTTCAGTAGACGGGTAATTGTATGGAAGACACCCCGTGGTTCCCTGTTGGCCAAGGCTCTGGGATCACCATGGCGACACATGTTTCGTGTTCCCCAGGTAAGCTGAGCGGTGTTGAAGCTATATCTCCGTGTCTGTCAAGAGCCAAACAAACTGAGGGCTCTGTGTATGTGGGTTGCTAGGTAACCCTTTTTCTAGAATTGCGGGGTTTGTAAGACCCTCTCTCTAATCCATGTAATCATGGGTAGGTAACAATCCTGTTTGTGTGTGTGTGGTTTGTTTGAACCGCTACCACACATACACACCCAGAACCCTGTTTCTGACAATGCATTGGAGCAGCTCGTGTACCAGTAGACTCCATTACCCACCAGCCCAACCCCCCCCCCCCCCCCCCCCTACATGAAAAGCTCATTGAGGGTGCTCCCTTCCAACGTGTCCCGAAAACACACCAGCCTGGGGGCTTCAGAAGGGCTCTGGCTGGAGCCTCTGTGCGTGACTGGACCCGGGCTGCCTTCATTTCATGCCAACAGCTGGTTTGGGCTGAAGGGGCCGCTCAGGGGGACTGCTCTCTCCTGGAGAGGCCTTGGAGAGGGGCTGAAGACGACCAGGGCCCAGGGGGGATAGGGCCCATTGTCTCTGGAGTCGAGGCAGGCAGAGAGGGAAGACAGCGTGATGGAGGGAGGGAAAAGTCAAGGAGAGGGATGAAGGAGAGAACAGAGGTGATGAGGGCCACTTCATCCATGCATTGAGAGTAGTGTGTGTGTGTGTGTGTGTGTGTGTGTGAGAGAGGGGTTTCAAAAGGGGTGAGAGAATGGTGAAAAACAGTCAGCTGAGGATAGAGTAGAGGAAATGAATGACAAGGGAATGGACAATGAATTGAGGAGAGGGACGTTTCCGTCTGAGCTACTTTAGTGTGTGTGGGTGTGTGTGTTTGTTGGCTTGAGCACAGGCCCAGCCGATTGAAGGAGCAGCGCATTGGGCATGCTAATGCTTTTACAAAAATCCCACTTGCGCACAACGTACGGCATGGGCACATGCACACACACACAAACACCAACACAGGAGAGAAGACAGACCCAGTCTCTTTTCCCGTGAGAACACCCCGTGAACACTCGGTGAAAGAGACAACAAACCGCCCTTCGTCTGTCTGCCCCTGGGTTTGTGTCGTCATGGTGTGAATAGATATGCGAGTGCGACAGGCGGGCCCGTCTCAAAGAATGCCCATTCCCCCTTGGTGCCTTCGTCTCGCACAAGGAGTGCTCTCGCGCTGAACTCATCAGGGGTTGTCTTCCCACCTGGCGAGTGAGTCGGCGAAGTGATCCGCGAGGCCAGCGAGCGGCCGTGTGTTAATCACCCTCCACCTTCATTGTGTCCTCCCCTCCGAGGCGAGGCGGGCTCCAGGGAAGGAATAATGAAACGCTCGCCGCTGTCCGCGCGGGGCGACCAAGCTAGCGGCTCAGCGCTCCCAGGGGGGTGAGCCGGGAGAAAAAGAACAGGCCGTTAAGTCCTCTGTTGTTGTTTTTTTAAAACAAGGCTGCATACAGTTCGTCATTTAGGGACTCATGCTTTTACCTGGAGATGAAAGACCATCGGGGAGACTGTCGGCCTAATTGAAGCGAAACAATGTAGGAAGACAATTGCCAGCCTTTGCGTTGCTCTTAGCTGGGCCATTGGGAATGGGATGCACTGATTTTACAACCTTATTAGTGGCTTTGTGTACCTGTTTTAGTTGAATGCCCTGTGCAGCATGTCAGACACTTTGGATGAATGTGCCTGCTAAGTGACTGTAATGTAGTTTCTGTCTGCGGCTGCTGGGCCAATCTCACGCCAACTGGATTATGGCTTTTTCACAGTTGGTCTTTTTACGACCTCACTTCCTCCCCCGTAGGCAAAATCTGCTGTGCGTGTCAGTATTTGAGAGAGAGAGAGAGAGAGAGAGAGAGAGAGAGAGAGAGAGAGAGAGAGAGAGAGAGAGAGAGAGAGAGAGAGAGAGAGAGAGAGAGAGAGAGAGAGAGAGAGAGAGAGAGAGAGAAAGTGAGTGTGTGTCTTTGAGAGAGAGAGTGTGTGTGTGAGCGTGTTTTCGGAATGACCACCTGCTCCACTGCCCAGCCAAAGGCTTGGGCCCAGCAACGGCCTGTGATCGACTTAAGCAACCCCCCTGTATCTCCCCACCGCCCTTCTCCAACTGCTGCCATCTCCCTGCCCATTGACTCCTCCTCATCCATCCCCCCCGCCCCCCTTCTCTCTCTGTCTCTCTCTCTGTCAGTCTGCCATATCTGACTCTGCCTGTTCCATTTAGGATTGAGCCTCTCCTCTCTACCCCCAGGGAGAGCAAGGTAATGGTCCTCTGCTTGTGTGTGAGAGTGGATGGATGGGTGTGTGTGACTGTCTGTATTTGTGTGTGTGGTTGGGACTTAGGGCAAGGCTGCAGGGCCAGAAGAACTTTCTGGAAGGATGGCCAGCCTATTTAGCAAGACTAGGCCTCAAAGTCCCTCTCTCAGTGCTCCTGCCAACTGAGATTAGCTCTTATGGCTCTTCTGTGGCATGGTGATAGTGGCTCTGTGAGTTAGTGTGTGTGTGTGTGGTGTGTGTGTGTGTGTGTGTGTGTGTGTGTGTGTGTGTGTGTGTGTGTGTGTGTGTGTGTGTGTGTGTGTGTGCGCGCGCGGTGTGTGTGTATCTAGTGCTGGTTCGTTTGCGTCGGGGTTTGTGCTGATAGATCTGTTTGTGTGGCCGTCTCGTAGAACAGAGGCAGCAGAGGAGTTCTGCCGTCGCCAAGGCAGGACGGGGCCGACCCACTGAAGCTCTTCTCTCCATCTCTACTCCTTCTGAGAGAGTGTCATTAATCCATGTCTGTGTTCCTAACTTCCTCCCTGTCAGCACTAAGTCCTCCTCCTCCTCCTCCCCCTCCAGTAAAGATGGCAGGCTGTCGGCCCCTGGACCCATGGAGACTCCGGCTAGCATCCCGTGCTTCCTCTGCGGGGAGCGCTAGCGTAGCCCAGCCGCAACGCCACGACAACCACCTTTATGTAAACGCCAAAGCTCCCGGCCGGAGCACGGCTCTCCTGCCGTGGGCTCTCTCTGCTCTGGTCCGGCCTGTGTTCAGCCCCCGCTGGCTGGATGAACATGATCAGACGGAGCACCGTTGGCCTGACTCCCCCATTGCTCTAATTGCTACTTGATTCAATGAGCCGGTCTCATTTTCCCAGCATTTGAGGAACTGTGGTTTTCGTGGGCCAGATCCCACTCCCAGTACCTCTGAGGAGCCTCTTTTGAGAGAGTGGGGGGCGGGGGTGGGGTGGGGTGTGTAAAGTGTGTGGGGGGACAGCCTTTTGTAGGGGAACTCTGAACAGACATGTGATTGTAATGGAGGAAGATAGTCTCACATCAGACTCTGTAGCCATAATCACTACGCAGCCCTTTCAGGCTGGATTAGTCTGGCGCGATGTTCAAGGCATATCTCTCCACACACGCTATCAGGCGCTCACTGACAGAGACACTCTGAAGACACACACACACACACACACACACACTTACACACACACAAGCCTCGTGCACCTGGTCGAGTGGAAGGGGCTGAGACCCAAACAAGGTGAATAATACAAATAGTTTGTTCCATCACGGACCAACCTCAACCAGTTATATCAGACTGCATTAAAATGTGTAGTTACGTATTGGTAGGTTGTATTGGTTATGAATGTCATTATCGGAGAACAACGTACTTCTTTTTTGTTTCGTTTTTCCAGAAGCAAAAACATGCACGTCATTTGCTCACAATGTTTATTCTTTACAGAAAACGATGAAGTAAACATGATAATATATTGAAATGAGCCGGGAGGAATAATAAGCTGGAGAAGGTCTGTAACCTCCATTTCATTAAGCGTCCGGCTTGCCAGCAGAGTGGGTTTGACAGTGTGGATGTGTGGGAAAGTGTCTCTAAGCCAGGCGTATTCCTCTGGGCCGACTTAATGAAAGCGCATTGTCTTCATGAACCGCTCAGCGCTCACTGACCCCATCTTAACCCCGGGGCCGACCTCTGACCTGGAGGTAGATTACTTATTAAAACCAATGGTCACTTGCTGGCTGAGTGCCTGGTAGCCTCATTCGGGTTGACAAAGGCAACCGATATCAGGATGTATTCAGAGGACCACGTTGGCCAGTGGTGAGCGTGTTGCCATGCATACACTATTCCTGGTCAGTAAGAATAATGGGCCAGGGGATTGGATCAGGCTTGTCTTCCTTCAGTTTGTGAAGCCTGTAGTTTTATGATGAATCCTGGGCCGAAGAGCTCTCCCGGACCTAGACGACCGACCCCGAGATGCAGGCTCCATCTGCTCATCGCCGGAGCTTGCTGTGGCTGACTTTGAGAGGCCCTAAACCTGAGAGTGGATCTCCAGTGAGAGAGGCGGCCAGGTGGGCGTCTGATTCCGTGCCCGCTCCTAAAAGAGGTCGGCCCACTCTTTGGAGTCCAATTCCAAAGCTATGAATCTCAAACAGGCGGCAGAGAAATCAGACTCGGCACGCGCCGCTCAAATGCCACAGACTCCACTGGCGGAGCTCCCACAATGCACTATTCAGGCGTTGGCAGGCACGCGCGTACCTTTGGATCCTTTTAATAGAATATTTATACCTCCGGAGACTGAGGTAAACTGAGATTGAAAATGTGCCCTGTATCAACTGGTGAAATTTAGGTTTGTACACACAGGCTGTGCCTGCGTGTGTGAGCTGCTGAAACGTATAGCTGCACTAGAATGTCCTGTTCTGGACAAAACACATCCAAGATCCTTAGAATACGCAGGCCTCTAGAAAACACAGCATTCCCTATGTATCTTAGTTATCCCTAGAGATGCATTAACACATTCAGTTTTGTGCTTGGTGATGTTGTTGAGGTCGGACCACGGCCGGGTAAGATGTCTGCCTTCTGAACGCTGTTACTATAACAGGCTTGACCGGCTCCTTTGTACTACCATCTTCCTGTGATGTTACCATCTTTCGTTGATGTTTACAGTGGAGCACTCGGCTGAGGAAAAAAATCACCTGGAACATTGTCACTGAGCAAATCGTCCAATTAGAAATGACTCAGGCCATAATCACTGAGCAAATCCTCCAATTAGAAATCGTTACTTATTTTCCGCCTCGGTGGGTCTCAGTGGAAACACAGGTAATTGGAGGAGACAAGCCCCTCTAAAAAAAAAAACAGTAACACACGTAAGCGGTAATGTCTCCACTTCTCTTCGTCTGGTGTCTGTTGCTCTCTCTCTTTCCCAGACTCTTTTGCACACACAAACACAATTACAAGCGCGCACGCACAGGCACACAGCACCGGTCCGTAAACACTGTTTTGTCTTCCAAAACAACACCAGTAATTAAGCGGGGTTAATTAATGTCAGGGTGAGCCACCATGTCGGGCTGACGGCGGAGCAGGAGGAAGGTGTCTGGAGCCACTGCTTTCAGGACAACATGGACTCTGACAAGGTCTCCCTCCTGGCCAAACACCCAGCTACTTCTCCTGTCATACCCACAAACAAACACATTAACGTCCGCCCGCCCACTGGACTTTGGGGACAGTTTGTGGTGGAGATGTGTGAGTCGGGAGGTTAAGTGGTGCCCGCCCTTGAGAACTTGGTCGTGTCAAGGGGTTCAGTGGACTTACTGTCTGCTTCCTCCAGGTTTGGATCAGTGCGGCCTTCAGGAGAGAGAGGACATGAAAAGCCTGGGTCAACTCAACCTCTCTCTCTCTCTCTCTCTCTCTCTCTCTCTCTCTCTCTCTCTCTCTTCCTTTCCTCCCTCCCTCCCTCTCTGGGGCCCAGCAGCCCAGCCAAGTTGCTGCAAGTTTAATACTTGATGCCGGCCTCATTCGTTAAGAAAGTCACAGACTAATGCACTCTCCGTTTTGACTAATGCACATGTATAGGTATATTCTGCATGCTCCCGTGTGTGTATGGAACTGTGGATGCCTGTCACAGTCGCTGGCTGTGTGAGAGACTCCATGGCATCCCAGAATAACCCACGAGGCTGGCTGGGGCCCGTCTGGGCATAGCCGGCGGTGCCCGTACCCACCAGACCTAAACTTTGATGTTCACTCGAGCGTTTAACATCAAAGTAGACAGCTGGGATTAGTGGGGTGCGGAGATTAAGGTAATTGGCGATTGGAGAGGCAGAACAAAAGGTTCCCGTTGCTGTCAAAGTGAAGGATGTTTAACAGGGGGAGAAAAACTGGCTTACATACACTACACACACCTGCACACACGCGCACGCACGCACGCGCACACACACACACACACACACACACACACACACACACACACACACACACACACCCAGAGGCAGACCAGCCAGAGAAGTTGGGGTATGTCCCAGAACCTTCAAACCAGTGCTGTTTGTCTATATCAGATCTCTGGACACTATTAAAAATGTTCACGCTTGCAGACCTTTCCCAGAGTCAAACTGAATCAGACAGAGTGCTTATGTAACCTCACTGTTGATTGGCTGTTTATGGTTCCTTTTCTTCAAACACATGAGCTGGCTCAGAACTAGTCAACTTTGAAATTACCTGAAGAAGTTGTAATTGACTTGCCTCTATTGATTTTCTTTTGCTTAGACCTGAAGTTAGATTACCAATTATGAAAATTTGATTTTCGCTGATTCCTAGCAGACCGGTCTACTCTTGCAGGTTCACTTAACACACGCAGCTTTATCAAAGCCTTAGCGGTTTGAAGCACTGCCATTTTGTGACGGAACGCAGCCTGCCTTTGTAACTCTGTGAGGTGGGCCGTCCAGTTGCATTCAGAGTAAGACAGGCCCCTATCTACCTACCCTCACAATCGACTAGTCTAACTCCAAGACCAGAGCAGAGTCTGTCGTACCAGTGGGTGAAGGAGTTCACAGTAGCGTCGTTCGGACTCTTCCTCCTCTCCCTCTGGGCTGGGCAGAACATTCCCTCCCAGGTCTGTCTGACTGTACCTGACTGTAACGCACCGGTACATTTTCATAGCGCTTTTTTAATATTCCTCATAGGACGACAGAGTCATAACGCTGGGCATATGGTTCAAAGTTGGATGAGGTCTAATGTGTGGGCTAGCCAGTCTCTGGGTTACCGTAGTGGGGAATGCAGCATCGGGCAGATAAGGTCACACATAAATGCTGTTGGGTTCCACCATCAACAGACTGTCTGCTTACTGCTTAAGTGTAGCTGTTTTATCGATTTATTCAGCAGCTAGAAGGAGGCTCCGATAGAGCGTTGTGCTTGATTCACTTCCTCCTGCTGGAACTGTTGGAGGTGTTCCCCCTTTCCTGGCTCCTCTGTCAAATGGAACGTTTCAACTGCCCGTTCCAAACCTCGGAGAAAGGCTGGGCTATCAAAGCATTCCAACGTCGGGGAACTTCTTTGCCGCTCTTTCATTTCGTTTCCCAGGTGAGCACCATTAAGCTGCGGTTAGTGCGCCACTCCCCGACTGAAACCGAGCCGCTAACCCCTGGAAAACGAATCAAACCAGGTGGCTCTGGAGCGGCAGCTAACAGACAACACCCCACAAAGAAACGTCGGAAACAAGTCCGCCAAGTGCTCTTCGGACAACGTGGTCTAACTGGACGTTGTTGATGCGACTTGAAGCTGCGGTGCGAGGAGAACATGGCCGTCTAACGATGGTGCGAGACTGACAGCCGCCTTAGCCCGGCTCGGCCTGTGCTCATTTGGCCTCTCTTTTCCTCCGCAGGACAAAGAGCGCTCGTCCGGAGCACGAGGAGACAAACCTGCCAGGAACACTTTAATCCCTCTCTCCAATTCCGCTGGAAACGAGGAAAAAAAGAAGGGCGGAGGAGGAGAGGCGCGCTTGTTTAACCTTACAGGCAATTCCTTTTGGAGCCCTCAGGTCATCTGGAACAGGTCTCTTAGCCCGTTCCCAGAGCTAAAACTAGAAAATGGCGAGCAGCGTTTAGCTACTACGCAACAAATAGCTGGAATCAACCTGCCAGCCGATCAGAGAGTCGCTCCAAGCCTGGCTACTTTTAATAGTCTGGTTGGTGCTTGGTTGCTTTTTGCTGAAGTGTTCCTTCAGCAATTTGATTTCTCTTATTACAATGTTTGTTTATTTATTTGTTTGTCTTGTATTTCCTCCTTGTATGTTTCTGTTTGCCTTATGTGAAGCACATCGAAGGGCCTATGTGTGTGAAATGTGCCATACAAATGCATTGAACCTGATATCGCCAGGAAGTTACTGGAGCAGGAAGGTAAACGGAGACCTCTTTAAAGGGATTAGAGGAGTGAGGGGAAGAGAGAGAGGGGGGCAGGAGAGAGACAGAGGGAAAGGGTGAGAGGAAAAGGGAGGAAGAGGAGCGGAGAGGGAGAGGGAGAGAGAAGGAAAGGGAGAGGGAGAGAGAAGGAAAGGGAGAGAGAGAGAGAGAGGGGTGACAAAGCGACAGAGGACTGTATGTGTGTGTGTCCTCTGTGATCCAGTCCCGGGGAGAGTCCCACCCCCTGCATTCTGGATTAGCCAGCTCCCCTCTCGGACAACACACCCGCTACCTGGCCTTGGAGCTCGCTGCCCGCTGCACGGTCCTACTCCAACCATCCCTTCTCTTTGTGTGTTCATGCTGCCTTTAATGGCCATAGGCTGTGACTCAGCGAGGCTCGCAGTGCAGGGGTGGTGGTCAGGATTTTACATTCAGCACTGAGAGGGCTAGGAAATGTAACACAGCCACTATTTAACAGCAGCAACACTGATTGCCGTCGAAAGTGGAGAGAACCATGTACAGACAGGCTCCCTGGCTAGTGTTTACAGTGTGGGTGGTGTGTGTGTGTGTGTGTGTGTGTGTGTGTGTGTGTGTGTGTGTGTGTGTGTGTGTGTGTGTGTGTGTGTGTGTGTGTGTGTGTGCGTGCGTGCGTGCGTGCGTGTGTGTGTGTGTGCATCATTCTGCAAAACAGGGTTATTGTACTTGTTCTGTTGTGTTACTCAGCCACCGTCTCACTGTCTGTGGGTGTGTGCGTACACACTAGGGTGTGGACTTGTGAGTGTGTGTGTGTGTGTGTTTGTAATTATGTGTGTGTGTGGGAGTGCCAGATGGAGGCAGATGGCCATTCATACTCCCACAGTAAAGTGGCGTCTCATTACAGCTCTCCAAGTAGAATCTGTTGCCAACATAAAAAAAACTCACGGAAATAACACCATCCCCCTGCCCCGAAAAGAAAGATGGGCTAGGCTAGGCTAGGGCAGAGAGGTTAGACAAACAGGGACATTGATATGGGGGGACAGGGGTGGACAGAGCTGGGGCTGGGTGGGACAGACAGGAGGTCACTGGAGGACGACTAAAGGCAGATAGAGGTTTGACAACAAAGGGACGAACTGAGGAGAGGAGAAAAAGAGAGAGAGAGAGAGAGAGAGAGAGAGAGAGAGAGAGAGAGAGAGAGAGAGAGAGAGAGAGAGAGAGAGAGAGAGAGAGAGAGAGAGAGAGAGAGAGAGAGAGAGAGAGAGAGAGAGAGAGAGAGAGACGTAACTCAGATAAAATAGACAGCATTTGCTTTGTTCACTGATGAAACTGCTAGTTTCTCCCCTCCTG
>CM030173.1:18770232-18772732 GCA_017639675.1 Aplochiton taeniatus
GTGATTTCCCCTGTAGTGGCTTGCTAGTCCACTTGGATATCTTTCATTTTGGCCACGGTAAATATCAGTTGGTGTTAGATGTAACTTCAAAGTGGCGTGACGCGATGGATCTCTGCTCCCTGTTTTTTGTTTATTCAGGTGGCTGTTGACACACACGTTAGTCGGGCATCGTTTGTCAGGTTTCTGACAGTAGAGGCTGGCGCTAAGCGTTCACAAGCGTAAGTAAAAGTGTGCCGTAGCGATTGGCTGTGTATCGGCCTTAAACAGTGGCCCGTTACGCACCACAATCTCCTGATTTATGCCACGTCGTGAAAACGCTTGCCGGCGGAGTTACGCTCTCGATTATTTAATTAGGCACTTGTATGGGGAGTGTTACAGCTCTTTGCTGAGCCAGGAGGAGGTACCATTACAGAGCCTGGGAGCATGGGGAGGACAGAAGGCCAGTTTTAAAAATGGAAGGGCTACTTTGTTTCCCGCTGCTGACATTCCGGAGGCCGAGCAGGGAGGCAGGTATGCGGTGTCCGCTTAACGTTCGTCATCCGGCCTGTTGCGGTATCAGAAAACGGAACGCCATGCCACAAAGCTCCCTCTGCCCAGCCAAGGGCAGGATCACAAAGGCAGTGTCAACCACAGTGTGCATATGAATGACAGGAGTTACTGTAATGATTAAAACGACTAGGATTAATGTGGGGCCATTAAATCAGGGAAGTTTGTATTCGGAGCAGCCGGTTGGCCTTGTCAGCCTCCCGGTTAGCAAGCTGGGGGGCCGTGGAGCCGACAGTCTGCAGGACAATAGCCAGGGGCAGCACACAGAGGAGGGGGGGGCTGCTTGATACCTCTGGCCAGTGTATGTCCCCTCCCTCTGTTCCTTTCATATTGATATGTCTGATTGGGGGCCGTCTCCCCTGATTGGGGGCCGGAGTGTGTGTGTGGTGGAGGAGGTGGTGTTGAGAGGGGGCAGGGGGGGGGTGGTGGTTAGGGAGTGACCCCTGGAGTGTATTATCCCCCCCCCTTTGGCCCCTCCCTCTGGCCTCTGCATATTCCCCCTCAGACTTCCTTGGTGCTGCGATGTAATGGAGTCACTTGTAATGGAAATACATCCGTTAGGATGCCCAAATCTGGCCCTTACACACTACATACTGGTGTCCATGCAGTTCTAAAGAACTCCCTCAGCACAATGTTACCTGCTTGACTCAGATCGCTGGGGAACCCGCAAGGGATTTCCTCGCTGGAGATGTTCCAGTGGCGTCTTTATCTAATTCCCCGGGGGAGACAACACAGCCCCCCCCCCCCCGTCCCTCCGACGAGCTGCTCCCTGCTCTCCACGGGGTCCCTGTTGTGGCCTGATTGACGGGTCTATCCCGAACCGCAGGCGTCCTGGGCGTGGGCTCCTCCTCAGCGCGGCGGCTGGCGAGGGGGGTGTTCTTCGTTTGCGGGAGGCTGCTCGTGAACTCCCTCCCCTCGGGTTGACTGGTAGGAGGTGGTGGCTGGCGGCGGGCCCACTGACCACCTGTTGGTGAATGCTAATGCCCAGCGCTGGGCCGCTCCTATCTTTAGAAGGATACCAAATAAAACATGAGCAGAAATCATTTGCGGCCCTTCTTCTGTACTCCAGCGTTCCCGTGTAAGTGGTGTTCCGTAATGTGTTCCAGGGAACAGCATTAGGCACTCAACCCCAGAGAGAGGGCCTGGTTCTTGGGATATATTTACTCCCCCCCCCCCACCACCCCCCTCCCTTGTCTGTGGTCCCGGCTCAGGAGATAGATGGAGCTTATCTGAGATATTAACAGCCCCACAGAACAACTCGGGGCTATTCCCTCGCTGCATTCGTCTTGGAGCCGGGGCCATATTTTATCTCCGTTACCAACCAAGTCCCCCACCTCCTCTGTCGGCGCACCCAAACCCCCCACACATCCACCCCCCACCCACAGTCCAATTACCTCCCTGGCTCCCGGTTGCTAGCGCCTCTCTCAGCTCCAGCCCTCTGGTCCTCCTGTCATCCTGCTTCCCCTGGTCCCTGCCCCCCCCCCCCCTCCCCCCATTCCACTCCTGGTCAGTGTGAGTGATGGGGATGGGCTCCAGAGGCTCCTGAAAGGCCCCGCCCCCCAGAGACTGAGCAGCGGTTTGGGGCACTCTGTCTGTCCACCGGTGGCAGGACAGGATGGCCTCTATTCCTCCAACCTCCACTCCCTCTATACTCTCTAAAGACAAAATGGCCCCCTCATACTCGTACAGTGTTATGACCCATCACATTAGGAGTGAGATATTGCCAGAAAAGTCTAGTGAGTTTTTCCCCTTTTACGCTACACTGCCTCTGAGATATTCATCATAGTTCCAACTTTCATACCTTCTTATTTGTCAGCGATCACGGATATCTGCGGCACACCAGCGAGTTTGTTTGTGTGCTCTGTACCAACGAGACCCATCACATTTCGTGTTATTTTCGACAGATCCCACGCAGGCGGGTTCAACTTTGTGGCACTCCCACATGAAGTGGTGA
>CM030173.1:18777732-18785232 GCA_017639675.1 Aplochiton taeniatus
TCTCCCACGCCAAAGCCATCCGTGAAATACCTCGGCCCGCTGACACACACTCGCACACTCTCGCTCGCTCTCACACACACTCGAGCACACACACACACGCCCACTCACACACACCAGTAGCTTGAGAGGACCCGGTGGACCTGCGGTTACAGTTCAATCAGTGGTGTGGCCCAGAAGGCCGCAGCAGCTGTCTCTGGGCCCGACGTTACTTTGATACAGGCCCACTTAGCCCCCGGCCCAAATGGCCGCCCGTTAAGATTAGCCCTGGTCCAACATTTAAGACGCAATCTATATTCCCGGCGCTTTCGTCCGCCCACCGCAGCCGCGGCGGCGACAAGGGCTGTCTGTCCCGAGGTGGGGAGGGGGGGGGGGGGGGCGGCTGCCCTGCTCATGAGGGACGTGGGCTAGGCAGCGTGACGGGATTCATTCCCCCCGGCGGTCGGAGCGGCTTTGCCCGGCTCCCCCACCATGTTGAGAGGGAGCTGACAGGCAGCGGGAGCCGCAGGGCCCCGTGGGGGTTTCCCCCCCGCCGCTGGGGGTTCCTGTGTGGCGGCTGGCCGTATCGATGTGCCGTCGCCTCTCATCACGGGCCGCATCACTCTCCGGGTCGGAGGTGCGGGCGGCGGTGTGATTTGGTGGCGCCGGTGTTTGTGGATGTACGTGATGCCGCTTGTGGGCTTCGGTGACGGTGCGTGTGTGTGTGTGTGTGCGTGTGTGTGTGTGTGTGTGTGTGTATGAGGGGGGGTCAAGATTTGGTCTACGTATTTCTTTGTTCCAATGAACCGTGACCAGGAGTCTTTCGTTACCTTTGCTCCGTCTCCCTCGCCCCTGACCCTTCACCCCTTCACCCCTCCTCTCTGACCGGGCTGAGGGAGCCCTCTGTCTGGGGCAGCAGCCTGTCGGTTGGCCATCGCCCAGGGAGTAGAAGTCTCAGGGGGTGAATGGCATTGTGTTCACCTAGTCCTTCCCGCCTTTCCTCCTCCTTTTCACAATAACCTCTGACCCCCCCCAAACACCCCTCCCAACCCCCCCGCCCCCCCGGCACGGGTTGGAATCCACTAGAAGAACAACAGGGGATGGATCCGTTCCGTGCACCCTGCAGGGAAATCAAGGACCCGATTGCAGGAAGAGAAATGAGGGGATAGATGGACAGAGAGGGGGCATGATGGATCCATGCTCCTAAGGTCTCCCCCTCTCCTCCACTATCCTCACAGCTACAGTATACCCCCCGCCCCCCCACCCCCTTCTCTTTCCACGTGCACACCTCCCTGGACTGGCATTCTGTGCTCCACCTCTCCTCCTCCACCACTCTCCCTCTCCCTCTCTCTCTCTCTCTCTCTCTCTCTCTCTCTCTCTCTCTCTCTCTCTCTCTCTCTCTCTCTTTTACCAGAGATAAATGGCTGGTGGGAGATGGTGGTATGAGGTGGAGAGTGGCCAGTGTTCTGGAGGGAAATAAACACTCACCCGTCCTTAATCATCCCTCCGCTCTTCCTCCCTCTCCTCCCCCAGGGCCTGACCTCCACCCCCCCCCCCCATCTCTCCCTCTCCCTCTCTCTCCCTCTCTCTTTCTCTCTCTCTCTCTCTCCCTCGCTGTCTTTTTCTTTCCTCCCCTTTTCCGGGGGTGATTAACGACCTCAGAAGGAGTGCGGTGGGACACGGGCGCTCTTGTCACCATTAGCGCGCGGCCATTCCCTTTTCCAGAGAGCTGCGCCGGAGAGAACCGTGGGGGACGTTTCAGTCTGGCACACTCTCTGAGACGCTGCTCTGGCCAGAGGAGGACTCGGACATCACCGTGAGCCGAGTTGAAAGGTAGGCGGCTTGTGGGGTGCCGCCGAAAATAGTGGACGGCACATCCCTCACCCACTGCTGCTTTCCCACCAGCCACTCAAAGGAGGAGACAGGCAGGGAGATGGAAAAGATCAGCGTGTCGATACAGCGCTCACACACACACACACACACACACACACACACACACACACACACACACACACGCCAACAAACTGGACCCTGGCTGGGAGAGTGGCTCCATGTAGATCCCTACAATAGCCGCCCCGCTCTCAGCCACTTCCCTCCGGCTCGCCATCCTTTGCCACGGATCGATGATCTCCACAATGTCCTGTCGACGCGCTGGCCGCTCCTGGAGCGCTGCGCGACGAGGGTAAGGCAGTGTGAGACTAGGAGTGACTGGGTCCAGAGCCCGCAGTGCTAGGACCCTGTGTTCAGATACGGGTTTGCTTCTGTGTCCACTTTGGGGAGGGGTAGCGAAAGCCGGTATTAGACGGGGCCCGGGGCTAAATTATTAAAGACTGTGATATCGATAAGCGTAATCTGGTCTGCTTTTGGTTCTGGAGAAAATGAGAAATAGATTTCCTATGTGTTATTGGAGCAGAAATGTTATCGTTCACATTTGATCTCACCAACTCTGTTTCTAATTTGGAATAAGATCTTTTGCCGTGATTAAGACATCAGTCCATTACTTATTTTCTGCAGTTCTCCATCCGGAAGAGATATTTCTCTCGCTCTGAGCCTGACACACACACACACACACACACACACACAGACCATGCCCAACGTTCCAAAGTGTGGTTACACTTCACTAGAGTCCATGCTGACAAAGCCCATTTCCACAAGTGCACCAAGTCTTTTTGATGTAAGGGCAGAAACACAAGCAATCTGTCCAAACAGCTAGCGAAGGTGCATCACATAGGGGTGGTTATTGACTGCCTAGCTCGTTGATAGGGCGGATATTCTATGCCAAGGAAATATAATTGCTGAATGATGAGCTCCCCTCACATCGTTGCTCCATCTAAGTTTGGTATATTATATGTATTAGCAGCCTTGAGCCCAGCCTACACACGGAGTTAACTCAATTATACCAACAAGGATTTAAAAGTAACCCCAAGCCAGCTGATTGTTTAGCTATGGGTGTGTTCAAAAATAGTCTATAATAGTTATTTGTTCAAAATAATACTGTTGCAGTTTGCTAATTTACAGTATACCCGGTACGTATGAAAAATGCATTCATGTTAATTATGCTCTTTTGTCTGTTTCGTTTCTTCGCTTGAAGAGATCCCAAAAAGACGATAAGGGCACTGTTAACGTACGGGATCGATAAGCCGTATCAGTTCGAGGAGTAGCGCCGTTCAAATCCTAACCATCCCCATCACGGGGCGTGTGTGTTTCCCGCCGGAGCGTCTCCGCGGGTGAGTCTCATCACTAGATGGTGGGAAAGGGCAGAAGCGGGGTCCTCAGGCAGAATAGCCTGTGTCTACCTTTGCGGGTCAGTGCACTGCGGGGGGACGGGGGAGGCAGGGCAAAGGACAGGTGGGAGGGGAGCGGGGAGAGTTGCCGTGTAATTAGACTCCCCCGTGGCCTCTGTGCCGTGGTTAAAGTCCACAGGGACCTACAGGCGGGGCGCGCCCTGGGAACTGTTGGACCGTCAAACCGGACATTCCATCAACACACGCAGTCACATGTACACGCGCGCACACACACACACACACACACACACACACACACACACACACACACAAGCACACAGCCTTTTGTGACCTCTCAACTCTTGAACCCAGAAGTTGGCAGTTCATGAGGTTTGCAGAGCCAACAGGGTTGGCTACAAATGACCTTCGTGTAACAGAAACAGATATATGCAGTTCTTTCGCAGAACTGACTGATTGGTAAGAGACTGTAACCTGTACCAATACGAACATGCCTGTGAGTATTCCAGACACAGGGCCATACAGCAGCTAGCTGGTTCTAGCTACAGAGAGGAGGTTTGTGTGTATGGATGTGTGTGTGCGTGTGGGTGTGTGGGTGGGTGGGTGGGGTGGGGGGGGGGGTTGCGTCAGTCATGCTGTCCAAAGTGATTTAACAGGCAGCTTTGAAAGCTGACAGTTGGGACATCTCCAGAGCCTATAGGCACTTGAAGGATGGCCTCTTATACAGGGACAGGGAAGAGAGCATAGAGGGTTAACCTTGTGGCTGTAAACACAATGTGTGTGTGTGTGTGTGTGTGTGTGTGTCTGGTTAGTGCTGGGAGCTGTCCACTGTGATATTGTCTCCCTGGAGACTCCGAGTGAGAGAGGCAACGATCGCATGGCCTTTGTTCCTGCGACTCCTCCGGAGAGGAGATTGACTGTCTGGCAGGTTTTAAAGAGCCCCTGTCCTTTCATACACAGAACCACACACACACACATGCATAAACACACACACTAAGAAACACCGACACACAGGCACACACGCACATTGGCCCCAGCAGCAACATCTTCCCCAAAACCAAAGCTGTCAGCTTCAATCATGTCCAATTCAGATGTTGGAAGCGCAACGTAAAATTTAACATGGAGACATAGCCCGATTAACACACAGATCAACGCAGATCCAACTCTGACGCACCGAGACAGACTGGCAGACAGACAGACAGATGCGGCATGCCTGTGTCAGAATGAGAGAATCCTCCTCTGTTTCCTCTTTCACGTCCGCTGTTCCCCAGAAGGTTATAAATCCTCTCTCTTTCTTTTACGCCTTCCACCGGGGGGGGGGGGGGGGGGGGGGGGGGGCACAGACAGACCAGTAGCTGTCACCCGACTCTCTGCCTCCTGCCTCTATCCCTCGTTGAGGGGCGTAGGAAAACCCTGAGGCCCATGGACCTCTCCTCCTGTTTGGTAGGTAAGGTGAAACAACACCGGGATGCCTCCATACAGATTGTTGTTTACTGTCTTTCTGGGGCCCGGTCATCATCGATAGTTGATGTGTGTGTGAGGGAACAGCATAATGAGCTTCCTGTAGCTCGACAGGAGAGGCCTATGAATACACTACCTGATGGAGGTGGGTAGGTAGGTAGCCTGGTGCGCTGGGACAGAGACAGAGAGAGGCAGCCAGACACACTGTCAGGTGAACTAGTCTGTGTGGGGGCGGGTTTCTCTGGGCCATGGGAGGACAGGCCTGAGACAGTGTTGGGATGTGAGGGTCCTGCCTTCTCATGGCTGACGGGCCAGCCATTTTTTGGCTGATCCAAAGAAACGTCCCGATCCGTGACTCAAAGCGTGATACGCTCCGTGCCGTGGGTTGTATGATCCGTTGCTCTACTTATGGTAACACCAGTAGGAAAAGATGAATTATGTTTTGATGAAGTTGGGCTTACTTTTAATTGCTTTTGATGAGATTAATTTGTCAGTGATACTGACAAAACCATGGCATTTTGATAATAGTCATAATGACCCTTATGTGACCTTCAATAGTGGTGCGGGAAGGGGAGTGTGTGTGTGTGTGTGTGTGTGTGTGTGTGTGGGGGGGGGGCGGGGGCTGGTTGCAGGTTTCCTGTAGAGAGCCCCAGCATCTTTAGTGGAGAGGAAAAGCAACAGGTGTGACCGGGCAACTCAAGCCCTCCTCCCCCACCCCTACCGGTCCACCCACTCCTCCCCTCTGAACCCTGCTTATGTGTAACACTCCGTGGCAATACCTCCAGGGCCGCCCGGCCTGACCCTTCACCCCATAACAAGGAGATAAGTGGGGTGTTAACCTATCAGATATCTGGGGGGTGGGGGGGCCGTCACCTGATCCTCAGCCCAGGGGAGTGACAGCGAGCGGCAGACAAGCTAATGAGGAGGGAGAACACTGTGCTGTGGAGTGGGAGGGGGGAGCCCTATGTGTTTCACTGTCGCCGTGGTTTGAAGGGAGCTGCCTTTCAAGATGTTTCCCGATTGGGAGGAGTCGTAATGGTCCATGTTCCTTCTTTCTTTTAGCCCTTATTTCAGAGAGGCAAGCGATTATGGTCGGCCTCTCGGGGGTGATGATAGGAGGAATGATGGCGGTAAGGGTCGTTGCAACTTCCAGGGTGTAGAAAAGAGAAGAATAAAGCTCGACTCTAAGAGCTCCCTGTCAACAGGAAACCTCCGAGTTTTTCAAAAAGGTGGGGTCAATAGTTGAAGCTATTTGTTGGTTTGGGAGGGATTGAGGGAGTTTTGGTAGTTGAAAGATGTTGAGTTTTTTTTCGGGGGGAGATGGGGGGTGGGTTGTCTGGTCTGAAGTTTAAATCTCGATTATTACTCACGAGTCATGAATCCCTGCATGCAAAAACCACATTGTCGTTGTGCACACAAAGGCATGTTTAAACTCACTAGCTCCTCCCCTCTTTCTCTCTTAGATTCTTTCTCTTTTTTTTTTCTTTTCCTCTTCTTTTGGAGCTGGCTGCTCTCATGTTTCCCTCTGTGCCCCACCATGGGGAGGGGGCTCCGGGGGAGGGGGGCTAAATGTTGGAGACAGCCCAGTAGGTTGTCAGTGAGGGACACACGGTGGCAGAGCTCTTGCCTCCTTCAGCAACTGAGCCACTCAGGAGGGTCCCCACAGATGTTCTCCAGTTATTACTGGCCTTAATGAAGGATCCATCAGCACGACTCCATTAGGCCAGGCACCCCGAGCACTGCAGCGTGTCACTACCGGCTCCCATCGCTGACAAACACACACACACACACACACACACACACACGCACACACACACACACACACACACACTTATAGGCCTCCGTAGTTAGAGAGCCTCTAGTCTCCCGCTGTGTGTGCACAAACTGAGCCTCCACGCCCCGACCGAAACACACTCCTTCACTGCACACAGCTGCACAGGCAGGACAAAACGAGGCGGCAAAGTGGAACGGTGCATTCCCGAGCTCAAACCAACTCCTGGCTTTTCTTCCCAGTGTGTAAGGTGACACCCCTCCACCCCTCCACCCCTTCTCCCCATCCCTCCATCTCCCTTCTCTCTTTCTCCCCCTCCCTCTCTCTCTCTCTCTCTCTCTCTCTCTCTCTCTCTCTCTCTGCCTCTCTCTCTCTCTCTCTCTCTCTCTCTCTCTGCCTTTTTTTTCCCGTCTCCCTTGCTGCCACCTTGCTCCTCCCTCCCTCCTTCCCTCTCTCCCTCTGTCATCGAACTGCTCCACTTTCAGTAACAGTCCAAAGTGCAGGCAGCGAAGGGGAGAGGAGTGCGGGCTCAAACCAGAGCCTCGGTCTTGAAAAGGGAGTCTGCGGCGTTGTCGGGCTGTTTGTCGAGAGGGAGGGAGCTGAGTGGAGCAGAGGGGGAGGAAGGAGGCCGCGGTGTTGCGGTGGGGGCAAAGGGGTTGACACGGGAAAAGGGAAAGACTGCGGCTTGTGAACACTGCCGAATGCAGGGAGGATTAAAGGAGGAAGAGAGGACGTGGCTGATTGGGACTGTGGACTCTGCAGGGCCGAACTTGGACTTGTTGCTGCACGCTGAGCTCACTTCCTCCACGGAGAGAAGGAAGCGGGTGGGTAGCAAGAGAGGTCTGCCAATGCGGAATGCGCTCTGCACGTTTGTGGCTGTGTGTGTGTGTGTGTGTGTGTGTGTGTGTGTGTGTGTGTGTGTGTGTGTGTGTGTGTGTGTGTGTGTGTGTGTGTGTGTTTGAGAGAGAGAGAGAGAGAGAGAGAGAGAGAGAGAGAGGGAGAGTGGTGGAGGAGGAGAGGTGGAGTGGAGAAGGGAAGCATGAGAAACGG
>CM030173.1:18790232-18792732 GCA_017639675.1 Aplochiton taeniatus
ACTCTCCTAATAGCATCCACAGCATCCATCAGGCTGGCTAATGAACGCCGTAAATCCCCCCTCCAGCGCATCATGCAGCACGGTGCGGAGGCATTTGACCTAGATAGCAGGTGGGAAAGCTCAGGTGAAGCCAAGCCAAGGCCTTCTCTGCCCCAGCTCCATTTAGGGGTGAGATGTGAGCCAAATACTCCATGAATACTGGGTTTAGCTGGAGAGGTCTCTGGCAACAACGTCCCAGATCTGATACCTTTTGGATATTCCGTATCACGGCACTTAGTCCAGCGGCACCATGTGCGTGTTTGTTCGCTATGTGGTTCTCGGTGGTCGGTAGTTGGACCGGGAGCCAAGAGGGAAAGCGGAGGAAATGGCCAGATACTCAAGCACTGTCCACATCCATGACTTTGCCCCTTGTCTCTTTTTTTGGGGGCCGTGTAAATCTTTGTTGAGAGGTCTCAGGTTTTCGGTGTCGAGTCGAGCCTTCGGTCAGTGTGGGCTTCAGTGAGGTTCTCTAAAGCTGAGGACGGATCCGGCGGGCGATAGAGTGGCAGGAGAAAACCCTGGTGGGCCCTCCCTCTCACCTCCCTCACTCTGTCCACGGTGCCGTGACCAAGTTGAACCGACCTACCGTTATCGAGTGCTCGGTTTGTTTTCCGCTGCCTCGTTCTGCCCAGTGCCCGTATATGGAAGACGTCGTACTCATGGTACTTCCTGGTCCCCTACCTGGGACATTGTAAATAATTTGCTACTGTGTACCCGTGGCCTCTGTTTATCCCAGTGTAGCAAGGTGAGAGAATGTGTGAGCTGACGCTGACGAACTACGTGTGTGTGTGTTTGTGCGTGTGTGTGTGTGTGTGTGTGTGTGTGTGTGTGTGTGTGTGTGTGTGTGTGTGTGAACATGTGTGTGTATTTCTTGATACTGAGTCTGAGTCCTCCCTCCATCTACTAGCGTTTCCATGACAATATTTCTTAATTTAAAAAAATTATATAAATAATAATAAATCAGCCCCCTCTCTCTATTCTATTTGTTCTCCTATTGGCAGCGGCGTCCAATCTTGTTTCCTTCAGGCTCGTGTCTAATTAAAGTGAAGCGTGATTAATTAATCTCACGGTAAAACAAAGAGGGAGACCTGCTGCTCTAATGACTCGTCAATCCGACAACACAAACAGCGAGGGAGAAGAAAGGCAGCCAGAGAGAGAGAGAGAGAGAGGGGGCAGTCATCTAAGAGTGTTGTCAGGGGACTGGATTCAATCGGATCAAGATCTAAAAGGCCGACTGGAGCTGCGTTAGCCGCACGGTTTGGCTCCATCTCTTGGACAGGGGCGGCGTTTTAGCAGCACTGACCCTCCTCTCCCTCTCCTCTTTCCCCCGCAGATGACAGGATGCTGCAGGGGGCTGACGAGCGACTGAGCCCCACTTGATCTCCGCGACCCTCGAACCCCTCGAACCCCCCCCCCCCCCCCCCCCCCCCCCCTCACCCCTCTCCACCCCCCCCTCACCCCCTCCACCCCCCCCTCCGCCGCCACCGTCCCACCATGCACCTGCCGTGCCGCGGGCGCCTGAAGCTGCTGGTGGCGTCTCTGACGGCGGTCATTTTGCTCACCTGGCTCTACCTGCTGGCCGGGAACCTGGAGAGTGAGTACAGCAACAGCACACGCACCTCACGGTGTGATCAAGCTTTACATGTCCACGCTGCTCCAGCTCGGGGCTGTTGCCAGGGCAGCCTGTTAGAGACCCGGAATCACAGTCCCAACTCCATTAAAATCACTCAAACCATTTTTCTGAGAACCAGAGGGTTCCTAGAAAAAGTGTTATGTATATTCCGCTCATTACCATGGTTACAGATCGTCATCGCTCTCTTTTTTTACTTCTCTTTCTCTCACTCTCGCTCTCTCTTTTCTCTCTCTCTCTCTCTATCTCTCTCTGTATCTCTCTGTATCTCTCTCTGTATCTCTCTCTCTCTCTCTCTCTCTCTCTCTCTCTCTCTCTCTCTCTCTCTCTCTCTCTCTCTCTCTCTCTCTCTCTCTCTCTCTTTCTCAATACCACCCCCCTCTGTCCCTCTCTCTTATCCACACACACATGCATGGGATAACACATAAACCAGTAGGTTTTCTTATGCAAGCGATGTCAGGAGTTAAGCTCTAGCCGCAAAATGACTGTGGGACCTCCTCATGCAGTAAAATAGCATCACTTTTTGGAGAACATCCCTGTTCTTCAGCTCTATCCGTTTCTCTCTGAGGCACACACACACACACACACACACACACACACACACACCCACACACACACACACACACACACACACACACACACCCGATGACGGATGAGTACACCCCAGTACAGTGTGTCCATTTTAGCTCTCTGGGGCAAAGTGAGGCATCTTTTGGAGTGCCGGACGTGGCAGTGCATGGCTGTGCTTCACACATGCAAGGGCACGGCTATCGGTGTGCAGTATCTGTGTCAGCGGGGCTCCGAGAGAGGATCTGTTTTCGGTCACTGTCT
>CM030173.1:18797732-18827732 GCA_017639675.1 Aplochiton taeniatus
GCTGGGTTGCCAGTTAACCAGTCACTTCATGTCTGTTAAAAAAACAAACACGTCTGGATTTGATCGCTTTCACAGCTCCCTTTGTAAAACCCCTTTTTGATGTTGGCATGTTGTTGATTAAGATGCTTACTCTAATCATGAAGATCAGCTTTGGTTGTGAATGGCTTGAATATAAATCGGACATCACATGCGTGCGTTTAGCATTTCAAAGCAGTGAATGCTCCTCCTCCCGCTAACCCGATGGGAGACGCTGACGTGCTCTTTTTGTCCTCCGTCCTTCAGGAGTACGACCTCATGGTCCTTCCGAACGCTTTCATGATCCACATGCCCCACGCCCCGAGCTTCGACATCTCCAAGTTCCGCTCCAGTCCCGGCTACCGCTACTGCCTGACCACCCTGAAGGACGAGTTCCACCAGGACCTGTCCAGGAAGTACGGTGCTGCCGCGCTGAAGTACCTCACGGCCCAGAGGAACATCTAGGCAGGGACTCCCCACAGCCGGCACAGAGGGGCCGCCGACGTCCCTGATGCTGCTCGCTGGATAGGTTTGACTGACTGAACTGGGCTCAGCCACAGACCCAGGGGCAGTTGCTAAGGGTGGACGTGTTGACGGAGTTTTACGACCCCTCGGGGACAGTCTGGAGACGGGCTCTCTGGTCTGGGGCCTCGGCAGGTCCCCTCAACTCATGGATGTTACGCTCACTGCAACAGTGAGACCGAAAACCAAATAGGACAGAGAGACAGACGTGGCAGTTGAGATACCAAACACTGGAGTCACACTGGTGGCAGGGGGGGGGGGGGGGTTATTCTAACAAAGATGACCGGAAGCTCACCAGCCAGTCTTGTGCTTTCAAGCGATGGGAATACAACCACATTATGGTGATTTGTTCTGACAATCAGGGCTATTTCTGGAAATTAAATTGGAAAACCTACCCGTCCACATGGAGACATTTGGACCCTGAGCGCGAGGACGGAATCCGTCACATGCAGGGAGCTTGAGAGCTGGAGGGGCAGAAAAAGTTGCCTCCGCTGTAGGGATGCATTTACGTCTGACGTGGGGGAGACAGTCCCTTTGGAAAAATTTGATCAGAAAGCCTTATCGTTTTACATTAGAAGATATTTAATGATAGCTATTATTATATTTTAATGTAAAGGATTATCTATCAATAATGAACGGTGGCATATTCAATCTTTGTTTTGGGTTACAACCTTGGGTACGAAATTGTTATTACTATTATTGCGTATTGATTATTATTATTTCTCCTGTTTTATGTTTTGGCCCCTTGAAAAGATAGTGTGTCAATGCTTGAATGCCTGTGCAAATATTTTAGTGTGTGTGTGGCGCGTGTGTGTGTGTGCACTCACTGACGGATCTTGCTGCATCCTATGGCATGTCCACCCCAAGCTCATCACCTTGTACAGTACATGGCTTTATCAATATCTATATCATCTATGAATGAATTGCACTACTTGTCCGTTTGCCGTTAAGAACAATGGAAATTAATTGCAATTGTTCACCTTTCCCTCTTATAAACGTTGCCATAATCAAACAGATTGGAACCATGGGCAAAATGACCAACTTCTAAAAAGTCCACGCGGCCAATCGTTAACCCAACCCAGATATTTGTGTTGGTGAATCCTCTGTTCAAACACTACTGAGTTGAAGCAAAGGACTGTGGCATCGTCGGTGCCAACCTGTCCCTCGTGTGTCTGAGTCACTGGATGTGTCGGCCATCTTCTCCACCGCTACTCCTTCTCTCTGATGCAACTGTCACCGGCCTCTCCCCCGGCGTTCCTCTCGCCCGAACGTACACACCCTCTACCCTGTGGGTCACTACTGTTGTTCTTATCGCCGCCCCTGAGACAGTGCGATGCTACAGGCCAGTGCAAGGTAGTAGAGTTAAAGGAGCCGCGTGGTCTTTGGTTTGACCGTGAACTACGTGCAGCCACACTGCTCCATGGGTCCATCTGGAGTTACCACGGGGATGGGAGCATGCCCGGGCTCATCTCCCCTCCACCATCTCATCTCCCCCCCCCCCCCCGTTGACTGTGCTGATTGCAGTAAATGCTAGTGCCTTTGCTGTATTGTGAAACTGGATATTGATTGTACTGTTGTATGTACCAATGGGGCCTGGGGATAGTCAGGCATTCTATTTATTATTGTTGACTCAAATCAATCATATTTTTCTATGTAGGGGACAAAGTGCTTTAAATAAAATCTGCCATTTTCTACCTTTTTGTGTCCGAGTTGTTTTCCGGCAATTCGTTTTTGAACAGATTCAGAAAGGGAGCTGGAGGGAGATTGGAATATCGCTGTACTGTGAATGTAAATGTCTTAACCATGTTCAATTTGATTTCAAAGACGCTGTTTTTGTGTCTTTAAAGAGCCACAGAGTGCACTCAATTGACTCCAGGAGAATTAGTCACACTCAAAGGCACACGCGCAAACACCCACACATTCGGAAAGGAGGGGAGCATAGATTAAGTGCAATTCTCTGTCAGCTGTTTTCTGCCGTGACATTTATTACCGGTGCCTGGAAATTGAATTGTCTCTCATGGATGTATCGCCAAAATAATGGGCATCTAGGCAGTTCCTCTCACAAAATAGAGCGGGAAAACTGTGAAGTCAAGCATTTCCTCATCTCCACTTTGCCATCGCCAATATCAGCCGAAACAACAGACGCACTGTGAAGATAATCTCCAGGAATAGAATGAGTGCATGCGCGCATGTAACAACTCTAGTGCCGTGCTCGGCAAAGCAAATAAATGGTTTCAGAGTGCTTATGAGGGCACGGTGTGGTACGGAATTGCCCATAAATAAAAACACATCTACTTTCTGCAATCTAGATTGCCACATGAAGAGCAAGAGGCGTGCATTGAGTATGGAGCAAGTGAGGACAGCCTTATGCTATCCTATCTTAGGTTTTTTATGGTCTGGTTTTAATGCCGCACCAGAATTTCCCTCCGGTGACAATACAGACTGATTTAATTAAAAAGGTATAACACATTAATTGGCAACCTCTAAACATTAACGCTGTATAAATCTTTTGTGAAAACCTGGAACTGGATTGAATTCGTACAGGGGTTGTGTGTTTGCCATAATACATCAACAGAGATATGGGGGAAAATGCAGATTTTAAACAATGCTTTTCAAAGGAAAAGACTGGTATTCCAATTATTTGAGCAATCCCAGAAATGATGGGCCAAAAAGGTTTACCTTTTTGTGTTGCTGTGTGAGTGAAAACATGATTGAGTCCTCCCACTCCAATATACAGTAGCTGTACCCGGAAAGGACCACGCCTCAACATGGCCAAGGTAATCGATCTCAGTCAAAGCGATCTCAGCGAATATCGCGTTTCGTGTGGTGACAGCTTGGCAGCACATGATATGGGTAGTGATATGGGTCATCACTGAGTAGGGCAGAGAAGGGAAGGGAGGAGGACCCTCTCCCCTATGTTGTTGACTGGGATTTGACATAGTTAAAGATGACCCTCTTAAATCTTTGTCCACATTCCCAGGGAAAAGATGTAGTCTCAATAATTTGAGCGTCAAAAACATACTAACTCTACTTTGTCGAATACCTTTGGGATCCAAAACCCTGGTGTGATGCTCCTTTTTTGCTACACAATCTTCAAGGCAAGTTCCATTGTAATACTGAAACGAAGGCCTTTATCTTTTTGTGGAGTTCTTTGGTCAACAATAAAAAAAAAAAAAACGTTTCGCCCTCTAAATCTTGGTAAAGTTACTTTGGAGCAATTTAAAGTTTGTTTGCACTGGGTTCCGAGGGAAGCCATTTAGAACATTGTAATTGGATGTGGTGAATATTTTTTAAGATTGAATTAATCATTCTATGTACACCCTCCAAGGGATGAATACGCTCACAGAGTCAGAACTATCTCTCCTTCCTTCCTCTGCCAATTTCTCTCACATACTCCCCCTTTTTTATCTGCTGGCTAATGCTTGTGTAATTGGTGGTTGTGGCCCTCAATGACATTATGGATCATCTGGTCCACTGACCACATTAGAATTTCCCCGCACAAGCTCTGGTAACAGAGAATAGCATTGGACAAGTCATCAGCAGGCTATTGGACGTGTCCCTAGAGGACAGGCAACGTTCTCGGCAAAAACATAAACAAACGCTTTCTCTAAAGAAAAGTTGCGTGTGAAAAAAATATATACTTTGGAAAGTTCTGAGGCAGCATATTATCTAGAGATTTATTCCTCTGTGACTTTTGAGTGCAACGCAACGTTTTTGTCTTGACACGATTTGCTTAGCATCGCGGCGCTCAGGTGGGCAGAGCTATTTTTCACTGCTGCTCTTCTTTTATTCTTGTGTCCCAATGGCTACCTTTGCTTTGCCCGTCTCTCACAGCATGCTAAACCTTTTCCTTTACAGATAAACAAATCCAAAGCTGAGCAAAATCGGAGTTGCAAGGAGATCCTTCAATGCCATGTGTGTGACTGAAGAGAACTTTCATGAGCTTAGGTCAGCAACCTTCGTGCCTGTTTTTAGTGTGCTTTCCCACTGAAACCTAACGGTGCACTGCAGGTTTCAGCGGGTCCTCTGGTTGGCCCTGTGCTGGCAGCCAGACAGTGGCATTGGCCTGGGCTCCGTGCCAGGGTCCAGGTGGAGATGGAGCCATCAGGGGATAGCCCTGCCTGGCCATGCTCCCATTATCGGTGTCAGGGACAGGATCGATGTCCCTCCACTGTGGAAAGTACTCCCTCTACCACCTCTCTCCCCCCCTTCTCCCTTACAGATCAATGGCAATAACCATTCCCCCTCTTTATTTTGTCGTCCGGTTGCTCAATAAAGGCAGGCCGGATACTTCATCCCCATTAACGGAGATTGGTCTGCCGGGGGAGGAGCAATGATATTTATTTCATATTTACTCTCGGGTAGTCATTGTCCTACTCGTTCTTTTATTGAATTTGTTTGCCGGCGATCCATTCTGCTCCCTTTCCAGATGCGGTCGAAGACAATGCACATAGGTTTAACAGATCTATAAATAGCAGGGGGTCAAAGTGCAAAGGTGATAGGGCGGTCTTTACAGTCATCGTCAGGGCTTAGAGGAGCTTCGTCTAGCGTAGTTTTTTAACCATTCCTCTAACATTATCTTTCATGCCATTGTATTGACCTACTCCAGGTTAATACCTTTTACGGAGAAGATATTAGATATGATCCAATGAATAGGACTTGGTGATGATCCTCCATTACATAGAGTAATGTAATAAGTATACCAGTCAGTTATTTTCTGAGGTGTACTGTTGAACTATGTAGATTCAACATCATGACACACTGCTGCGTACTTTATGTACTCTCTAGTCTTTACTGAATATTGTGTCCAGATTCTGTGAGTCTAAGCAGATCCAACACTTCAAAAAGTGAAAGCATAGAATTCAGTAAACTTCCATTTGATAAAAATGTTTGTTTGAAAGTTGTGTTGCGCGTGAGGTTGTGAGATGCCTTGGCATAGAAGGGATGCAAACAGACAGGGGAAAAGGATGTGTTTTTTTGTTCACCAGGCACAACTAAATACTTCACAAATTAGTTGTGTTGTCAGTGCTGGAGCCCTTTGCTGTCAGTGAACAACGAATGGATGGTGCTCTGATGTGTTAACTGTTGTTTCATTTCCATTTGGACTGTTCTGTGGCCATGACGGGGGAACAGCAGCGGTTAGACGTGCTATTGTAAGGAATGGGCTGCTGGAGATGTGGATGGGTACGGTGTGAAAGGCCGTTCCTGGCCACGGATTGGTTCAAAGCACAGCCAGTGGTATCATCCGTGTCTAATAATCTGGAGCAGAGGAACATGTGTTGACATGATTGGATCATTAAAAGCGCTTGTTGATACCGTTTGTAAAATGATTGGCCACTCGTTTCTTGTCTTGGCCCACCGGGACCACCGTGTGTGTGTGTGTGTGTGTGTGTGTGTGTGTGTGGGTGTGGATGTGGGTGTGGGTGGGTGTATGTCTTTTTGTGTGCCTCTTCACTGCTCCTTCTATGCCCTAGGCCTCCAATTACAGACCAAACTTCTCATTTGGAACATCGGCCAGAACACCTGCTCACAACATCTGCTGTACATTGTACGCTCCGGTGTGTGTGTGTGTTTGTTTGTGTGTGTGTGTGTGTGTGTGTGTGTGTGTGTGTGTGTGTGTTTGTGCACACATGGATACGCACAGAGGTAAAAGGAGGACTCTAGAGTCTAGACCTCAGCACACGGGTACGTGGGTGTTGCCAACATTGTGCAGGGACTCTAAATTAGACGTTGACCAAAATGCAACGGGCCTCCTTCATACCGTTAGCCATTTTAATGAGCAATCGCAACTGTTAAGTGCTGAAACAATGGCTCTGAAATGATTTGACTAGTTTGCAGTCTTTTGAGCACTGAATGGAAAGAAATCAGTCAAAATAAACAACAGGGTGCAGGATGTTCTGAGTTAGACCACTAATAATTGGCATTCATGATGAGCATTGCAATGCACACGCAATTTGGAAAGCATTTGGAAAGCTCAATTGGAACTGGACACGGCGAGAAAAAGAGGAAGAAGGTAAAGGAAACGGGTGCAGGAGAGACCAGAGGGCGAGGCTGTGGATCATCTGCGTCCGGCTCAGGCAAGGGAAACCTGATTGATGTGCGCGACGAGATCATTACAATAATGAAACCCTCCGATGCTCCTATCAAGCGGAGTCTGCTTGGGCGGGCTGTGCTGATGGGCTGCAGGAGAGCGGCCCGCCCTTTGATGGGAGTGAGGGCCTGGCACGCGGAGGGCGTCGCTCCGTGAGCCACCCTTCATTAGGCTAATTGAATGGCGCGCCGACGGGCCAAGCGTGGCTGAGGTCGGCTAACGGGGCCAGCGGCATGGCCCCCGCGCGCCCGGCCCACCGGCAGCAATGGCACATCCGCTTTTCCCCCGGGCCGGGAACCCAAAAACAGCTGGTGGGCGTGTTTGTGTGTGCACGCGGGGATGTCTGTGTCCACATGGGGGGGGGGGGGGGATCGAGGCTTCCTGCCAAGCTCCACTCTCCCGCCTGGATCTCTTTCCCATGAACATGTCCATCCATCACCAGGCTGATGACTACGGGCACGTAGCTCATGCTGAACTGTCTCACAGCCAAAAGCCTCGGTGTGGTTCCTGCTCGTCCAGATGGATTACAGTGTTTGTGGGTGGTTCATCAACACACGTTAATGATGCTGTTTCGACGACTTCCTTTTTACTGGCATCCATGTTTTGTTTGCGAACTGTTTTATAACTTTTAAAAAGGCCGTCCAAGCACTAGTTGACCCCCCTCGTCCAAAATGCCCTCGTTCCACTCCTGTCTGTGTTCCTGGTTGATTTAGTAAGGGGCTGAGGGAAGGGGCATTGACTCTGGGTTTGAACGTCCCTCATGGGCCCGGCGGGACCCCCACACCCAGTTCCTGGCTCCCCCCACGCCGTGTCCTCCCAGATGAATGGACTGTGGCGGGGCCCCAGGGGACGGATCGTTTCCACAGCCTTTCACCGAGTTCATCCAGGAGCCGCGGCGCTGTCAACAGCCGGCGGGGGCCGATTTCCCCCGGGGCCGTGCTCTCTCCGACACGCCAGCGTGCAGAGAGAGAGAGAGGGGGAGTAAGATAAAGAGAGATGGTCGACACATGGCCACTCCGGTCCTGTGGAGTGATGCTATTGAGTCAGGGAAGGATCTGATGAACAGCCTCCTTTCGGTTATCTATTTCTGTATGTATTGTTATTGCTTCATTCTTTTTCCTCCTCCCTTCTTTCTGATAATATGAAGCACATTACCCCCAAGCTGTGTACGCCCCCTCTCGGCCTATACTCCCCAAGGTGATCGGGAGCTGATCATGTTCCCGTCCAGAGTACGGCGTTGTGAATATGTGTTCTCTTTCTCGATCTACCTTCCGCCATCTCTCTATCTGCTGTCTCTCCCTTTCTCGGTCTCTCCCTTTCTTTCTCTCTCTATCTGCTGTCTCTCCCTCTCTTTCTCTCTCTATCTGCTGTCTCTCCCTTTCTCGGTCTCTCCCTTTCTTTCTCTCTCTATCTCACATGCACACTGCATCTCATCTTTTCTCCTCTCTTGCTCTCTGATTTCTCTTTGCAACTACTATTTTGAAGTCCTCATCTTTGGACCTAAAGCCTCTAAATAGGTCTTGTCCTGCTTTTGTTCGTGGCCCCCGGGTAACCATGACGACAGATGCTCCAGCCTTGGGGGAGAAAGTGAAATAATAAGGACTCTGATGTCATAAACTCTGGTGCGCCACAACGCCACGTACACACTCTGCATGCTTCCATGCTTCGGTTGTTTGTGACTTTGCAAAAAAAAAAGAAAGACAAATTGCTTTTCTGCCTATAAATACAGAGATAGTACAGGACAAACATCCGCTGGAGCCTGGAGGCAGAGGAGAGGGCATCGGGCCTTGCTGTTTGTGTTTCTATTCTTACAACAGGCCATGTTCAGCCTCCTCCTGCTTTAAGGATCTGAGCCGACTGTGCCAGGATATCTGCCCAAGTCAGCTCTATTGAGAAACAAGCAAACAGAGAAGCACAAGCATCACACACACACACACACACACACACACACACACACACAATCCAACAAGCACACAAACTAACAGCATATCCTCATGTAGGTCACAACCCCTACATGGTGGTAACCTAAGACATGAAACAATGCTAGCCAACAGAGCTCCTCTCATGGCCAGCTTTGTTGTTGAGAGCGGTGGACGCTGTCCCCCTCATCGAAGCTCCGTGAGAAATCACATTAGAGACAAAAGCCCGGGGAGAACATTCCATGAATTTGATTGGGGGGATTTGGCTTTGGACGGGAATTGGCAAATGTTCTGTACCCACGCCATGCATGGTAGATTAGAAAATAATTTAGTCCTGTAATCATTGTCAATCCTGTTATCCACGGATGAAGGGAGGGATATGAGAGCATTGGCTGGCAGAGGGAAGGACCCTGCCTCTGGGGCTCAGCATCCTCATCGTCTCCATCGCAGAGCGGTAGTTGTGTTTCAATGGGGGGGTGGGGGGTTGGGGGGGCTTGCTTCTTTCAAAGCTGCCATGACAGTGCCAACAAACCCGGGTGATGGATGACGTAACGACGGCCGTAACAATGGTCGCATACAGCGACAAGCTCACACGCGCAAGGGAGCGGCGTGGCTGAGTTGATCACGACGCTCAGAGTAAAACGGATGCCGTGCCACGCTCTTTTTCGCAATGGTTTGGGAGAATTCATCATTCCCACCTCGCTCATCACCCACGGCGTCGGGTCCCGGGCCTACCTTCCATGTTTTCAGGAAAACTGTTGAGGAGAACATATTGAATTAGACACCCAGCTCAACAGACTGTGGCTCGGTGGGGGACTATCATAAGTGATAACGCCGTGGCAATCACTGTCCGCCCGCAAAAGCACCGAAGGTTCCATTTGCGTCCGTGGAATATTTCATTGTAACCATGACAATGAGAGAGCAGCTTCTTTTGCTGCCACAATTCCCCCTATAATTAATCTCTATCCACCTTCATTCAACCCAGCCCCCACCATACCCTCCCCCCCGCCTCTCTCTCTCGCTCTCTTCCACTATCTTTTTCTCATCCGCATTCTTTCTCTATCTCTCTGTCTGTGTCAAACAGAATGGCACTTCTCTTCATAAAGCATCAGCTTTCAACACGTGTAGATTGTATTTTTTTTTCTTTTCAAGAATAGCACCGTTTCTGAATTGGAAATAGCAGACTCAATCTGTCATTGTACAAGCCTCTGATCTTTTGATGCCCGTGTTATGGAGGACAGATGCTATTGTCGTGAAAGTGATGCCCGTGTTGGAGAGCTTCTCGTGAAGGGGGCAGAAGAATGGCTGTGCCGTGTCAGAGTTGCTCCTCCTCTGAGGAGAGCGTTCTTCCTGCGACAGGAGTCAGGAACGGGGAACGTCACAAAGCACCTCAACCATCTCCAGCTGATCGAGCGGCGGCATCATTGTCGAAGTCAAACCAATTAGAGGCCATTCATTGCGACATCTGTTGTTTGATAGATGCTTCCCTTTCCAGTGTGAGTCTCCAGCGAGCTCGCTCATCTGTCCCTGAAAGAAGCGTTGGGTGAAAGGTGGTGTGGCTGTTATTGTGAGGCCGCTGGTACGGTTGGATGTGTTACTCTATCAGTGTTTCCGTCGACTGTGGGTCTGTGTGTTTGAGAGACAGAGAGAGACGTATACAGAGATAGATAGAGAGAGAGAGAGAGAGAGAGAGAGAGAGAGAGAGAGAGAGAGAGAGAGAGAGAGAGAGAGAGAGAGAGAGAGAGAGAGAGAGAGAGAGAGAGAGAGGGAGAGAGGGAGAAAGAGAGAGATTGATATCATGTGCATAAAAGTGCTTGCTAGCAGTCTAAAGAATCTGCAGTTGATGTGTCCACAAAGACCCCATAAGCCACCCCCCCCCCTCCCCCTCCCTACCAGCCCCCACCCACCCCTCGTCTCCACCCTCCTGCAAGAATCCTCATTCTGTCACCTGCTGACACGGGCAAGAAAGTGTGATGTGTGTTTCTCTGTGTGCGTGTGTGTGTGTGTGTGTGCGTGTGCGTATCTTGTTTTGATTACCCAGACGTTATGGCCGTTATTATGATGATAAAACATCCCTCCGTCAGCATTCCCAGGATTCCCTTTTATAGGCGTTCTCGACCCGTACCCAGATCAGCAGCACCTGACCTAACACTGTGTCCCTTTCCGGCTCGCTGGTAGGAGGACCTCCTCTTGGCTCCCAGTGGATCAGAGCGGCAGCCCGTCTCATTAGACAGCAGAGAGCTGCTCCACATGACCACGCCTGCTCTCTGGACTGGCATCAGACAGTGACGCAGCCACCACCCAGCCCCCATGTGCTGTTATTCAGAGGGAGAGAATGTATCTGCTTTTAGTATTCATTTTCATCCTGTGTGTGTGTGTGTGTGTCTCTGTGTGTGTGTGTGTGTGTGTGTGTGTGTGTGTGTGTGTGTGTGTGTGTAGAAGGGAGAGAGAGGTAGAGAGGTAGCGATGGGTGTATCCTAGCCCTACAAGCGCACCCCAATGCGATGACACACAGCCATTGATCTGTCTCTCTCTCCGTAATGATTCCATGGTAAACAAGCGGCTCGGGGGCACCAGGGACGTGTTGCTGGAACAAAGGCGTCCGCCTGGCCTAATCCTCCTGGTTAGAGACTCTGTCTCTCTCCCACACACACACACACACACACACACACACACACACACACACACACACACACACACTCACACACACATCCACCCTCGCAAAACGTACCCAAGCCCATGGTCACGAACACCCGGACGCTCACGCGCTCCCGTGTTCGATCGCGCGGCACCCACCATTTTCTCTGCCTCCCGTCGCCCTCGCCAGCCTCCTCTCCGCCCCATCCCTCCCCGTCTGCTCCTCTGTTTGTTGGAGCCCCGCTCATTCGCCGGAGACCAGAGTTTGACCCCCATCGCAAATTGCTTCCAATTAACCAAGACTCGGCTCGGGGTGCTCTCCTTTTCTCTCGCCCGTTTGTCTCTCTCTTGCTTGCTTACCGTCCCCGTCCCGGCCCCCCCTTCTTTTCCACATCCCGCCTTCACGGAGCGATCATTTGTTTCCCGGTGATTCTTGCCATATGCTCAGTTGAACACTAAATAGAGTGGGGATGTGGCAAAGTGGAGGAGAGAATGCATCCCATGGAGTGGCGAGGGAGAGGATTTTGTTTATTCCGAGCACGGCAACAACAATCAGCCGTCTCTCTGTTGTCTTCCTAGGCTTCGCTGCCTTAGAGGAGCGCCCTCTAAGAGCTCATTTACAGCTGGGCAGACTAAGCGTTTCTAATGGCTGCTGAAAGCCTTCCACGCCGCTGTGCGGCTGGTAAATCTCGTTTTGGGGAGACTGGCAGGCCGGGTAGTGTGGTCTGAGACCGTCCCTGGTCTCTCTTCTTGACTAGGCCAGCCGATGGCCCCCAGCCCGGTCAGTGTGGTCTGAGACCGTCCCTGGTCTCTCATCTTGACTAGGCCAGCCGATGGCCCCCAGCCCGTCGGTTTTTCATGGTCACTGGGGGAGGGGGCCCAGAAGGTTGCTGCTCACGTTGATAGAAAGTCCATGATCTCCTGCTTATTATGCACCCGATCCACAGGACGCCGAACCCAAACCTGAACGACCTAACGTTTCAGGTGAAGGATTGGGAACTTACGTCCGTGTTGGTCTTGACGTTGACAGACCGCTAGTATTTGTCCTATACGATGAACGAGGGGATCCCGGAAGATCTCCGTCGCGAAGAACTGCTTTAAAACCCGATGTTGCGCTGCATATTGATTTTGACTCGAGAGGGATGATAGGGAAGATTTAGGGGCCTGTCTTCAAAAACTCATCCGTGAACATTTCCCTCTAGACCCGCTTATGGCATTAGCTTTGTTGTCCTTAAGCTCGATTTCTATAACGCCAAGAAAGTAAGGATTCCATCTGTCATGGCTGCCATGATCGATCTCACATGGATCCAGACAATACAGGCACCTTGGAAAACTAGCCCGCACAATTCAATACCTTTCTTGGGTACTATTCGTTTGCTGTTTGCCACCTTTGTTTGTTTGTCCACGCTGTAAGTGCAGCCTCTCCAGCATATCGAAGGGGTGTGTGTGTTTGTGTGTGCGAGTGCGTGCGTGTGCGTGCATGCGTGTTGAGTCTGGCCCTGTTGTATTTATAGATGACGCTGTCTGAGAGCCAAGAGCCAAGAGCCGTAGAGAGTAATGATGTGCTGCAAATGGGACTCATCCAAAACTCATTCTCCCTCCATCCCTGGGAACAGGACTATTAACCTTCTCTCTCTCACATACACACACACACACACACACACACACACACACACACACATACACACACACACACACACACACACACACACACACACACACACACACACACACACACACACACACACACACACTCGCACACACACTCAGATGTCAAACACCACACACGGACACAGTGTCTGGGTAATGTCTCAACCAGCGTTTGGGGATCACGATTCCACGTTGTTTTCGGCTTGGAGATTTCACGCAGTGCTCACTTATAACACATGGATGTGTATTACCTCTGCGCGGATCCTCAGGCACACATATCAGTTATACGGTTAACCAGCACATGGGGGTGTGCACGCCTTCTGGGTCAACTCTGACCTTCACCTGACCTTCCAGCTGGGCTGGGACTGAGCTGACGTACATTTGGCCATGCAGCCCACGAGCTCAGCCCACACCTGGCTGCACTGCGCTGGCCACAGACTCCAGGATGTCTGCTCTCTCTTCAGCTGCTCATACGTGTGTCCTCGGTGGGTCTGCTCTGGCGCAGGGGGGGGGGGGGGGGGGGGGACGGGGTGGGGTGGGGGTGGGGGGGGGGGTTATGAGGGAGTGAGTGGGGAGGGTGGGGGTGGGTGGGGGGGGGTTATGAGGGAGTGAGGGGGGAGGGTGGGGGTGGGTGGGTGGGGGGGGTTATGAGGGAGTGAGGGGGGAGGGTGGGGGGGGGGGTTATGAGGGAGTGAGGGGGGAGGGTGGGGGTGGGTGGGGGGGGTTATGAGGGAGTGAGGGGGGAGGGGGGGGGGTGGGGTTATGAGGGGGTGAGGGGGGAGGGGGGGGGTGGGGTGGGGGTGGGGGGGTTATGAGGGGGTGAGGGGGGAGGGGGGGGTGGGGGGGTTATGAGGGGGTGAGGGGGGAGGGGGGGTGGGGTGGGGTGGGGGGTGGGGGGGTTATGAGGGGGTGAGGGGGGGGTGGGGTGGGGTGGGGGGGTTATGAGGGAGTGAGGGGGGAGGGTGGGGGTGGGTGGGGGGGGGTTATGAGGGAGTGAGGGGGGAGGGGGGGGGGGTTTGAGGGGGTGAGGGGGGAGGGGGGGTGGGGTGGTGTGGGGGGTGGGGGGGTTATGAGGGGGTGAGGGGGGAGGGGGTGGTGGGGTGGTGTGGGGGGTGGGGGGGTTATGAGGGGGTGAGGGGGGAGGCGGCAGCGTTTCCTTCCTCCTCACAGGTAGAGTCCGGATAACAAGAAGACACAAGTCGTTCATCTCCTAAATGAAATGTATCAGTGATGTCCCGAGGCTGGAGAAAGCTTGTTAAGAAGGATTCCACCTCTCTCCCTCGGTCTCTCTCTCTCTTTCCCTCCCTCGCTCTCTCTCTCTCTCCCTCTCTCTCTCTCTCCCTCGCTCTCTCTCTCTCTCTCTCTCCCTCACTCTCTCTCTCTCCCTCGCTCTCTCTCTCTCTTCCTCACTCTCTCTCTCACTCCCTCACTCTCTCTCTCTCTTTGACGTGTTCATTTCTCACATTCGCTGTGGGAAATGGAAAAGCATTCATCGCTGTCCATGCACCTGATGGCAAAGAAATTAAAGCCGACTTTAAACACCATGAAGAATGCATGGACTGGCCGGCCAGTTGCCATGGAAATCTACAAAGTTGATTACAAAGTTGTTCCCTGTTACCGACTGTTAAACCTAATTTGTAAGGTGTTCGTAGAAAACTTCAAAGGGGATGGATGTACCAGAAACACAGTGAGGGGGAATTAACCTTGCCTCCCACATTCTAGATTTTCACACACACACACACACACACACACACACACACACTGACACACACACACACAATTGCGTTTCCCCTCCTGCTGTATTTGGCACCATCAAAGACACTTCCCCATGTGGGAATCTGTCCATGTAAAACACAGAGACCGTCCTGGTTCCAGCTTTTAACACACTCCCCATTTGATATGCAGGCGCTCCTCCATCCGCGGCCCCGCTCCCTAAATCAGCCGGCAGAGCGTCCTGCAGCGTTGGCTGGGCTCCGGCCCAAGACACGCGTGGCTCACCACCACCATGCCACGCTGAACCAGGGGGCTGGGGGGGGGGGGGGGGCGGGAGAGGGGGGGGCTGTGAGATTGGACGCCTCAGTTTAACTTTTGCCCGGCTCGTGTTGTGCGCTAACGCTTAATCATGTGGCTGAGCTCCCTGCATGAAACGTAAAGGAGGGTGACCGAGGTGGAGAATTAAGAGGAAGCTCCATCCAGGAGGATTAACCTCCGTTAACACACGAGTGTTTGTTTTCTCAACTCCTCATGTAGCTGTCTCTGTCACACACACACACACACACACACACACACACACACACACACACACACACACATTCCCCCTCTCTCTCTGTCTCTCTCTATCTGTGTCCCCACTTTCACCTCCTCACCTCCATATACTCTCCTGTCTGATTGAGAGGGATTCAGAAAATGGATCATGAAATGTTTTAATCCAAACCAGTGCAGGTGGGGCTGTGGTCCTGATAATGGAAACCCTTCGCTTGAACACAAACTGCGTAGCTGAACAAACCTCTATGCAAGCACACGCTCACACGCTCACACACACACACACAAACACACACACAAACACACACACACACGCACACACACACACACACACACACACACACACACACACACACACGCACACGTACACTGAAAAACCCCAACAGACAGGTAAACACACATTAAGACGCCGTGATTAATGCCAAAAGACCCTGTTAGATTAGCGGAATAATTCCCGGCCTGATACCCGGGGGAAATCATCAGCACCGGCTGACGTTAGAGGACAGACACGCCTCGAAACGTTGCCGGCGATCAACAGCGTGATGGAATCTGCCGCAGGGATTCGCTTTGATCGTCACTTCATTCAAACGGTCTTATACCAAATGAAAACCCTTTTAGTGTGTATGGACAATGAATGACACACACCATCTCAATTGCAAAAGAATGTAGGGAATGAAGGATGGATGGATGGAGAGAGAGAGAGAGAGAGAGAGAGAGAGAGAGAGAGAGAGAGAGAGAGAGAGAGAGAGAGAGAGAGAGAGAGAGGGAGAGAGAGAGAGAGAGAGAGAGAGAGAGAGAGAGAGAGAGAGAGAGAGAGAGAGAGAGAGAGAGAGAGAGAGAGAGAGAGAGAGAGAGAGAGAGAGCAGGGTCTGGGTTCCAGACACGGCCCCAGAGGAGTGGCACACAAAACACTTCCAGGGTCTGCATTGAGGGACAGTGCTGTTACGACAGGAGAGGAAGCAAGGCCGGGACATGTGCACGGTGAGCCCTCTCGCGTTTTGTGCAGCAGCCATTGGATAGAGTTGCCGCCACTCACCGGGCATAGATGATGACCTCAACGGCGTCCTCCACCGACGCGCTAGCGTAGCTGATTGACCATGAGCGTAGAGGCCGTTGAGAGGGCGGACTTAGAGGTTGTCGAGACCGCATCGTCAGATCGAGTCAGAGCGGCCCGACAAGAACCTTGTGGAGGTGGAAGACTAGCCCCCACCACACCAGCCAATCAAGAGCAGCGGGCGGGGGAAGTGGCTGGGTGCAGACGTGCCCGTGGATTAATGTCGCGCTGTGATGCATGAAGGTACTTATTGTATGTGCTGGAAGGATTACCATTTAGTTGATTAAAGAAGAGAATCAATCATCCTTGATTCCAAACTCCACATGTGGCAACATGTGGGAAATCCCCGTGGACAGACTCCCTGTCCTGCACACATACGACATGTAAACAACAGGTGAAGGCATTCCTGGTGAATGCACTGTTCGATTAACGGGACTGCCACAAGGCCAAATGCACTAAAGTAGGAATTATTTTGTATTTAGGGCAAAAAAACCCGACTTTTTGTAGGGGTGGCTAGTCCTCTTAGGAATAGTGGTTGTACTGCAAGCTGAACATGAATCACTTAGTGGGGCTTAGGGGAAACAGCATGGTAAATGAGTCATGTGCCCTAAGTACTGTTTGAGACAAGGGCCTTTCAAAATCTGACAGAACTAGACTGTTTACAATTCACAATCTGTGGCAACGCCTTTCTCTGATTCACACAAACATACCGCCCTTAATCTGAAGTGTCCACCAGAGACTTGTACAACAGCTTCTGCAATAGAATTGCATTACATATCACACAAATACCCAATTATGATCATGCTAATTCTATATCCTCTTTCACAAGGTCTGCATGGTATCTAAGGCCAATATGAAACTCAAAGGTAAAATGAAACTCACCACAATTCGAAAGACATTTGGCATGGTATGAAGTGGACGGAAAGTTTTGAAACAGCATTTCTTTCATTTTCTCCCTTTAATTTAGAATCTGTGGAGTCAGGTCAATATTTGATCTGTCCAGACTTCTTTCGGTACTTGTCAGTCTCAAAGGGCGCATGCCTCGTCGAATACTAATACCAACAGTCCAAAAATATGGAAGTTTGAAATGCATTGTACCCGTATATTTTGCAAACAATTTAGCTGAACATCTCTTTGAATCTGTATATGAACCTAAAATGATACTTTATTTGAGAATTTCTTTTTAATGCCAGCCATTTTAATAAAGGCACCAGCTTTAATGACGTAATCCCATTGCATCAACACTAGGATTGTCTGGGTTCTGCCACAAAGCAGAGAGAGAGAGAGAGAGAAAGAGAGAGAGAGAGATGGAAAGGCGGTGACACACTATGGACAGGTTGTTTGTTTAAGGGTCCACTGGAACAGACTGCGAGGTCTCCCCTGCCTGGCCTGGCCTTGACTGGAGGTCTGCTGTGATGAGATGGCCTCCAGGCGGTTCTCATTCTACTCCGGAGGAGGAGGGATGCTTGTTGTGTATCATCTCCAAAGATAAATCAACTCCGTGCCACGTTCCCATAGACAGGCTGTGGAGAGCTGATAGGGTTATTTGTCTGCTCGGTCAGACCAAAGTCAGCAGAACCTGTCCTCCCCCCGGATTCATCTGCTTCCACTGGGCGTTTGAAACAGTGGAAGCCTGTTGGAAGCCTTTCGTGTGCAACCACCCATTTACAACTCGTAATCATGAACCTTACGGCCAACCCGCAAAGACTGTTATGAAGTAGCCACACTTTAGTAATGCATATTATGTATGGCTTATACATCTGCTGGAATGGGTAGACAGGGGCAACATTTTTTTGCTGGTTTCATGGGAGGAGGAAAAGACTGGCTATTGATTGGATACACACAGGGAGCGTGGCTCGTGCAAATCTACGAGGTAGCGCCGAGAAACAGTGCTGTGCTAAATGTCACATAAATGTCAAAGCCTCGCAGGCCCAGATTACAGCTGCGGTCTCAGAGGTCAGATAGGAGTCAGCCATTACCGTGGCAAAGCCCCCCTTGTTTAGATACCTCAGTGCTGAGTCGCCAAAAGCGCCAGGCCATGGCCATTTATCCCAACCCCCCCCCCCCCCCAGCCCCCCTGCTATCCTGAGGGTAGCTGCGGCCCTGTCTGTGGCCTTACGCTAACGTAGCCCCCAGGCGTTACCGCACAGGCACGCTTTCCAGGGGGTCGGTTGGTTCAGGAAGAGGTTGGGAGTTGGGAGAGGCTGGCTAATGCACGGCCCCCGCTGACGAGCGCGCGCTCCCGTTCACGGGGCCCGGCGGAAACAAAGATTACTCAGCATGTCATGTCTGGTGGGGTGACATTTTCCGCATGGGGAGGGAGGGAGGGGGGGGGGAGGGGGGGGTCTGTCTGTTGGTCTGCGTGCCGGGAAAAAGATACGTGGTCGTGCCACAACACAGCCAGGTCGACCGCCGCTGATGCCCCTCAACGGCTGGGAGAGTGCTCGTCAAGGTATGGTCTCTGGCAGAGCGGGTATGCTGGGAAGCCAATGGAGATCCACAGTGTGGAGTTGTCCCTGTGGATTATTACCCTGGGTTGGATTGAAACATGTCTACATCTACAACATTGTACATCCAAACAGACCATACTAATATATTCAGTATTGTCCCAACTAATTCCAATGTTCAGCAGTGGAGCTCCAGTTGAGACTTTCAGACTTCGTTGAGAGAAAGAACTTGAACAGAGAACAACTGCCGAATCAATCATGAACATGCGAAATGAAATGAGCGGGAAGTCCCCCCACCGTCTCTGGGTCTCTTAGCGGACAGTCTTCCTGACAGACACATCTCCTCTGAAACAATTCCTCCGCAACCTTTGCCTTTCCTGTAGTTTTCCCCTCACCGGGTGTCAGCGACTGACCCCGAGTCTGTACCGGGCCCCGTCGTGCCAACGTCTCACGCCCTTTCTTTGTCTCTCCAGTCTTTGGCCTTCCCGTGTCACATCCTGTGATCTTCTTCTTTATTATCTCTCTGCCCCCTTCTCCCCACCGTCCTCCCTCCTTCCCGCCCACCCCTGCCCTTGGGTGAGTGGTCCCACACTTCCCCTCCAGTCAGTGTCAGCCTCCAGTGGGCCGGCGTCGCTGCGGGGGCCAACCATCATGGAGCCAATTATGACTCCGGAGGCTCTGATCCACTCCTACACCTGTCACTCAACTCTGTCGCTTGGCGATGAAGGCTCGCCAGTAACCCTGGCAACAGAGTAAATGTATTTAACAGGATAAGAGCACCAAAGCCGGTTCTCTCTGGGGAAACAGCTGAGCATATTGGACGGGAACATTTTGATTGTTTTTTTTGCTTGATTTATGTCTACTGACTTTGAGATGATTGACAGGTTTTAAGAAACCCCGGGAAGCCTTTCATGTTGTCCTGAGGTACAGCAAGCCACAGCAAATTCATTTCAAGAGAAGCAAGAGTATGCAGAACCTTTAAAACCTTGTAGGTGCGGAACATATTTTAGACAGTCTAATTACAACCAAGCCTGTCTTTCTGTCAGCTCCATATATTGTCTCATTTATGCATTCACTACTCTACAGTGCAATTATGGTTAGGTTTCAACTGCTGCTGTCAGTGAAGAATAGCCAGTACCCGCTCTGTGTGTTGTGTGTGTCTGTGTGAGAGATAGAGTGATAGATGGATTGAGATAGAGAGGGAAATGGGAGCATGTGAAAGTGCATCCAAGTGTCTGTCTGTGTTCCTGCTTAGGTGAGTGTACTGAAAGTGTGGGTCAGGGTTTCCGTTAGCTGGTTAAATACAGTTTTTTTTGCCAGGTAAACTTTATAAAAAAAACTGTAAATTAAAAGCTTGCCAGTCAAAATGTCAGGTCAAAATGCTCATAAGAAACCTAACTATGACGAAGGCAATTCCTAAACATTTTTTGGGGGGTTGGTTTTGACAGCAAAACAGCAAACAGCCTTCAGATAAACAAGATGCAGTGGCAGTGGGGATGGCGCTCCACGGTTATGGGGGCTTAACTTTTGTAACAGCTTGCAAAGTGCTTATTTTTGAGTTCAGCGAGCTGCACCCCAACAAGGTTAGACTGGCAAAAATTGCTTGGGTTCTGCCTGTGTCAAGCGAGCCAGAAGAGAGGGGCTTCTCTCTGCAGAATCAAATTAAGAGGGTGCTGCAAAGTCATCTGGACAAATTAGGACGGCGCTGCGAAGTCGTCTGGACGAGTAGAGAGTTTATACTGGACTACAAAGATGGAGGGACGTAGTTTATGCTCATCGCAAGCTGCAAAGACACATTCGGCAGGTTACAGATGTTTCGTAATAGCCTACATTTTAGCGACTATTTAGCGTGTGTGTGTGTAAACACTGTTGAACCTGTCTTCTCTCTACCCTGTTCTCCAATGCAATGTTCCCACTCTCAGTTGTGGGCAAGGGCATGGGTTGGATCTCCGCCTTGATATAGGACACAACAAGATCATGCGAATGAGTTTGCTTAAATATAGGTAGGGACTATTCTGACAATAATTTGTCAATAATAATGTCCCTATCGTCCATATGCAAACATACGCCCTTGTTTAGAAGTGATATATTGCAGCCATTTTGGGCCTCAAATCTCCCTACCTGAACCACTAATGGCCCTATATCCCAGAGGCTCTGGTGAACATTGTAAAATATTCTGTCACTCCTGACTGAGGGGGACGTGTGGTTGGAAATGGATTCTAAAAATCATCCGTAGGCTTCGACCAACTGCCACCAAGGACGAAGCCACATGTTTGAGGGATAGGATGATTGACCGTAGTGATGCTTGGGCCTCCCTGGTGAATTGTGGCAGACATTTTTGGACGGCTTATGATAGCTCAACTTCCGTTGTGTGGGTTTTAAACGAGGATCAAATGTTGACTGTCAGTCATTTCAACAGCCGTGCAACTCACAGTGGCAGGAAACAAAGGGGACGTGGAGAACACGATTCCCTCAAGACACACCATTCTGATGGGGAATTCTACAAAGAACAACATGAGCCTCATATGGGTCTCATGAATGTTCTCCCAAAGACAAGTGAGACAGACCCCAGCACATCCACTCCCAACACGCCCTGGTCCCTCTTGGAGTCCCTGTCACGCTCTGGGCCAGAGTGACAGGGGTTTGGCCAGCGGAAGAGGGAGACAGTGAGGCATCCGGTCTCCGGCTAATTATTTGATTTGTTTCACCTGTGCCTTATGCCAGGCCATTTAAGTTCCTGTTTGATTGTTTTCCTGTGTTCGGTCATTCCTAAGTTTTTGTTCATGCTGTGCCTGTTGCATCTGTGAGTAAAACCCTGGTCTCTCGACAGAGCAACACTCTCATTCTGCCTCGGCTTCTCATTTTATTTTAGGTTAATCACTTACAGACCTAGGTCTGCATTTGGGCTATTTCTACCGGTAACCTCTGACAGTCCCAGTGATAGCCCCCTCATGACCACGTCCTGTCACCGTGATAGAGCAAGGCCAAAGCGGGTTGTAGAGTCTGACTCCTTAGCCTGCTCCTGTAGCCACACCGGGCTAACAGGTCTGTGTCTGTGACGGCCAGTGCTGGATTAGAATCTGCTCCCAGCACAAGGGGAGAACCATGAACTACAGCATCGAGAGGTGATGCCAGACTGGCTTTGACTGTAAATTATTGATGGGAAGATGCAAGGAAATCCGAGCAGAAAATGCAACAAGCTAATTCAGACTGGAGTTACTCACGAGCACGCTCCATGAACAGGTTAAATGATTACACCAGATCAAAACCAAACAAAAGCCAAGAGCTTCCTGTGTGTGTGTGTGTGTGTGTGTGTGTGTGTGTGTGTGTGTGTGTGTGTGTGTGTGTGTGTGTGTGTGTGTGTATACTGATTAATGTAGAAAAGGTTGGGTTGTTCCGGAGGGACTTTGTGTATGCATGCCCTCTTGTATACGAGTGCTGTCGGTCTTAGTGATGAGTGGTATAGGGAGGTGTGAAGGTAGAGGCAGGGGTTGGTGTGTTGGAACAGGAGGAAGGGGGAATGGAGGGTTGCAAGGAGGTGTAGGTCAAGGCAATGTATGTGTGTGACCTTTCCTTGGCCTTTGGGGGGTTAGGTTGTGCCTCGGGCTCAGTTGAGCTAATGGCTTGTCAAACGGATTGATTCCTGGGATAAGATTGTGAGCAGTGTTACCAGCCCAGGCAGCAAGCCAGCCAGCCAGCCTGCCAGGCAGGCAGGCAGGCAGACAGACACCAAAGGTATTGTATAACAAGCTATTCATCTTTCAGTTCTGTTTAATCGTCAGACTAACAGACTCTGATTACTCACACACACACAAACTCACACACGCACGCAAAACTACAACAGTACGCCCGCAGTGATGCATGCCCACATACCCACAGTACACTAATTGATATACATTTGTATTACAGCAACATCACAAATGACGTCATGAAAGAAGGTAAAAGCGAGAAGATGAAGACAAAGCTATGGGAAGAGTCTGTAGAGATGCAGAGAGAATGGATGGAGAGGAAATCTTTGTGTCGGGTCCCTGTGGAGGAGTCATTTCTAGATGCAATGGACATAGGATAAAATCTATCCATGGTATTATAGAAGTCACCACAGAGAAACATACTGTACGAAGGAGAAAGGATCGTCTTGACCTTGCAGAAGAATGGCTTAAAGTTAGAAGTAGATGGAAAAGTTAGATGTGAAAGAAGTGGGTGTGAAGCTAAGGAGAGGGGGAGAGAAAGTGGAGCTGAGGAGAGCAACAGGTCATGAGAAGAATGTGGCAATGAAGGGGAACCTGCAGAGAATACTGGAGGGGGGGGGGGGGGGGCATGAGGAGAGGCCTGTGATAGAAAGAGCCAAAGGAGGACGGAGAGTCGGATGGAGATGGTTATGTGAACATGACTGAAAGAAACAGATCTCCCTTCTCTAACTTCACTTTGGTTATTATCATAAACTACAAAGGCAAACACACAAGTAAATATGCATTTGAGTTCCCTAGTGAGAGGGACAGGAAGATCTTGAAATCCAGGATGCAGATCTCCTCCGCTGCTGACTCGACAGACTGCCGTCCCGGCCCCAGAAGAGGAGGAGAGAACAGAGGGAGGCAAAACGAGAGAAAAAGCAGAAAGTGCTGTGTCTTGGGTTTGGGAGCCAGCCAAAGAAAGCGCTGAACCTTTCATCGGGGGACCTTGGCAGGGCAGAGTAATGTGTTTTCCCTGTGTGAGTGTTTCTCCTCGGCTGTAGCGATTCTGCTTTCCTGGAGAGGGTCAGAAAGAGGCGCTAATCCATCTTCATCTGTTACGGCTGCACCGCTGGGCGGAAACCAAGGTCTCCCGGCTGCAGCCGCCGTCTGTGTAAAACACACACACACACACACACACACACACACATGCTCTCTCCTATTTTCTAGCCCCCTTTGTTTCTCTCGCTCCTGTAGACATGCATGCGTGTGGACATGCACAGATGGAGAGACATACACACTGTACTGGCTCTGTAACTCTGTCCTGCCATTCCTCTCTCACTCTTTCTCTCCGACACTTAAACCCTCACATGCACACACAGAAATGCACGTGCAAGTGACGCAGTGAGCGAGAACTCTGTCATTGCCGTTGGAGTTGATCTGCTAACATTGCTGATGCAGAACAACTGCAATGTTCCACTGGATTTTCAGACGCAGGCAGTCCATTCAACAATGCAAAGTCACATTATCCTTCCCCGGAGCAAGTTTGGGATGTTCTGAATATTAAGTCAAATTATTTAGTTGTCCGTATTTAACATAATAACTCTTTTCAGAATATACTTGGCGGGGATAACAAGTTATGAGTCAAGCAGACCGTGATCTTTTTAATAATGTGCCAACATAGTGCTAAATATAATTAGTCCATTGTTCTGTTGAAGTTTCAACAGCTCCTTTGGGTACTCCGGGAATTGACATTTCAGAATAATGGCAAATGTCTGTTTCATTAACAATGAAACAAACCCCTAGTTCTTATCACAATTAGCAAGTCTACTTGGGAACATTTAAAATCCCATGACGTCTCAACTCAAAGCTACATTCATTCTGCACTTTTGGAAAGAAAATCACCTGTTGACATTTTGAAGAGAAAACCACATTTGTCGGTTAAGTGTCCACCAAAGGGAAAACTCTGCCCACGGAGAAAACTGTTGACGAGGCAGCACCAGTGTCCATTGCTGGCTCTGCCTATTTTAACGGAACAGCAATGTTCTTGATGGAAATAGATGTGACCAGCTAATGTTCAGACAGACAACATTGTGTGCTGGTCCTGAGCCATCACGGTGCCTGTGAACTACCACAGCTCTGCCACACGTACACACGCGTCACACGGGTTCATGCAGCGGGTCTCTTTCACTGACCTGCTCTCGGTGCGGTGGATGTAAGGTGCGCGGTGGATGTTGTGGGAATAAATTGCTCGGCCACAAGACGCTCGCCCTGTAAATCAGGGGGGTTAATGGAGTATCGTGCTCCCTGCCGTTGCTGATGTCCTGTTTCTTGTTTTCCATGACGGGAGCCTTGACGGAAGCAGATCCAACGACATCAAATCATATTTGCTTACTCAACCTGGTGAGTTCTTAGACAGGTCGTCAAGCTATTTAGTCTTAATGCACACCCAAACAAGCAGGGTTTAGCTGAAAATAGACATATAGAAAAATGTCACACCTACTCTCATGGGCGAACAAAATCTTTTCTATTAACAGTATATTGCATGTTTGCAATAAAGTATCCATCGAGCTGTTTGGTTAAAAAGGTTTTGAAACCCTATGTATGCATCCTGCTATGTTTAGGGTATTGAGTTTAAAACCACAAAAAATATGTCTATATAGTTTTCTTTTACCATTAATCCATTTACAATATTCCATATCCAATCTCCCCAACTGTACCTCACTGCAAACAAAATTAGTACACACATAACATCCATATTCCTTTGTTTCCACCTGCTCATTTTCAATGAAGACCGGAGAGCACAGATTTCCATTGCCGATATATGACCCAGGAATGCATCACTCTGTTGGAGTCTGACACCCCACCACAGTCGGCTGAAAGCAGCTGTAACTCCACCCAGATGACAAAGATACAGAGAGAGATGAGAGAGGGCCAGGAGAGGGAAGCAAAGGGAACAGGAACTACTAGGTGGGGATGGTGGAGACGGGCCAGGGGAGTGAGCAGCCAGCGAGGGAGGACACAGGCGGAGGGGAGACGAAAGCTCCTTGGAGGCTGTGCATGCCTGCAGAGCGAGCCTGGGGGATGGCTCAGCCAGACAGGCAGGTGAATGCCTCTCAGGGGCTCAGAGAAACGGAGAGGGGAGGGCTGCATTAATGCAGGCGGACAGGCAGATGATGCCACGCTCCACCTGAACCCGCGGTTCCACAGTCCAGTCCGACTGACGGCTTGTGGAGGGCCGCCTCCCTTCAGTACACATGCCCACCACACATGCATGCACACACGCCATGATCACACACACACACACACACACACACACACACACACACACACACACACAAAGCGATCACACAAAGCGATCACACACGCACACTGGTTTCTGAGTATAATTATTTTACTCCACATGCCAGTCATATGCCCCGCACAAGTGGAAATACCTTGGAGAAGGCAATTACTTCTGACCACACACCTGTCACATGCAGTAGAGCAAACCTCAGAGGACACACACACACACACACGCTAACATACAAACCCTATTCATCATTTGCAAATCTACACCTGCCCCCTGCCTTGTCATTCCCAATTACGGGCCGCTTGCCCGGCCATTTATGCAGAGCCGTCGTCTCCATATTTCTTGATCAGTTCCTGGATGCTAAGCACCCTCTCAGAAGAAGGAACCCTCGACACCCGTGCCTCCTTCACCACGTGCGGCCATTAAAACCAGGCTCCAATGTCCACCAGCTCTTACAGCTCTTAAAAGGAGTTTGTGAGTGTGTAACAGTGTGTGTGTGTGTGTGTGTGTGTGTGTGTGTGTGTGTGTGTGTGTGTGTGTGCGCGCGCGCATGTTTGTATGTGTCAGTAATGCTTTGGTGTGAAGGCAGGCAGCGAGGCCGATCTCTAACAGCTCGGCAGCCAGTTTATAAACAGGCACAGTCCTCTTTATTATACGCTCCCTGTGAGCGAGAGGCTGCAGCATCACACACTGCAGATAGAGCTGCTGTTTACTCCAGGCTTCTCCTCTTTGCCCTGCGGAGGGGACAGCCCACGATATGGGGGAGTGGCGGTAAACACACTGGTTGGGTTATTACACAGAAATGACCTTGCCGTAGCGGCACTTCTCAATTTTCAACTCCCCGATCTCTTCCCTCTCTTTCCCGCCTCTTCTCTGGCCTGCTCCACTCTGCCCCCTCCACATCATTTTTACTTCTCTCGGCTGCTGGCCACTCTCTTACCCAATTAGAGTCTGCCAGTCCACGGCGACAGCAGCAAATTGGCGGGAAAACGTGTTGTGACTCCCATGCCCCCGCCGCCGTGTAAGGGTGTGTTTTTGTGTTCTCACGTGTCATTCGAAATGGGTTTTTTCTTTCTTTCTTTCTTTCTTTTTCTTCAGTCAAGTTCTGTGAAATACGGATGTAGTCTGTAAATGGACTGGGGGTTAAGTTACTTTGCATTCTCCTTCTGTTTTTGGTTTGTTGATCCTTGTGTTCACCTGACCAGGCTTGAATCTCTGTTCAGCTAGTTATTGGTATCGACTATTGCTATTGATATCGACTATCCGTGGTATCCGGGTTTTCGGTTTTACCATTTCAATTGTCAAAGTCTTTTACCTCCCCTGGATCCAACTCCCCTGCCTGTGTCCTTTCAAATGTCCTTGGTAAATTGGTAAACGAGTGTGGCAACAACAATAAAAATAACTCTGTATCAAACAAATAATATTTGAGAAAGATTGCTATTTCATTTTCTTTTTTATATTTTCATGTAAGGCCATCCACCCAGCTACAGTAGCCTTGCAAATCAAGTTACTTTAAAATGGATTGTTATACACAGACATACAAAAAATATCTTTAGGTTAGCAAAACAAACAAGTAGCAAATAGTAACAGAAGACTTTTTTTTATTCTGCCCAAACTACACTTTTTTCTATGGGACCTTTATTAGTGACAAAACCCCCTAGACAAATCATTGCATTATGAAGCCTAATGATCACCACTTTATCCAACTACCTTTTACCACGTCGTTATGTAACAAACAAAGGGGACATTTATAATTGTGGAGTTATGGGTCTCTTGATTATGGAAAGCAAACTAGACATTTTAAACCAAGGGTATTTCAACAAAGGGGTGTAAATAGTTCAAGTTATTTTTCCCAGTGCATGTGGGGCTTCCAGTTAACCTCTTCCTGGTGCTTCCAAATACATTGAACTGGTTTTAAATTGGGACGCCTCCACTCTGACTCTGTTGCTCATCTTATTGTAATCAACAAAAGCACGTTTCTGCCAGTAGTGTTTTACTGTAATAAGTACAACTATGCTGCTCAATGAGGCTCTGTGGCACTACATACACAAGGCCGATAACATTCCAGAGATCTCTTACCACTGCGTTAACAACAACATTCCTAAAATACAGGGTTTATTAAAAATATGATGTCTGCATGAGAATCGACTTGCGATAAAGTCAACAAGCCCTATTACTGTAAAGGAGATTCACTGTATAAGGATGTGCATGTGTGAGGGTCAGACGTGACCAATACAAACACTAATGACTCTCTATAATAAAACAAATCCATCAGGGGCAGCCATTTCGCCCAATCAGAGAGCTAACGAAGCTTGTGCCATCACGACGAGCGTGGCTAAAGATGATTAACTCCCAGAGTGATTGACCTTGACAACTTGATCCCCCCCCCCCACCCCCATCCCTCTACTCTTCCTGTTCTCAGATGGCCGAGCACAACACACACACACACACACACACACACACACACACACACCCAGCTACCTGAGCCCTTCCAGCACGGCCCACAGTGCATGGTGGATCTTTGCGTTGCTCTGTGGTCTACAGTAGGTTTGGTTGGTGCTCTGTTCCTTGACAAGAATGAGGTGGCTAATTCATTCTTTATGAAATGATGCTCGGCATCCCTCCGGTGGAGTCTCCCCTAATGTGCGTTGTCTGTCACTTCATTTCAATACCCCCCTCCCTCACTCTCAATGATTTATTACCAGCCTCACGGTAATATCTCATTTACACATCATTTAGATAGAAAGCGTGATTGTTCACAGTTCAGCCCAGGAGCCCCTGCACCTGAAATTGATAAAGTTATGTTCAGATTTGATACAGTGGCTCTCTGCAACTTACAGCATTCATTGTAATTTTTCTTAGGTTTGGAGAATCACCTTTCCCCTGTCGCCTAGAAATAGAAATAGAAACAACTATGGTGTGTGAGAGTGTATGAGGGTCCTTGAATTCAACGTATGTTTGAACCTGTATGTTTTATATCTTCTCAAACCCTGTGCTTTAGGTATTACTTGGATGTTTGTGGTAGTTTTCTAGTTGTTCTTTCACATTCTCTTTATTTCTTTGTCTTTATGTACCTTATGTTTTAATTATTTATATCGACCTTAACTTACAGTACATATGTTATTACTATTGTTTTCACTTTCTATTTCCACCGCTCTTCTCTCCTCCTCGATCTCTCCAATGATCTTAACCTTTTATTGGTAACATGACTCCCGCCTCCACTAACCTTTCACTTTGAAGGTTTCACTGCGATGACTTTGAGCCAATCATCTGGAGTATCCACGCCTGTCGGAGCCCATTATCTCAGATGGCCTCTGTGTTGATGTGCCAGAACATGCCACTAGCAACAGTATCCATCAGATAACATTGCCCATCAAGATCCACAGTGGGAGGCTCTAATCACTGCATGTCAATGTCAGCTCAATGACAAACAATGACAGCGTGCACTCACACACACACACACACACACACATACACACACACACACACACACGCACACGCACACGCACACGCACACGCACACACACACACACACACACACACACACACACACACACACACACACACACACACACACACACACACACACACACACACACACACACCTACACACAACTCAAACGTAAATATAAGCTGTAGCGACTATTTTAAGCCAGGTGGTATTGAGTTAACTCCCTGCGTGTTTAGAATCACTGTGTGCTAATATGAAGGTAATTAAATCCTTTGAAGAATTTTGAGTCTCAAGAAGAGCCCTGCCGAGGTCTGCTGCACAATCCCTCATGACATTTCTGCAGGTTTAGTATGCCGAGATGGGCTCTCCGATAATCACATTCGCATTGTGGAGTCACAACATTAATTAAAAATGACCTTTCCGAGGCAGCAATTAGCCAGGAATGCTCTATTCCTGCTAAACAAAAGCCGAGAATTAACAACAAGTTAACTGGAATCAATAGCCGGGTCCATCTTGCTGGCCCAGGCCGGGGAAATGAGTGGGGATGCCATGCCTTGTAATTGTGTGGGGACCCAGCCACCTCATCCAATAAGACGCTCAGCCAGTAAGGTGCTGAACGCTGACCTCGCCCTAAGGATAAAGCTATGGACCATAGTAGTATCACATTTAGTATTGCTTTCACAAAACTCCACACACCTCTTATTGATATTCAAATAACAACATTGAAGTTCACTAAAGTGCTGTTCAACTGCTGTTATTTTCCATCGGTTCCGGGAATTTCATGATTAGGGCAATTTTATCCACCATTTGGACTCAACCAACGATAACGGCAGCCTTCTTTTTTTTAAGCACTGAAGACACAATGCAAACACAATGGGATTCAAAGCATGAACCGTTATTTTCCTAATGCATGTGTGGTGTCTGTGTAGCCTGCAGTGCAGAGTGGAGCTGGGCTAACAGGAGCTCAGGCTCATTGTATCCCCGTGTACGTG
>CM030173.1:18832732-18850232 GCA_017639675.1 Aplochiton taeniatus
ATCAGACTCCCCACGAGCGGATGTTAATGCCTTCTTGTTCTCATGTGACAGTCTTGCAGGAGCGAAACTATTCGGACAAATTTAATTAAGGCGTGCTATGGGAGAGACTGTCGCCTACACCGCCCACGAGCATTCTGGGTGCCATGGTTCACCCCGAGCAGAGCGTCTGAGGGAGTTAATTACTGCAGCCCCCTCCTGAAATCCTAGCCTGGCTCAATGGAGGATGCACAGACTGGAGAGTAATGCAAACGCTGGGCTTGCCACAGAAAAAATACAAAAGAGTGAGAAGGAACACTGGAAAAGAAGAGATAAGCATCAAAGCACGCTAAGTAACGGCCATGCTGTCGAGACTCAGGGGGAAAACAGAAGAAAAAAAATAGAAGGGTGAGAACGTATGTAGAAGGGGAGGTGACAGGAGTCTGCAGGGAGGAGGGAGAAACAAGAAGAAGACAAAGTAGGCGAAGGGGAAAGCAGATGGGGATTCATCTCGATCGTACAGAATGGCATCACCCCCAAACGAAATCCCATCTCCAGCCAAACTGCAACAGATGCACGGGGGTGCTGCCTTTTAGCGCTGCTCAGGAGAACATCGCATGAATCCCCTTTATACTCTGCCACTTCCCCCCATTAGATGGGAGACGAGGGTTTGAGGCCCAGACACAATGGCCGGTGCTGGCGGAGAGAGCCCGGAGCCACGCGGTGACGCACAGGGAGGACGCGCTGAGCGAGGGGGCTGAGAGTGTGCGGACCCGCCGAGCTGTCACCCCCTTCATTAACCACAGCGTGCCGCTCAAACTGAGAGGCAGGACCCTGAAAACACCCTCCTGCCCCCCCGCCCGATGTCGGCGTGCATTTACAACCTGCCGTTCCAGTGATTCACTGACGCGGCTGGGTTTTTCAGGCGTTCTCTCAATTGCGTCGGGGGCTGAACAGGGGCACTCTGCTCGTGATGAGGAGGAGGAGGAGGTTAGACAATGTGGAGTTCATGGAGCACAAAGCACAATCAGAATCCCACTGGGTTATACTGCACCAGCCATCAGTAAAGAGCTTTGTGGGTATGTAGATTAGCCACGTCATCACGTAGGCTAGCAGAGACTCATCGCCCAGGACACAACATAGTCAGCACCTGCTTCACGTCTTCCCAGTAACCACACTGCACTTACCATCCTAGACCCGGTATTCGTAGCAGCAGTTAACACACCTTTTCCAGCAGTTTAGATCTACTGATACAAACAGGACAGAGAAATATTTGGTACATTGGTACCTTTGATTGTCAATTACAACGAAGTGATCAAGAAAATTGCGCTGCTAAGCATTTTAAAGTCTGTTTGAATGGACACAAATAGAATGGAATACATAATTGTTGGAGTATTTTAAGTAAAAAAGTTATACTTAGTTTCACAACATTGGTGTTAATATCTATAGAGCTCTTGCTAATTCACAGTTAACTTCCAAAAAGTGTACCTTTTGTTCTTATTTGAAGAATCCCTACATTTTAGCAGTGTAATAATAAAAAAAAATTAAAAATTAAAAAAAATAAATAAATAATAATAATAATATATATATATATATATATATATACATATATAATTTCAAATGGTTAATGAACTGGTTTAAGCATGTATTCTTAAACCACTGACAATTGAATCTTTCAATAGTTCTACAGTTAATAACGCTGGACTTAGAATAGCTCAATTTTATGGTAAAAAATTGCAGCGCCTCTAGTGTTCAAGCGAAATTCCAAACCTATTCATATTTGAGTGTAAAACTTTGATTCATTTTGAAGTAAATTCCTGTTTGGACATTAACTTGAGTGGACTAACCAATCAGGCAAAAATCAGTTATTTAAAATACGTGCTATAGCCTACTTGAATCGCTCCTAACTGAAGTCACAAACTTCCATCTGGTCCTTTCTACTCTGACTAGACAAACCTCTCAATGAGAGATTATCAAAAAGATTGGAGACATTGATCCTAGGCAACAAAAGAAATGGTCATTTTAAAACCACCATCAAAATGCATCAGTTAAGAGATGCTTCCGTGCATTTTATCTGTATGGGCACCCACCGCTTGATGTGAGTTAATTGAAAATTGCACAGTTAGACTCTAGCCTAGAATAACCTTTATCTTCCGTGAGCAGGTCATTTACACCCAGCATTATCTAGCTAGCTCCTTTTTTAGAAAGGGATACATTAGAGCACATATGCTATTCAGCTAGGTAGTGTAAACAGCAGACAATTGCTAGCTAGCCACCACCACAAATAAGCTGTAGACTGAGACCGCTTCAATTCCAATACTAAATTGTCCTTTCAACGTTTGCTTTTTTCATAGTGCAAGCTACAAAATACATTTCAAAGATGTCATCCGATTGTGGCAATACTGGACATAATAAATCATCAGCTAAAACAGACTTAGTCTTTCTATTCATAGATCTCATATAACATTAATAATCAACACGTGATAGGTATACAAAATAGGTACTTGAGGTTAATGCCGGTAAGCAGTGGCTTTTCCCCAGTTTGTAATGGGAAGACCAATGCAAATTACAGTTACCAGCACACAAACAAGAAGTGATTGTAGCGGTGGAAACGCCTCATACCCATACGCAGGCCAACTGGATAAATTAGAAACTGCGACTCTGACGGCAGAAGCATGAAACTCGAGAAACGCTTTGAAATTAATACCATTGTGTAAAATAAATCGAACTATTATCCCAGTAATCCAGGATATATGTTTTTGCTAAAGAACCCATCAAATATGTCTATTTTAATGAAGAATCATATTTAATCTGATCTTTAATTATTAAACAATACTTGCATGCTATGAAATGTATTATCATCAATAATAAGGTGAAGAGTAGGGCAGATTCCTTCTAAACGTTTTTGATATCTTAGTCAGGCAGAAACAAGAACACAGTATCACTGACTACTTATAGGCAACTATGTGTGTTAAAAGGGTTGAACAAGACGCTTTCTCATGTGTGCCAAATTTTGAGTTGATTGTGATTTATGAAGGGAAACCAGCGAGGGACGTGCGTGCGCACTGTGTTATAAATCTGAATATGTTCGTGTATGAGCACTTCCTGTGTTTCATCCGTACGCCACCTTTTAATGTGAATCCTCCGCACAGTTTGATAAAATAAGGCCCCTGGTGGTTTCAGACACACCAGGCAACACAATGTCCCTCCTGCTGGCAAACAGTGCTCTGGTAAACAGCCAGGGTTCGAGCAGGACCCCGACCATTTCCAAGAGGAACACTGCTGAGACGTCCATTACCGACCATCACCAATCATAGCCCTTTTAAAGCTGGCCTTCTCTCTCTTGTTTGGTTGCTATTTCTCTCTTTCTTTAAGCTACCATTCTGTATCCTTTCCCCTGTCTCAAATGGTGTTCCAGAGTATATAAATCCCTACATGGCCTGCTGAATAGTTCTAGGGGCTAGGAGCCAGGGAGTTTTGCTTCTTTAAACCTGCTTCCCCACATCAGATTTAGCCTGTCTCATTGGCACCCACTGGGTCCTGGGAAAAACAATGAATTCACAAGCTGGAAGCCAATCTTGCCAAGCAAATGAGCTAATTTCTACTGTAACCAGCATGAATTGCTTTGCCAGGGTGAATTACGGAGTCTCCTGAAAACCGAGGTTTCGTGTGAAGGTGTTACAGGGAAGGGGGGGGTTCAGTGGTAATGGTTTTAAGTTGAATGGCAGGTGGCAGGGAGCGGGGATGTGGGTCGGATGGGATGGGGAGAAGGACGGGAGACAGAATTGGATTTGGTACGTGGCTGGGAGGGCAAATGAGAGGACAGAGGCATGTGCATGGAAAAGCAAGTAGGAGACCCGGGAGGGGAGTCATGCTAACAGAAGCAACATGCTATCTCGCTCCTATCTGTGGAGATAGAGGAAATCCATGTGTGTGTGTTCTGCGTTGGGTGAAGGCCGCGTTGTCTTTCCAAGGGCCGCGAGGCTCCACGTGACCCAGCCCACAGATGGCCTCCTCAGTGTTTGAACTCGTCACCTTCCCTGCATACATACATTAGCATAGCATTAACATAAGCAAAGCTTTTACATACTGTAGTGTCCTGTCAGCCCTTGGCTTTGCAGGACAGTGACCCTTTCCTTTATAAAGAGAAGTCAGCTTTGAACAACAGGAGGGACGGAGTATACAAAGGGCAGAAGTAAAGAGGAAAGGGGGGACTTGTGAAAGGAGCAACTGTCCACATTGCTGATTGTCGTCCTGGGCGAGGTGGAGCACCATAACTCCCTGTTGTGATGACAACAAAAAAAGAAAAAAGAAAGCAATTTGGAAAAAATGTGCTTGAAAAGCCATCTGCTCTCAGTTTAAGTAAATGCTGGACAAATTGTCCCGGGTCCAAGTTGAGAAATTCAATTTGAAACATAAATCTCCATTTTCCCTGGCACTGCCGGAGATGATAAACGAATCCATTTGATTGAATCTTTATCTCTGCCAGGTCATTCGCTTTCAATGTCACCGATGTGACAATGTCAGTTGACCTCTTTTCCATTCCAAGGTGCTTTGATAGTCTGTCTTAGCTTGGATGGCGAGCAGCGGGACGAGTTGTGCCTTCCATCGGTAAACCATGTGATTAGACAGGAAAGCACAGATGGCTCAGTGTTCCATCATGTGTTTCGTTAATCACACTGTAAAACAATCTAATATCAAGCTGAGGTGTGTAATCTGTCTTAGTACAGCATATTACCCAGTGCAAGGGCATCCGTCTGTGTGTGAGCCTCGATGCATGTATGACTGGGCAGGCTGGATCTATGTCATGAGTGTTTAACTGCCTGCTCTGAGTCAATGTGTGTCAATCATCAGAGATCTGAGAGTTCTCTCTGCTAGGATGAATAGAGAGCATACCTTTAGCCTGTAGGCACGCACGCACGCACGCACACACACACACACCCTCTATGGAACACAGAACCCGAGGATCAGACAAAGCCCTTTGAACACACGCTTATCGGGATCCGTTTGATGTTCCTAGCCGTATGTGAATCATGTTAAACACACACGCACACACGAACACTCCCACACACACACACACACACACGCACACACACACACGCGCACACACAGTATACACAATGAACTGGAAGTAGTTGAAAGTCATTTGGAGGATTAGCAATCTCTCAGTTGGTCACGACAGAAGTAAAGAAGGCTCTGTTCAGCACCAACCAGGCGCCCTGGCAGAGCCTTCTACTTGTCTGGTTAATGATTCATTACACAGCAAGGGCTGTGGCAAAACAAAGCAGCAGCTCATAAAACAAAGCACGGAAATCCGCCTGAGTTGGGCGTTCGGGGAAACGTAAGACTAGTGTCTAAAAGGAAGTGCATGTGTGTGTGTGTGTGTGTGTGTGTTTGCAAAAGAAAGAGAAAGCACGATAAGACAGCAGGAGGGAGAGCTGAGTGCTGTCCATGGTGCTGAAATGCTGAGGTGGAACGGTAGACTGTTTACCGTAGAGCCCTTATCCTTACCCTTATCTGATGAGGCAGATCTGATGCTGCGGGGGGAAATAGCTCCCTTCCCCCTCCCCTCCCCACCATTTCCCCTCCTCCCCCATCTCCCCTTTGATCCCGTTCATCCTCTGCTCCTCAAGACTCCAGCCTTCCTTCTCTCCTCTACTTATCCTTTGGACGAATCCTTTGGTCAGTGTCTACAGCGTGTGTGTGTTTGTGTGTGTGTGTGTGTGTGTGTGTGTGTGTGTGTGTGTGTGTGTGTGTGTGTGTGTGTGTATGTGTGGGAGGCGGGGGGTGACGGAGCCTGGATGAAGCAGTACGACCCTGACGCCTCATTAGTCACACTTGGAGGAGACTTTATAGCCCATTGGCTGTTTTCCCGCCGATAATGTTTGCTCATTTGCTGTGGTGCACCCCATTGATTATTCCGTATTTTCAGGTGTGACTCATTTACAAACCTTAATGTGCCCATGTTCTGTTCCACACAAAAAGGGGCTGTTTGTTTTGCCGCTAGGTGCTCATTGATGTGGGTGTATTCTCAGAGAGACACATTCATATTCATTAATTGTTATTGAATGTTGCTGCTGGCTCAGCATCCAATATGATCATCAATATGTCTCCCCACGGGTGGGCCGTTTAATTAGCTGGTTTTGCTGGCTTTGTATTGGGTTGCGATTCCTCCTCCACTCTGTTACGTTTACTTGAATTGACAAATAGACTGGACGTCAACAAAATCTTGTTCACCATTGAATGTGGTGTCTTTTGTTGGTTCAGTTAAATGAGAGCAAAACATGCAGTTCTCAAAAACAACAGTTTTCAGTAACATGTTTTCATGTCCATATATCTCGGTATCTCTCCTCTCCACTTTGACAGCTAAGATTTGACAACTGACAACCCGAGGAAAATTCCCAGTCATCTTCCTCTGCACATCTAAAATATTGAAGAGGGGGGGTAGTTAATGCTAGGAGGGAGAATATATTTAGGATGGGGCCCGTCCAGGATGCTGCCATGTATTCCCAGATCCCTCAGAGATCTACGGAGCAGGTTAATGTTATTACTGACGACCTTGAGGCCCCAGGCACCGGAGGAGAGCAAAGATCATCTCCTCTCAGCTCCCTGTCACTCAATGATGAAACAAACGCACACAGTTTCCCCAACGCCCCTCAACCAACATCCCTAATGATTATCCCAAATTACACACACACATGCACACATAAAGGCACACTCTTACACACTTTCACACACACGCGCGCGCGCACACACACACACACACACACACACACACACACACGTAAAAGTCAGGAGAATGTCAAGTTCACGTCCGCAATATCCCTCGTGGCACACCATCTTTGGCATGTAAAAGTGAATGCTGCTAATCAGCCATGCATTGTGCGCAGATCGTCCTGGTGCAGTTACCAATTGATGAACCCTCAACCCCCCCGCGCCCCCCCCCCCCAGGGGCTCTTTTCTACTGAGGAGCTGTCTGCTCTTCAAGCCTGCTTGGTTCCCTCCCACAAAACTGTGTCTATCTGTTTCTTCCTCAGGAGGAGGGCTGCCTCTTTTCTCTCTCCTCTCACTTTGAGGAAATGTAATTCAATTTTACGGGGAGCGAAGGTGGGGAACCAGTTTTAGAGCAAAAAGGGAAGTAAATTAAGTGTTTTTGGTGTCAATGTTGTGGAACGGCAGACCTGAGCGTAGCTGTCTACGGCCTGGAGAGGAGGGAAAAGGACTGGACTTATGGGTAATGCAAGTCTGGCAACGTTTCCTATAACCAAACTTTGAGGCGCGACTACCTCACACAACAAGGCTCAAGAGAGAGCCTATCCCCATTTTCGGTCTGCCGGTTTCTAACTGAGATGTGTCTTTTGCCAGGGAGTCAAATGTTTTCCTTTGTGACTGATGCGATGGATGCTGTGCTCACCCTCCCCTCCATTAGTGCAGTGCTGTCTGTTCCCCACTGCAGTCGTATCAGTCCTCAGAGCCAGGCCCATTGAACTCCAAAGCTGCCTGTTGCGACAGATTGGCAGCTCTTTATTTCAACTAAATCTCTCAGCGCCCACTCTGCGCGGTGTGCTCTCCCCATTTGATTTTGGAGCCCATCAGGAATTGGCATGCGGTGATGGTGAGAGTCCAGTGAGTGTTTAATAGGTCCAGGCTTTGAGCTGCGGCCAAACTGGACTGGAAGCCGCTTTAATCGGTGAGACTGGCAAGCGAACAGAGAACACACTACGCTTGCAGTGATCCAGCCGGCACAGCCAGATGCCACAGGACGCCCTGTAGCATAGGTGGGCTCTTTCTGTGTGTGTGCGTGTGTGTGTGTGTTGTGTGTGTGCGCGCATGTGTGTGTGTGTGTGTGTGTGTGTGTGTGTGTGTGTGTGTGTGTGTGTGTGTGTGTGTGTGTGTGTGTGTGTGTGTGTTTGTGTGTGTGTGTGTGTGTGTGTCAGTGAAAGTAGACACTACCAAGTATTTTTTACTGTCTCCCTTTCTCCCTCCCATCCTCTTTTCCTGTCTCTCTATCTGTCCGTGTGTGTGTCTCTCTCTTGCACTCTCTCTCTAACACACCCAATCTCTGGCCCGCAAACACACACACCTCTCTAACTTTGGCACTGTATATGACTCCAGTTGATAGAGTTAACCTTCTTCGTCCCTGGATCAATACTGCCTTCCTTCCGTCACCCACATCGAGCTGACTGAGACTCAGGAAGCCACAACAGCATCCCAATTAGCCCCTAGATTATGGAAATCCCCGCCAACAGACTCACAACCGCTCCCCATTGTGTCTATCGGAGCGCTATCAGCTCCAGAGGGGCCATCTTAAACCAGCATTAATCCCAGCTGCTTATGGCTGCCATTTGCACAGCCTGCACGTGCGCACACCCCCACACACCCCCACACACCCTCACACACCCCGACAAAAAAAGTACAAATGTAGAAAGATGGAGACAGACACAAATGGGCTGGCTTTCTCCTTCCCTGTCTCTCTCAGCCGCACAGTCACACCACAGGTTGGGATTGGCAGACTCCATGCCATTATGAAAACCCCCGGGGCCAATCCTTGAGTTCATTTGGAGATATAAAGATGCCAAATATAGAGCTGTGGGAAGGGGAGCGGAGAGGCGTTATGAGTTTGACATGAGGAGCTGAGCCCGAGGGCCTTCTGAAGTGGTGTGAAACAAGGTGATGACTCCACAGAGTGGAGGTGTACTTAAGGCACGGGGGAGAACGCCAGCCTTTCTTTTCCCCCGCTATGGAGCACCCTAACCCCCCCCACCCCCTTTGTTTACATAAAGACAAACACCACACACAGTAGCTCCAGCCTGTTCTGTTCCGCCACACTTCGCTGGAGGTTCAATTCCTTGAGACTACGTGAGTGCTGAATACACAGCCGCTGGTTTTAATAGCTTTTGAGCCTGAGCGTGTCAAGCGAACCAGGGGTTGAGAAAGTGTCGACTCAAAGATGTGTTGAGGGGGAGAGGAACCAACTAGAAAGACTAGATCAGACGGTTGACTAGAGAGTTGGAGCAAGAAAACAGGGGGGGGGTGAGGGGGGGGTGAGGAAGAGAGGGGGGCTGTGGAGAACAGTGAAGAATCTGGTGAAGCACACCTTGACAGCGAATTTGGCAGAGATGAAAGAGGATGAGAAGAGCAGGGAGAACGGCTGGAGAGCGGGAGAACAACGAGACAACACCGGGAGAACATGAGAAGAAGTGCGAAGATGAAAGAGGGAGATTGACATTTGAGGAGAAGAGAAGAAGAGCAGGAGGAGAAGACAAATAAATAACAGGAGAGACACAAAAAAAACTGTACATTTGATGTAAAAAAATATTTAAGAAAAATTGAAGAGGCGTGTTGTTAAAATTACCATGATGAAGGTTTGTAATTAAAAATAACAAGTTTATGAAATATGTAATAAACCAAAAGCCAAAAGAAACCTAACCACAGAGTCTAACTACAGGGTAATGACAGTAATTAAACATATTTGCATTCATTAAACATCTTCCAATCCAAGACAAAGAAGAGAATTGTTTCAAATTGGCTCTATTTTCTTGCATTTCACAGAAATACACTTCACTCTGCCCTCCAGTCAAACCTCCTTTTATCTTTCTGCCTCTTTCATCCTTTTGTTGGTTAGGTTCTATACTTAGATGTGTAATTGCCCCTCTCTCAAACACCACTCCAGCACTAGCTGCAGTAACAGTTTGCCATTTGGTGTATATGCATAAATATTTGGTTGTTGGTTCCATGTGTGTTGCATGTGTTATGTGAGTAGAATACTGCACTCTCTACCAATGATTGTCGGACAAGCTTCTTGGTCCTGTAGACCTTGTAGTAAAACAACTACATATTGTACAGACTACCTTATACCACCACAATAGTAGACACACTAGACCTGGACTACAAGGTGAATGTCTGTGTGGACCCCATGCTCATCTCCTAATCGGACCAAAAACTCTGCTCTGCAGTGACTGTACATATCCACGTAGTATGTCTGAATGGTTAATCTGGCTTCCATAGCTTTCTGGCTCCCCCTCCAAACAGGGTCTGGGAGAACTGCCTGATTAGCTGATTGTCTGTCCGTATGACAGACAGTCGTATGTGTGTGTGTGTGTGTGTGTGTGTCTGTGTGTGTGTGTGTGTGTGTGTGTGTGTGTGTGTGTGTGTGTGTGTGTGTGTGTGCATGTCTGTCTGATTCTCAGGCTGTGTGTGTGAGAGAGCCCACCTAGCCTGCTACTCTGAATGGAAAGGTGATAGAGGAGAGACAGACATCCGCCCTAAAGGGACTCCTTTACCCAGTGGGCACTTTATCCCACGGATGGTGTGATGCTGTCTTGCTACACACTTTAAACTCCACCGCCTGGGGGGCTCATAAAAGACAGCAGCTGGCCCCCTCTCTCTTTTCCCTCACGCTCTACCGCAGTGACAGCGGGGTGGGGAGGGACACTTAGGAGACCTCGCAGGGATGCACAGGCCTCCTCCGCCCACCTGGAGGACATTGTGGTCCCCATCTCCCAGAGCACTCCCAAAGGCATGAGGCTGACTTTCTATCCATGGCCGGGGTTTGCCCGATCAGCCCCACGCAGGCCAACTTGTATGCTGGCTGAGGACAAAGTCTTAGTTATTAATAGGGGATTATAAAACAAAAGCTCCTCAAGCGACCACATGCCTGGTAGTCCACCCGGAAGACGGGTGACGGTGGGGACGGGGGGGGGACGGTGGGGACGGGGTCGGGGGGGACGGGTGGGCCGGGGGGGCCGGGGTGTGGGGGGGGGGGGGGGGGGGGGGGGGGGGGGGCGGGGGGGGGGGGGGGGGGGACGACGACATCGTAGCCAGAATGCATGACGGCTTGGTAGACGGGGGTGTGAGCCCAGTCAAATCCACTTCTTCTGGTTGCAGAACAAAACAGATGCTTGTCCTAAGAGACCGAGAAAGAAAGGGGGAGAGAGAGAGAGAAAGGAGAGTGAGAGAGAGAAAGATAAAGAGAGAGAGAGAGAGAGTAAAGAATAGGAGAATTTACAAAATGATTGATCTTTCACAGAAGAGTGATAAGAACTGAAAAGTAGAAGAAAAATATGAAAAGGAAGAACAGAGAAGTCCCTTGAGGAAGCAGTGGCCAATGCTAGCTCAGACCGTAGCGGATGTAATTCAAGATGGAAGCTTATTGGTCAGGGTGACATGAAGGGAGTTCTCTCAACACACAGCCTTAAAACAATAAAGTTCCTGAAAAGACTGTATCCACAATATTTCCATAAAATTTGAACATCAGAGAGACTTTATATCCAAGAGACACTGAAATATGGTGCCAAACTATTCCAACTTTTTACCTTTCTTTTTAGCTGGGCTTTTCTAAAACAAACTCAGTGCAAGTTGCAGCAGTGCATGTCAGATTTTGAAGATAAATAAAGACAACTGAAGAAAGACCATCTAGCTTTTCCAAATTCCTATTTCTTCTGAAAGTATCCACGTTTCATACCTGCGTTAAACATGCACATGTATATTCACTAAGTGTAAAACAATTTTCAACCTCGACAATTCGTTTTTCTACTGTGGTCCTCATTATGTTACAGAAACTATAATGGGATAACAGAGTAATTTCCCGAGTCATACCTTATCGGAAAAATCAAATAGTTTACACTCGATTACATTTAAATCATATGTTGGTAGAGGGTATTCCCCAGGCCAGGAGAAGAGAACTGAGGATAAGTATGATATCAGCCATACCGTGAGATGACCACAGGAAGGCATGCAGAACAACTGTGTGTGTGTGTGTGTGTGTGTGTGTGTGTGTGTGTCTGTCTGTCTGTCTGTTGAGGAAGAGAGAAAATAAGGAAACGGCATGTTATGAAGTCCAATGTTTCCAAGTCCAACAACATTATTTTGATTGTATATTTTGTGTCATTGTGTGTCCCCATTCCCTAATGCAATTATTTAAAAATGAATTTGGGCAGCTCATTATATTCGGTTTGTTGTTTAAAAGCAAAGAGAACCGGTAATTGCAAACTCAGTTATGGCGTCTCTTGTGTACTCTCCTCTCACAGTTTTTTAAATCACCATTTACTACCACTGCTGGCCTGACAGGCTGATGTGTGGATTATAAATATCATTTAGAAAAAAATTATAAAAAACACATAATTTCTGTCATGATATTTTCTTCAACCGTAGAAAGTCCCACAAAGATATATTTTAGTCAAGGAAAGAACAATGGCCTTTAGAAAAGGCAGATGAAAGTTCCCTCTAAAAGTCTTTGTAGTGCACACTCTGACGAGGGCCTTGGCATTTCCAAAGGTCTTTCAGAAACCACTACTGTGACGGTGTGTGGTAGGCTGGTTGGGAAAATGGAGTTTAAGTGAACGGCTGGTAGAAAGTGGACGTGTGCGTATTCGTTCTAATTAATCATAATGGCATTTCATGTCATTTTCATTCATGTTGGGAAGCCTTGTCAGAGGCATCATGTGACACTTTGGATTCTTCCTCAAGGAACCAAACGCTCTTCGCCTTCTCCCTTGGTATTTACTTGGCTGTGGGCAACGGAAGGACGGGTCGCTGTCAGACCAGCAAATTACCCAAGCTATTTCTGTGGTGGATGAATCCATTAGCTCAAACTATTAGCTGTCACACGCTACTGTCTGCGGTTTGCGGTTAGACTCTGCTTGTCCCCTGCCAAAGGTACGCCGTGGGAGAGAGAGCTCACAGAGGTCCAGACAACAGAGATGTCCCGTGGAGATCTGCGCCGCTGGAGTAAAACATCCAGCTGTTATCTTGCTAAATTGCAAGCCTTGTGTTCAAAGAACCGACAATAATATAATCTTGCTCCTAGTGAAAATAACATCCCGAACCTTCCAGACTGATTGAACAGCCTTGCAATGCTTTCAATTTGCCTTGTATCAACAGTGGCCCTAGACCTTGTTTTGTTTCCACGTCCTATGTCATGGGAGGTGTGATGGGAAAAAATCTGCGACAGAGGACATAATAGGGTCAGGACCAAGCAGTCTGCTTGATATGTTCGTTTGCATCATTCTGGGCTGGCTCCCTTTGAACCCTTTTGTAAGGACGTCAGTGGGAAAATGAGGGAGTCATGTGGCTTCGCATGGCCGCCCATGTTCAATTCTAACCTCGCAATTAGAGTGGAGCATCGTAAGCCAGTCGGCCACCATGTCTCTGGGTTTAATATCCATGTTTCAAACTGTCTGACGGCTGGATTAGGGAGCCATGATGAAACACGGTCACGCAGAGAAAGCAACAGCAGTGACACAAGTTATGACTGAACAGTCCCTTGCCTGGTAGCTCATTTATCTTTTCCAAAAAATAGCTTTGAATGTTATGTTATGTTGCCTTTTTATAATTTTTTTTACAATATATTTTTGTGGCTGACATATCCTATCAATTAAATAGATATGTTGGGTCCGGGAAGTATAATTATTGGGAATTTGTTACGGTAAGCAGCAGATCTACTAAACCGAACCCCAAGTGCAAACACTGAAATAGGTGGCCGGAGAGTTTGGATACTGGAACACAGTTTATTAGCACACGAGGCGGATTTCAACTTGGATGGAATACTGGCAGGTTGGGCAGTGAAAGGGAGATCCAGGAAGCAGGTCCAAGGAACCCAAGCACGGAGAACAGGAGAACAGCAGAGTAGGTGAGGCGAGAGAGGTGGCTGAGCACGGCTGGCAGGTAACGGGCTGGATACTGGTCCTGGCACAGGAGACAAAAAGTAAGTACGGGCAAAATATATCTACAGTTAAATGTCCTAGGTAGACAATGGAATTGGCTGTAGCATTTACCACACGAGGTAGTCTGACAAACTGGCGATGAGTGAGCGTGATGACCCGTCTTTTATACTGAGTCAGGTTTGTAGTAAATTGGAATGAACGGGTTGCAGCTGTGGAGGATTAGAGGCGGGAAGGAGGAAGTGGGTTGGCCACGCCCAGCCAGGGAGGACATAGAAAAGACAACATGCGGACATCCACACAGGGAGAAAACAAGCAGGTAACAAATCCTAACAGAATTAGGGCAACTGTCTCCAATAGAGTCAAACTATGGACAGTCAATACCCTTTTTGAGCATGCTTTCTTTATGTTATTAGCCAGGGGGGGAAGCAAAGGGCTTCCATTGTGTTTTGGAGCTGCCTCTTTATTGGTGTAGATATGCCCTCTACTGTCACGCTTCGAAAGGCAGCTACAAAAATCCCAAGAAAACATGTTTATTTTTAGACCACTTTGTTCTTTAAGAAGAAAAGCACACTTTGTTGTCATCTGTTCCTCTTCTCCTCCATTTCTCCTCCCCGTGTCCCTCCCTTCCTTCCTCCCACTGCCTCTATCTTTCCTTTGCTCATTTCAGAGTGTGAGACAACACTGTAAATTGCTGAAGTGTCCAAAAACATAAAACGACTCAGTGCTCCTAGGGACAAGAGAGCTGGAGTTTGGTTCCGAACTGCAGCTGAGAGAGTCCCAGAGTAAAAGTTTATCTCAGCTTAGCTTGGCTCAGCTGGGCACAATTCATTTGGATGTGACAGTAGATGAGAAAGGAGATCAGTGCACTGAGGTAAAAGGTACAAAAGCTTGAAAGAGTTTAGCTTCAGCGACTGGATGTCATTGATGGTGAAAAACAACCTTTTATCAATGTTTTTCTGGTCTGACCAACCATCTTTGTCAAGATCACAACATGTCTGCACCAAGATGGCTGCATGCTGTGGACAAAAAAGAGAAACAGATCTCTAACAATTTGTCTTTCTGGAAGAAAAAATAATAAATTGAGTGGTCCACAAAGTCTCAATCCTACATCTCCAAATGGACATAAAGACATGGCAAGTGTATGTAAAACTTTTCTGGGTTGACCCCCCTTATCCACCTCTGGGAAAAACTCTAATCGTTAGAACGTTAAAAAAAGCTGAAGTAGACAACTGTTCTCCAAATCACGTGTGTGTTTGCAGGCTGTGTGTACTGAGGAGACTCAATAAATAACTGGTGGCCGAACACAGAAAGCATTTGGAAAAGAAGTGATAGGACATGACAAAGCACTTATTTCAGGAGGTTTAAAGTACACCAGTACAGTTAGTTTCATGAGTAAATATTACTGTGAAGGCTTGTTTTCATCAGCATACAGGTGGCATTTCCTAATTAAGGCCCGTTGGATATGTATTTGATTACCTGGAGTCTTTAGGGAACATTTGCAGGGAAAAGACTTATAGGGATACTAATTTGCATGTCTTCCAAACAACATTTTGCACTGTTGCTGTTAGAACATCGGTCATCAAATTAGAAAGGTTTTAGCCTAAACTACACAACTACCATTTGCATGGCATATCTCCACGGAATGCAATGTGAAAGTAAAAATGCAAAGAAGGGCATTGACCAATGTGTGACCATTTTAGATTTGGGTATGTCAAATTGAATGAGGGAATGCCAATTATATCAGGGGAGATACATCACCTTAGTGAACAAAATCAAGGAATTGCCAGGGCTAGCTGGTTGGGGGGGGGGGGGGCTCTTATTTATAGAAAAGAACACACAAACAGAAAAACACATTCACACATGCAACTGAAAATAGATTATAAGATTGCATGTTCTGTTCATTACTCGGGACACAAATGCAGCAATATCAATCTCAGCGCAGTCAAGCACACCCACAATTTCCATCCATGTACAACCACTCTTAAGTGCACTTAGTGTACGTGCGTCATGTACATAAGTGCATATTATGTAAAGCAAGTTTTTCTAGCTGTAGGAGATAAACGTGGCTCTTTTCCAACAGCTGGACACGAGGCACAGGAGGAGGAGGACTGCAGGGGAGGGGGAGAGACTCTTAGTGACAACAGGATGGATGGACCAGGCACATTTCCTCTTCTGAGGATGCATCATGGGCGAGATCTGATGCCGGAACCTCTTAATGAGGCTCCCATCGATTAGGATGTGAATGGGACAAAGTAGGGCCTTAATGGATGATGCCCTTTTTAATGCCCGGTTCTGAGATCTACGATCGTCAATTTAATTTTCAAGACACAGACAAACGCACTTACATATTTTGCAGGCGCAACTGAAAATTTCACAGTTCACGGGGTGAGATTTGACTGTGAAAGCTGGCACAGTGGATAGTAGTCAAGAAAACGGCAGATGCAGGGAGAGAGAGAGAGAGAGAGAGAGAGAGAGAGAGAGAGAGAGAGAGAGAGAGAGAGAGAGAGAGAGAGAGAGAGAGAGAGAGAGAGAGAGAGAGAGAGAGAGAGAGAGAGAGAGAGAGAGAGAGAGAGAGAGAGAGAGAGAGAGAGAGAGAGAGAGAGAATGAAAACGGGATGGATACTGTGGTGTGTGGCATCTTTACGGCCATCCATAAGTGTGAGTGCTGTTGGAGGACCCCATTGGATAGACACGTTGAGAAATATCCCAACAGACAGCAGCTGAGTACCATCAACACTGCGACAACATTTTCTCAAAAGTTAAGAAAGAAGAAAAAAAGGGTTCAGAATATTCCTAGTTGTTTTTCTGATGCAGCTCTTACAGATGGCCTCCAATATTTAGGGAATAACTTAACTTTGACATTTCTGTTTGTTTATGTTTTTCTCTTTGCAACGTTCCCAAAGCCATCATCGATCCTTGCCTGTAGCAAAACCCTGGCTTGTCACGGTTCAGAGGTGCGCTGTCTCGTGTGTTTGTGTGTGTGTTTAAGTGAGAGAGAGAGGAGGGAGAGTGGAGAGAGAATGAGAGAGAAAGAGCAGAGAGAAGGTGTGAGAGAGAGAGAGAGAGAGAGAGAGAGAGAGAGAGAGAGAGAGAGAGAGAGAGAGAGAGAGAGAAAAAGAGAGACGGGGAAAATATTTTCCAAGAGAGTGCACACTGCAGTGGTGGGCTTTGATTCCACGTAAAGCTTGACCTGCCCACTAGGAGCTATTCCAATGAATACAAGCATGCCCCTCTCAGCGGAAGTGTACACATGCCCAGAGAGAACATGCAGGCACATGTTACAGGAAAATGGTCTCCATCCAGCTGTACCCAAGCTGAGAAGGCTCAATAAAACTTCTACCCCCCTCCGCTAGCCGATGAATTCAACCCTGTGGTGTCAGGAATGGCATGGCTTTAATCCAAACATCAGGGTTTCTCTGGGTCCTATATACAAACTCATAACTTTCATCACCTATTCAATACCAGCCTGTGCCACACAACGACTGATTCTGTTTACTTCAACCCAGTCAGTTGGAGTCCATTTCATTAGGAAGTGCAATTTGACAATAAAGGTCTTTAACTTAATTTCCCAGCTGTATGTGCAGTATAATTCAGTACCACCATGCGAGGGAAACACTCTCCCAGTCTGAAATACCCTTATCTGCACTGTACACATGCTTGCAATGCCAAGGGAGACGTAGAAGACAGAGCGAGCAGAAGACAGAAACATTAATATCTGTTGATTATATTGAGTGAGATTGAAAACCGCAGGGTCGACAGACGATCGCCGAGGGATTTTACACTGGTGTTTTTTTCTCAGTATGAGCGAGTTTAGTCAATTAATCTCCTCTCTTATGTCAGCAAACAACTTTCAATCTGGA
>CM030173.1:18855232-18860232 GCA_017639675.1 Aplochiton taeniatus
TGCATGAGCACCTCCCTCCCTGCCCCCCCTGGCTGTCAGGTCGTTGTAGTAGGACTCCTGGCTCCGTGTGTTTGCGTGTTTATCCTGTCCTTCGCCTGATAGCAGGGGCGGGAATAATGGCACCGTGGGAGCAGGCCAGAGCAAGAGAGTGAGGGGGGGTGGGGGGGGGGGGGGGATCTAGCATATTAAGAGATAAGACGGGCCGGCTGTTTGTTTGGGGGGGTGGTATGGCTGTGGAGATGAGCGGTCATGACAGGAGAGAGTCAAATGCCGCCCTGCCAGAGCCCTGATAAGTCCGCGTTACGAGCCATATGTGACACGTTAGCAGGGCGGAGGCGAGGGAGGGGAGGGCGAGCGCGGACGGCCACTGCCATGTTGGTGTGGGTGCCAGGAGGGAGTGTAATCTCAGTCAACACACACACACACAGACATACACACACACACGCACACACACACACACACACATACACACCACAGGGCTGTAGCTCCCCAGTCAGGTTCCACAGCAGTTGGTTTGATAGTGATTCACACAAATTCACACATTTGAAAAGTTTGAGGCATGGGAGATGCGTCAAAATAAGGATGACACCGTGTAAGCAGCGATGTATTTATAATAAGTGGCGAGCAGGTCACCCTCGATCATGCCCCATGGAGAGGAGGGCAAGGTCTCTATATTTTTAGAAAGAACACCCATGGTAAGGGGGAAAATAATCAACTTCATGGAAGAGAGTTGGGCTTCTCCTGAGACGTCTACCACTCATCAGCTCTGTCCTCGGGCGCGCTGGTAGCTTTTCATCTCCCGCCATTCATTTCCTCTTCCTGCTTTATCTTTTGTGTTTTTCTCACTCGTCGCCACAGTAACAGTCAGAGAGGGATGAATCTCACCCCACACTGTGCTACTACCAGGAAGTGATGTCAGAGAGGGATGAACCTCACCTCCATATTGTGCTACTACCAGGAAGTGATGTCAGAGAGGGATGAACCATACCTCCATACTGTGCTGCTACCAGGAAGTGATGTCAGAGAGGGATGAACCTCACCTCCATACTGTGCTACTACCAGGAAGTGATGTCAGAGAGGGATGAACCATACCTCCATACTGTGCTGCTACCAGGAAGTGATGTCAGAGAGGGATGAACCTCACCTCCATACTGTACTACTGCCAGGAAGTGATGTCAGAGAGGGAGGCTTTCGGAAGACCCATCGTCCTGTGGTGTCTCCTTCGGGGAGCAGCAGTGGTTGTAAGGCAGGTGCTAATGGAACGGCTGCCCTCTGTTTGTCTGTCCATGAGGGACTCCGTTTAGACTCATTCACAACTCACGTGGCGTTTATTCTTTGGCGTCCGTGTGTTGGGGCCGCAAGCACCAACCAGAGAGGGTCTTCATGTCTTTCTCACCCCCTCCGTGTTCTCCACGGTGAAACGCCTCCCACACGTGTCTATCCTCTACCGACGCCGCGGCTAGACCCACAGGACGGCCAGATGCCAGCTGACCAAACCCCCCCTTCGTCACACCTTAGCGTCTACCGTGTGCTCCTCTTCCTCGGAGAGGAGGGTGATCAGTCTGGACAGCAATTACCCAGCACCCCGCTGTGGGCCCGTCAAAGCGGCGTCCTTATTGGCTGAGAGCGTGTCTGTTTGGTGTTTGGTGCCACATCCTGTCTAGGCGAGAGCGCCGTGCTCGGGCATTGACAGCCCCCTCAGGATTCTAATGAGAACACGACGCTTTTTATAGCTTGATGAGAGGAAAACCAGGGAGCGAGCTAAACACGGAGGAGAACTCGTTGGAAACCAGGCTAGGCACAGTTCTGTCCTGGCAAATTACAATCCCCCACATGCGAAGTTCTATTCTTGCGTCTTACCTAAAGGAACGGAGTCCTATATACCAACTGAGGATTTTTTTCAAATCTTCTCTTGTACGGTTGTTGGATATTAACGAATTCACCAGGTGCCTATTGTTTATTTATTCATAAAAAAAAATGTGTTGTGTTGGCTGTCATAGTGCAGCGCACTGTTGTTCCATGTGAAATATTCGTGTCAAATTGGGTCCTAGCAGCTCCTGATCCAACACACACACAGACATAACAAGGTCACACCCCTGAAAAGGCACGGTAAGGATATGGGACTAGTTCCTGTTAATGAAAAACTGAAAAGACGTGTGACTCTTATAAATTTGTCCTTGTATTGTAATTCTGTTATCCTTAGCGATATATCCACACACAAAAAGATTACGCTCACTTTTACATTGATGTTTAAAAGAAATGTCCTTTCTACTAATACAATGCACGCACACACACACACACAAACACACACACACACACACACACACACACACGCGCGCGCGCGCGCGCACGCAAGAATACACATACAAACAAGAACGAACATCAGAACATTTACTCCAATTCAATGAACTCCATTGGAAATCTAATTAGGACTTCCCCCACACTAATCCAGGCCTGGCCATTGGCGTTCCCACGATAGTGCTGTTTGCCAGGGAATTATTGCCCACCAGCACCAGCACTCACTCCCTATCAAAATCAAAGCACTAGCTTTTGTTAAGCTTGTGTTGATGCTGCAAATTAAAGCCACCACCAGGGCTAATTCAATTAAAGCAAGTAAATCTGAGGGGGCTTCTTAATGTGCTGGCAGTGGGTGTGTATGTGGAGGGTTGTGGAGGTGGTGGTGCGGGAGCAGGTGGGATTACAGTGGAACGATGGGTTTGACTAACTTTTGTTGATTCCACACATGAACAGTTCAGACACAGCAGGGAGGAGGGAGGCCTATCAAAGTCTCCCCCTCAGCCTCACTCTCCTTTTACCACCCCCTCAGCCTCACTCTCCTTTTACCTTTACTTTGTGTGCTTACTGTAATCCTAATATGGTGCAGTACAGCCTTTCTAGCAGCAGTGTGTCTCTGTTTGTTTTAGCTGGTCTAAGTGTGTGTACAATATGCTCTTGTTTTGATTGTGTGTGTGTGTGTGTGTGTGTGTGTGTGTGTGTGTGTGTGTGTGTGTGTGTGTGTGTGTGTGTGTGTGTGTTTTAGGAGGTGTGGGTATGGCAAAGAGGGCTAAGATAAGCCGCCTTTGATTAGGGGCTCATTCGCCTGTATCTCTGTTAGCAGGATACCTCGTATCCTAATTAACCAGCAAACTGAGCATCAAATGAGCAATAACGCCACTAAATATTGTGTTGCCACATGAAGCAGCCAAATATAACATATTTGCATACCAAGGAAGGTCTCTTTAAAGCTGGACCACAGCTAATGCAATTCTGGGGTATTTAGCAACACATTGGGGGGATTTGGGACTCGGACACAGTGTGGAACAGTAGGCGGTTGCTACAGGTATAAGGGCACTTCACATTCTGTCAAAGAATGTCCTGCCAGTGCGGCTAAAAATAACTTCAGATGCATGAGAATCATTTCTCATAACAATTTTCAAATGCTTGCATTATACGCTTGACACGACATTGGTGGATGCCGTTCCGAAGCAGATAACGCGACATCCTTTGATACGTGCACTCATACGTGCAATTCATGGTGAGAATGCCACCGTAGCCAGAGAGAAAGGCTGTCGGTGACGTCGCCGTCGGTTGCTCTCAAACGTACATTTTGAATTAAAACTCTGAGACCCCCTGAGGAGTTCCCCGAGGAGACTTCCTGTCGACTTTGCGTTGGGGGCTCAGAGCCGCCAGAGGCATGGAAATGATGGAGGCGCGTGAGGCGGGCAGCAGGTCGATGGCCATTGATCTGGCTCCATCCGTCTAAGCCATTAATGGGTAAATAAAAGCGCATGTTTTATTTGTTTTACCTTCCTCTCCGCTCTCACCGTCTCACGGGAAAGCTCTCTTTCTCCTTGCTTCTTGTTTTTTTCTTCGAGCTGTTGAAAGCAACTCATCGACTCGTTGCTTTAGGCAATGTATGCCTGTGTTCCAGGCCTAAGGGGGATGTTATTACCGGGCCAGCGGGGAATCTCCCCGAGCGGAGGAACTCCGGAGGGGCGGCGCGGTGGCGCCTGCCTGCCGGGACTCTTATCAGGTGAGGAGGGATCCGATTCAGATTCACTCGACTCTCTGCAGGCACTGGAAAGTTTCTGTCTCGCCTCACACACACACACACACACACACACACACACACACACACACACACACATACTGTACACAAACAGACACACATGCACACAAATACGCACGTTTGTCATGGTTTTCTCGCTGTACTGTATCTCAGTCTCACTCTACTATTCTTTGTTTCCACCTAGCTTTCCCTTTGTCTTTCTCCGTCCCTTCTCCCACACATTGTTTTCTTAAGGTCTGGTGTTCGCTTGCCTCTACTCCGTGATGGGGATGGGGTTAGGTTGGCTTTCTCTCTAAGTCAAATAACTTGTTTGGTCTGGCATTGCAATACAACATAACATGTATAATGTGGAAGGTTGGGAGTTTGAGCACATCCCTTTTTCTTTTACATCATCGTTTGTATAGGGTATGTTATGAAGGGAAAGCTATTTCTTCCTTCGGCTGTCGCGTACTGTTCACTTTACTTTGTGAGCAGCAAGCTGAGAAACAAAAAGTAACACAAGAGACAACAGCGCAGTGAAAACAAAAGGTCAATGCTAAATCCTTTAATAAAAGATGAATCCATTGGTAAGATCTGTCTATCTCAGACACAGCCTTTCAGCCAGCCGTTCCTGTAAGCTGCAAGGAAATATGCACAGTATCTAAAGGAGGCACATGAATGGGAAGTCATTGCCGCCCAGATTACTGTTGGGAGAAGCCGCGGGCTCCGTAAGCAGGAAGAAAACCCAGCCGATGGAGGCTATCAGTGGAGGTCAGCACATTGAAGTGAGACTCGTGACTTACTGTAGGTGCTGCAGCTGCCCTGAACTGGCGCTAACACAAACAGTCCAACATGTGATGACCAATCCAAACAAAAGCCCACAACCTCACTCATGTGTTACCAAATAGGCAGGCATATTTGACATCGTTTGAGACTCATATCTACCAAGGAG
>CM030173.1:18865232-18953167 GCA_017639675.1 Aplochiton taeniatus
GGGAAACCCGCAGAGATCCATAGCACATTTTGTTTCCGGCAGCAGGTCGCTGGGCCTCCGTCCCCCTGAATTGCCCCTTTAACAGGTGGTAATGAGGTGAAGATGAGTAGGGTATTACGGTTGTGTTCTGCTGTTACCACTGCCTGTTTTAAGCTCCCTGTTTCATTAAAGCCCTATTACTGCTTCTAAAGCTTGTTCATTAGCGCCAAGCTAATTTGCCAAAGGAATTCCCATTACTGGGAGATAACTTTATCACGCAGACCACCCGCCCCCGCCCCCCACCCCCCTGTTTTTTCTCCCCCCTTCATCTTTCCATATTTTTCCCCCTGGCCGCGGGTGCTGACGGTACACAGATGACGCAAAAGAGCAATCATTCCGCTGTGATCTAGTGCTCCTCTCCACAGAGACAAAGCTCATTGTCAGCCTGCTTGTTGTTGTGTGCTCTCCTCCGTGCTCCTCCGTCTCCTGATTACATCTATATCCCTCCGCCTCCTTCAGCCCGCCAGCCCTCCAATCGGTTCATGTCATATCAAGGCACATCGCACACATCGAATGTGGGCTGGCCTGGGCTGCCCCGAACCAAGACCTGAAAACAACGCCCGCTCACCACCAGGTCCTCTGGACGCCCGCGTGGGATTCAGACCTTCCTCTGCCAGGGTCCCCTGATGGGGAAGCTATCCAGACCTGTGTTTTATGCTCTAAATATTAAAAGGCTCTATCATAAAAAGCCATGCCACTGCCTAAAACAAAACTCCCGTCAAATCTATTTTAAAACTCAATGCTTCAGTTGTATCTCCTTTAAGGTGGGGGAGCTATCCAGCCCTGTGTTATGTTCACCTCTCCTCTGATGGGGGAGCTATCCAGCCCTGTGTATTGTTTACCTCTCTGATGGGGGAGCTATCCAGCACTGTGTTATGCTCACCTCTCTGATGGGGGAGCTATCCAGCCCTGGGTTGTGCTCACCTCTCTGATGGGGGAGCTCTCCAGCCCTGGGTTCAGTTCACCTCTCTGATGGGGGAGCTCTCCAGCCCTGGGTTCAGTTCACCTCCACTCCGTCTGCGTCACTGATCCCATCAAATGGGAACACGGAGCTCCACTGGCTGCAGACTCTTTGGGGCTCCGGTGTCTTTCCATCTCCCCTCCATGGATGGATAATCATTCCATTAAAGATGGATCCCGCCCTGTACTTCATCACGCTTCTCTGGCTGGGTGACATGACAAGACACGAGAAAGATGGAGATTCTCCTCTCTCCCCCATCAGAGAGGAGAGGGGCGAGAGGGAGAGGTGAGAAGGAGGGAAAAGTGCAAACATGTGCGAGGTGTTGTTGGGGTGTTGCACGAAGACTGAGAACGGGAGGAGGCCTAATGGAAGGCGGAGAAAAGAGAGGAGTTATATTTTTGGAAGACAAAATAAACACATAACAGCAACGAAAGCAAGAAATGTAATGAATAAATGTTGCTTACCATCCCGGAGCTTAGAAGGGGTTTAAGTTTATATAATCTAGATGTTCAGGAGGTGGCAACAACGTGGCCGTTTGACTGACAATGGGAACATAGATCGAGGATGTGAGTGCAAATGAGCGAGAGGCCAGGAATACAATCAACGTAACTGTCTTATCTGCAAGCAGGGAAATGACTTACTGTCAATCCATGTAAATATAGAGAGGGAGAGAGGGAGAGAGAGAGGGAGAGAGAGAGAGAGAGAGAGAGAGAGAGAGAGAGAGAGAGAGAGAGAGAGAGAGAGAGAGAGAGAGAGAGAGAGAGAGAGAGAGAGAGAGAGAGAGAGAGAGAGAGAGAGAGACAGTTTTATTATAGCTGTTGTCTCTATCAACTGGAAACATCCACATGCAGACGGACGCTCTGAGTGACTGCTCTGACAGCAGAGTAATGACAAGTCAACACAGTGTCCTCCCTTTGACGAACTTCAGGTCTAGTCGAAGGCGATGCTGGTATGCAGGTAAAACAAACACAATCCTTACTTCCAGGAGGCTGTCTATAAACTGCATTGTCCCACCGGTACGGACTCAATACCATATATCCTGTACAGTGCTGCATTCTACTGCCACCTGCTGGAAGCACTGTTGAATGCCACCGAGCTAGAAATAGTCCGGCTCCATGGTGACCCAGTCAATTGCAGTTTGCTTAATGTGATGTATTCTCCATTACCTGTAGATATCCTTTAAGAGTTGTATTTGCATACAATTCACTTTTAGTTGTGCTGCATTCTACTGCAACCTGGTAGAAATAGTCCTGCTTCCCTGTGCCTCCTCCTACCCCCTCTCCTGTGCCTCCTCCTCCCCCCTCTCCTGTACTTCCTCCTCCCCCGTCGCCTGTACCTCCTCCTACCCCCTCTCCTGTACCTCCTCCTACCCCCTCCCCAGTACCTCCTCCTACCCCCTCTCCAGTACCTCCTCCTACCCCCTCCCCTGTACCTCCTCCTACCCCCTCCCCAGTACCTCCTCCTACCCCCTCTCCTGTACCTCCTCCTACCCCCTCTCCTGTACCTCCTCCAACCCCCTCTCCTGTACCTCCTCCTACCCCCTCTCCTGTACTTCTTCCTACCCCCTCCCCAGACTCTCCTCCTACCCCCTCCTCAAAAATGATTACCAGTTGTTGGGTTGTCTATTGAGTAGAAGATCCTTGCATATTGTCAAAACAGTCTTCTTCTCCCTCCTCCCCTTGGTTTCGACCTTCCTTGTTATCTCCCTTGTGATCAAGGTGCCTGCAGTAAATCCATCTTTTACTTGTTTTTGCATGTGCTTCTCCTTACAACCCGTGGGAACCTGAACAGCCCTGCCTAACCCTAAAAAAACCCACATTATCAGTCTTTGCACCCGAAGTCTCCGGGACACCCTTCAATCTTTGTCTCACCGTACATTCTCACAGTCATCCCCTCTTCCATTTGTTGCTGCAGTGCACTATCTGTTTGCAATCTGTTGGTCCGTCAATGGACTTGTTTTGTTGGCCAGTGGACTCTGTAAACGGATAGAACAGGGGTTTCAAGGCCAGCTTCCCCTCTGCCATGTCTACGGGTGCGGGCAGACGGAGCTCTGTGCAGGCCCAACAGCCCCAGGTGGTGATAGTCCAATCCTCCCGATTGCTGACGCTGGACTTAGCTCGTTAACGGATAATCCTCCCAGGGGCCACCTTAACAACTTTAGCCCTGACCACAGGGTTACCCGAGAGTCATACCCGCCGTGGCCTCACCTGAATAAAAGCTGTCACAGACACTCTCCTACGCCGGTCATTTAAGAGCAAAATTAAATACAGAACTACTCGAATAGAACCCACACCTGACCATCAACAACATCAGCGTGGCTAGAATGTGGCAGAAATCCCCGAAATATCAAAAGTAAATGCCAGTTCTAATCCCAATTTAAATGTCTGCATCCCACCTTCCACCGGAGATGTTTAACAGGGTCTTAAAAACAAGAAGTGGAACATTAGGTCAGAATGTTGTTATTTTTGCCATGCTGGCCCACATGTCAATCGCTTAATCCTATAATTGATGTGGACATTTGTGAGGGATGGGGGTAAGCACAAAAAGAAAAAGTGAAAGTGGTATGTCGTCTACTGGCTTCTTCCCCACTGCTCACAGCTAATGAGGTGTGGCTAATGGTTGCTTTAAAAAATCTCCACCAATTCAACTGAGCTTGAATCCGGGTTCTGGGGCAACACTTCCAGTGAGTCCCTAGTCAGTGGAGGTCGGCTCTGGGTCCCTCTGTGTTTTCCAGGGCATTTACTAGGCTAATCTCAGCCCCACCTTGCCTTAATTGAGCCAGCATTGTCCTTTAAACTGTAATCGTGTTAGCAGAACTCGGCTAGCTGTAATCCTCCCACCTTTCCTAGGGCATCACATCCTACACACCCTAGCCGACTCTGGGATGTTGGGCCTTTGCTGAATTCCACAGGTAAGGTTCTTTACGATCCTACGAGCGCAGTAGATAATTTCTCTCCTAGACCGCATATTCATTGACAAAACAGCAGCTAACGTAGAATCAAGTGGACAGACGTCCCATGGCTTTGATCATGTTCTGTCATTTTTAATGCATTTTGTTAATACATATTCTGTTGTTGCTCATTGTTGGTTGTTGTTCTGCTGCTACTGTACTTCATGTGTCATGCAATTTACTAGTGATGTTAGCATCAATTAATTGGATGGAATTAATTAGATTAGACTATCAGGTTTCTCCAATCCCTCTGTTAATGCTGTTTCACTGGTCGGCTTACATTGCTTTTTTTGTGGGCTACTGTAAAACAGTTTTAAGACCACGTTGTCTACCAACAAGATTACTTTAAGTAATTGGTTTTATACCAAAACAAGGGATAGTCCTTTTCCGTGCACATGTAATCATTTGTAAATGTTTTTACAATTTTACTGGATACTATTTGTTAGGTCTACACATCTATTAGATGATGGCCTATTGAAACCCCAAACAAAATCGCGACGGTTGAGCAGTTCACAGCAATGAGTGGTAGAAGTGGTACAGGTAGCTACAGTGCAAATGCAGTGACTTATTTTCAGATATATTTGACATATGGCCATTTTGTGAACATTTAGCTGCATATGTAAGGTAAAATACGTTTCTTTCGTAGGTTTGCATTCAGAAGAGAACTTGTATGCTGTAGTGAACGATTTTGGGTGTGGTTTTGTTGACCAATCTATTTTCTGCTGTTGAACATTCTATGGCTAGATTAGGGTCAGGGAGCATAGCTACTGATTGAGGCTGACACTTAGCCACACACACAGCTATGATCCACCCTAACACCAGACGGTACAGGAGTCACCGAAGTGGTCTAATTTTTTTGGCGCAGTTTTTCACCGATTCTGCCTGAAATACCAGGCGTGGGAGAAGAAAGAGACGACATAAAGAACTGGTTTGGGAAAGAATAGCAGAGAGAGAGAGCATATGTGTCTCTTTGTTTAAGGATGTTAAGCTGGGTAGCTAAAGTGGTTCCCCAGCCCCCTGAGCCTCCTGGCAGTTTGGGAGAGGAGAATAAACCAAACGACCATGTACCAGTAAGTCGTTCAGTATTCCAGTATGCATTGGGAGCATGTGTGTTTCTATGCATATACTTACTTTATATATGTGTGTGTTTCTATGTATATACTTTGTATATTTGTGTGTTTCTATGTAAATACTTACTTTGTATATGTGTGTGTTTCTTACAATGGTGACCCATCACGTTCAACATTGTATATGTGTCCTTCCAAACAGGAGAAGAAAGTAACTTTTAAAGAGGAAAAGAAAAAAGAAGGTATGAATCGATACAAAAGTCACAAATAACCCTGGGTTTACGACCAGCCAATAACTTAATATTTCCCTCTCCAGCAGCTGCCAAGCCTGAAGAGAAGGATGTGACAGATGATGACAGGTGAGTTAATACTGAACAGAACTTTGTTTAGTGGGGCAAACAAAACCAGGCCTGCCGTGGACCTATTGATGTGCTGCCATCAGTAGAGTCTAGAAAGGTCCTATTTGATCTGAGCACAGTGACCAGACATAAGAGGCTATTCCAAAAGGCCCCATAGGCTCCGATGCCAATGGCATCACCCATCCTTTCACTGTTCCTCCGTAGGTGTGAGGCCTCCGATGGTAATAGTAGTTAACTGGTGTTAGGCTCGGTAGATGAAATTAGAACATCAGTGGACGGTGGTGTCAATACTACCCAGTTAGTATGTGGTCATCGCTGCAGAAGCTTCGATTGAAAGTCTACCCCCCTATGTAAGTGCTTGATTTCCTCTACCCTGCTGTCTGCCCAGTGCCCATGCTGGGGTGTTGTCGTGGATCTCCCATGGCATCTCCAGCGCCCTCCCCCAGCCTGCAGGCACTCCCAAGCTAGGCAAAGCCAGCTCTGAGGCCACGGTGAGGATCACCTCCTATTCAAAAACCAAATAATTAGGCCTGAGTCAAAATGTTGTTTCATCAATCTAATGGCCTAATGTTTCCTCTCCCGTTTACATCTGTTTTACAGGAAGACAATGCAGTGAGCAAGTACGCCATTCTCTTATTTCCTCATCTATCAATGTTTTGCACCCACAGTTCTGCAGGTATTGCTAGTTTGCTGATCTTATGTGTCCTCTACTTCTGTGTGAAATAAGGAACACCTTGTGAGGACTGAGGAATACAATACGAGTTTACAAGCAACAGCAAAATGGGCTCAATTAAATTGTCTGCTACGTTGTCTGACGTGACTTTCAATAGTAAAAGTAACACAGTAAATTAGTAGAACACGGTGTAATGTAATTCATGCTATATGAAAGCACAATATTTAAAATGTAATAGTCAGTTTACATTGCACCACATATTCTTTCCGGAACCATGTACTGTATATACCGTGTGTGTCTACAGGCAAGGGGGAGGTGTTCTTGGCTGGATAGCCTCGGGCATCAGCAAAGTAGTTCCCCAGCCCGAAGCTGGAAAGGAACCAGAGATAGAGAGAGCTGTCGAGGAGGAGACTGAGGTACTGGCTTTTGTTGTTTCTGTTGATCACTAGACTTGTATCCTATAGAATACACCTGAGGGGTTCAATACCATTACTAGAGCTCCACCCCTGTAAAGGGTGTCTGTTGTCATTTATTTATATTTCTAAAAGTTATTATAGCCAGTTGCGGTGTTTTTCGTGTCTGGTATTAGTATAATAACGTTATGAAAGGCAGGGCCTATCCTAAGGAAACTCATTTCAGCTTTGGCTTTGTCTTGCTATTGGAGCAGCTTTACCCAAACATTGCAGATACATTTTGCCTCTGCTGTTTAGAGCAAACCCTTGTAAAGACAAGGCAACAGTATGTAAGCCACTTTGAAATCTCCAGCAACAATAGCGCGGAGCCTGGCACGGTGACTCACGCCCTGGTGGAGCTCACTGTTCCGTGTCCATCACAGCCCCCTGCCATCCCGGCCACGCTAGGCTGTGTCCTGACTCCATAAGCAGGCCAGCACAACAGATCCTGCCTCCTGTGTTAAACTCCAACTCCCAACGCTTGTCACGGGAGGGACCAATGCCTCAGCTGGCTGCAGCATAATCTGTTCTTCTCTCAGCCCTGCTCTGCTCTAGTCCCGGCCCTGCTCTGTTCTTCCCCCAGCCCTGCTCTGTTCTTCTCCCAGCCCTGCTCTGTTCTTCTCCCAGCCCTGCTCTGTTCTAGTCCCAGCCCTGCTCTGTTCTTCTCCCAGCCCTGCTCTGTTCTTCTCCCAGCCCTGCTCTGTTCTAGTCCCAGCCCTGCTCTGTTCTTCTCCCAGCCCTGCTCTGTTCTTCTCCCGGCCCTGCTCTGTTCTTCTCTCGGCCCTGCTCTGTTCTTCTCTTGGCCCTGCTCTGTTCCTCTCCCAGCCCTGCTCTGTTCTTCAGGTGGGCTGCTTTTTACTCTGTGAATGCTTGTGTCTCCACAGGTCCATGATATAGTGAACGTACCGGGTACGTGCACGTTGTTTGTTGTTTTCCTGACGATAATAATAATAATAATAATAATGCCTTCAAGAGGAAAAGGAACAATGAAATGGTATGGTTTCCTGGCTGTGGCAGCGATGATGATAAAGACGATAACATCTTGTGGTGGTGGTCTTTCTCTTCCCAGATGCAGAGCCACTCTCTCACATTTCTGTGGTGGAGCTCGTGTCAGAGGATGAGGAGGAGCCTGTCGTCAAGGCCTTCCCCCCGAGGTAAGTCTTAACTACTGACTCTCTCTCCCTCTCTCCCATTTTCCATTTTATTTTTGGTGTGTACATGTTTGGATCTATTTTTAGCCAAGCACATATGAATCTGTGTGTGTGTGTGTGTGTGTGTGTGTGTGTGTGTGTGTGTGTGTGTGTGTGTGTGTGTGTGTGTGTGTGGTGTAAGTGTAATCACGTGGATTAAGCAGAGTATTGAGAAGGTGGTCCCGCAGCCTGAGATCCACATCCACCACACCTCTAGTGATGTTTCGGTCAAAAAAGAAGCCCCTTGTCCAGGTAAAGGCACTGCCTCACGCTTGGCCCTAGCAGGCTCACAGATTCATGTCTCTGAGATGCCAACACTGGAGCTGTGCTGACCCATGCGCTCTGCTCTCTTCCAGCTGTAGTGGCCCCAGAAGCACCTCAGCCCCCCAAACCAGCAGAGGAGGGGGAAAAGTAAGAATACTCATATGTTATTACATGTGTTATGTTATGTTAGAAGTTATTTGGATTATGATTTTTCTTGTTAAATACAGGTTTAGTTCAAACAAAAATGCATAATTTTTTAACTCCTTGTTGCCATAACAGAGTGGAGGAGAAGAAGCCTAAGTACGTCACAACCTTTATTGGTTTCTACCTTGTTATGCATGATCTGGCGATGCATAATTTACCGGCAAATATGCTTTGGCAATCCTACAGCTTTTGCCGCTGCAAGTTATCTGACTACACAGAATGCTTCTGTGTTCTTTTTGGAAACGCCATGTATCATTATATTTCAGGAATGTCTTTGAATGCTTTTGCATTGTTTAAACCCCAACCTATGCTTGGCACAGGCTTGGCAATGCCCTGGTGAATTCATATTTATTTTTAGGCAAAGGACCTGTACCAGCAGGATCCTGAGTGTGTGTTTGACGTGTGCTCTCTTCCTCTAGTGTGGTGGGCTGGATCGTTCAGGGCATAGAACGCATACTGCCTCAGCCCGTGCTAAAGGTAAATCAGAGCAGCCAGTCTGCTTGTTAATTCTGTTCCACGTAGGGTTGGCTTCATCGTTTGCTGTGCTCCTTCTCCCACAGGATGGCAGTGACGACGTGCAGAACAGTAAGTGGGATTTTATTCCCCAGTCCTCCCCTTCACAGCACACCATTATACACTCCTCCATAGGTCCAGGGACTGACAACAACAAAAAAAAGACAGACTTTTAGCAGAAACGGGGCGGAATGAAACACGAAACGCCCGTCTTTTTGGCCACCTGGAGCGTTTGCTTGAGAGAAGGTTTTGACATGGCTTTCTTGGGAGCTGTGGTGCCCGTTCTCAGGGCGAGCCGGCTCGCTGATAGATTGATTAAATGATTGAGGGGTTGGTTGACCCGTCGATGCGGGCCTCGGGAGTGGATCAGGGCTTGTGTCAGGGCCGCACTGAGGCAGACTCTAACTGGGCTCCTCTTCTCCTTCCGTTTCAGGGGGGGAGGCGCTGAGAGCCCCTTAAACAGAAGGAGAAGAAGGACTGGGACAGAGTCGCTCACACAGACACATACAGACAGTTGAGACGTGGAGGGGGAAAGGCTTTAACACAGAGGGAACTGAGGAGCGGAGGAGGAGGCGTAGAGAGCCACGTAGTGCATAGTGACATTCACGCAATACCTACACACACGGAAATATAGACTCAACCAATTGCTCTGCCAGTATTGCATTCAGATTTTGCACAGCTAAGACACATTTTTGCACTTTCTTTTATCCCCTTTTCCCCAAATAATTGGCCGAAGAACTCTAAATTTAGACTTTTGAAATTGACAATGTGTGTGTGTATTTATAGTATATAATGCATACACAATGAAAATGAAAATGCATAGCTTACGCACCATTAGGCCTTCTTCTGCTTTGACTGTAGCGACATTACAATATATTCACGCTAAGATTACTGACTGTTGGCTTCAGATTTCAGGGCAGAGGGAATAACTTTAATTGTTTCTAACCTTGATCCAATAAACGATCTTGTCCACGAGGGGGTGCTCCAACACAGAATGATTGTAGCACAGAACTGCGCTTCATAAAACCAGTAACTTTCACAGGCAGATCATATAGAAACACACTTTAAAACACATGGGAGGCCTGGTACGGTTACACCAAGGAATGTAAATGTACAGGTATTGTTGTTGCACAAAATAGGCTTTTCTCGCTATGCTATGGCTGCTATCTTTGATTGTTGTTATTACATAATATGACCTATGGATATGATGAATAAAGATTTAAACTTCAACATTTGACCTTGTGTGTTGACTGAAATGAAAAGCTGACAGTTTGTTAATATCCAGACACGCTATACCACAGGAATGAACAAAGCAATCAATTAACCAATCCATCCATCTATAGAGGGGGAAATAAGCTTACTAGGACAAAGGTCAATAAATAGGCCTTATGTTGAACCTACCTCACCGGTATGCATTGAGCCTGTAGATTCATATAATATACTGAAACAAAGTATTTTCCCCTGACCATAAGCTCCATGTTATCCCATTATATTCTATCTTCAAGTTCTACATGTAGTAAAGATAAAGGTCGTCATGTAGTATGGGTATAGTTGTCACATTTAGATGAGGATAATGGATCACTGAACATGGTTGGAACCTGCCTCTAACCCTTGACTTCTGGCTCACTTCCACTTTCTGCCTCGCCGTACCTGGTCTGTGGTGTGCAGTCAGCATCCAGCAGGGGGCAACAGACATGGTTCTGGAGGATGTGGACCCAGAGGAGGACCAAGAGCCTTGCTGTCCGTCTCAAGAGGAAGGCTTGGATCAGGTCACATCACCCCAGGTACCACACTCTCCTGGTTAGCTAACTGTTTTCATCTGTCATTGAACAGTAAGACAGATTAATATGAAACAACCCGTACCCTGTGTTAAGACAAATTAATATGAAACCATACGTACCCTGTGTTGAGACAAATTAATATGAAACCATACGTACCCTGTGTTAAGACAAATTAATATGAAACCATACGTACCCTGTGTTAAGACAAATTAATATGAAACCATACGTACCCTGTGTTGAGACAAATTAATATGAAACCATACGTACCCTGTGTTGAGACAAATTAATATGAAACCATACGTACCCTGTGTTGAGACAAATTAATATGAAACCATACGTACCCTGTGTTAAGACAAATTAATATGAAACCATACGTACCCTGTGTTGAGACAAATTAATATGAAACCATACGTACCCTGTGTTAAGACAGATTAATATGAAACAACCTGTACCCTGTGTTAAGACAAATTAATATGAAACAACCCGTACCCTGTGTTAAGACAAATTAATATGAAACCATACGTACCCTGTGTTAAGACAAATTAATATGAAACCATACGTACCCTGTGTTAAGACAAATTAATATGAAACCATACGTACCCTGTGTTAAGACAAATTAATATGAAACCATACGTACCCTGTGTTGGCGCTGCAGGCTGAAGAAGCTGAAATCCATGCTGAGGAGTCTGAAGAGAAGAGGTAAGATATGTCTTATTTTCCTCTGCTCCACTGTAGTTTCCATACATGCAAACAGACCATCCACTTTTTTGTTGTATGCACTTCTGTGTCACTTTGGGCCCTTTCTCACTCCTTCTTCTATTGCTCAAATGTACTCAAGTTACACAATAAAAAATACCTTAAGTTATTTCTGAAAAAGACGGATAGCTTTTTCTAATTGGGTAGTCTGTACTATCCCAGATGATTGAGTTTGATCTCTGGGTATCCAACCTGTGTTCCAGTCTGCAGGAGCAGCTGGAGGCAGCGCGGGTGGCCGAGGATGTGGCCAGAAAAGCAGCTGCGGCCGCCGTCAGGCAGCTTGAAGAGGAGCAGTCTGCCAAGATAGTCATAAACAACTCCCTGCTCGAGGCCAGCACAGAGCAGTAAGTCCACACCCCTCACCACACAGAGCAGTAAGTCCACACCCCTCACCACACAGAGCAGTAAGTCCACACCCCTCACCACACTCGTATCGGCAAAAGAAGTTCATTCACAGGGTACAGACCCGAACCCTTATATCCACGCATGAACCTTTAAATTGTTGACTAGCGTGTATATGTACATAGCACTCGTAGTGTTGATTCTGGGAACTGGGTGAACTGGTCTGTGATGGCCCTGCTAGCTATAGTAGGGCTAAGCTCCTGAAAAGATGGCAACGTGTGACGCAACGGGCTCAATGAAAGGCGTGCAGCTGCTCTGAATACAGGGAGGGAACGTCACTGCGAACACAAGGATTACACATCATGTAGTTACTGCACACCCATCACAACACACCGTAACCATGGGGACAACCCTGTGGCATTGCCTTACTCCCTGTTTGTTTTGCAAAGACTGCCTAATATCCAGGAGGAAGAGAATGAGGAGGACCCAGAGTAAGTGTTTCACCTACCTCCTGCAACCTTTGCCCAGGCAGGCTTTTAATCTGACCTTGGTGGAGGTATCCACCCGCCGATACAGGCTCAGACAACCTCACACCCTCTACTTCAGGATGTGAGGAATGAATCTGAACCCAGATCTGTGGTGTAGGGTACCTGAACTCCCCCGCCTCAGCCCTGTGTGTGCCAATAGACAGCTTGCGGTTTCTACCACAGACTTAAGTTGATAAAGTATTGCCTCCCTGCTCCCTTTTTTATTTTGTATTTATTTATTCATTTATTTTCACACATTATGCCTAACCTTGTCTTATGCTTTTTGGAGGGATGGGGCTTTCTCTTCCTATGCTATCACAAGAACATTCACATGTTTTTCATAGATCGTTTTATTTAAAGTAGGTGTTTGCTTGAAATTGTCTTTGGCTACAAAATACTGTTTTATCCTGGATTCATCCTGCCTCTCACCCTCTGTTACACATCGAACCTTGCAATAACCTCTTAACTCTGACCTTTGACTGCCTAAGACTATCTGAAGCTCTGTTTGTCCCTTCCTGCACACCGTCCAGGTTGCAGAATCTCCTGGAGAGCGTCGAGAGCAGAGCGAATAGTCCTGTGGGAACTAAAAGTCCAGAGGAGAGAAGAGAAAGAGAGATTACAGTGGTTGAGGAGATCAGGGACACTGAAGGCGATCCAACACCTCAGGATGATGAGATAACGGAAAGGAACGAGCTAGCAGAAGAAATGTCAATGATTGAGGAACCAGAGAGCAATCAACGTAATCTTGAGCTTGACAAAATAGCTGTCACTGAGGTGAAAACTATTATTAAATCAAGGAGGATATCTGCAGACCAGATATTAATAGAAGAGGTTAAAGTTATTGAAGAGGTTATAAAAAGAACTGTAGTTACAAACAAATTGCAATGCCTCACTGACGGCAATCAATATGTTAGCGTTGATGACAAAGGTATGGCAAAACAATTGATCCAACTAACAGCAGAAAGTACAAGGGCTGATGAGAGTAAAACAGCAGCTGTTGTAGTTGAGGATATCATCAAAAGTATAGAGGGAGATGGAGCAAACAAGGAAACCACAGAGAAAATAGAAACCCCTGGACAGAATACAGAGAGTCAGCAGGATGAGGAAAATCTTGAGGAAAATAAGAGCATTCTAAATGTGATTGTTGTCGAGGAAATGAATAGTAACGGAGAGAAAAATAAAGGAGAAAGAAAAAGTCCAACTTTTATTAAAGAATCTGAGGCTGCAGTCTTAGAAGAAATCAAAACATCTGAGAACAGTAACTCACAAAAAGCAACACTAATTGAACCAGTTAATGACACGGAAGTTAGAGAAACAGCAATGCCAATAGAATGTTCTGACGAGGATAAAGTAGCAGAGGCAACAGTTCCCACACCTATTAAGAGCCCCGAGTCTGCAACAGCACAACAAAGTGAGGAGAAGGAGCTTTTGGAAGATGGCGCCATTGGTCAGGGAATTAGGAATGACACAGAGGATGAAGATCCGGAGGACTGTAAAATAGGAGATACCACGGCAATCACACAAACGGTGAACTCTACACAGGGCTTAACCTCTAAAGCAATGCCAGATGTTGAAGAGAAGAATGACTTAATAGAGGAGTCCACCGTTGTAGAGGAAATAGTGATTATTCAGGAAGGGGAGGAATTAATACAGCAAAATAAGTTCGATGACAGTGATAGCCATGACCAGGTAAATACTGCTGCTATGGGGAGAGATGAAAAGAGTCAGATAACCACGGTAAATATCGCTGAAGTGCATATTCAATCGGAGGAAAACAGCAAGGTCAACCAGGTCACAGATGAGGAGAAAAATGCTGACAAAGATATTCAAATATCAAATCAGAGTATAAAAAATAACAAAGCAGAGGCACCTGAGGAAACTGCAGTTGTCAAAGTAAGTGAAACGCCCGGGGAAGCACAAGAGATCGACCTCAAACACCACACAGAACAGACACTTAGCAAACAGGGGCTAAATCCACCAAATGACAGTCAGTTTGACAATATGAAAGAGACAGCTGCTGAGCCAACCTTGGGAGACGATGGTGGAACACCCGAGGACAAAACGACAGCAGAAGGGAATACAGCCACGGACAAACGCGACGATAGCACCAGAGAGCAACATGACGCCAGACAGGAATGTGATGCGGGAAAGCAAGAAGGCACACTGGAGGTCACGGCTGCTGAGGATGTCGGAAAGACTGAGATCCCTGAAGAGGACGACACTGATGATGCCCAAAAAGATGCAAACAGGAAGACAGGAACTGAGGAGACGGAAGTGAAAACGATGAGCGAGAGCAGGGAGGAAGACCGATCAAACGAGATGCAGGCCAAAGCCACTGAGGATAGAGTTGAGGGGAAAGAAGAGAGTGCGGCCTGTCGGGGGAGTATGGAGAGTGGTGTCGAGGAAGAGGAGGAGGAAAGTGCTGTCGGGCTAAATGTGGTGGAGAATAAGCTATCTGAGGAGACTAATGTCATTGTGGACCCTACCAGCCCCTGGGAGAGTAAGCTAACCGAGTAAGCCGCATCTCTAGCAGACATAGAGCCTACCTAAGCATTGGAGGAGGTAGACAGACTCATCCTTGATATAGATAAGCTGTAGTAGCACTAACGCATGGGTGCTGCATGGGTGGTGGCGCTTCTCATGCAAGGTGCTGGGGAGGGGTTGCGTTAGGGTGCCCTCTAAGTTGCCTCTTATAGACACCAGCCTCCCATTGGATAAATATCTGCTCTACCATGGCAATCGCATAGCTTTGAGCTGCTTTTGTGGAAAAAGTCACCCTCAGGCTAGCTAAGAAACATGTCAATGTGGACATTAATAGCATCAAATAATGCAACTTCAGAGGATATTGAAGGGTATTTTCCCATGCCTCTTAATACTGGTCATTACCACCCAAGGGCATAGGTTTGGTCTCAACAACACAACAGCCCCCTCCCTATGAGTTCGCTCAAATATTGGGACAAAATATTAGGAGGGATATGTCCCTACTGTCCATATGCAAACCTACACCTTTGTAACCACCCTACTTTAAGTTATCCAGGTATCTGACAGCAGCCGACCTGCTTTATCCTATTCTCCCACGTTAATGGATACCACAGCGCCTGCCTCTAACTCTTGTCTTCACTGCTGCTTGGCTGGCCCAGAGTATGCCATCACAACATTAACAACATTAAGCTGACTGTGTCTTTTGTTGTGAGACATATAGGGCTAAGAGTTACATAGGGCTTACTGTATGCTTGCGGGAAGAGTGGGAGTAAGAATTCCAATGTACTGGGTCTTGTTGCACATGGCAAGTAAACTCTTGAACTTGAACTTGAGCTGTTAGATTGTGCTTTCTGAGGTGTCTGTACTGAAACTCCACTGTTTGTGCCCTTCGCTTCTCACTGTGCAGATTGCAGAACCTCCAGGAGAGTGATGAGGGCACAGAGAATAGTCTGGAGGACAGTAAAGTTACAGAGGAGAATAAGATCCAGGAAGAGGCTAACAATGCGAAGTAAGCCCCTGATGATCTTTTTCCTGAATTGGCAAGCGCTCCCTTCAGTTGGAACCAGTTAACCATCTTTATATACCTAACCTCGTTTGAATTAAACATCACCAATTGATGTCGTTGCCTGTATTTTAAAGCTTTCACAAGAGATTCTTCTCATTTCCTATTGTATGAAAAGAGGCTTTAAACTTCGAGGGGAACTGGAGAACTGAGATAAACATTATTGTGTAATTTTGAATGAGCTTGTCTAAGCTTGTGCATAGAGAGTGTCTGAGATTTTTGTCTTTTGAAAGCTGTCCTCAAACTAACAATAGCAGGCTGACACCAAGGATAGAGAGGTTTGAAACTTGTAAACTATTTATTCTCTCAGACTTTTGCTTTTGGCTGCAATGACATGAATCTACTGGAACATTTGACATGGCTTGATTCCTTTCTCTTTGCTTAATTTGACATATCTCTCACATTGTTTTGTGCCATCGTTTCTTCTCTCAATCAGAGATGACATCATGAGGTATGTCATATCTGTAACCAGTTTGCTTTTCTTCATAACAGAAACTCCTGTCCTTATTCGAATAGAATTCCACTGAAAGAAAATCAAATAGAAACCAAGCCAAAATACCCAACCAAAGTACAGTACGTCAGTCATCTCTGCCTTCAGTTGTTTCCAAAGCCTGTTTATAATCCACTGCTGCTACCAAACGCCATCCACGTCCCAAAAATCCCTGGCTTGCACCTTCCTGACCCTTCTATTCATTGTTACCTAGGTGATTGATCCAGGCCTTCTTATTTTTTAGGCGTGTCATAGCAGGCATAGAGATCCAACCCAGTCTCTGCACAGATCAGACTATGGGGAATCAAATCAGACAAACCCATCTAACTACAGCACATCTCCCACTGGTCAAAATGAGTTTATTTCAGACTGTTTGGTGTCTGCACCAATGCACTTTATGACTTCTTTGTTCTGGATGCATAAAGACCAGGTTGTCCACATAGGGTTTCTCTTGAGGAACTTTCAGAGTTCTCTTTTTAATTGCAAAACATTTATGAGTAGTGTAATATTTAAAGCGTAACCAGTCTCCAGAATCATTTTTTTTTTATCTGAAAAACTATGAATCTGGATTTAACCACAAAACCTGACTTGCGTGGCCACACAGCAGCTGAATCAAGACCCTTGAAGGTAGTCTATCTAGAAAAGAACGTCACAAAAAGTATGCTTTTACGTCAGAAAGGTTTGGAAATGTTCAATGCCCAGACAGCCCATTCTGCCACACGATTGCTGCTGCCACCTGAATTTGGCTTTTTTTTTTCATCTTAACAAGACTGTAGACGTCCGGTGACTCTTTAACAAGCTTACCACAAACACCTGCTTTGACAACAATCTTTGTAGGTTCAGTCCGCCTCTTTGGCATAGATGAAGCCCAGAAGTTCTCTGACCCTCCCCCCCACCCCACCCTCTATCTACAGGTGCCTGGTGGATGTGTGTCCGGCTGAGACGCTGCCTGACAAGCAGTCCAGTCTTCCATCTCTGCCCCGGCAGCCCTCCCCTGAGCCCCAAACCTCCTTGAAGCAGGTGGAGCAGTCTGAGGTGGCCCCTCCAGTGACCAGTCAGCCCCAGCCAGCAGACCCACAGGCCTCGGCCACAGCTCCGGTACCTTATACTGGCTGTAATGAGTTGTTGCCCAGGGATGATAGATAACATATAACAAAACATATACTGTATGTCATACTTACATTAAACACCGTGGTTTAATGATGCCTATCGCATCACTGATCTTTCAAAATGTTCAATTCAGGAGGAGGCGGCCGAGGAAGGAGAGTGTGATGGTGAGTTCTATAATCATTAGAAACAGACACCCATCACCCAGTGTCCTCCATGTTACGAGGCACTGTAGACGTAGATGACTGACTGCTCTAGTTTGACTGCATTTGCCCGATGACAATGACTTGACTGGTTGTGTCTCCACCCAGAGCCCAGCTCTTGCGCGCCGCTCAAGAGCCTGCTGCTTCAATTCCCCCAGGCTTCCCAGTACCTGGACAGCTTCAGCCAGCTGCTGCGAGACAACTCTCCCTGCCCCACCCCCAGCCTGTCCCCGTCCCTGGCCATGCCCTCGCTGCCCCCAGAGCTGGCCCAGATCGCACAGGAACTGTCCAAACTCCCTCAGCAGGCACGGGAGAGCTACCTGAACCTCCTCCAGCGCGTCAACAGCCTTAACCCCAGCAGCGCCCGGACCAGTCCCCAGGAGTCCACTTAGACAGGCTCCCCCTCCCCCGTAGTCCCCCCCTCCCTAGAGACATGGAGTCCGACCTTATTACTGTAGAGATTTAGGGAACTCAAGTGCCAAACATCCACAATTCTGTCAGTGCAACTCCTTTGCCAACCTGACCCCTGACCTTACTTCAACCTACCAATCTCTGCTGCCATACCTTCCGCCGCCATCCTGCTTCACAGAAAACAGCCACATTCTGCCCACAGCCCAGGTGCACTTCCCGAGGACTGTGCTGTGCTGTGCCGTGCCGTGCCGTGCTGTGCTGCTGTGCTGTGTATTTTGTTGTGGCCGGATTGGCATGAAATATCATTAGTTACAGTATGCTATTTGACATGATAATGCACAGTGAATGTGATACTGTATGGGTGTGTATGTGTATGGATACATCCGTTAATGTGATATAGTATCGGTGTGGTGATACTGTATGGGTGTGTATGTGTCTGCATACATCCGTTAATGTGATATAGTATCGGTGTGGTGATACTGTATGGGTGTGTATGTGTCTGGATACATCCGTTAATGTGATATTGTATCGGTGTGGTGATACTGTATGGGTGTGTATGTGTCTGGATACATCCGTTAATGTGATATTGTATCGGTGTGGTGATACTGTATGGGTGTGTATGTGTCTGGATACATCCGTTAATGTGATATTGTATCGGTGTGGTGATACTGTATGGGTGTGTATGTGTCTGGATACATCCGTTAATGTGATATTGTATCGGTGTGGTGATACTGTATGGGTGTGTATGTGTCTGGATACATCCGTTAATGTGATATTGTATCGGTGTGGTGATACTGTATGGGTGTGTATGTGTCTGGATACATCCGTTAATGTGATATTGTATCGGTGTGGTGATACTGTATGGGTGTGTATGTGTCTGGATACATCCGTTAATGTGATATTGTATCGGTGTGGTGATACTGTATGGGTGTGTATGTGTCTGGATACATCCGTTAATGTGATATTGTATCGGTGTGGTGATACTGTATGGGTGTGTATGTGTATGGATACATCCGTTAATGTGATATAGTATCGGTGTTGTGATACTGCATGGGTGTGTATGTCTCTGAATATATCCGTGTATTGTTTTGGGGTCTTAATGTCTGCGTCTTCAACAGGGAATGATCACAGGCAACGCCGTGGGGGCCCTGTGGCCCCAGTTCTGAAAGTAGACACTATGGACATAGAGCCTGGGGTGGGGAAAGGCCACACCATCCCCCAGATTATCACCCCTCAGGACCCACAGCCCATCAACCTGACTGTCCCCTCTATCCACGGGTAAGATTATAGGATTATGAGCAACACTATTCCATTGATTAAATATCTGTAGTGCTTCATAAAAATGTTATTCATTTATCAAATGTGCCCTGTGGTGTAATGCAGTGTTTCCATCGTCTTGCCTGGGTCCATTTGAACAAATTTGACCCACTGCTCCACTAAGCAAATTTTTTTTTATTTGTCTGTACTCAGTGGTACTATTTTTTTCAAATCTTTGATCTTTATTTGAGCAATGAATTATCCCATATTGTAGATGTTTACTGTGATTCAAATAATTGTAAATATTAGTATATTCTGTTTACCGACTTATTTTCTTCATGCTTTCCTCCTTGCCTTTCCCAGTTCTAAACTCAGCCCTGTGGAAGAAAATGATGGGAAACCCGCTATCCAGGAATGGGCCAGCCAAACCAATCTCCTGGAAGTCAATGACGAGTGTGTGAATATTACACACACACACACACACACACACACACACACACACACACACACACACACACACACCACACAACATTCGCAGCGCTGACGTTATGTTCTTGCATCCTGTAGACTGCGTCCGTCGTCGGCTGCCAGTCAGACCAGTTTAGTGGTTAATGAGCGCCTGGCAGAGCTCATCACGCTGTTCAAGGAGCGGACTGGGCGCCAAAAGGAGCGCCTGGTGGACCCGGACGAAGCCGACGAGCATAGCCCTTCGTCCTGTGAGTACTCTAAACGCCACGCGCCGCCTGCACTGGAGCACTGCCACGACCCCTAACCCTAACCCTAGCCAGAATACATTACCGTCTCTCCTCTCCCTCCATACCTAGCTCCAGCCAAGTCAGCCGCTGCGCCTCCTCCCCCACCTCCCCCAGAGGAGGAGAAGGACGTCCCTGCCCCAGGGGAGGGGGAGGAAGAAGAGGAGGCCTACTACGACTTCTACGGATACCCCATCAAAATACCCAAGCTGCCCAAGCTGCCTCCGCTGCCGGGCTGGCTGCGTGTCCTCATCGATTATCGCTTCCCCTCAAGTATCGACCCTTACACCAGTAAGTTACCACGGTGACCACGTAGCGTGAGTTCCTGCCTACGCACATTTACCCCCCCCCCCCTAAATCAAGCCAATGTTAAGGGCAAGCCCGTTAAGCCCGCTCCCTGCTCCCCGTGCTGCTGCTGAAGTGTTCCTCTGGGTGTCCGTGCAGACCTGGTGTACGTGGTGTGGCTGTTCTTTGTGATGATGGCGTGGAACTGGAACGTGTGGCTCATCCCCGTGCGCTGGGCCTTCCCCTACCAGACCCCCAGCAACATCCACTGGTGGCTGTTCATGGACTACACCTGCGACCTCATCTACATCATCGACATCATTGTGTTCCAGCCCCGGCTGGAGTTCGTACGGTCAGGGGACATTGTGGTGAGCAACGCGTGACGCAGCGTACACATACCGTCAGACATGCTGTCAGTGGCCATGCTGTTAATGTCACTGGGATTACAGATCAGCAACAGGTCTTGTAGGCAAATGAACACACGCACAGTGTACTCATGTGTTGCCTATTGCTAATGGCCAGAAGAGCACGCATTCATTTAATCTGCGATGTTTTATCACAGTGTGACAAAAAGGAAATGAGAGAGAACTACATGACGACTCGCAGATTCAAGGTGAGATAAAACTATCAGTCATCCAGCAATAAAAAAACACCACACCCAATAATATGACTGTATTTCAGTAGGAGACAATGGTAGTGAGGCTTCTTAAATATGATTAGAATAGCAACAGTTTGTGTTCAATAATTGCCAATATATGTGTGTGATTGCCCCTTACTTTTTTAAGATGGATCTTATCAGTATGTTACCGATGGAGATATTTTATTTCAAAACTGGAGTGAACTCTCTACTGCGATTTCCTCGTCTTCTAAAGGTGAGGTTCTCTTTCTCTTCATAGGCTTAAAATGGATGTTTATCCTTTATATCCTTTGATGCTGGAGCCATATAAGAAAAGTCTCAATTCAAATCTTATTTCTTTCTACTAGTATATGGCTTTCTTTGAGTTCAACGACCGTCTAGAAGCTGTGATGAGTAAAGCCTACATATACAGGTACTTAAACACAAAGTATTTCGTACTCAATTGCCTTATGTTGAATATTGCTGTCTAGCTAGTATGCTGATCCGAACACCCCAAGAAAAATCAAAATAAGTCTTTTGACCAGCATGGGGCGCTGTAACCCCTGGTAAGCGTGTGCTCCGTGTCCTGTGGTGGTATCTCTCAGGGTGATCCGGACCACTGCCTACCTGCTGTACTCACTGCACATCAATGCCTGCTTGTTCTACTGGGGCTCTGATTACCAGGGTCTGGGCTCCTCCAAGTGGGTCTACAATGGCAAAGGGAACAGGTGAGGAGGAAGGCTTACACACAGTCATACAATGTCAACAGCCCAAGTCAAAACAACATGTATTTTGAACAGCATGTGATTGTAGAAAAAAACAGCTAGCAGTGCTTTTACTCTTGTTTCGACACACATTACAAATTAGAAGCCTGCTTAGACTAAGTCGATGCTTTGTGTTTCGTGTCTAGTTATATCCGCTGTTACTACTTTGCTGTGAAGACCCTGATCACCATTGGTGGTCTGCCAGACCCCACCACGGTCTTTGAGATCTGCTTCCAGCTCTTCAATTACTTTGTTGGCGTCTTTGCCTTCTCCATCATGATTGGTCAGGTAGGTCCGCCAGGTTCATTCGGTGAATAGCACAGCACTAGGGCGTTTACGGTCCATGTTTGCCTCAATAGTAGGCAGTCGACATGAATGGTCACTGGCCTTTCTAAAATGCGTTCACCTCCGTTGTGGTTGTGGTGTTTGTGCAGATGAGAGACGTGGTCGGAGCGGCCACTGCGGGGGACAACTACTACCGCTCCTGCATGGACAGCACCACCAAGTACATGACCTCCTACAACATCCCCCAGGAAGTCCAGAACCGGGTCAAAACCTGGTATGACTACACCTGGAAGATCCAGGGCATGCTGGGTAAACCCCCTGGGTTGTCTTCAAATCAGTACAGTAGCTTTGCAGTAGATCGACGTTCCCAAAATATTTCAAATGAATCATTTTAAAGGCTTTGCTAAGACAGTGTATAGGATTCCTCTGTACGGACATTGTGTGCGCTTCGTGGTCAAGCCCTCTTTCACTTCTGTCCATTTGTTCCATCCAGATGAACAGGAGCTGCTGGTCCAGCTGCCTGATAAGATGAGGCTGGACATTGCTGTGGACGTCAACTATTCCATCGTCAGTAAAGTAGCCCTGTTTCAGGTCAGTAAGGGACGAAGAAGGCATAGGTTGGCTTTTCCACAGGACTCCAAATGTAGTTGACCGCGCGTTGCGTGTTTTAAGATCCCTTTCCAATTCTGCCTCCCGCAGGGCTGTGACAGACAGATGATATTTGACATGTTGAAGAGGCTCAAGTCTGTGGTCTACCTGCCTGGAGACTTTGTCTGTAAAAAGGTACGAGGGAATTTAGCTAGATTGTGTAAAAAAAATTTGGAATGCTATTGTCATGTTTATGACTGTGAATGTGTGTGTGTGTGTGAGTGTGTGTGTGTGTGTGTGTGTGTGTGTGTGTGTGTGTGTGTGTGTGTGTATGTGTGTGTGTGTTGGCGAAGGGTGAGATCGGCAGGGAGATGTACATCATCAAGTCGGGGGAAGTGCAAGTGGTGGGTGGTCCCGACCTGAAGACTGTGTTTGTCACGCTCAGAGGTGGCTCTGTGTTCGGAGAGATCAGGTGAGATATTTACAGATCTGTAATTACTCTACCTAGCCCCGTGGCTAACAGTAACCATGGTATCAGCCAGTCTTAACTATGTGACTTCTGACATCATCGTTCCAGTAGCTTCGATAGGCCAATCTGTGTCTAACTTGCTGGGTTCTCTGATTGGACAGCCTGCTGGCAGGGGGTGGAGGTAACAGGCGGACGGCCAATGTGATGGCTCATGGCTTTGCTAACCTCTTCATCCTGGATAAGAAGGACCTGGCCGAGATCCTGGTGCACTATCCCGAGTCCCAAAAACTCCTCCGCAACAAGGCCAAGTGAGAGGAGAGCCCTCTTGCCACAAATGTGGCGTACAATGTGTATGTGTGTGGAAACAGTAACACGGCAGTGTCCCTCGAAGCTGTCCTGTAAAGTTCCTTTCCCTGGGTGTCCCTCGGTCTCTTGACCTTCCCTCTCCGTGTCTCTGTGTTCTTATCCCGCCCAGCCAGGATTACAGGATCCCTAAGCCCCTGATTATGTCCATATTAGATCCTCTGTGTGCTCCCTGATAGGCAGAGAGGCAGGAGTTAGGAGGGATTCAGGGGCCATAAACAGAGTCCCATGATCCTCCTGCCTTCCCCCGTGGCCTCAATTTAGTCAATCGGGTTGGAGATGGTGGTGCGACTGCTCAGCAGCGTAGGGGTATGTACGTGTGTGTCTTCCTGGCAGTCCGTGTACATGTGTGTGTTTCTGTCTGTGTGTGTGCCCCTAGTCGCGTTGTCCCGGTCATAGTATCTCTGTGATCTCCTTCACGACAAATGGGTTTTTGCAACCCTATTTGTTGCACAACGTACGGTAGTCATGTGTTTCTGTGTCGTGGTGTATGCGTGCTCTGTTCCAAAGCCCTGACCTTAACACCCCACCCCACCCCCACCCCCCACCTCCCCTTCTGTCTCCAGGAAGATGTTGACCAGAGATACGAAGCCGGAGGGAAAGGAGGGCCAGAAGGAGTCCTCCCAGATCATCCCACCTCGACCGGAGACCCCCAAACTGTTCAAGGCGGCTCTGAAGGTCACAGACGTGGCCGGCATAAAAGGCACCTTTGCCAAGCTTCAAGAGGGCTACAAAGCCTCTGAGCCAGGCGAGGACGTAAGTCACCATACGCTGCGCTGTCACCATGTCCCACCACGTGGGCCGTGCCTTACCGATCCACTTAAACATGACCTCATGCATGCCGTTGGCTTGTTCGCTTTGAGTGGATAGCTGATGAATGCCTGTCCCTCCTCTTGTCTCCCCTGCTCCCTCTCTCTGCCGTCCGTCCGTCCTCTCCTCCCTCCCAGACGTCAGGCGCCCCCGTCCCGCCTCGCTCCCCCATGCACCGGCGCTCCCCCATCCCACGGGCCGTGGTGCCGGACCAGGACGACATGGTCACGGCGGCCAGTGACAGCACGGTGCTGATCCGCTTGACCCCCCGCCATCACGGAGAGGAGGTCCTGTCCGTGGAAGGGAGGGTGGAGGCCGAGGTGGCCACCGAGGAAACGAAGGAGGAGGAGACAAAGGGAGCGCAGGAATAGGAGGCCGAACGAGGGAATGGGCTGCCGAAGAGAGGAGGGAAACGGGGAAGCTGAACAGTTCAGTGTTGTGATGTTTGTCCATGTGCTGGCATTGACAGCCTCCGAAGTTGGTGCCCTTTTCCTAGAGGTCTTAGCTGCACGACTGCTGCCTCCCGTTGTCTCCCCATGGTCCAGTGACAGGGACTCCATGGCCTCTGTTCAACATAGAAGCTGACACTCTTTCTCCACAGCATTGCTTTCCAGCAAGACGCCATGTTCTTTGTAGTCTGTGCCACAACTCTAGTCACCAGAGCATTATGCCTAGTCTTTAATGATTGACTTTTCTTTCTGCTTGAGTAAACATGACAGTAATGGACAAGAGAAAGAAAAAACCCTCGATACTGGTAGAAACATATAGGGAAAAGTTGGAATTGTAGAAGTCTTGTCAATTCTGTTTTGTTATGTTCTCTTTGGCCCTGCAGTATTTTCTGTCCCATTCACCCAAGTCAATATCTGGCTCATGTTTAGTGGTTGACTGCAACAAGAGGTCTAATGGTTTTTAACGATTTAATTGGGCGACTCTGGTGGTCATTTCAGAGTGTGTGTGTGTGTGTGCGCGCACGTGGGTCTGTGTGTGTGTGTGTGTGTGTGTGTGTGTGTGTGTGTGTGTGTGTGTGTGTGTGTGTGTGTGTGTGTGACCTACAACTACAGCAGGAAAAGCTTCAGGAAGTTAGAGGAAGTGCTCATTGTGACTGGCTTAGTCCGACAGGAAAAGGCCAAATAAAAAGGCGGGAATTGAGAAACAATGTTCAGTTCTGCTTCTCTGATGGTTAGAAGGAGTAACAGGATGAAGTGTACATCTATGCGTTTAGATATGTGGTTGTCCAATCAGCTTGCATGACCCTTGTTTTCGTAGGCTGACTAGAATGCATAAGACCTTTTTTTTTTGTGAATTTTGACCAACACGGATGTCATATGTCAATAGAGACTGTGTTTGTAAATGATCATTCCCAAAATAAAGAAAACTGGCTAAACCATGCACTGACTCATTTAGCTTACATTAAAAAAATGAATCGATAAAGATTCTAAGTAGTCTATACTTCTGTACAAATGTGATTTACCATTTATTTTTACATATGAAATGTATGCTATAAATAAATAAATAACATCAATGTAGAACTGTTGTTTATGTTTGTGTAATTTGTGAATCAAGGGATTTGAATGTAGTGGCATTCATGTTACTATAAGTGTCTGAGTGTGGGAAAGAGGTAAGGGGTTTGTTTGGGTGCGATGCAGAGAGAGAGAAAAACAGTGATCCCGACCTGTCTGGTGCTGTTTCTGTCACTCCATTCGAAGCATAAAAGCTTGGTAAATGGTGAATGCAGACTGGTCAGCTGCATGGAACATGGACACAGTCTTACGTATTGCCTGGCCAAGGCTACGTCACTGTCTTCAAACTTTAGTCGGCTCAGCTTGTGGATTCCACCCGATTCCAAGAGCATTTGTCGCAGAGTGAGGACCAGCTCAGACATACGAGTTCCGGACATCTACATAAAAGGACCATTCTAAAACTAAGGATAGTTTCAAAGTTAGAAGTCGACAGAAGTCTACTTGCAGGTCGGCAAGAAAGTTTACTTGTCTTTGCCGGTTGAACTGGAAACGTATGTAGAATCAACTTAGGAAGAGGAGAAAGTCGTTTTACGCTTGGGGCCGGAAGGTAAGTAATTAATTGCTGCTTTTGCAATTTATATTACATTTTTTGTCTGTCCTTTAGTGTTTTAAATTAACTTTTAAAACAAACAACCCATTAATCAACCTCTGGAGTCACAATGTTGTCAAAATGTTTTGTTGCCATTGTGTATAAGCTAGTGTATTATTGTGAGTAGTGATAGCCCACGCTTGCAAATAGACCTCACAGGCTTATAATGCCCTGGTCTATGTAGTTTTTTCCAGATGCCCTATATAACTGAAACGGCAACATTGCAGATCCAATTCATCGCGGCTTTTCAATAGCCGAGCAGTTTCTAAGCTTGTCAATAACATCCCCATTGGAATCAAAAAGGTGTTTTATCAGCGGTTTTGTTGCGGGGTCGACCTGTGGTCGTTGGTCTGTGAAAGCAGGTGTATCCACACAAAAGTTGTTATACCTTGGACGCGCACTCAGCATGCGCGTGGTGGACTCCAAAAAATGCTGTGCTGTCTGTATGTTTACCATCTCTGTTAATTTGTTTCCTCTAGTTTAACATGAGATGGTAACTTTCTACCCATCTCTGAGCCTGAGGCCACAGAGACTGCAAGCATGGAGACAGCTATTTAAGTGACTAGTCTTTAGGAGGTGTCTGGTATGTCTCTGCCAGAAAACATATATTATAAAACTGGATGAAATTTGCATCTTCTTTTCCTTCCCTAAAGCTTGTCAGAACAACCATTTCTTTTTGGATGATGTTTTTTTTTTACATTTGTCCCCCCCCCCCCCCCCCCCCCCCCCCCCCCCACCACCACCATCTTTGTTCAAGTCTCCCCCTTGTTGTAACTGTTCTGGAACCATGATTGCGTAAGGCGCACCTCCAACACCACATGCGTGGGTGGGTGTCCTTCTACACCACACATTAGAGGCCCCTTCCATTCTCTTTCCAGCACGGTCTCTGCCTGCGGTGAGCTATCTCTGCTCCTACCACGTCACCACTGGCACAGCAACCCACAGGCAGCAGTCACCAGAGGAGAGTTCCACTATGCAGAGCAGAACACTGATGCGCTTTGGTCACGAACCGGACCCGTCTCAGGATGTTGGCTGTGCTGCTGCAACTCCCAATGTGGGATTCACATTTACTCTTGGCCTCTACAGCAGAAACGTTTTTTAAGTGGAAGCCACATTATATTTAAACTCCTCATCCTTTGTTATGTGAAACATATCCCCACAATACAGTCACGTGTCAAATACTGCAGTCAGGTTTTAGTGGCTAGTGCACTCGGCGGTCTGACGGTGTTTTCCAAAGGATGGCCTGCCTGAGTCACTGCCTATAAAGAGAGGACTTTAGAGGACTGTGGAAAGTTACCCTGAGACAGCGACTGAGGTGGCTTTTATTTTCCAATCTAATCAAAGTTAACATCTTCTCCCTTTTCTAGTCGTGACTCATACCATGATGTTGTGATGGTGGGAACTGGACAAAGAGCCTGCGCCATCGTCGGGCAAGTTAGCGTGTTTACCCGCCCTTCAGCCAGGAAGTGAGAGGAATGCGAGGCCGACAGTAAGGGCAGCCGCACTTACAGCGCAGAAATTGAGCAAAGCCAGGCTCCTTTAGAATGTTGACCTGGAAGTCCAGCTATGTGCAGAGACTCTTTCAGAGAGCTGGTCATGTGTTTTAATCATCTCCGCTCCCGTTCCGGAGAGGGAATCGCATTGCCTGCTTGGTTGATACAATTATTACACACTTCATGGTCAACAAGCTTCAGTGGCACGAATGTATGTTGGAGTGGGTGTGCAGCCATTGCATTCATTTGTTTCTCTTTGAAGTGAAATGTTATTGTACCTGCTTGTGCGCTGTTGGACTCCTAAGGCCGCGTTTGTTGGGTAAGGTCTGGGTAGAGCCTGTTGGCCTGAGGTGGATAGGGAGGGGACTGTGCGAACCACTTTTTCCCTCCCCAACTCTAGGACTGTGTGTTGTGACTTTTCCGAGCAAACAGGCATTATGCAACAACACTCTGATTGAAACCAGATTGTTGCCTTGGGGACACACCCAGCAAAGACAGCAGGGGGCGCTGTTAACCACAACCTCCATCCACACTGCTTGAGATGCCTATGCTTATGTACATGCTTCTGGGTCATCATCCTGTCCACTTTTTCCAAGTTGGAAGAGAGTCCTTCAGAATGTGTATTTGTGTGCAAGGACATGCCGGTAGTCATCATGTGCCTTTTTAGTTTATAGGCCTAGCTGCCAGGGCTAATCTCTCATCCTCCGGCAGGAATTTGATATTTAATTGAATTTCTGAGCTGATTGCATTTTCGTACTGTCAGCATGTCATGGTTAGTATCATAAAATCAGGTGAACGTCTTGTACTCACATGTCCCTTCAGTTTAGAAGGAACACCATTTCAAGGGAATGAACATTCTCTCTCACTCACTCACACACACACACACACACACACACACACACACACACACACACACACACACACCTCGTTGGCCAGGGGTGAAGGCTGTACGGCCATCTCCAATCCTTGTCATTCCCTGGTTAGTTTCGGGAGCTTTCTGTTTACATAGTTGGTGCAGCTGTCCCCACAGCCCAAGGTCTGACGGTGTGTGTGAGGGACCGATAGGCTCCCCCCTATGGAGAGATACATCACTGTTTACTGTTCTACTGGTGAAGCACCACACTGCTTCCCCACCGCCAATGACCTAATGAGCTGTGTTCCCATCCATGAGGAACACGCTGTCTCACAGATGTTAAAGCAAGCCGTAAGTCTTGCCAGCGATCGTGTGGTTCCCCATGCACGCTCCTCCATAAGCCCAGGCAGAGGGGTGGGGGCGGGGGCGGGGGCGGGGGCTTTGGGCTGTAGTGTGTTGTACTAGAGAACAGGTTTGGTTTTAACAGCTAGCCCACTAGAGCTGAACAGAGAAGGACAGGAAGAGGGGGAGGAGACGCTAGACGCTGTCTAGTAGGAATTATGCAGCCTCTTCCTGTAGCTCTCTGTCTCCCTCGTTCTCTCCCTCTCTCTCTCTCTCTCCCTCTTGTTGCCAATGTACCCCTTTTCTGCCAGTTAGCGTCAACGGTCTCCTTTCCCTTTCCTCTCATTCTGTCTCCATTTGCCTTCAGCCCACTCTAACCCTTTTCCTATTTCAGCTGGTCTCGTCCTTCCCTCTTCTAAATCTTTCTCTCTCCAACCCTTCCACTCAGTCTGTGTTAAGTGACGTAATTGACCAGTGTATACGGAGTCAATGGCTTATCCTGCGACAAGGTTCCTTCAGCTCTCCACCCTATCATTAAGTGCGTGTGTATTTGTCTGGGTCTCCACCCTGCTTGTTCCGTCTCTGTAATTTTGTCCAGAAATAGCTCCGAGGAGGAGGAGAGGAAAAGGAAACGTGTTGTACACTTTGGGATTGGGGAACGTTTGTTTTTTTTCCATTCAGCCTCAGGGTCTCTCCGTCACTATTTCCTGTCCCATCACTTTCTTCTTTCTTAATTCTCACTAGTCATCCATGTATTACTTCTAGGGCTGTCAGTCGATTCAAAAATGTTAATGAAATTAATTAGTCAAATTATTCACATACATGAACATTTGCTGGGACAAGCACCCAAAGGATGATATTAACAGTCTAAGACATTACATTATTACATTACATTACATTTATAGTGTGTACTGCAGCTGCCCTTACAAATTACTATTGCATGCAGTAAGACAATTGGGACATACTTAATCTTTTTCTGGCATACTAAATAGGATGCTAGTATGGGTATTGAGATGCAGCCATAGACATTACGAGAGGTGGCTTTAGCTAAGCCAACATTGTTGACCCCAGAACTGGCAAAAACATGCTTTGCATTGAGGTAATACTTCAAACTGAAATTGCTCCGATTGGAAGTAAATTCCTTCTTGCAAAGAATTCATATGACCACACTCTTATCAACGGTTCCATCTGAGCGTTTTTTGTACATAAACTTTCTATTCAGAGGGTCAAGCAGAGTTTGTTCAGCCCGTTCCATCATGTTAACAGCTAGGTAATGACGTATGACAAGCGAAGTTGATTGTGCGACGCATGGTCCCGGGGTGATATTGATTCATTGCGTAATTTTTTTTACGCGTTATTGCTTGTGTAATTAATTGTTCTAAATTAACACTTTAAATTGACAGCCCTCATTATTTTAGATCCATTCATTATTGTATATCCATTATGCTCTGTTCTATCCATCTCACCTCCCACCCCCCCCCACCACCATAACCGGTACTATTCAATTCAGTTCGTGCCCCCTTTCATTTCTTAACGAATAACCCATTGATTATTCATTTTAAGGCTTCATCCAGACAGACAAAATACCGTGAAGCGATCATCTTAACGTGATATGCATTATAGCGATGCCACAGGCTGTACAGTTTACTACACTATACAAAGGCTACGGGTACAGTGGATCAAGAATGTAGGCACTTGACTGTATTCTAGTGTTTAGCAATCTCAGTGATGGGTTAGGGTGACATAATATGATCCATAGATTGTTAGATGGTAGAAGTGTAGTGAGCTATTTATCGTTATGTCATTATTGAGAGGAAACTTCACTGAGCAATCTTGGCATTAGTTGTGACAAGACAGCTTGTAAAATGGCTGTGTTTAGGTATGGATGTAGCCTGTAGGATCTATATATATATACCTTTCTCATTTTAGAAACAAGCAATAATATTTGTGCCCCTTTGTGAATTTCACTGGCACCGGGCCTGTCTCTAGCCCCAGCCCCCCCCCCCCTCCCAACTCCCTGCCTGGCATGACCCAACTTATTCCATTTTTGGGTGGACGAGTGTCTACAACCGGCTTTTTGTTAAGGCCCTATTTAAGTGAGATGCAGCCTATTTCATGCTTTAAGATGCTTTTTTAAAAGCTTTTAAAGAGCCAGGTGGGATGAGCTTCATAAATCCAGAGATTACCATTCGGTACTGTGTGGGCGGGTGAGCAGGCGGGCGGGCAGGCAGGCAGTTGTGTTAAGGACAGAGGTTAATGGCTAGCTGTTTTCCCTGTTTCCAGCTTTCGACTTTTATAATGGAATAACAGGGCTCTGTGATTGCGCTTGGCTTTATTGTCATCATAATGTGGATTGAGATTAAACTCTACTTGACCATAAATGTATCAGGGCAGATCTGATTCCACTCCCATGCCTTATCAGTAGGATTTTTATAAGACAGACATGTATTTATTTACTTTTTAACCTTTGCTTGCTTGTTAGTAATCTAGTGTTTACTGGCTCTTGTTCTGTTGCTATTTTCGGTCCTCTTGGTCTGTATTACTTGGCGTCAACAAACTGTGGAGTTGCTCAAAGTTAGGCTTCTTTGCTCTGCTCTGAAACATCCTTTTTTGCCTCAGGACACTAGTAACCTGTGTCCGCTTGGGTTCCTAATCAGAGGACTGTGCTATGTCTCTGTGTTAGTTACTGTTTCAAAGTGATTGGCGGCTGGAACAAAAAGACAACGTTTGTGCAAACTGGGTCACCAGGCAAAATTAGATCCCTCAATGTGTTGAGGCCAACGTTCTTCATGGGGTCCCAAAGCGTGCGTGTGCGCGTGTGTGTTTTATCTGGGCCCGCTCCCCATCATTTGCAGCATGAAGGCGACCACTCGGGCAGAAGACGTGCCTTTTGTCTTTCGGAGCAGTGTTAGCCCTCCATGTTTACAGTATGGCAGAGGATGCAAGGGTCCGAATGGAGCACTGTGACCTGGCTGACCCACCGAAACGGCATGTCACAATTCAGCTGCTGGAACTGGTGCCTGGTTCCCGTGGCGCAGGGTTGCCATGGCTTTTCCGGCGGCTGTCACGTTCCGGGACCACAATGGCCAGGCGCACGGGACATTGAGCAACGAGGTCGTCGCTCTCGCTACACGCCCCTGACCAATCAGGTTGTAGAAATCCGTTAGAGTGAGTTATTAACTGTGATTAGTAACGGGTCTTTCTGGAAAGTTTTATTTTTCGTTTGTCTGTGTTTCATATAAATCCACAGCAAAAGATACGGTATTATCTGTTACATCATCGGTGTCCAGCTCCATCCCATTCCAGTACTTATCCGACAACAGATGGAGGGAGAGAGGGAGAGGGAGAGAGAGAGAGGGAGAGAGAGAGAGGGAGAGAGAGAGAGAGGGAGAGAGAGAGAGGGAGAGAGAGAGGGAGAGAGAGGGAGAGAGAGGGAGAGAGAGAGAGGGAGAGAAGACGGAGGAGACGGACGGACACTCTCCCTTAGTCTGTAATGAGAGGCAGACCTGTGCCTGACCGGACAGTAATCTCCGCGGCCACAGAAACAGAGGGACGTTCAGAGAGGGACACGGAACGAGAGGGAGAGGAGGAATCATGAGAGATGTTCCTTGGACCTGTTGATCGCCAGGAGTCATCCACGGCCTGGCACTGAGAAGGAGCCGACGAGAGGAAGTTTACCACCGGAATGACTGTGGAGGGTTTTCCACGTCCATGGCTGGACGATAGTGACTGATTAGGTTTTGTGTAACTCATAAATGGGCGTGTTTGTGTGCGTTGGTTAGATAACCTCTGGCTTTTGACCTCACGGTGGTTTGGGTTTTATCTGTTCTGATTCCAACCTGCGTCAGACGTGTGGGACGTGCTCGTGTTTCTGTGTGTTGAGACCGAAGGCACTATTGGGAAGTTACCTTGCAGACCAAACCGCCCGCTCCTGCTGGTTTTGAGTTACCTGGGCACTATCTGCTTGGCCACGGGCCTGCTGTTACCATGGCGATAGGCCAAGGTCCATTGGTCCCGATCCTTTATCGAAATTCTGTGGGACTGTAATCAGTGTGGGAGAGGCAGACAAGACCGGTGCCACAGGTGAGCTATAAAAGGAGGCAGGTGTGTGTGATAGCGCCGAGAGAGATTACTGTCACCTATGAGGCCGTTTTATCCCTCTGTCTGCTGAGGGGACAACGGCTCCAGGATTAAATGATCGCGTGACCAGCTTTACGGCACACCGTTGCCATCGTTAAACTGATACACACTCGCACACACCACACACTCATGCATTTTTCAATGTAGCGCGAGGGAGAGGCTTTGTCCCATCACGTCTTGGGACCTGAGGATCGTTTCGGCTGATGACTGAACTAGGAGGCTACTTTGATGACCGTCGGGTCGACTTGACGACATCACGCTCAAAAGAAGGCACCGTCTCACCACCGAGCTGAATGTTTTGAGCGTAAATAAAAATTGAGACAATTTAAAACTTTGGGACGGCTAGGCTTGTTGCTGATGTCATTTAGTCCCATGGACACAGTCTTTGACCAGCCGCCAGCCTCCTGGACACTGTGGACCATTCTCATCTGAACTGTGTAATCCGGATTACCTCCAGGAGGATCTCTTCATAGCATATTCCAAACCCTCGTTCCACCCTGTGGAATTTCGGATTTGTGCCCCTATCACAGGGGCACTGTGTGAGAGGGGGCCCCGCAGACGGAACGTGCGCATCTGCCACGGCGAAAATCATGTACGTGATCTGTACCCTGGCAGTGCTGACCATTCACAGCCTCTTCAAGAACCGGCAGAAGGCCCTGGAGCCCGGGTCCACCGAGGCTGGCCATGAGACCAGTCTACCCAAAGACGCAGACTTGTCCCAGGTGGATGCAGCCAGGGTGAAGGGCCACATGTCTGGAGGTCATGGAAAGGGTTCGGTCTTAAGAGGGCCGTTCAAGGCTGAGGGAGAGCTGAGCAGCCACAGCAGGCGAGGATATGGTGAAGGCTGCCAGGAGAATGTGCCCGACAGCAAAAAGCAAGTGCAGGTGAGAGTTGGTGGAGGAAAAAGGGAGGTAGTGGGGCCAATGTACGTTTTTACTAGAGCTCGACCGATTTTCTATGGGGCCTATCCCAGATAAATTGCTGTTGGCGAGAAAAAAAAAAAGCTTTTTTATTTGTATTTTTTGAATCCCTTACTTCACCACACGAGTCCCATTGAGATGTCTCTTTTAAAACGGAGCCCTGGAGCAAAACATCAGCATAAAACATTACAGCAGACGTAAAACAATAAAGCAAACAACATAAATGATAACCATTTACATACTGTATCTTTGTCGCAAGTATTTTAAAATCACATTTAAAGGATCATTGCAAAGAGTGTGTGTGTGTGTGTGTGTGTGTGTGGATATCTACAGCTGCACAAATGAAGAATTTCGGCCGATCTATCGTTATCTGATATATAAATTATTTACTCCCTAATATTGGTATCGGCCTCAAAAATCCAGTATTGGTCGGGCTCTAGTTTATCCTGGAAAATCAAGTTGATTGAAGTTCTTTAATCATTTTTTATCATTTCCCCCCCTAGAAAATGTGTCGAAACAGTGTGTACATCAAGAATGGAAATGTATTAATTATTAGAGTGCAGATCCAATAAAATATTGGCATTATTACTATGGGTAACAGGGGTGAGTTCCCGGTAAAGGGGATTCTGGGTAATTTGATGGGACTGCAGTTGCTTCATGCTGTGTTCGTGACCATGTTAAAATTCTCTGATGTTCCCAGGCACTTCATTTTCCTGCCGCTCTGCCGTCTCCCCCTCTGTTTCATCTTGGCGTAGAATGTTCTATCAAATCCCCTAACCTGCTGACTCAATGTGCGTGCCGACACAGAACTAGGCTGGCCCTGTGTGCCTGTCTACGTGGCATCTGACTCACATCAGGAGTTATATAAGTAGAAATGTTGTTAATCTGACCAAAGTGTGTGTGTGTGTGTGTGTGTGTGTGTGTGTGTGTGTGTGTGTGTGTTAATGGACTCAAATCCCACCCATGATTGAATTCTGAATTTGACCCGACATCAGCCCCACCCACTGTCCGACTCACTGCCAACTGGTTCCTACCACTGGCCCTCCTACTGCGTCTGTCTGTTGGCTATGGGTCCTTCTTGCCAAAACAATATTATCGATCCCATCCGATATGTGATATTGTACAGCCATCAGTTAGGTGGTGTCCTCTGTCCTGCACTCTGGCTGTCACTGAGTAATAGCACAGGCTCACTGCCTGAACCTGAGAGGCTTCTGAAGAAGGCCAGGGGAAAGCTGTGATCACTATGTTGTTCCCCTGGTTTGGGTATGGTGGACACTTGAACCTGGGTGTTGTGTGTCTCATGCATAATTCACTGAAGAGGTCTACGGAAGGGCTTCTGCTAGGCTACTTGTTTATAACACACGTGTACACAAAGCCAGGTGCTTATGTGCACACACATGTAACAAAGTGGACAGTTATGCCTTTTCCCAAATGATGAAAACGAGCTTGATGATGTCCTATATTAAAGAACTACATTAGCCAGCATCCCTTGGTAAAAGGGGGTGGAGTGTAGGGAGGGTGTCAGTGTTTGTGAATGGTGTCATTGAACCTGCTCGTCCACACTCGGTCACTGTGAAGGATCAATACAGCCCAGCGCTGACCCATTGCACTGAAGATTTACTGATTGAAGTGATCAGCTGGTCTGTACAGCACTATACTGTCTACATGTTACTGGGTAGCCATTCTTAATCTCAGTATTTCAGAGCATAGAGAATATGAAGGCTGTGATGGGCTTCTAAAGCAGACGACCACACACACACACACACACACACACACAGCTCTGTTAAATATTGCAAGCAGGGGGAGGAGAGAGGAGGAGCCCCATGCTTCAGTTGTGGCTGAAATATTTATTCCTCCGCTGCAGGGATGGAGAGACAGAAAAAAAGGAGGGTGGGGACTGTAGGGGAGGCAGAGTGAGGGGGGCTACGGGGGGGACATGGTGCTGGCTCCGATTCCGCTGTTACTAAGGAACCGGGAGGGAGAACAGCGTGTGTGTGTGTGTACGAGCATTAGAGACGGTTACAGCGGGGGGGGGGGGGGGGCTAGCTGATGCCACCAACACGGAGCTCTCCCTTAACGTGTGTGTGTGTCCGCAAGTGTTTGTTGCTGTTGCCGTGTGAAGAGGGGCCGTTTAGCGATGAAGGGATGATCTGGACACCGAGACCGCAGGAAGAGAGGTGGGTACCGCATGAGCCCAGCGAGAAAAGGATGGGGGGAGGGCGAGAGGCAGAAGGTAGGAGGGAAAGGGGGAGAGATAGACATCGGGGTAAAAAGAGGAAGCCATGTTGGATCTGCGAGCAGATGCATTGAGGTGAGAGAGTGAAATGCAAGGAGGGTGAGTACGACCTGATTACAGAGGAATGGGGAGCCTGTGAGACAATAAGATGCTGGGGAATGCAACGGGTTGAAAATAGGCTACTGGTGGTGTATACATAATAGATGTTCTATGCCATGAGTACTCGGTGTGTAAAACATATTCCTTTTAGTGGTTCACAGATGTCTCATCTCTGCAGGGTTCATATTTTTGTTGACAAAGCCGTTGAACCAGTGATCCTTTCCTGTGTGTTTTGTAGAGCGGACTACGGTTGATGCCGTGTTGCATCCATCCCCTCTGGTGGTGAGCAGACAGGCTCTGACAGCTAGCGCATGGTGCCTGAGCTGCCCGTGAAGGATTTGACCCAGTTTAGGGGGAGTACGGGGGAGGGAGGGAGAGAGTGAGAGAAGGAGTGAGGAGGATGAGGGGTTTTAAGGAACTGCAGGAGGCAGGGAGCGTCTGAGAGCCTGCCTGTCATTCTGTCTGTCTGTCTGATCTGCTCTTTATGTTCAGAGAGCGGGATCCTCCAGTCATGCACTGGCCTAGCTGTGGGGTACTGTAGATGTACTCTACCAGGGCCTTAGAGGCTAGGATGCTGGTGTTGCCGGAGAGATTGTGGTCAATATGTGTGAGAGTAAGCAAGCAGCTTGCAGCGCCGTTGATGGCCATCGGACTGTGAAAGTGCTAGACAGCAACAGACTGTGTGTGTGTGTGTGTGTGTGTGTGGGGGGGGGGGGGGTAAAACAAGCGGCTCCTGGGTCCTTGGTTGCTTGTGTAAATTATGCATGTCGAGTGCCGTTCTAATGAAGAGCTCTTTGTTCGATTCCAATCCCTTATCCCCAGACAGTTTTTTATTCTGCCCAGTAGGACCTTGAAGGTTGCATGAAAGAAGACTTGGTGTCATTTAATTTAGGGTGTCCCTGTCTCATCTTTGCCCCATGTTATGGAGTGCTCTGGGATTCCAGCCAAGGTTTGATGGTTCCACCAGGTACAGGTGACTAAGACAGTCCATGTACTTCTCTGTTAGTGCCAGTCCTCCCCCTGAAGGTGAAGTAGGGAAAACTCTTTTTCTCCCTTTTGACCTTATAGAGGCTCTATTCATCTAACTTATTAACTAGATGGTTCTAGAGTAAAAGTTGACTTTAGTGTGCACTGTAGCCCTTTCCTTTGAATTCCGTTCGTTGTGGCTTCACCTGAAAAGGGACATATTGTTATTGTAAAGATGCTTTGTGGCTGTTGTTCCTTTCAGACTTGCTATAATGGGAAGCTAAAAATAGCTCCTCTGTGCATACATGGCCAACGCAGGCTCACAATAATCCCTGTACACACTCTTATTTGAATATCCAGATTTCAGAGACTAACTGCTGTGAGGACCAAAGTTATTTTTCAATAGATTTCCAATGTACTGATGTTTGAAATGTAACCATAATATTTGAAACCACAATGGACACATGTTGACCACGTCTAACAGGGTTTGCCACGTTATTCCAAAGTTATTTGGTCAACATATTACATACTTTGATACGTGCGTGTACTTTAAACACTGGGTTTACAGTTCAACATGATTTCATAGAAGATCAGTCTCTCGGCACTTGCCCCCTTAATAAAGCTGTCTATGTGTTTGTGTGGGGGATCCTGCTAATCCATGCTTTTGCTCTTTTAGATGTCGTCACATCATAAGACGTCTTATCCATAAGACTACAGTATGAGATGAATGGGGTGTATCCAGCTAGCTGACCCCTATTCTTAGGTTCTGTTCCCAGGCTTGGGAATGTGTAAGAGAGATGTGAGATAATTGACATTATGGTGGTATTTGAGTACTTGGTTCACGTTTCGGTAGAGGCCTAGACAGTGTGTGCTGTGTGAACAGTAGGAGCAGTGAGATGGTTAACTGGGAGAATTAGGCTAATGATATTCACACTCCAGAGAACGGGAGAGGGAGAGAGATGCACTCGGAGGGAGGGATGAAGTTAGCGGGAGCACATTCCGAAAGAGAGGAAGGGATTGAGACGGAGACCGAAGAGAGGGGGGTGGAAAGTATTATCCACTCCACGCTAATGCTATCCTCTCTGCTGTCATAAACAATATGATAAAGCTGTACTTTCTCTCCAGGGGGGCTAAGGCAGAGGACACCCCAAGGAGAAAGTGATCTAGAGGGGGAAGGCTTATGCAACATGGGCTGCTACGATGTGCCACAGACGGGTAGAAACTGATGGCGGACCGTTTCTACCCACCATTCACTGTCTGATGAGGCTTAGAGAGCGTCGGCTCCGTAGCCTAGAAACCATGCAGGAGCATTGTCCCTGGGTGACTGCTCTACATCAGCGTCAGTGCCCCCTAGGGGCCTTAAAATGTGTTACAACTCACTGGCTAAAACACCAACCTGTGGTTTAGCTCTCAGCGCTCAAAGAGCCATGGCCATTCCTCCCTGGTCAGACTGTTTGATCCCTGACGAGAGACCTCTCATTTGCCTGTCTCTGAAGTGAAGCCCCCAGTTTAGACTGATCACCACTGTTCACCCACAAGGGTTTAAGATCGTGGGATTCATCTCCCCAACATCAAACTGACGGCCTGTCTCCGGCTGTTGTTTCCTTTCGTCACCTGTACCTCATCGTAACAGATCCTTAAGCTGGCCTCCTCGCAGGTGGTGGAAGTCGTCTCACTCCCAGTTTAAAGATCCGCTTAGACCTCCTAAATCTCCGCCCGTGCCCTCGGGGCAGGGGAAGAGTGGCAGGAGTTAATCGGAGATCTGTGTCTACAATGTGGAGTCATCCCTTACCTAATCTGATCCGATATGGGATCGAATACTCCGCAAGGGGGGAAGGCCCCTTAGAATGGGCATGTAGGGACCCTGTGTGGTCCAACACCTTATTTACCGGAGACGGGGTGCACGGGACCATCTGCTCGTAGACTTAAAGGATTAGGTGTGAGTAGGTAAATGAGCTCACCCTGTGTGGAGGAGGGACGGGACGATGCCCAGCCACTGGTCCAGGGTCAGGAGCAACAAGCCACATCCTCCTCGTGGAGCAGGAGATGGAAATGGACTTAACTGGCCCTAGGTCTGTAAATAGGGTTCCAGCCTGTGAGGGGGTGGTGTGTCCTAGTGTTATGTCGGGCTGGAGGCCACTGCTCTACTTCTCTAAGAACCTTCTCTAAGTGTTTGGTTGTCTGTGGCGGGGAGATAGCCGATCTGGTGGTAGTGAGGGACATGGCCCCCAGTGCTAGAGGAGGTGCCACAGGCTGCCCAGTGTGAAGGACAGTAGTGTGCAGGCAGCATGCTAGGCTACGTTGGATCTCTACTCAATATGCGGTGGTTGGAGCGAGACCGAGAGCACTACGGGCTCCTCTGCGAGCGCAAGCCTACCAGACATAAAAGGGTTTTGTGTGTGTGTGTGTGTGTGTCTGTGTGTGTCTGTCTGTGTGTGTGTGTCTCTGTCTGTGTGTGTGTGTGTGTGTGTGTTTGTGTGAGAGAGAGATAGAGAGAGACAATTGGTGTTTGGTGGTGTAGAAGTAGGTTGTACTAAATGCTTAATAGTGTTTCTGGTATCTTCTGTATAAGCAGGCCGTTAGTCTTATAACCAATTGGAAAGAAGGCATTGCTCCAGTTGAGGATGTAGTGCTTTGATACTAGATAGCAACACAGTTACAGTACTGTTACTGTTATCAGAAGGAACAGATGTTTCATTGGAAGGACTCTGGTTGTTGGACATATGGAGCTGGCCAGATGTACATACAGTACAGTACAGTACCGACCAACACAGGTACAGACAGGAGGCTCGAGTCTGTCTCTGTAGGATACAGCACCGGACTTTCCACTGCAGGATTAGCGAGGCTGAGTCAGAAATGGCAGGGTCAAGTTCAGGGCCTGACCCATTCCGGCACATGCGCCCTCAACTCAACTGACCAGTACTCCTTTGTTATTTAGGTGTTGGTCTATCCAGGTGGTTGTGACTCAATGCTAAGCTTATTGATTAGTGTGTGTGATGAGAATACCTTTGTAGGCTGGATGTGTATGGAATTTCACCGAGCAATGTTGTTCGGAGGAATGTATCGACCTCGTGTGTAAGGCAGGATGGAGTACAGAGATATGAAATCGACTGGTACGGGGGTGTGTGCATGTTGTGTGGGTGTATGTGTATCGGATGGAACAGGATGGAGGGGGGGTTCTATAGGTATTTATCAACATTCCCGTTCCCTGGGGAGGGGTCCGCCCATCCTCTGCAACAGATTGGTCGATGTAGAGTTGAGCATAAGATCCTGGTTGTTGGGGTTAGTTAGGCTGCTCTTTGGCCCCATGCTGGGTTAAGGCCCATAATAAGACAATGTAATGTCTAGGCTACAGAATAAAGGGGCCTAATCTGATTGTTCATAGTTGGGTAATCTTATTTGCCTTGACCATGCGCCCTTCTGGACATTGAGACACTGGATCAGGGGGTCTGGTGCTGACTGGGGGCAGGAGGTATGCCCCTGGCCTGTACACACCAATTTAGACTGGCTTTACCCCTACCACCCCACCCAAATGCTTACAACAATCTAATCTCTGGGACGGGATGTTCTGAAATGGATGTTCTATCTTGAGCTAGAGAGAGGGGGTGCTGGGAACTGTAGTTCGTTTAGTAATGTGTCCCAGTAAAGTGACACAGTGTTTTGTTTGAGGTTGTTCCACCCAGCTGGATTAGTTGATTAAAGTAACTAGCTCAGTGTTCTTGCTCTCTGCCATTGACACTCTGGCACTCTGCCTAGTCGTTTCTATTTGGATACATTGGGTGGACTCTCTGCTTTTAGAATTTCTGTGTCAAGTTGTAAATATTACCTTTGTCGTCCCATCACACCTTTCGCTTCCGTTTCTGTTGGTTCTGTCATTAAGCCTGAAGGCGCTACTCATGATGACCTAGTTCATCTGCCTCTCTTCCTGCATTCCCTTGACAGTGTATGGCAAATATATAACTAGTCTCATCCCTCTCTCTCTCTCTCTCTCTCTCTCTCTGTGTGTGTGTGTGTGTGTGTGTGTGTGTGTGTGTGTGTGTGTGTGTGTGTGTGTGTGTGTGTGTGTGTGTGTGTGTGTGTGTGTGTGTGTGTGTGTGTGTGTGTGTGTGTGTAGCCGGTCCAGAGGTCCAGTGCTCTGCTCCGCCCTGCGGTCATGTTTGGAACACGAAAGACCTGGGACCTTGGCCACGCCCCCTGTCTGCAAGAGCTCTGGAGAAAAGACGTGTCATTGGACGGTGAGTTTGTCCCTCGAGACCAGGGGGGGCGGGACTAAACCAGTGGAGCTGCATTTTTGGAATGACAGAGTTTGAGCAAGAGCGAGAGAGGAGGCAGGAGCAATGGAAAGAAACATTAAAGAAAGAATCAGGGGAGGGGAGGAGAGCATGTGCTGCCTGGCAGCCTAGACCCGCAGAGAGAGGAGAGGAGAGGAGAGGAGAGGAGAGGAGAGGTGTAGTAGAACGTGGTAGTGTCTGACTCATACCTCGGAGTGGGAGCTCCAGTGGTTTAAGAATGGAGCTCAAGCCTCTCCGGAGCTACAGCAAAGGAGGGGGATCTGATGCAACTATACCAGCAGTCACCGATGACAGTGGTTTGTCTCTCTGAGGAAGGAGGTGAGTGTCTGTTGCAGCAGGCTTCTCTTACCCTCCTCGCTATTCACTGTCACTGTATCTGTCTCTGTCTCTTTCTCTGTGTCTCTGTTTTGCTGTATTGCGCTCTATCTGTCCTATCACTCCCTGCCTGTCTGTCTGTCCTCATGTTTGTCTTTCTGTCGCGTTCTGTTTCTATGTCTGTCTCTCTCTCTCTCTCTCTCTCTCTCTCTCTCTCTATGTGTGTGTGTGTGTGTGTGTGTGTGTGTTCTTTATGATTGTCCATGGCAGGTACAGGGCTCTAAAGCTGATCTCCTTACAGACGCAGTCTGGGGGGCAGGTTGGCCAACACTGGCCCCATTGTGGGTGTGCTAGGGTGTCTGTGTGATTCCCTGCAGTCCTGCACTTGTAGTCCTGCTCAAGGTGATGATGGGGGAGCAGCACTGTGCTGGGGCTCATGCTAAATAGCAAGGGGGCAGTGTTGCCGGGCAGGGAAAGAAACAGGTTTAGCCTCGTAAAGGGATGATAGTCCTCGACCACGTTGTTGACAGGCGACTTTCTAATGAGGTGGGTGTGCAAACAATTTGTTTTTCTGAGTGTTGCTATGGGACATGCTGTGTCATCGGAAAAATCAGACTTTTTTTTTTAAGGAATTAAAGATCAGGGCAACCTGTTTTTGATTTGTGTATTTTTCCGATAGCGCATGTGCTTAGTTTCTCTGAGTTGGATTGTGGGACTTTTGCCGAGCTGGGTGGCTAATGGTGTGTTTGTCTAGGTTTGTTTGAATTTTAAGGAGCCGTGTGTTCAGTTAAGTACCTCTCACACGTATTTTAATTCTTTGTAATGCTTATTTCTCTAAGATTATGTGTAGTCTGGACTCCGGAGCTTGTTCGGTACAGTGTGCTGATTGTTTCCAGCTTGATAAGATTGAATGGGCTCTCATAGATTTGCTTGCTTCACCTCACAAACACATGCACACGCACGCACACACACACACACACACACACACACACACACAGAGACCTATGTACGTCAGTGCCCCTGTGCAGAGCTAATGTGTCACCTGCTGCTTATCTGGCTGTGCTGGTTTCCATGGTAATTTGGGGCGAGAGCAGAAGGTTAGTCTGAAATGTGGCTGCTGAGAGTCTGGTACAAAGGGAAACGACAGACTCAGAACCCCAGGAGGACGGAGGAGACCACAGTGGAAAGAGGAATGATTACACGGCACGGCCGGACATCTGAGGGGGAGCGAGCTTAACTGACAGTATGTCCCTACTGTGCCCCTGTAGCCAGCTCAGTGGACTTCCTGATGAGTGATGGTGAAGAGGACGGCTCCTACCTGTCTCTGCCTACCGCCGCCTTCCCACAGCGCCCTTCTCTGACCTCCGACCTCTCCGAAGCGAGCCCTCACACCCAGCAACTACTCATACAGGTGAGACGGACGTAGACGCATGCACCCCCCCCCTCCCCCCATGGTGTGCTTTGTACCCTTCCCTGTGTTGTCTAATCTGCCAGGCAAAGACTCTGCCTCACAGCTGGATTTTGAGCTGCAGCGACAGCCCCAGCGCTGAGTCATGCGCTAACATCAGCAAAGGGCCAAAATGACATTAGCTGACTGTCGCCCGCTCTGCCACCGTGTAGCCGTGCTGGCACGCACAGATTATAGATGACAATGCGGTTAGCGTTGACACCTAAGGTTGTAGTGGGACATCACACGCACACTTCAGAATCATTTGGTCAGTCATTTTGTTTCGTAATGCCCTTGCTGTGTCACCTTAGCCTGCTTGTAAATCCACTGTCCATTGGTTCTCCTGGCTTTCCTTCAAGCATCTCACAATGTATTTTTCTCTATGCTCCGCCACCATTGAGCCCTTCTCTTGAATGGCACCCATTTTTCCTTGTCTCCCCCCTCCCCCTGTCTCCCCTCCATTCTCATAACCTGTCCTCTTTCCTCTGTCATTCCCTCTGCACTCTATTCTCATCTACAGAAGAAGGTCACCTGGTCCTACTCCTGGAAATCAGCCTATGTAATCATAATCTTGCTCTCTATCTCACTGTGTAGCTCTTGAGCCTCTACTTAGGTGTGTGTGTGTGTGTGTGTGTGTGTGTGTGTGTGTGTGTGTGTGTGTGTGTGTGTGTGTGTGTGTGTGTGTGTGTGTGTGTCTAAGCCTGGTATCGACCTCTCCTTAGCTCCTCTTTGCTATTAGTCTCTCTTAGTCTCTCCCTCCTTGACTTGTTCTTAGTGCTGACCTGGTTTGTTAGGTTAGTAGGTTCTGTACAGTAGCCGTCTGTGACCAAAGCTAACATGGAAGTCTACCAGTCTTTTAGCCTTGGATAGATCGTAGAGGAGCACACTTAGTTAATGGCATTTTGTGCCTGACGTCCCTCAACATTGTGTGTGTGTGTGTGTGTGTGTGTGTGTGTGTGTGTGTGTGTGTGTGTGTGTGTGTGTGTGTGTGTGTGTGTGTGTGTGTGTGTGTAGACTCTGCAGGAGAAAGTGTGCGAGTTCCAGGCGCGTCTGCGCAGCGAGGAGGCCTCTCGGCGGCGGCTGCTCCAGCGTCTGCAGCAGAGTCACGAGCAGACTCTCCAGGAGAAGACGGACGCCATCCTCTCTCTACAGCAGGAGCTGCACTCCGCCCTGCCCAACGGTGAGCGACTCCTGCAGGCTGGCAATCCAACCCAGGGACGCAGATCAGGTTAGAGGGAACGGGCTGGCAGATAAGACGAGGACGGGGAGGTAGAAAGGCAAGGTGGCTTTGAGGTGTAACTGGGGACCCACGTCTTTGGTTTTGATCCTGCTTTGCGAGGATAAATCCTTTCTCACCATTGTCTTCCCATCGCTCTGTTGAGCTTTGTCATAAATGCCGTTAAGGGTGTGTGCCTGGGATGTCAACACATGGCCGTCACACTGCCTCAAACACCTGAAAAGGTGTGACTGTCTGTCAACCTGTGTTAATAACTCTGTGTCAGAATCTATATTAAGTGTGTGTGTGTGTGTGTGTGTGTGTGTGTGTGTGTGTGTGTGTGCGTGTGTGTTGCAGGTGTGCGGGCTTCGTCGAGGCTTGCCGAGCAACAGGAGCAGCATCAACACACGGAGAGAGTCACGGAGTGTCTCGTCAGTCCCGAGGGAGAGCAGCTCATTGCTAAGCTGCACAAACAGGTAGGGCCCTTCCCCAACGGCCTGATCCTAGGGCTGCACGACACTATTTAAACAGGTAGGGCCCTTCCCCAACGGCCTGATCCTAGGGCTGCACGACACTATTTAAACAGGTAGGGCCCTTCCCCAACGGCCTGATCCTAGGGCTGCACGACACTATTTATGGTAGAAACTAAGATGGCCGTTTGTGTGTGTCCCTGTCAGGTGGAGGAGCTGGAGAAGAAGCTGTTGGACCAGACCCAGGAGGTGGAGAGACTGCGCTCTGAGCTGGTAAAGAAAAGATGGAGGGATGGGGGAGGGGGGTGATGGAGGGAAAGATTGAGAAAGTGAGATTCAGTAGAGGGAGCGCCCACATTCCTGGGGAGGTATGGAAAAAGCCGCTTAGATACTGCCTGAACCAACTCAACGCTGAATATAAAGAGACCTGCTCTTACAGGTGTATTGTCGCAACTTCTTCAGGTGTATTGCCGCAACACTTCTCACTGAAACTTTAGGTGTGTGTGTGTGTGTGTGTGTGTGTGTGTGTGTGTGTGTGTGTGTGTGTGTGTGTGTATGTGCGCGCGCGCGTACTACATACGTGGTTAAAATGGTGTAGAATCTGTGTTGAGTCCGTTTTTTTTTAAGAGAGTAAAACGTACATAACCTAGTATTCTTCTGTTCTGTTGCATTGCCTTTGGATGACTTCAGGGGGCGACAGATCTGGAGAAGCACCTGGAGCTGCTGGTGGTGGAAAATGAGCGGCTGAAGCAGGATCTGAAGTCCTGCAAGACCTCACTCCTCCATGCCCAGGAAGCTCCAGCCACCTCCGCATGCACTGACTGCCCCCACAGCCAGGTGTGTCTGTGTGTCTGTGTGTGGTAAAACAAGTAGGCTCCTGGGTCCTTGGTTGCTTGTGTAAATTATGCATGTCGAGTGCCGTTCTAATGAAGAGCTCTTTGTTCGATTCCAGTCCCTTATCCCCAGACAGTGTGTCTGTGCGCGCAATACTGGCCTCTGTCTTTAAAGTGCGCCTGTGTCTTTGTTTTTATATATGCTATGTACTGTCTTGTGTGAGTATGTAACTCGTCTTGGTGTGACTCGTGCGCAGGATGCCGAGGCCCTCCGCGGCGAGGCGTCTCACTGGGAGAGCCAGGCCAGACAGCGCGTGAGGAGGGTGGCCGAGCTGGAGAGGGAGCTCCTGGAGAAAGCCACCAAGATGGAGGCGCTCCACAGACAGCTGGAGGAGTCCAGGCGGCAGCTGGGCCTGACCCAGGAGCAGCTGGAGGAGTCTAAGCGGCAGCAGGGGGAGGCCGAGCAGAGGCTGGGTCTCCGGCTCCGGGAGTGTGAGGCCGAGCTGGCCCGTCAGGCTGCTGCCCCGCCACAGGTCAGGATCAGGAGTCGCAGGACATCAGAGGACTGGACATTGGAAGTTTGAATCCATGATGGTGACTGACTGGTCATAAGCATAGATATTACACATAGTCAAATCCTCCTCTCTCTCTCTCTCTCTCTCTCTCTCTCTATCACTCTCGCACTGTGACTTCAGACAGTGGAGGTGGAGTCTCCAGAGACCCAGAGACAGCTGTCGGAGGAGCAGGCCAAGAGCGCCGCCCTGCAGGACCAGATGGCCCTGCAGCGTCAGCTGCTCAAAGAGCTGGAGCAGCGGCTGCACAACTCGGAGAGGACCTGTGCTCAGCTACGCACACAGGTACAGTGTCATCCGCTCACTTAAGGTGTAAAGAGAGTCGTCCATGAGCTCCGCCAGCCCTCAGAGCCAAGATGGTGTACTGGTGCTCCAGGGTTGACGTAGCAGAGAAATACCCCCATATTGGCAGCTGTCTGCGGCTCAGTCTCATCAGCGCCCTCCCCTCCCCTCCCGTTGAGGCTTGTTGAGTGAGCCCGAGGTGCTAACCCTTCTCTCCGCGTGCACTTGGTTCCAGCTACGCGCGGACCACGGCCGACTCTGCGGCCTGCTCTCCAAGGCTGTCGGCAGGGGCAACAACGAGGTCATTCGCAGGTTGTCCAAGGTTGGCCACCCCACACCCCAAACCCCCTAGCTGTGAAACCTGTAGGGTTCAAAGATGAAAGATGTCCTCTAGTGTTGTAGTTGCGCACAGGTTCCAAGGCTGTATGAGAAGCAGAGAATCCCCTGGTAAAATTTTTTAAACAACATATTGGAATTTCTTTATTGAATAATTTTATGGTCAAAACTTCTGATTGTGCAAGTGTGTTTAAAAACCTTTGGAACCTGTCTTATTTTGGACATCTCCCCTGAAGTGTGAGGGGAAACAGTTCCCCCAGCCCCCTCCCCTGTAGTGTTTGTCCTGTGCTTGTCGACATCGCTTCCTAGTGCTGTGGCCCTGTGTGGTATCAGCCTGCCCTCTGTGTGAGCTCTCCTAAGTCTATGGAGTGTGCCCTCGTTCACCCCATGGGAACACTGATCAACCTGATGATCAGACTTTACCGTCCCGAGGATCCATGTTGAGGGGAGCGTTGTTCTACTTGTGTTGCCTGTTTTCAGCCAATAATGTGGTAGTGCAACCCCTGTAAAAGCACGTTGTTTGCTTTTCTGTGAAGTCTTAGTCTTAGCTTTTAGCCTTGATGTGTAATAAGGTTCCACACAACCTGCCACAGAACAGTAGCCCGTAGGCCTGTAGGTTCCAGGGCTGCGTTAGCCATTTTGTTCGTTTTTCAGTTAGTATCTGTTCCTAGCTGTAGACCCGCCGCCGGTCCCAGTATCTGGTCCCAGACCCTGGCCCCTGTGTTGGGTGTCGGTGGCTCTGCTGGCCCCCTCCAGCCTCCACCAACCCCCCTTTTCCTGCCTTGTAGATCCTGGTGTACGAGGGGGAGATGGAGAGGGCCCACGGTCAGCTGGAGGTGGAGGTGCAGAACCTGGAAGAGGAGAAGAACCGTGTGATCGAGGAGGCGTTCATCCGAGCCGAGAGCGAGATGAAAGCCGTGCACGAGAACCTAGCCGGTGCGTGTGTTTACATCTCTCTGTGATTAGGCTGCTGCTTTTATGTATACAATGGCGTGACTCTGTCTCTGTGCGCAGGAGTCCGCATGAACCTGCTGACCCTGCAGCCCGCTCTGCGGACCCTGACCTGTGACTATAACTGTCTAAAGAGGCAGGTTCAAGAATTCCCCTTCATGCTGGACAAAGCTATTGGAGAGGCTAAACAAGATGTGAGTGATATGCAGAGCGTGTATTCTCTGGCTACACGTCTTTCTTCTAGTCGTGTGCATGTGTGTCTAAGCGCGGCCTTTGTTATTTTGTTTTTTTCTCAGATCTGCCAGGTGGTCAGCGAGGTGAGCAACGCCAACCAGGAACTGCTGCGTAAATACAAGAGGGAGATGAACCTGAGGAAGAAGTGTCACAACGAGCTGGTCCGCCTCAAAGGTACAGAGCCACAGAGGTTTTTTACTACTCTGTGGAAGAACCGTCTAAGTGGCAATTCTGGTAACACCTGCCTACATTTCCCAGGTAACATCAGGGTCTTCTGTCGGGTGCGACCGGTGTGCCGGGGGGAGCAGGACTGTACCGATGCCAAAAACATGGTTTCCTTTGACCCTGAGGATGACGCCGTGCTCTACCTCTCCAACAAGGGCAAGCCCATGACCTTTGAACTGGACAAGGTGTTCTCACCTCATTCCACACAGGAAGAGGTCAGTTTTTGGACTCCACATTATTACTCACTACCTATTGGCTAGTTTATATGGTATAATTCCCTCACCAATCACAATCAACTATCACCCTAATTCCCTTGTTTGATTGGAACAACAGGTATTTCAAGAAGTCCAGTCCTTGGTGACGTCTTGTGTCGATGGCTTTAACGTCTGCATTTTTGCTTACGGACAGACGGGCTCAGGAAAGACCTATACCATGGAGGCAAGTGGACTTGAAGCTGCATGCGTCGCTTCTTTTTCTCTGTAGAAAGGACACACACACACACACACTTCCAACTGGCCTTACACTCCTCAGCCTATTATTAACATAACATATAGTGCTGTTGATAGGAGGGACTGTCTGCTGTAACTGACCATGGCCCTCTTACTTTAGGGCGTGGCTGGGGACCCTGGTATCAACCAGCGAGCCCTCCAACTGCTTTTCCTTGAAGTGACAGAGAAGGCTCCTGACTGGGACTACAACATCAAAGTTAGCATGGTGGAGATCTACAACGAGACCTTGCGGTAGGGGCAGAAACATACCTACACCCACACGTCATTAGGCACATTCCTACTGCACATACCAGTTAGCAAAAGGTTAAATACTGGTCACTTTGCCGTAATCATGAGAGGGCCTTTATAGATCACGGTTAAAGTATTACTAATCTGCCTTTATGTAACGTCATTCTAAGCTGCAGTATATGTAACACAGAATGTGTATACGTGTTCGCGTGCAAGCAATTTGATTGCACGCAATAGCGGTTATGTAAAAGTGGATTACATTTGATGTCGACAGTCTGGGGTACAAAGTATACAAAGTTCTCTCTCCCGGCTCCTCCTCCCCGGTTGCATAAGCTCTCCATAGCTGCGGCTGTGTGTTCATGCCAAACTGTCACGGCAGCACACGACAGCCCCAACAACATCGCACTTGTGTCTGGCTTCGCTCTCCATCTATACTTTGAGAGTGTGCTTCGGAGTCCCCAAAGGACCACAAAGACACTGGCATCCAACCGTAATCCCTCCAGGTTAGCTTGTCCGTGTTGGCGGAAGAGTCTAGCTCAACCATCTGTGTGCTGCTCTCTGCAGGAACCTGTTGGGGGAGAGCCCCAGTGAGAAGCTGGACATCAAGATGAGCCCCGATGGCAGTGGTCAGCTGTACGTGCCGGGGCTCACCGAGTTCATCGTGCAGAGCCCGGCGGACATCAACAGGGTCAGTCTCCAAACACTGACACACGACTGACACCCAATAGTACGGGGAGATTAGTCATCAGGTGATGGCGCTTGTTTACAGCTACACTCCCGACGGTTGTTTCTGCTTGAGGGCGTGCTGCCGACCTGAGGGTGCATGCATAGCTGACGGGGCCGTGCACGTTCCCTCGAGGTGTGGTGAACGTGCACACGCAGGCGTTTAGCTGTAGTCCACAGATTAGGTGTGTGTGTGTGTGTGTGTGTGTGTGTGTGTGTTTTAACATGTGGCATTTGTCCCCAAGCGTGATGACACTTACTTGTGGAATATGTTTTTTTTTAAGGGAGGGAAAGGGTCTGATTACGTGCTTGTGCAATTGTAACCAGAGCTCTTTAACTAAAGCCTGACCTTTGCCCTCGTTACCTCTGTGTAGGTGTTTGACCTGGGTCACATGAACCGAGCCACAGCCTGCACCAACCTCAACGAGCACAGCTCTCGCTCCCACGCCCTGCTCATCATCACTGTGGCTGGCTTCAACTCCTCCACCGGACACCGCACGCAAGGTACACCCGCTGGAGTCACAAACCAGTGCTGCCGGGGATTTGTTCCAAACGACGTTCACGCATGTATTAACCCGGTAAGATAATAAGACTATGTTTTGGTTATCATAGGGAAGCTAAACCTAGTGGACCTGGCGGGCTCCGAACGGATAGCCAAGTCCGGGGCCGAGGGCAGCCGTCTGAGGGAAGCCCAGTGCATCAACAAGTCCCTGTCGGCTCTGGGTGACGTCATCAACGCGCTGCGGAGCCGACACTCCCACGTGCCCTTCAGGAACTCCCGCCTCACCTACCTGCTCCAGGACTCGCTGAGTGGGGACAGCAAGACGCTGATGATGGTGCAGGTGAGAGGGGGGGGACAGTGCAATGTGAGGGTCCAAGCCAGCCTCTTCTTTGCAGTGGGTGGAGGTGAACTGACCGTGTCGCCGCTCCTGTTACCAGGTGTCCCCTCTGGTCACTAACCTGAGTGAGTCGGTGTGCTCGCTGAAGTTTGCCCAGCGAGTCCGCACCATCGAGTTGGCCTCTGCCTCCTCCTCCTCCAGGAGACACTACGAAAACTCCTCGACCTCCTCCTCGCCCACCCACGACAGTGTGGAGGTAACAGAGTGGCCGTCAGTCCGCTAAACGACGTCACATTGCCAGGAACATAAACACTCCACATGGCCCCATAAGTAACTGGCAGAGATAGATATGCACATTCCTGTTCAGTTCAGTTCTAAGTGGGACTGTAATAGAGAGATTGCCAAGCAGAAGGGTGACCTTTGACTTGTCCTTTATAGCTGGACTCTCCCCCTGTGACCCCGGTGCCTCTCCCCATTTCTCGGGCCAGTAGCGCCGGCTCCACCCTCTCCTCCTCCTCCAAGACACCCAGCACTCGCAGGAGATCCCAGTCCCAGCTCTCCACAGGTAAACAAACACTCTTAAAACTAGACCATATGGTAAATGCCCTTCGACTACACCCTACAGTAAACTTTTATAAACGTCCTTATATCGTAACCTCTTAAACCTTATTGTACACTTACACCCCGTTCTAAATTCTTTTAAAACTAGCTCTATTTTCGTGCCTCATTTTGTTGTTGTCTTAATGTATATCTCAAGTAAACAGCCCAGCTCGTGTTAACATAAACTTACATAATATGCAGAGGCGGTGTGAGTGGTCAGTAAGAACCTGTGCGTTCCTCCCGTGTGCCCTGATCCTATGGTCTCATTGGTTGGTTTACAGATAGACAGGTAGACAGAGCCAGCCCATTGGCGATGGACGGTGGGCAGGTAGGTGGGGATTATGCTGATTGGTCAATAGCTTGGCATGGAAACGCTCAGCATGGCATGGTGCCCAGTGCCCACCTGTCACCTGGTCAATGCCCACCTGTATAACACTCCCTGCCTCTAACTCAGATGTGTGCGTGTGCGTGTGCGTGTGCGTGTGCGTGCGAGGGCGAGGGCGAGAGCGAGGGCGAGGGTGAGGGTGAGGGTGAGGGTGACGGTGAAAGGAATGGAAATAGATCTCAAGCTTTGTTTGTCTCTCATGCCCATGGGTGAAAGACCCCATGTGTGTACATGTCTGTGTAAATCTGAATGTTAGCGTGTATTTTTGTGTGTGTATGTGTGAGGTGTAAAGTCATTACTACTTGCTTTGTGGGTTAACATGCAAAGGTGATCTTGCCATATCCCCATCTCTGCTGCTCTCTGGCTGGGTTGGCTTGTGGTGGTGAGCCATGCCTCATTGAGTGCATAACCTCCTCTACTATGTGCTCACACCCCATTCTCACTCTTCTGTTTCCCCCACATAGGACGTTTAAAAATGACTGCCTGAGGGCGCCGACGGATCCACCCCAAAAGAGATTGAACCATCCAGTCATTGGTCCAACGCAATGGGGGATGTCCAGCAGCCAGCCAACCAATCAAGACAAAGCTTTGTTTTAGAACAACCTATCAGCTACCTGCCCTACCTCTCTCTTCCGCTCAACCCATAAGTGAGTAAGCTGGATCAGGTCAAGGAGGTCATCTGACCAATCGGATTGTGAGTCAGCAGCAAGGACCTTTATTGAGTAGTGGTTGAGAGATCAAAAAGAAAGAGGGGGGTGTCTGAGCCCTGCCTATGACCATGGGTCTGCTGTTACACAGCAGCCTGTCCTGGTCTCCGCTCTCTCTCTCTCTGACTGCTGAGGAAGTGACTTCATGTCCAACGTGGTACCAGGACCAGTGTCCATCTTATCTCGTCAGAACCACCTGTCTCTATCGTAGACCATATACAGGCATCCGAGGAGAAGCACCCGAGTAGACAACCACTCCTAAGGAACCAACCAAATCCTCTCTCTGGTGCCCACATCCTCCTTCATGGCTGGAGAGAGACGACAGGATGTGGTGACTGTGACCTCCGCTCCCATTGGCCACTGGGCAAGCTTTTCTCACGGTGATCGATATAAAGCCGAAAGAACATCAAAGACATACCCAACTAATATAGTGCTAATAACTCCCCTCCATGCCCCAACAGTATAGACTTTCCAATCACAGTATTTTGGGGTAAAATTGCACTTTAAACCAGGGTGTTTTCTTTTTTGTTGCTTACTAACATTCAATACAATTCCAAGCTAATTTAAGTAGATGCATTAACAGTATATCTGTGTGTTTTTAAAGTTGTATTCCTTTTTTATGCCGTACTTGGTTTTGTTTTCCGACGGAGGCTTCCTTGGTCTCTTTACCAGCCTCTGTTATCCAATCAGGGTACGAGTAGGGACATTCTGTCCAGCTGGGACACGAGCAATAAGAGCAATTGCAGACGAGTTTTCCTTGCCTTGTAGGCACTAGTGTTTCAAGTTAGACTTACCGACTTGTATATCTGCATCGGCACTGCACGGAGACATTTCATTTCCTGCTTAAGTTTTGTTCCTGCTCTAAGAAAAGTAAGCTATACATTAATCTAACCCCTCACCGTACAGGAAATTCATCCTACCACTGTTTTGGGACAGCTTGTTTTTGAAGTTTCTGTAGCCACAGATCTAAGATGAGTTTGATTTCCTAAACACCAACGCCTGGAAAGGCAAAGCCCTGACGTTGGACGAGTATCTTGGACTTCATCTCACTGCCCGGTTAAAAGACGATCATAACCACCAAGTTATGAGTGCACACGTAGCCATGAAAGCTGCTGCTTGCCTGTGGGGTGAGACTGATATATTGTAAACCAATGTAAATAGGAATGCTTAGTCAAAATGTTCCGCAACTGCATTAGCCCATGTTTCTTCAATGTTAGCCTAATGTTCCCTCCTGATGCTGTCCGCTCCATATATGAGGACCATTAAGGGATTGTGTTGGTTGTTGATCTTTGCTTCTGTACGTCATCGATGTAGGTTTCTACACAGTCTTGTTTTTGTACACCCTTTTTAATAAACACTTGAAACCAAATAAAGTGAAGTGTTTCCAGAGGTCTCTTTGATAAGGAACGATTAGATTTTATTGGTCCTTATGTTGCCCAAGTGTGTGGAAATGTTGTCTGTTCCACTCAAACACACGTGGCCTGCCATATGCAGTCTTTGGGCCAGCCAGACACTGCAGACTACACCTACTATAAAACTGATGCCACAGTTCTGAGAAGAGATGCAATATCTCCATTAATGGAAACACAGTAGCTGTACTTTTTTCAGTGACTCTGGTTTTCTTCAGACATCTATAAAGACCCTCTACACTTGAATAGTGACTAAAAAGGGATTACTTTGGTCTGCTGGCTTGTCTCTTGCTGACACCTGCTGTTTCACATGGGAATCACCTATACCCACAATAAGCATCACATAAAGCATCACATGTAAGATATTTACACTTGTTTTATTTGAAAAGAACGTGTTTTAGTAGTTACGGTCCTTTACAAAGAGTGCATCTAGTGTGCAGCTTAAAGAGTAGAAAAAGATTCTGGAACTATCAAAAGACAATATAATCAGTTCAATCATCACAGTGCTTGAGCAAGTCCACCCACACACACACCCTATTGCTCTATTCCAAACCGTGAATGCATTTAAAATGTTAACTGTGTAGGTTTTAGAAAGACAGGACTATCAATAAGATATCATCCAGGTTCAGTGGCTATAGCACCAGAAAACCTGCCCCCACAAGGTGATTCTATTAAGAGAAGTCTGACTGGAAGTATCCACACAAGGCAAACCTATAACCAGCCTAAATAGTTAACAGGATATAAACATCCATTTTGATGCAATGTTTCAATAGGTCTTCTTCATGACCTCTGAAAGCCTTTATTAAGAGCTGATATCACAAGGGGTCTTCCTGGCCAAATAAAACGTCTTCCTTGACAAACGCATAATGTTGGAGAATACGAGTGCCAAGAGAACGTGCTTTGGATCATCAGTCGACCGCTTCTGTATGCGCCTTGATGTAACGTGACCTCTGCACAGTGAAGATAAAAGAAGCATCTGGATACCAAATGCACAACACTCCTCTCCCATTCAGGCCAGTCTAAGACACAACTGCTCCAGTTCATCCTCATACAATATAGGTCTGTGATTGATCTCTCAGAAAGTGAGAGGAGGCAGATTGACACCCACAATGCTGTCAGTTAGTCAGTCTTCAGGCCTCACAATGGCCCGCCATTTGAGATCTGTGTTCGGCCATCTTGGATCTACTACATTTCTATATGTTCAGTTGCATAGCCGGTGTCAGTACTCCAGTGGGGCCATGAGTAGCTGCAGTTCCTTGAAGGCGCTGCCGTGCCGACCGACCTGGTCCGCCTTGGTTTTCACCAGGTTGCTGAGGTTCTTTAGCTGTTTGTAGCATGCTTTGCATTTTTGGAGCCTGGAATGAAAACAACAATTCACTTCAACGTCATTCACACCCTTGTCTGATACGAGGTTGATTTGAAACGCTGATCTACATGGTCCTTTTGGACGAGGGGTGACCAGCCTCACCTTTCCTCTCGTGTGATGTCCACCCCGACCGACGGGGGAGCAGTGAGAGTGTCTGAGATGAGGGGCCAGAAACGCTTCAGGATCAGCTTCAGAGAGGTACAGCCTGTCTGGACATAGCTGACCACAGAAGAACACCGGTTAACAAGGTGACACATGAAGAGACGTGCCGGAGTGGCAGATCCACTTTTGAATTATGCATCTGTCTCTGTTGACAGATCCCAGGTCATCTTTACTATCACCCTAAGATCATTCAAAACACATTTAGAATTTTCGGCAAATCTGTTTTCTTATGTCATCCAGTACAATGTGTGGTTAGAAATTGCTCAAAATGTTATACAGACTAATCTGTTTCCCTATTGCGGGAAACCTAGACTCACCTCTCATATTCTATTGAGGGAAACCTAGACTCACCTCTCATATTCTATTGAGGGAAACCTAGACTCACCTCTCATATTTGCTATGCAGCAGCTCTTCTATCTTGGGCAGGATTGATGTACACAAGTCCAGTTTCCATAGCGACCTGGAACAGACGCAAAGCAGGGCAGTCAAGCAACAGCTGTAACGTAGATAGGGCGAGTGAAAGGAATTGGACCACTTACGGTTTCAGGTTCACGATGTTGAGGATGTCAACGACAATAGAAAGGTCGTTCATGGAGGACGCGGAATCCAAGGAGGTCTAGACACAGAGAGACAGAAACATTGCTCCTCATACCCCTCACCAACTAGTGAATGAACAACAAATGACAAAGTGACAACACCACCACAACAAAAAAACTGGACGATTGCAGCAACGCACGCGCCCAGTCTGTAACAGATACGACACGACATCGGTGTTGTAATGCATAGCTAATGAAGTCACTGACATGTGTATTGCTGTGCGAGTGTGTATAAGTGTAATCTGAGGGTATGTCCAGAGGCTCACCTTGACGTCCCCACCGCCCCACACTGCCCTGACGGTGTCCAGGTTCTTGTGTCGGCTGGTCAGCATCATGCACATGGTGTCATGGCCCTTCCTGATCTGGGACAGGGCCTCCTCATCCCCCAGCGCGGCGGGACGGTTGTTACGCGCCGGCTGGGGAGAAACGGACGGAGGTTTAGGTCTCAGCTGGGTATACATATGGGCCCCGGTGTGTGTGTTGGTTGTGATGGTAAAAATGTAATTTAGCCTTAACTATGAAATGTTACTCTGTGTTTTATCATGAGTTCAAACAAAGTTCCCTTTTTTCTAGTTAGGGTGAACCTTTGGGGCTAATCTCTTCATCTAACAGTTGCCTTTTGCATCACAAAGGGCTTAGCCATTCCCTGTTTAGGTGTAAACAAGATGTCAGACTTTATGACCGGTCAGCCAGATGGCATTGTTTATTGCCCTGTGTAAAAGAACTCTTTGATCTAGGAAGGTCCGAAAGACAGGAGATGCTGACTGCAATTGCACTAAATCAACATTCCTAAGGAAACGTGTATATAAGGGACGTTAGGGGGATTGTGATTTTGTGTGCACCAGTTATACTTCCTCATTTTTGTATGACTTTAGGCTGCAGCTAGGATTTTCTTTTATCTGATCAGTTTTATTTTGTTACTTTGTAGTTGATATATTGTATAGCAACGTTATTTCTCAAAGTATTTAATTATTTAGATCTCACTGGAGTGCGGAGACATAGAAATTCCGTAACAACTTGGTGTCAGAAGTGGGATTCCTTGGTTGACCGTCGGGAGCCGTTGAGAGGTGGTGATTAGACTCCAGAAAAGAAATGTTCTGCCTCTAACCTCACTAGATCCGAGATGCGAGGACCAGTTCTCTCCGGCTCTTGATCGTCTCCACTGGTATCTCAAAGGACCTATTGGGGTCATCCTAAATCATCCGGTGGGATATTGAAATTCTTTATATTCAAAGCGCCTAATATTTACGGAAAAAAAAATTGAAAATGATGTTCTATGTATAGGTCTGTATGATTGTTTGTGGATACGAAAGAAAAAAGGGGGACTGAATTGTGGGTCTCTTGTGTTACGTAACTGTCACACACACACGCTGCAGTTCTAAGAGAAAGCCTGGCTTTCTGGCTTTATTTGATTGTGCCCGAAAACGAATCGAGACTTACGGGGACGCCTGTATTTTAGTCCATACTCACGTGCAGGAAGTCCCCCACGTTGAGGCCTATGGGCTCGTTCCTGGTGGAGGGGATGATGGCGGGCTGGGCTTTGGCCTTGGCCGCCCCCACAGAGGGCTGGGGGGCAGGGCGGCCGGCGGGGGCGTGGGAGGAGGCTGGCGCCCGGCTGGCTGAACCCGCCGGGACGGGGATGGGGCGGGGGGCGCTGGCTACGACCGTGGGCTCCACCCTCAGGACAGGAGTGGACGAGGCCACTGGAGGGGCCTTCAACTGGCCGGCCTGTTCACACACACACACACACACACACACACACACACACACACACACACACACACACACACACGGGATTAGGCTTACTGAAAATGACATGGCATGCACAGTAAACACAAACAAAAAAAACATATTCAGATGTTTTTTCAAAAAGTGACACGTTACACATACGCCAACTCCAGTCCTTCAAATACCTGCTTCTTATCAGGTAGAGGAGTGACAACGTCCATAACCTGGCTGGCTCTCACCACGAAGCTCTCTGAGAGAGGGAGATGATGGAGGGAAGGAGGGTGCTGATCATTACAAACACAACACCTGGACAAGGAAAATATCACCGCGGCAGAACAAATTATTGTGTGTGGGATCGGAGCGAGCCAAAGTGGGGAGTTACTCACCGTCTTCCAGAGGGGCAGGGAAGGGCTCACTCTTTGGGGGGGTGCGAGCTGAGGGGGAGAGTATCAGCATTGACTTTAGTAGGAGTTAGCACAGAGGCCTCTGTTGGACCTCTATTAAACAACCTTAGAATGGACCTACATATGTCACTCTTTGGCTGGAAGATCTCCTTGTAGTCGTCGGCGTTGCGGATCTCGGCGGCGGACTCCTTCTCCTCCCTCTCGTCCTCGCTGCTGGGGCTCCTCCTCTCCCCCTCGGGGCTGCGGCGGTCCGACTCGGAGCTCTGCTTCACTCTGGAGGCAAGGCAAGGCAAAGCTCCGTCAGGGAGACAGTCTCGGCCGGGACACGGCCCAAGGGGAGCACGGTGAGGCGCCGGGGGCTCTGGGACACAGTACCTCTGTGTGCTGCACGTGGTCATGGGCCGGTCGTAGTTGCGCCGCAGCGTGGATCCTTTGGGAGACGGCTCGGTGAGCGGCTGGTCGTCCTGGGTGACGCCCTGGATCACCGAGCCGGACGTCTTCACCCGCGTCAGGTCCACCACGTAGGTGGACAAGTTGGTGAGGTGATGGGACACACCGATCTGGGATGGTGGGGGGGATGGGGGGAGGGGGGAGACAGAGCCCAGTCAGGGATTAGTAATAGATCAGAGAACACCTCCAGTCACAGTCACAGCAGCAGGACCCACTGACCAGCTGGTGGTTGCAGATGGCCAGGTCGGCCACGCGGCCCCAGCCCACTGGCACCACGTCGAAGCAGCGGTCGGGCTCCCAGCCGAACACTCGCAGCGAGTCTGTCGTGCCGCTGTAGAGGCAGCTACCGTCGGAGCTGAAGGAGATGCACCTGAACCGTGGGGATTGGGGGGGGAGACTTAGTTGTAATTAAGCTGCAGGATATTGATACAATGGGTGTCCAAGTCAATAGATATTACTGTATAAAGCACTAAATACCTGACAGGGCCAGTTTCTCCCTCCGAGGTGCCAATCATCTTGAACTTCTCCAGATCCCACAGTTTAATGGTCCTGTAGGGTTCATGGACACAGAATACTACTATTATTATTATTCTAGTAATTATTATTACTAGAATATACTACTATTTTACATGGGTAAAATAACTCAGAGAAACGCTGGCATTATGTGTGTGTGCGGGCGTACCTGTCAGAACTGCCCGAGGCCAGCAGGTACTCGTTGGGGTGAAACTGGACAACGTTTACCGCGCCAGTGTGAGCTGTGAACTCGGTCATCATCTTCCCTGCAGTCAGGTCCCAGAGCTAGCACACAGACAGTCACAGGGACGGGACACAGAAACTGTCAATCCAGGGTCTACCCTAGCAGGGGAAAAGAACCCTCTTCTCTGATGCCCTCCGATCGGCATGGCAGCAAGCTAAGCCTAGTTACCTTAATGGTGCTGTCGTCACTTGCTGATGCCAACCATTTGCCATCCGGACTAAAGGCCAAGCACCTCACTGCCTGAGTGTGACCCTGTGGAGAAACACAGTAAGTAATCACATTGGCCTTACTCATACCATAGATTTAGCCTATGACAATACAATTCAATTAACCAAAAGGCAGACAGATTATTGCAGACAGAAATAGAGACAGACAGACACACACAGACACAGTGCCTTGGCTTTGACCCTTCCCCACAAGTGTGTGTGTGTGTGTGTGTGTGTGTGTGTGTGTGCGTTCTGTCCCAGTAATCCCAGGACTTAGTTGTCTTGTCAGACATACGCACGCACACACACGCGCACACAAACAAACAGTATTAGCCCTAATTAGCAGCTACCCCTTTCCCACGGCCGGGCCAGCCCTGAATGGGTGAGCGGCCACTCACCAGAAGGCTGCTAACTACTCCAACTCCCAGAGAGAGCTAGCCTAGCAGTGGCTCGTTTAAACAGGATCAGAGAATTCTGGGTTAAATAGTGGAAGACACGTGATTGACTAGACTGCACCGCACCCTTACCTTGTACCGGAATACACATCCCTTTCTACGCACGTCCCATAGCTGAAAAAAGAGGGAAACCGTTTGAGCATACTGTAGATGGACAAGACGAATCTATCAAGACTAGAGTCTGGGAAAACACCCACATGCTCACCTTGATGTTTGTGTCCATGGAGCCTGAAGCCAGGTACTCCCCAAAGGGATGGAAGTCCAGGCTGCAGATGTTAGCTTTGTGTCCCATCAAAGTTCTTAAGACTGAATACAAAACAAACAGTGTAATGGCATTGGGATAAATGTGTGATTCCAATTGGCGTCCTTGAAGCCTTGTTTCAAATATGCAATTTCATAAGCACAGGTTATGATATACAACACAGAAGTGTATCACTAAAACAAGAAACCCATCTTTGCAACCTGTTCCCAGCCGATGTAGCACATATGTCAAGTGGACAGACAGAGTCCCTATACCATCTTTGGTAGCTGACACAGATTTGCAAATAAAAAGGCTGGAGGCTAGACAAATTATCAATGGTGCAGGGATGGCAACTTTGGTCTGTTGGCTAGTAAGATTTCCACATTGAACTTTGGCTCCATTGAACAGTTTGGCACTTCGCAATGGACTGGCTATGGAGGAGGCACAGAGGGAGTGGAGGCACAGTGAGCAAGCCGGTATAAAAGTAGAACCTCAGATGGGTGTTCAGTTTGCTCTTGTCCTTCTCCAAATAATAATCTTTACATCTCCTCATAATTCATATACTAGCTTTTGAAATTGAAGTTGGGCAGACCTGCCCAACAGTCAAAGCTCAAGTTCCCAAGACTTTCCCCAAAATGTTAAACCTATTGCTATCGTATAGCTAATAGTAATTTCTCTCAAGAAATCATTATAATAATAATGACTCAGGATCTTAGAAACTGAGATCAGGTTTGTATGGTACACATGCAGACTAAGTTAAAAAACAAGTCTTACTTTTAGCAGCTTCCAAATCCCAAACACGCAATGAACCGGACTGTGAGCCAGCTACCACCTGCTCCTCAGAATGATTGATTTGAACACACTCCACAGGGTTGTTATGGCCCGTTAAACTCTGTGGGAAATACACAGCAATTTACCAAAAAGTAGTTACCACATGAAGAACATACTCACCATACGTAGTTATTTGAGACACACACGCTAATAAACGTCATAGTTGTACCATGATGCAGTTAGGTTTGCTGACAGCCCAGATGTTGACCCTGCAATCTTCCCCTCCAGAGGCCAGAAGACGACCGGACCTCTTCCCCAAAGCTAGACAAGAAACGTTGCTGGAGTGCGCTACAATCTCCTCTGAAACAGAACATGCATATGTGTCCCTTATTCAGCACTCCGCATCAAGTGCGATCACACTTGGATGGATGAGGGTGGGTAAAATGATAGGATACTCACGCAATCTCCATGATGTCTTTGTTGTGTTAGACACCGCCATTCTAACGATCACAAGGAAAGTTCAGATATGGGGAATGTTCTGTTTGTTCAAGTCTTCTTGCTCATAAACCAACAGGGAAAGATAAGAATACTAACGTTTACTTTCACTAATCAGTGTATTTCCGATATTTTGTGCCAGGTTTTGGATCTGTCAGCGTCTGTTTATGTCTTCTACATGTTTCTGCAACGGCTGTGGAAGAACGGAGATTGGATAATGTCAAATGCCTGACAACACCTCTGTAGGGGTTAATAAAGCCACCCCCTTTTGTCCAAGTGTGTTACTTTACGGTAACGTAAGCTAGCATTTAGTGCAAGGACCACATTAGCAAAGATCCAAAGGCAACGATAACTAGCTAACGTTAGTTCCCATAGCTAGCTAATACTAGTGCAAACAAGGTTAGGTTGGGTAGCGAATAGCTGTTTAACGTCAATAATATCGTACCCCAGAGGCAATAGAAGACTTACTAGCTTTGTGTAGACTCCAGCGTTATCTCTTCGGCTACTGTTATTTTTGCTTTCGCTACAAAAATAGGTTTGTTTGACAGGGGCAAAGGTCGGCGAATTATATAATTTAGTCTAGCCTAGGGGCGAAGCTAAGTGTTAGCGAAATAGCCAGCTAGCAAACGTAAGCTAACGTTTAAATGAGAAGCGTATCGTTGCCTTACCTGTATTTGTCAATCTTTTTAAACATTTTGATGTCTGGACGAAATATTGGACACTGAAAGTAAAATATTACTTTATAGATCAGCTAAAAGGCACACCAATAATCTGTCATAGCGGTCAACTTGTTGTTGACATTTCTTTAGGCTAGTCCCTGCTCGGTCTAGCATGAGTCTAGACAAGCTTTGCAGCTTAGCAACTAAGTCACCTGTAGCTGCTTCCGGATGTCTACATCCAATAGGAATGGAGCTTTATTAGTTGTTCCAAGTATGGGCGTATCAGCCTTCAAATGCGAGAGAAAACATACTTTGCAACAGGTTTTGTAAAATCATTTTAATGGTGTATGTACATTAAGACTCAGACATGCAGTACTCAGACTTACAGGCAAGTTGAAAGCTTCAAAATCTTGCATTTTCTTTTATTAAGAAAGACATTTAAAATTGAATTAATTAAAGCACCACTAAGTTAAATATCCTGCAACAAAATACTGGACGCAATTGATAATTGTTTGTAAAGGATATATTGAAAACTGAAACTTGGACACTTTTCTAATTACAAAAACACCTGAAGAATGTAAACTTAGCAAAAGTTATTTATTGAAAATCATTCAGGCTCTGAATTGAATGACAATTTTCAGAATTGAAAAATAAAACATAACAGTAAGTCTGTGTAGACAATTGAAAAAAGCTTGGTGTTGAGAGTCTTGCAGCAAAGCTGAAAGTTTGAGGCTGACAGAGGGAGGATGAATTAGAGAAAGACATTTTCATCACTGCTCTCAAGTCTCAGCTGAGTGAATTGACTGTGGATCAAATTTTATATCTGCAAAATGGAGTCTAACAGAGCAGAGATGCAACATGGTTTTAGAAATGTAGATTTGAAAGACTAATTGCAAGAGGTTGTGGTATTTCCGATATAAGAAATACCATCTCCTCAGTGTTGTTACATACATGGAGGAAGGGAGGAGGGGAAGGAAGGGAAGAGAGAAAAAAAAAAAAAAGACAGCCCAGTTAGCCCAGAGGATCTGGCAAGGCCTTCTTTGAGATTGTCCAAAAGGAATTTGGGAATAATTTAGTTCCCATCTGTATATAAAATTACTGCGTAGTGCTCAGTATGATCAGAATCTCTTCATCTGTCTGCGTTCCTGTCGTCTTTGCTTCTTCTCATTCACCTCTTCGGGTGCTGAGGGGCTGTCAGATGAAAACCAGGGACCAAGGAAGGTGACCCAAAGCAGATACAGCGCACGGGCAGGGGCCTATCAGACACATGCAGAATTACGCAACATCCCCAGACAGAAAAAAAAAAAAAATAAAAAAAAATAAAAAAAAAAATATATATATATATATATATATATATATATATATATATATAATATAAGATAAGATCATTTCAGTGTAACAGATCAAAAAACATAGGAGGAGGTAAGTGTATAAAGAAGACAGTTATAAATAGGAACAAAAAGGCAATTATTCTGGGTGTGAGGCAAATAAAAAAAAGTAGACTTAAAAAAAATACACTTTTAGACCATTTTTTACATCTTTGGCATTCCACCTTACCAGCAGCCAGATGTACCAGAAATAGGAGGAGATGGTGCTCAGGACTTGTACGATGGCTGTTAGCAGGATTACATCCTTCAGGTGCCTAGAACCCAAAGAGACCTTCACTACAGTACTGCAAAAACCACATCACTGAACTGATGGGGAAGCCTGTGGCGAAGTTGAGTTGTTGTAAACTATGCAACCCTACAGACTGGTATATTGGTGCTGTGCTGAGGACTCACTCTGCCATGCCCTGTTCCATGTTAAGGTCAATACCTCCATCGAGGAGGCTTCCATCCTCAGCGATTACTGGCTTCGCCATGGCGGACATGGAGCGGTAACTGCCAACATACACCACCAGTGCAAATACCAACCACAGCTGGAAGTGTGTTTTAGTGTGTGTGTGTGTGTGTGTGTGTGTGTGTGTGTGTGTGTGTGTGTGTGTGTTAGGGGCGGGGGGAGGGGGGTTAGTCAGAAGGGCAACTATGGTGAATACCAGTCCGAGAAAACTTGGGCAGCAGAAATACAATAGACAATAGCATAATGTAGAGCATATAGATGTTCTCACCCATGTCGAAATTGTGGAAGAGCTGTAGAAGACCAAAAGGTTTATGGCAGCGTATATTGCCTGTGATGGAATCAAACATTTTAAAGTTCATCCTTCACAAGATGACAACTTAGATGTACTGTAGAATAAACTAAACAGAACGATCCTTAAGATCAACATATAATGAATATGCATAACACAGGGGAAAGGAAGCAGAAATCAGAGTATGAGAACATTTGTCTTACATTTGCTCCTAAAATAACTCTAGTGTAGAACTTGAGAGTTGACTCATTCTCCTCGAAGATTTGCTTCTTCCCCTTGGTGCCTACTTTACCTTTGGGCTGGGAAAGTTTTAGCAGTTTTGATTAAATATGACAATTTCAGAGATTAATATTATACGATCCATCTGAAAGTAGTGTATAAACATCCTATCTACACTCTAAATTGTTCAAGAGACACTGCTACTGTATGGACCTGAAAGTAAATTGTACTTTAAATTAACTGTTATACAGACCAGCTGTGGTACTCTGCTTGAAATTGAGAATACGACTGCAATTAGTTCCTAATTCGGAACCAGGCAAAATATCTAGTTGCTGACAAAAAAAAAATGGACAAGGGAAGATATTTGTGTGACTGAATTCCATTTATAAATAGTTTCAAAAGTTATTCTGCTTCAATTAACCGATAGAAAATTGGGGTTAATATAATATATGACATAGAACAGTATATGGTGAATTCATGGGCCCATTGAGGTAGCAGGACAGGGTTTTTTTTCTCAGTCATTTTGTTCCCCAATGATTCATTGTTATCCCAAATATGACCCACCCAAGTAGAACCTAATTGATTGCTGTTAATACCAAATTATTACAGGACACAATATCTAGGGGTACCACTACCAGCTAAGTAGAGAAGCCGTTAAAAAAATCCATGTTTGATATTTCTGACTGCAGAGAAATGACTGAGTAGACAGAAAGCAAACCGATATGATGTCGCTTGGACTTGCACTTCTAAGAACTAGCCTTACTTAAACGTATTCCCTTGCAAGGGGTACACGGAAAATTGGATCTTGGACATGTCACTGTCAACTACAGCTCATACTCATGCAGAACTGTTATTCAGTGAAATTCACCTACCGCCATTCAGCCTTCCTTCCTGGTGCTACCGGTCCCTTCACAGAATCGTGGCGTATTATTTTTAGCATAGAAATGTGTCGTATTTTAGCCCTATCCCAAATGTACTATTACATTTAAACACTTACAGCTGTATAAGTGCCAAAGTTCTAGTAGTACAGTTATAAGTAACACATCAGCGCTTGCATTTGTGTGCAACATATCCGGCGCAAGAAGATTTCGTCAGTAATCGTCACTGACGAGTTTTTCTTTATTTGTATAATATTGTAATATTGTTACGACCTTTAAAAAACGTCTTACACATCATTAAATAATTTAAAAAATCTAAGTTTTAAGTAAAAAAAACGCTAACGGAGAACATATTTGCGAAATGTTAGTATGTTTTCTCTTTTGGGGGCGAGGCTTGCAGGAGTGGGTGGACCCAGAGACCAGTGAGTGTTTGGGACTCTGGCCCTGGTGAAATGGGGAGACAAGAGAACACACAGAGAAGTTAGCGTTGATGTCAACAACATTATGTAGGGTAGGTTAGCTATGAACTCCAGAGATCCTAGGTATAGGCATAGCTAGTTGGACAGTTACGTCTTTAAATATTTTCATAGCTGTCGATCAAATATATAACAATAACGATGGAGTACTTGTTACAAGTAAAAATAGGCGCGCTCGTGGGTTTGTTGCTCCTGACTCTTCTATTCGGATTTATTCCTGCTCGCATGAAATGGTTTAGGGACACCAGCGGCACTGGTAAGTTCTAATGAATTATGAATGCCATAAGATCTCAGGTTTGTTGCCAGTTTTGTTGACGGTAAGGGTCCTGGGTTGGGATTCAGAAGCGGACACTTCTTGGATAATTAGTCTACTTGGTTCTACAGAGAGGCACAAAGTCAGTTGATTGGAATGAAACCTAAGGCCCCTCATGTTATTCCATTCCAGTGAAATGACATGCCTACATGAACAATTAGACTACGTCCCTATTAACCTATGGTTTTATCGGTATAGGTGACAAGATTGAAGTGACAGCTTCAATCTTGGGCATTTCTTACTAAACTGTGTCTCACTCTCCCGGCTCAGTAGCAGGCTACTTTTCTGCCAACTATACCAGACGGCTATGATCATGAAAAACGTCTATGATGGCAAATTATGAAATAGCTCTAGATAGTATTTATGTTATGGTAATGCCTACAATATTTTAGTGTTTTGGGTGCATTTGAGTAGCCTAACAGTAATTTTTTTCTTCTCTTTTTTTGTATTGCTGACATGAGTCAGTTTTACTTCTGTGTTTAAGTGCGCTTCCTGATATATTCCTTTTGTCACATGATTAACTGGCCTATCAATGTTTTTGAAGCAGCTGGTGATACCAAGTGCTGATTTCAGATGAGGCTGCTGGTTTTTGATGGGATTTCTTTGATCATTACTGGTTTTCTGTTTCCTATTTAACAACTGATTATCAAAGCTAAGATAGGATAAATAGGATAGATATTCAGCAGGCAAACTTGAGGGCTAGGCTAATTGCAGGAAATCTGTAGACCATACTTTTGTTTCTGCACTATTTCCTACTTTTTTATTGAAACTTAGTAAAGAGCACCATTCAACACAACCCATGGCCCACAACAGTAATAACTATTGAGCCTCCAGTGCTTCCTCTGGGGTTTATTCCAACACAAGCACTCCTGTTTGCGCGTGCTTACATTAGCTTGCACCAACAGGAGTTCATTGATATTCTCTAGCACACAAGGGCTCTGGAGGCTCCAGTAATCTGCATAATTGTATGCAATCTTAAACAGGATGAATGTCAATTTATGTATAATATAATAACAATGATTTTATTTGTATAGCCCTTTCATAATAGTGTTACAACCTGGTTTTAACAAAAGTAAAACAATTATTGATGTATAATAACTAAGTAACTAGAAGATGGAGAAGCAGAAGGACAATGTGAGTGCTTGTAGCATGTACGAGAGGTGTAGTATTGAAAAAGTAGAAAGAAATTGAAAAGCTTGAAAGGTAATATAAAGTTAACAATGTCTATAGCATAAGAAATTATAGAGTTGCCCATGTAATTTTGCAGGTAGTAATCCCCTTTAAATCTTTGTCCATCCCTTATTTATTGGCTTACTCTCAAGTGGTTGTCCTATGACCAAAAAAATTAACACCCTTGGTAGTACCAACAAGTTAACCCCCCTGCCCCTGGAGGTTGAATTGGTCCTTTGGGCAAAACAAATGGAAACAATGAAACTGATAGTTACTTACAATTCTGTATTGTATCATCTTTTAATCAACTAATATTCATAATATTTTAGGATAGTGTTATGCAATATAACATTTAAAATTATATTTTGTTAAAAGAATAACAAGCCAATTTAGCTGTGCCTGTATTGAATGCATTTGGGGAGGCTGCTTTTAATCCTGCACATATGGCTCTTGCTGACAGTTAAAGGGCTTTGCGTTTTGCAGAGACCCATCGTGTGGTCCTAAGTTTGATCAGCTGCTTTGCTGGAGGGGTGTTCCTGGCTGCCTGTCTGCTAGACATCATCCCTGACTACCTGTCGGACATCAACGCCGAGTTAGCAGATCGGGATGTGGAGGTAACCACTAATGGATGTACACTCAGCACATGTCAGCTTGTCTAAATGAATGTACATCCAATGCTGCATATGCACAATAATCCATCTACTCTCCCATTAACGATTGTGTGCAGACTAGTTTGGTTCCGCACTTCTCACTTGTTTGAACATGTCTCTACAACTGAAACTGATTGTCTGTCTCTTTTTGTCTGAAACAGACCAGTTTTCCCCTGCCGGAGTTCATCATGGCTCTGGGCTTCTTCATGGTCCTCATCATGGAGAGGGTGGTCCTTAATTGCCAGCAGAGAAGAGCTGCAGACTCGGAGAGGGCCCCCCTCCTGCAGGCCAATAGCCACGGACATGGACATGGGCACGGGGGAGCCTCAAGCAGGGACCTGGAGGGCAGTGGCCACCACGTCCATGTTGACCTGCAGGCTCACTCCTCCTTCCGCTCCTTCATGCTCTTCCTCTCGCTGTCCCTGCACTCAGTGTTTGAGGGACTGGCCATAGGGCTGCAGACCACGGACTCCAAGGTAGGAACTCGGGAATCTGTCTTTACATCATCAGCGCTATGGGCCTCCGACCATTTTTTTTCTTCTCCAAATGAGTTGAAACCATTGGAAAATAGTGGTTAAAATATTCTGTATTTTGGAGGAGCATTCTGTGTTGGTGTGGGTGCGCACTCCTCTGGGTGTTTCGGAGCCTCCCCCAGATTATTTTTTTACAAATGATCATGAGAAAAGGTAATTTGGAGGTATATGTTGCGTCTAAATCATAAAATACAAAGTATATATAGATAATATATGCAAGTGCACTGAAAAAGAATTACCACAATATATATATTTTTTTTTTATTGAACATCTAAGATGCAAATCTAACAGATAAGTGTTGCTCTTTGATGAAATCGTCCAGCTCCTCCATATCTTCCACATACGATCCTGCATCTTACTCCACACCACCAGCTAATTTCAGAACCGTTTCTAACATTAGTTCTTCTAGTACATCTGAATGGTCTTCTGAATGAGGCTACTAAAAACTTGCAAGACCGAGAACACACACTCCTACCTATTACATGCGAAAATATCTCAAATATATAGCATGCAGTATAGAGAATGTGGTGTCCGCCCTTGAAATCTAAGTACAGTGTAGCGAATGAGCTGAAAAACGCTATGAAACAAAAAGAAACAAATTGTATGCTGAGAGTGTCTTGAAACAAAAAATGTGGATCGTATTATTATTAGTATTATTTTTAAGAGAATGTTTATCATTCGGTGTTTTTTAAAGGGAAACTTGTACTGCCCAAATTTTGTCTCTAGCTTGCAAATTTACCGGCAACTTCATAAGGGTTGGTAACGCTGCAAATGTGTTTCTCTACTGTTTGTTCATAAAATAGCTAAGTCTTGTGGTATTTTTTCCATCTTGGTAGTTCCAAGATTTACAGACTCATATATAAGGGTTCTGATGCTCACTTAGGTTTATGAGGCATACAAGACACACACAATGTCCTCAATACTGATGTGTTGGACCCATGTGACAGTGGACTGCACTGCACATAAGCGAAAAAGTAATGTTTTTATTGTGTGGGCAAATATTTAACCAATTTACAGTGTAAATGAAATCTATTTATAGTAGAAAAAAGGCTAACATTTTTTTCCCCACATTCTGTTCCAGAATGCTAAATAGTCTCAATGGTTCCTTTAGGTATGCTTGTCATGTGATCAGTTTAACTGAACTTTCAAATCAAGACAAGACAAGAGATTACCCCGTGGACAATTAGTTGGGCCGGGAACACTTGACTCAGCTCCAGAGTCCAGTGTTGCTGTTGTTCTAGTTATGTTATGGAAGGAAGGGATTTGGAAGATGTTTACACAACAATGACATTTAAGGGTAGTAACTGTAGTTATATTTGTGCAACAACTATCAAACCCATTCTCTCAGACCCTCAGACTAAAACCCTCCTCAACAAACTCTGTCAGCTGACTCTAATCCCCCAGCAGCCCTATGGGGTTAGCTCGTTAGTGTTACAAAGAGATCTGGCCTATGTATATGGTTTCCTCTTAGATATGGGTTTGAGGATTATGGGGGATTTTACTGCAACATATCCTGTTCTCCGTAGGTATTAGAGATCTGCATTGCCATACTGGTCCACAAGAGCATCATCGTGTTCAGCCTGGCTGTGAAGCTGGTCCAGAGTGCCGTGACGCCTCTGTGGGTGGTGGCCTATGTGGGGTTCTTTGCTCTGATGTCCCCAGTGGGCATCGCCGTCGGCATCGGGGTGATCGAGGCCCGGCTGGCAGCGGGGGCTCTCATTCAGGCGGTGCTGGAGGGGCTGGCCGCGGGGACCTTCATCTACATCACCTTCCTGGAGATCCTGCCCCACGAGCTCAACTCCCCAGAGAGACAGCTGCTCAAGGTGCTCTTCATCGTGCTGGGCTTCAGTGTCATGGCAGGCCTGACCCTCCTGGGCTGACGGGGGGGGGGGGGGCTTTCTTCCCCTCTGAGGCGACTGACTGTGAAGCCTCGTGTCCACATGCACTGCAGCCCATACAGGGTGTCGGGACCATGGTGCAACATGAGGGCAGGCCATTCCAATGAGGTTGAATGGGAGAGGTGACCGTGCCTCCTGCCTCACTGTAACTGTATGCAGCTGGTCTACTTGAGAGTCGTGTGTGTATGTAAATATAATAGGGTGTGTGACACTCTCTTACATTTTTATTACTTTGATATACTTTTTAATTTGAAGGCTAACAGAACAATGTTTTATTTTTCGAATGGATGGGGAGTAGTTAAAGTAGGAGCTACCTAAATTATGGAACTGTTAAACCACTGACAACCAGCAGAGAGAACAGATTGAACTGTCATTACTCTGTTTTTAATCACAGGCCATTTGTGACAAAGTATTTTTAATCTGAACGAAGTCATGATGTGTAATATGAGGTGGATAGCTGATGAGATCAGTGTAAACAATGGCCCTCTTAACTGACGTGAGTTCCTTTACCAGAAGAGCCAAATAATTGTAACACTACCTCATCTTCTGTGCAGGATAACATTTGCATACAGTATTCACATGATAGGTATTGTAATTTCAATGTATAGGTGACATTTTTGGACAAACACTTTTTGTGACTTGATTGAAGGCTGTTCCAAATCACTTAAGTATGACCTAACTAAAACTATGTGTGTAAATAAGTACTACTATATCGACTTGTTTAACCAAAATCACGTACTGTCAACTACAGTAGTATTGACTTTATAAGAGATGATATATTATTGAATTGAATACAAATTACAATGAATCAATTGAAGATCACACACCATACATACTTTGAAGCGTATTATGTTTATAAAAGAGTATTTCATAATGTACATGTTTGGAAACTACTGACATTTCATCCATAAGTGTTGAACCTTTGTAATGGCCTACCACCTAGCAATGTTTCTGATCATTTGTCTGCAAGCCACCATGCTGTTCTGTGTTTCAAGCAAGTTTTGTGGAAGTAAAACTCTTTATCTTTAATATCTGTTCCGCTCTTGTGTGCATTCTTCAGATGATCATCAGTGACTGGGGTAGTGAATTGAATGCTGCATACATCCATAAACCAAAAACGGGTTTGAGTATGCATGCCACTTTACTGCTGTTGTACTCTGCTTGATTCTGCTGTCAGTAATATGTTAATAAATAAATGTTATCATCTGGTACTTGCTGTGAGTATAGATCTTTTAAAGTATGTTGGATTTTTTTCTGAATACTACCATGCTACTTGATAATGACCATACTGGTCTGGTTCCTGAACTTCAAAGATGTAACATAAAGGACACTAAAGGTTTAATAGATAAAGGTTAAGGATTTAAGTGGTAATGTTGGTATTACTACCACTAGGGGGAAGTATTGATCCAAATATAACCGCACAGATTTACCATCATCTTGAGTCCACCTCAAAATAAGCAGTTCTTACAATCCATCCAAAATTAGACCAGAGGTCAATCTGCACGTTGAGGAAATCAAAAGTTTTAAACTTTAATTTAAATATAAAATCTGGACCGTGCATGGTGTTACATTTGAGTTTTTTTCTCCAGACCATAATTCGTCATGATGTTTTTGTGGGTTATGATGGATAAGTCTTCTTAAAAAGGGAAAGATTTTTCTCTGTGATATCACTGCTGTAATATGACCAGCTGATACTCCTCTTAATCAGAGCGATACATCAATTTGTATGTACTGTATGTAAATCTATGCCTAATACAGTGGATTGGGACATTCTGTTACCTCTGAACAAACCTGTTTGTATGAGAGAATGGGGGGATTCACGCCAAGCCTTCCCTAATGAGAGAGGCTGGTCAGGGGAACAATGGTAGATTATGTTAAAGCATCCAGTCCTGGTTGACCTGGTTGCAATCTTCAGTGTGAAGGACATAGACAAGAGGGGCCTAGGGCCCAGAGCTGGAATTGTCTCCGTTCCACAGAGCAGCGGGCCAAGGCTTTGGTGTGGGAGCGGTGCCTGCACCATTCACCAACATCTCATTAACCATTTCCGCCGGCTTTCTAGACCAACAGTGGTCCTCTCTGTCAGTCTGCCAGCGTGCCGGCCTGCCCAGAGGTGGACATGATAGGGCATTAGCTGGGGGAGGCTGTGGAGCAATCTGTTTGTCACATTTCACCTCAGATATCATGATTTAATGTTTAAAACATGTATTTTGTGATGTTCGTGTTGTGAGCTTACAAATGTTTGGGATGCTATTAGAACATACAGGTTGAAAGGTCTCTTGCAACCAGGTTGGGTGGGTGTTCAACTGTGGTGCTGAGCATGGCTGGTAGTCTGCACTTTCTCAGTTCACGGGTTGACCTGAATTATGGCATCATATTAACTGTGGATCCCCACACTAATATCATCTGAGACCCATGAAATTGTTTGATGTCCTGCAATCATGTATAACTAATCCTGTATCTGGATCCAACACAAGGCTCTCAGGGCAACCCAGTGAGAATTTCCTTGCAAGGAATGTGGCCAGAGGAATGCACAACGTGAACTCAAGAGGTTGTCCATCTACAGCCCCTGGCTGGTGGTCTCCCCTCATATGACCAAGCTACCCATGCAGAGAGGTAGGAAAAACAATATCACTTGTGTGCAGAGGTCCCTGTCCTCCAGTTGGCCTTGTGGGCGTTATCAGCAGCAAACAAGCCTTGTTATATTAAACATTGTTTCTAAAAGTGACCCTTAAGAAACCAGACGGTGCACCTTGAATTATTGTAAAATGTATTTTGAAGTATTTTGGAAACAGGATTATTGACAGTTATTTTTATATAAGACTAATGACCTTTTCTATGTTCCATAAAATGGATATATCTCTTCTTTTTTTAGAACTCAGTTCCTCATATTCAAGGTTACGGGTTTATCACTAGTGAAACTTGGAATACACTCAGCGATTCTCAAAACTGTCAACATCAAGAAAAATACCCAGCTTTGCTGACACAATACAACAGCACAGTTGCCATAGTGGCTGGCTGTGTGAGGCTGGCTCTGTAAAGCCAGTGGAACAGTGGCACTCATGCAACATTGAAATGAAGGGATGTTGGATGCTGTGACATCCAATTAAAATAATGTTTTCATATAAGGATTGATTGCTAATATGAATGTTCTTGCCTGTGCCTCACTAGCGGAATAACCATTGGTATCAAAGAGGAAGCATGTATCTTCACATGCACACACACACACTGTCCATTCTCTTTATACTGCACATAAACTGTCTCTATTTAGGTCTATTACACTGATGGAGTTTGATGGGGTGAACATGCGCTTATTTGTATCTGCGTATGTTTAATTTCTATGTGTTAGAAATCTATGTGAATTGCAGAAAAATGAAAAAACGAAATGAGGAAAAGTTCACAATTTATGATGTATTTATAAATGGTTGGCAGCAAAAGGACTTAGTAAACCAAATGAAGTCAGTAAGCTTGCATTCGATCTGATTGTCAATGCTTCCCAGATCCAACTCTACATCTATTCTTCTTGTCCTCCCTTCACCTCTGCTGTTAACAATATGTAGCCACTTACAGTAATGTACTAAGGCATTTTAATCCCCGTTTGAGTGACACTACAAAACCCCTCCTCTCCTCAGTCCTCACACCCCTTTCCCTCTCTCATGCATGCCACTCTCTTTCATCCTGTTGCTTGGTCTCTCACTCCCTGCCTGTCCAGTGCCCTGTGGTCTGCCAAAAGGTAAGGCTTGTTGGAAGAAACTGTTTTCCAAAATGATTAATGTTCTGTTCCTTTAGGTAAATAATCGTTTTTTTTTTATAGTTGTACAGACTGTGACTATAGTTACCTAAAGGGGCCTAGTAAGTGGTGGTTATGTCTGTAAAAGTGTATCTTGAAATATATTTGATGATGGAGTTGGAATAAGCAACTATGGCTATGATCTGCATATTGTTGTGTTTATTTGACAATAAGCCGCTATTTTTGATCTCTGAATATATCTCAGTATTGTAGTGGAAGTTCTTTAATTTGGGCGTTTGCAAAATAATACAAAGATAAAATTCAGATGGGGGATTGATATACCTAATTTCCTGGACTTGAGATCTTAGATTAGACTAGATGCATGAAATGGGATTCATATTAATCTGCACCCATGGCCCCAGTACTAAACCTCCTTTGTTTATGGATTAAATAAGCCCGTCTTGACATACAATGTTAAAGATTCCTAGTCAAGGGACCTGATTTAATGAACGATTGCACTGTGAGTTAATACTCCCTCTCTTCTTATCCTAGTGTCGGTGAAGCTCTGAGACTCTGTGAACATGGCTGCCGTAAGTTTACCGGGCAACTATTCCATGGTTACTTGCTGGTTCTTTCTGCTTGGGTACATTTACCACTGCCTAGCCTAATTTTGTGGATTTATTGGGTTTTAATTGTGAAGGTAAAAAGCAATACCGATATATAAGTCAAAGAGACTCTACCTGGTGATGGCTTCATATGAAAACGGCAGAGCATGTGATACACTTGTTGTAGAATGATGTAGAAGACAAACACTCTGGGATGGGCTCTCCTAATCTGAAATACCTAATAGATGGCTTAGGTGGCTCTCTCTGTAATCATGTGAGACAGATTAACTGACCACTCACTGGTCTACAGAATTTGGGGTCTGTCCAGTCATGGACGATGGCCACAGGATTAGTGTGTGTTTATGTTGGTGCGTGTCGGTGTGTGTGTGTGTGTGTGTGTGTGGGGGGGGGGGGGGCAGGCTTGACCGCAGGTGTGTGTCTATGTGCATGCCAAATGTTACCTTCAGAAAATGAACACCAACACAAGTTAGTGCCTGAGCAATGCGGATCAAACAGAAACGGTCATTCAAACCAGGTCAACTGTCTCTCTCCAGACTGGAACGTTCCGCATGGTGTCAGAGGAAGAGCAGGCGCTGAGATCTAAGCTGGAGCATCTCACAGTCAAAGACCATGGGCCTGTCTTTGGACCTTGCTCCAAACTACCTGCTCACACCATACAGAAGGTAACCAGCCAACAGGGTGCAGTCATTAAACCACAGGCCCACTGACAGAGGGGTCAATGGATGTGAGGCTGGAAACATTTAGCAAGCCACCATTGATCCTTTTTCATTCAATAGTACCATAAACTACCACCTCCACAGTTTCTAAGACGAGAAGTGCCCTCTCTGCCTAACGTGCTGAATTCACTCCACCCTCCCAGGCGAAGGACGAGCTGAACGAGACGGAGGCCACTCGGGCGTCTGCTCTGAAGGAGCTGAGAGCCATTATGAAGGCAAAGGCAGGGGAAGGGGACGAGCTGGCCAAGGCGGTGCTGGAGCGCTTCGGAGACAAGCCGGACTCGCTGCTGCTGCGCTTCATCCGGGCCCGCAAGTTTGACGTGAGCAGGTCCTTTGAGCTCCTGAAAGGTGAGAGGCAGAGCTTCACACGTACAGTACAGTACAGTAGAGTGGAAGGTCTTCAAATAGTACCTCGCTGCATTTTTAAGAACAATTACCAATATAACTGTGACAGTATTCTTAAAACGCTTATTGTGCTGCTCAAACCGGAAGCAGGATATTATCTTTAGAACTTATCTTCGGGACTTATATACTAATTTGAGTACTTTTTTTTTTGTTTAGTCACAGAGCGGCAAAGCTTTTTTTACCCTGCAAAGTATTGCCCATCACTGAGACATAGAGAATGCATTAATTGGGGGACTTTAGATGCTTCAAAGATGCCTTAACAATGGAGTCCTTTGTACCCAAATAGGGCAACATGTTCACTTTGCCTGTGCACTCATAGCGTTTTGCTGGGAACTGCCTGGAGATGGTGTCTGGGCTCAGAGTGTGGTGGGGGAGAGCAGCCCCAAACGCTCTGTCTCTCTCTGTCCCACTCACTCAAACATGAACAATCACACTGCCACCCGGTTGGCCCGCAAGGTCACACACGCGCAAACACATACTTGCATGTGCATGCATGCATTACCTTTTTAGAGCCCGGGTCACATGGTATTGAGACATACACAACACAGAACAACCAATATGTGCTTGGGCTTGTGAATGCCACAGGAGCTGTTATAGTGTGTGAGAGGAAGGAGGTCAGAATGCTCCTTTGGTCCCTGTGATTAATTGGAGTAGGACAGCGGGGGAACACAGTTCACACAGACAAACACAGAGCACACATCCTTAAACACACACACAAACACACACACACACACAACCTTTGTTTGCTGGGTTAATTGGACCTTTGGTCGGAAGGGACTGGGGGCCGAAAAGGAGAGGCAGTGAGACAGTAATGCTATTGTCTGTTTAAAATGTGAAAGCACACCAGCAGCAGCATAAGCTCTTCTCAATAGCTCTACCATGTGGAAGGGTTTTTGAATGGGTTTATTTTTAAAAGTAGGACTTTTTTTAGGTTGATATTAGAATGTTGTAAATTATAGGCAACCTATTACACGTTTTTTTTTCAAGGTGTCATGTGAGAGGCATTGCTTAAGTCCTTGCATGTGATACGCGTGTGTGTCCTGTAGGTTACGTACGCTTCAGGAAGGACTACCCTGAGCTGTTTGAGAACTTGACTCCCGAGGCGGTCCGCAGCACCATCGAGGCGGGCTACCCGGTGGTGCTGCCCAGCAGAGACAAGTATGGGCGAGTGGTCCTGCTCTTCAACATCGACAACTGGGACCTGGAGGAGGTCACCTTCGATGAGGTAGCTCACACGCCCACAGGGCCTATACTCTACAGCACTCCTTCCATGCAGACAGTGAGGCTTAATTACCGTTTCTGTGTCGCACAGACCTTGCGGGCCTACTGTGTGATTTTGGAGAAGCTACTGGAGAACGAGGAAACCCAAATCAATGGGTTTGTCCTGATCGAGAACTTCAAGGGCTTCACCATGCAGCATGCCTCTGGGATCAAGCCCGCAGAGCTGAAGAAGATGGTGGACATGCTGCAGGTCAGAGCAGCAGACTAGGACCAGGAGCCTGTGACTAGCACAAGATGTGTTGGCTTATTTGTTACCAGTCAGAGAGTTTATCACTGGCTGCTGGCTAAATAAGATGTGCTCCATCCCTGTGCCTCAGTGCTGACATGTTTTCCGTATGTGCAGGACTCTTTCCCAGCCCGTTTTAAGGCAGTCCATGTGACCCACCAGCCATGGTATTTCACCACCACCTACAACGTGGTCAAACCCTTCATGAAGAGCAAGCTGCTGGAGAGGGTGAGGAGACAGGAGCTAGAGCAGGAGAGCAGCAAAGGGCATAAGGGGAGGGTGGGATGAGTTTGGGTGTCTGTCCATGTCTATGTGCCCATGTCCTATTCACCTGTCTCTTTCTCGGCAGGTGTTCGTTCACGGTGAAGAGTTAGATGGCTACTTAAAGGACTTTGACGCAGATTTTCTACCAGCAGACTTTGGCGGGAAAGCACCCGTTGCTGACTGCAAGGCCATTGCTACCAAGCTGTTTGGCTCTGAGGACACGGCCCTCTAACTACAACCCCCAAACACACGCGGCTGGGAACAGCCGTAAGCCCTCTCCAAAAAAAACGAACTGTTAGAGTACTACGCTGTAGATGCTTTTGCTTGAATAGATCAGGGTTTGAAACATGGGCTAGGCTTTGTTCAGAGCTAGAATGATACCTACAGGTAATGCTAGGGGGTGGTTTTTGATTGGGCAGTAGGAAGATACAATTAAAGAGAAAAGGGATGTTGTTTAGAGAATATGGAGCAAAATAATGAAGTATTGTATATGAATGGGCTTGTATCAGGACAGAAGGTTGAAGATCTTCCATAGCTGAACAGTGAATATGAATGGGTCTAAGGCTGTAATAGCACAGGGAAATCATTTTATATAAAGACAGTTTGCTAGGGAGATGACCAAGCGACAAACCAACAGTCAACACGATTTGGTGTTCTTTTACTTAAACGATATTAACATTTAGAGAAACCTTGAATCTAATAACAAGTGGAAAATTTACAGAGCATAGCGATATTAAAATAGATGTCCTGTGTATTACTTTCTTAGAAATATAGATTTGTTTATATAGTAACATTTGAAAAGAATAATAAGCCAATTACTTAATGCAGTGCCATTTGATTTCTTTGCGATACAATATATTTTAGTTTTTCATGTTACCTATGCAGGGACAATGTGGACATATTTTAAGTGTGTCGTTTGAGCAAAATCTCTGATATTGCAAGTCTTAAAGATAATCATCGATTCACACTTCACTGGATTAGTTATCTATTTTAAATAAAATATGAATTCATGGTTTGTTTTGTTTTTCTGTTGTCCAAAGTGGTACAATAAGCCTCCAAAACTGCATCACCGGCGTCAAGGACTGTATGAGTACTGATTAAATAACTTATTTCTAATTTGCTAATAGCTTCATAGTATTAAGTAGCTTTATGTCCAATACATACATTTGAAAAAGCAACCTGGACACTTAAATACAAAACCTAATGCACATGGACCAACAGTAGATGTCTAATAAGGCTGTGCTAATAAGGCTGTCACAAGCAAGCAGGACTGTAATAGCAAAAAATAGAAAACCATAGGGGGTAATGCAAGTTTCTTGCCGAGTTGTCTGTCACAGGCCAGCATAAGGGAACGATAGCACACAACAGAATGAAGCCCTTCTAAGAGGAAACATTTGGATGTGGCGAGAGCCGCTATAAAGGGGGGACCTGAGATTTTAGAGCCCACCTCTGAGCCTTGAGAAGAGGACGTCGCTTCCAATTCAACGCAACATTCAGAAAGGAAGGTGCTCACTTGAAAACCCTAACGGGTATTGTACCACCATGTCTTATTTATTACATAGGAAAGTATTTAAAATTAGCCCCTATTCCATCATACAGAATGTGATATATGAATTGGTTGGTCTAATACTGTATCGTATGGGGTTTTATTAGAGATCATAACTTTTCAAATAAACAACAGTATGTATCCAGAAGGGCGAGCACAATTCGTAATAACAGCCCTGGACATTATTTGTACAAGAAAATAATTTATTTTTAGAGCACAAGAACCATATTTCCTCAAATTATTACATCACACACCACTGGTTTTCAAACACACCAGTGATCTGAATTAATAATGTCATGATTATATCAGTAGGCCACAATTACACTTTTACAGTTATGTCCATCAACCATCTGCATCTGTAGCCTATATAACAAAAAGGATCGTAACAACAAAATTGGGAAGAATGTTAAAGTGAATGCGTCAGAATGTTTCTGTTCGAATAGTGTCTGAGGACTAGCTGGAATGTCCTGAGCTCATTAGACAGATATCTCTTAAATAGAATGGGTAGTACTCCATCTTGTGGAATAGAAAAATACTTTGTTCAATCTAAATGCAGTTCTGTGTTGTTTTGCTCCCTGCTCTGATTGTGCCAAAGTGAGACATATTTCTTTCTGGGAGTGAAAATGAAAAATACCACATTTCTGACATGGCTAAACCCAAATGCAATTTGTTGAAACAGAACGATGTTTTAAAAACTGTTAAACTACTATACCCTCTGACCAAATTCCTTTACCATTTTAAGATAAACAATACTCCATAAGGGAATTGTATATATCCATCATAAATTGCCCTTGGTCCCTTTCACACAACTTTTAACATACAGATATTTTAAAATAATTTTTACATTTTCTTTTTAATGTGATGTTTTGGTTTCTTTCAACCAGAGGTGGGTGATATGACATACTGTACGTCGATAGTCATCCATAAACACTCACACTCTGATGCATTTGCACATACAAGTTAATAACATCAACAAACAGATCAATAACAATATAAAAAGAAATAAAAAATACCATTGCAACAAACAAATCAGAAAAAAACAACAACCAAACCTGCATTTTTGTGCAAAGTTAGAGGAGGCAAAACTTTAAAGAAAGAACACAATCTGTTTTCTTTTAGCAGAGTAGTAACAGGAACTCGGTTGTGCTGGTAACATCAATATTCATCCATCTCGCAACAACAATAAGTATGTATACGCAAGCTTAAAACTGAACGCCAGTTTCAACTGATTTTCAGTTTGTCCACTGTGATGAAAGTAGCCTAGAAATTTCATGAAAGGTTGAAGGTGTGAACATTACTGACTAAATGGACTATACTGTACACAGACATTTAGGCAGTTGTAGTTAGCTCTCCCTGTCAACAGATGGCACCATTGATTGGGGGTTAGTGTGAGGAAGGGTGACAGTCCAGCCGTCAGAGTCAAAGAAAGGGAGCGGTACTCTCATGCACCTAAACCTGTCAGACCATGGGTGGAACAGACAGCCACACCTAAAACCGTTACAGCTTGTCGAGTTCCCTTTGTCAAGCACTCTCAAGGAACTCTGTAGTTTACTCAGCTAGACCTCTGGATGGCCTATGCTATCAATCACAACCCACACGGAACAAGTAGAACTGGGCTAACGACCATCATTCAGTTCCACAAAACAAAACAATATCACAATATGAAAGCTCTTTTATTTCTTCTATCATGGTTGTCCAACAGAGGACTTCCTTTGATGTACTGCAGCACCTCAACAGAGTTCACTGGAGGTTGTTCCAGTGTGTACCAGGACTCTTCCTAACACAAGCCTGTGTCGCTAACCTCCAGCCTGCTCAAGAGACCACGGAGGTTTGTCCTCCAGTAGACCTTTCTTTTATCCGATACAAAATTCTCACAAAAAAGCTGGGTTAAATAAGAACGCACCCAAACTCGCAGAGAAATCCCACAATAATAAGCGCTCCTCAAGGAATAAAGTTAAACACTACCTTTCGCGGGACAAGTTTTGGTTCAAAACCGCCGTCCATAGCCTTTCTCGTCAGCTCACCTCACAGCACAGGTCTAACGACCACATGTCCGATAATGGCCTCGTGCATTGCCCTTTCCAATGTCCAGTGTCTGCATCCAATGTGGCAGAAATATGCGGGACAACACAGTTACAGTAAAGGCAAGTGATATAGTCAGACTTTGGTGAGGGGGGGGACAAGAGAAATATCTGTCGTTTCCAGATGCTAGCCAGGAGGTACGGCCGTTGGGCACTGTCCCCGGTGCATTAATAGGGGGCTTTATTTGCGTTGTAGGCCATGGGAATGGTTTGACATATCAGCCATGAGTCAGAGTTAGACCGAGAGCTGATCAAGGGCAGACAACTGAGAGGGCCGGCTCATAGGACGCACGCGGTCAGCAGAAGAGGAGACCACGGGGGCTGGTCTGAAAACAGGGATCATTGGATCATCGCAACAATGTCCTTTCTCCCTCCAATTCATCCTCTAGCTTCCCTTGCTGGTCAAGGAGAAACCTAAACCTACTGCAACCATAATAAAATAACCTAGTCCACTGACAAAAGGTTCACAAAAAGGAGAGAAACAAAAAACAATGTGGCATACAATGTATAAAGTGCATTGAATTAAAAGTGATGAACCAAGGAGAACGTAGGAATGTGCGTGGATCCCGTTGACTTTGATTACTGGTCAGGTCCGATAATGAAACGCCTACCTGCACTGCGGTCCACCTTCAAAGTGACATAGAACGTAGAAATAGATACCCTATGCATATGAAGATCATGGGCGAAAAATGACAGAACAATAGAGCTTTCCACAGCTAAAATGGCTTCAAGTTACCATTAAGAGCAAATAGGGCTGACAGACCATGATCAAAGGATCAGATCAGATCACATCAACAGAAACACACACACACACACACTCATACACATACACACACACACACCCGCAAATACACTTTCTTTTCTTAACTATACTGACTTGCGAATACAGTATCTGTGAGTTTCACACATTGTCTAAGGAGGCTGTATTGATTAAGACAGCAGACTAGGCTCTAGCCTTGGCGGTGGGAAGCAGAGACCCCCCCTAGATGGAAAGTCACTGGGCTGGGCTGCAGCATTGTCCTCACGTACAAGGAGGTTGCTTCTGTGCTCTAGTTGAACTAGGACTACGCATCTAAGATGGCGTTCCCTTGCTTCGGTCCACAACACTGTGTAGGCCACGCCTCGGGCGTCTTCCCCTTTTTGTCGTCGCATTTGGTTAACTTTCCCAGGATTCTATCTCTGGGCTCGGTCTTGGTCATGTACACGCGAGGAGGTTAAACTATTGTCGTTCTCCACTGAGGTCCTCCACCATGGGGGGAAGTACAAAGGCAGTCAGTTAGTCGTTTTAGTCCCTTCACATAGTGGAAGGTTAGAGAGGAGGCTCTGGTGGTGGGAGCCGGGGGAGGGTTAGGGAGCGTGGGGTGGAAGAAGGGGCAAGGCAAGAGAATGGGACAGGAGCCAAGTGTAACTGAAGACGGCTGGGGCGAGGCGACAGAGGGGAGGGGGAGGGAGAGAGGGGCTGGGGTTTGGTTCCAGTCTGTCCCTAGCAACATGGGGGGGGGGGGGGGGGGCAAGAGGTCAAGGCTTAAGCCTTCTCTGCGCAGGTGCCCTGACGCTGATGCCCACTTTGGCATGGCGGCTTCTGCTTCTCCCATTGGCACATGGCGTTGGCGTAGCTCACGATGACCTTGTCCATCCAGGTGAGCGGTTCGGGGACGAGGACGGCGCCCTCGAAGAAGCCCAGGTGGCCGCCGTGCAGCGTCAGGGTGAAGATCACGTTTGGCTTCTTCTCTGGAGGGACAAAAGAAGGGAGCACAGAGGGTTAGCCTCCCTCCACCTCATTTAGGAGAGTGGGCACTAATCGGCATTAGAATCACCAACATGCTCAGGTGAAACGCTTCACTTGGACAAAGCTTCCATGGTGCGTCTATAATGACAGTGAGGGTTCGTTTGACGTTCTGCTACCAGGTATGCAAAGGGAAGTGAGAATATGGATCGCTGTGACCACAGGTCACGATGATCTGTCTTATCTCCGGGGTGACGCACAGACAGTGGATGGGTCCTCACTAACCACATAACACCTTGATAAAAAGGCAATAAAAGAACATGGCTGTAGTCTATTTGTACATCATATCTAGATTTAGATTGGGGGCTCGTTCCTGGTATCCTGTACGGGGAGTGTCCGGGGAGTGCTGGGGGAAATTGGTGAGTCCCTAATAAAAACCCAAGCACATCCGCTAAAGGCTGTAGACTGTAGGCAGGACAAGCGGACAGCCTGGTCTATTCAAAAGGCGTGCTCAAGTTGATTCACCAATTAGAAGAGCTAGCTCAATTCCCCGCGTTGGGGCGAACCATCTGGGCAGGGAGACCCAGTGTAACCTGATGGAGAGGGACTGTAGGGAACAGCCTGCCGAGAGTGACACAGGAAAAATACTTTGGCTTTAAGAGCATGTGACTTCTCGGTTGAATAACAACCGGACAGCCTGGGAGAGGAAATCACCCGGGGTGGGACTTCATGAACCCTGAACACGCAGTAAGAAGACAGGTCCACCTCTGAGCCTGACGGCTATGTTAAGCCCTGTGACGTGGCAATACAGGCCAAGTATGTGACACTATGTATTTGAGTCTGCACCTCTCCTGCCGTGTGCTTGGTGCTGGCAGAGTGTCAATGTCGGGTAAAGGGGGGCTGAGGCAAACAGCTGATTCCCCCTTCAGGCGGGGATAGACTGGGCAATGGCGGCCTGGCGGCTTGTAACCCGGCGGCCCCTTGGCCTGGCGCTCCCTCTGGAGAAGGATCCAGACTCCGGTTACTTCCAGCCTCAGGCCCAGCACTAAAAATAACCGAAGGCCCTAGTCTTCTTCCCCTTTTTGGAAACGTGAGATAAACATAAGAGGCTTTGTCTTTCCAGGAAGTGATGAGGTGCTATGCCCGCCAGGCTTTTTGGCTTCCCAACTCAACCACCTTGTGCCATCTAATATGCTTGTGGCGTTTCATTTCTAATATTGGGCAGCAGTCACACACTTGAGTTGAGACACAACAAGAGTGTGTGATCTGGAGCTAACTCCCGTCTACATTCCGGACACGCCTGGCTCCACACCGCACCGTCTCTCCCTTTCTAGTCAGAGACAGAGTGTGGAGAGCGGTTAGTCATCGCCGCTGTGCTGTTTAACAAACCAAGCTGCACGAACAATCCCTGTTTCCTGTCCCAGCTGTACCAGGAAAGACCTGGGGAAACTTCCTGTGTTTACTGATACACAAATAAGCCTACCAGCAACATGACTGTGTGACCCGGTCTGTAAGGGCATCTGAGGTGGCGGCCACTGAAACCAGCTGCAAGGGACCAGATCCGAAAATGTCCCAGTGCTGACACTGGTTTTTCGATGTGAATCTGAGCTGCTTCCAGGAGCGGTCCCTTGAGAGGCTACTGTAGTTTCTAGTTACCTGCTAGTGTGCGGGGGATCTTGAGAAGCGTGCCGTGCACCAGAGGGTCATCTGCAGAGTTCACCAGAAGCAATGGCACGTTTACCTACAACGGAGACAGCCAAGTAGACATGTTGAATGACAAACCAAAACTCATAAAAGACTTCTTGGCTCATGGCAGTGGGCACAGAACAGGTGAAGGAGACCGCTGAAACTTACATTGTGGATAAAATGCACACAGCTCTCCTTCTCATAGTACTCCTTCAGGGAGCTGTGGCCGTGGAATTTTCTGTAGAAACAGAAAAATGACAACTAAGCACGAAGAAGCACAGCATGTTTCACACGGTGATAACTGAGGGGGGCTCCTTGAGTGCTGATAAAGTGGATGACTCACATTCACAAAGCCCCAAAACCAGTCAAACGAGGACATTATCTCTCACAAGGACAGCTGACAAAAAATGCCAGGGGCTGTCAGGGGTGTGCAAATGATAAAGATTCCAAATAATACAAATCACATTTTAGATATAGATTGTCAGAGCTTCTCTTATAAATTATGAATTAGCTAGTTATTATAATGTATTTTATCTAGGGGTTGGGTTACGGTTAGTTAGGCGAGTTAGTACCACATCCTCGCAGCAGTAGGAGATGGGCCTCCCTCAATCCCTGCGACTTACCTCATGATGTTGTCATCTATCTGCATGAGGGAGGTAGCTGTGTACAGCCTGCTTAGGTCTGCGTCCACCATTTTAGATGAGTTTCCCCCAAACAGACTGCCCCTGGAAACACACACATATACACACGCACGCGCGCGCGCGCACACACACACACACACACACACACACACACACACACACACACACACACACACACACACACACACACACACACACACACACACACACACACACACACACACACACACACACACACACACACACACACACACACACACACACACACACACACACACACACACACAGAGGATGTTGAGATGAAGTGCGGGACATGTGACGTTTCCCCATGCCCTTAATCATGAGACAGTTGCTGGGCTATGCTCTAACTCTATCTGGCCCTTCCCATATCAGGAGGAGAGTTCCCTGGCTAATTTCCTCCTCCCCTCGTTAGCTGGTCTTTTTTTTCATGTGTCAGTATGCTGCAAGAGTTAGTTAACGTCTCAATCCACTCAGAGTTGTCTGAGAAAGAAAAGAGAACCACCACCAGCAGGGTCCACTGAATCTGTAAAGACAAATTTATCGAAGTCCACTTTTGTTGCGTGTGGTATTGGCTGTGTTGAGTTCAGACACTCTTGGGGCGTGAACTAGAGTCGGGTACCTGTGAGAGAGGATGATCTTCTTCATGTTGTCGGCCATGAGGAAGTTGTAGAAGCGTCTGCACTGGTCCCACTGCAGGAAGGTCTCCTGAGCCCTGAGGATCCGCACAGGCAGAGCCAGGACACACGCAAACACAGGAAGTTAGCTTGCTCTGCTGTGCGCAGCTCATCTGCATTCCACAGCGTGCAGTGAACAATGCCCTGCATAAGCCTCTGGACAAAGACAGGCCAGGGAGAGGCTAGGCTCAGGCTCCAGGGACGCAGCTCACAGTGACAGGCAAACAGGGGCTTTAATTAAGACAACACAAGTAAAGCCCTCTGAGCTGCATCATAATATTTAATTTTTTATTAAAAAGGGATATGAAAACATAATGTGATATACTATTAGCTATGCGGGAGTGGCCACATCTAGATGTAGGGACGGTCTGACAAAAGACATGGCTTTGGTTACGTCATTGGGGGGAAAAAAGATGGTAATCCCATTTTCAAAGGGCTTGTCTGGCAACGTCCCTAAAGCTGACACACACACACACACACACACACACACACACACACACACAGTTTACCCTCTAGAACCAGGCAAAGCTAGAGACAGCTGACTCTGTGCAGACCCAAAAGCCAGGAGTGTCTGGCTGCCTTTCAAGTCAAACTAATCGTGTGGGCCAGATCACCTCTACACCAACGGACACAGCAGCGTCCTATCTAACCTCTATCCTGCAATTCCCAACGCCCTCCAAAATATAAATATTTGTGTTCTCCACAAACAGCGTTTTGTGCAATTCCACTTTCCTAGCCGGACGGTTTGTTTTCTGCGTTCCCTATGCTCCCTCCCTCCTGGGTTAATCAAACAGAGCCGAAAGATTAGACTACACACAGCAATACGCCATTGAAGAACCACAGTGTTCAGCATCTCTTTGGCCCCCGAGGTGATTTAGCGCCGCAGGCCTGTTTCAACAGTAACTCGTGAGCTGGCTAGGTGGAATGCTGTGGTGCAGCGTCGGGTCTTTAGGATGTGACACGGGCGTATTTGAAAACACTGGACGACAGAGTGGGAAGCCGAGGAGCGCCACCCACCTGAGAGCACTGTAGCCCTGGCAGACGCTGACGCAGCACAGCACTCGCTCCTGGTTGGCCGGGTTCTCCCCCAGGAACTTGCACACAATGTTGCCCCCCAGGCTGAAGCCCACTACGATCAGCTGGGTTTGGGCGTATGTTTTCTTGATATAGCCCACCATGGCCGCAAACTCCCACGTGCACCCTGCAAGGACAACAACGGCATCATCACTGATCGATAGGGCTCTCCTTCACGAGGAATAGGTTTCCCCTGCTCAGCGGGTTCATCTGACGCTGCAATTTGAGGCTTTTGCAACGAGCGCGTGTGTGTGTGCGTGTGTGGTCCTCTCACCGTAGGTGAACATGCGTGGGGAGGTGAGCTCAATGTTGGGCAGAGCTCCCAAGTGGTTGAGCACAGCACACCGGTAGCCCTGCTTCTGAGCGTAGTCAACAAAGGTGCGGATGTAGTGCTTCTCGCTATGGTTACCGATACCAGGGCATATCACCATTGTGATGTCATCTGTTAGAGTGACCAAAACAAAGAGGGACATTTGCAAATGTAAATACCGATGCATGGATAAGAGGGTAACGCTACGTTAAGACTGGACAGTATGCAAATAACACGAAAGAGACCCCACAAAGCATCTACCATCCAGAAAACGTTAATTCATGTAATGATAGTCGACCCTGTCAGATACATAGACCTCAAGGTGTAAAGAAAATGCTAGTGAAACCAGATTTGCAACGTTTCTGGGTAACTTATGTCACACTAGTTCTAAGGAGCCTGTCAGGACTTGGTGATAAAGTGAGGAGAGTGGGTTAAGCTGGCCGTGACTGGCCGCTGTTCAGTTTAACAATCCTTAACAGGCTTTTACCACCATGACATCAGCCTCTGTAAATAGACCAGCAAGTCAACACGACTCTCTGCCACTCAACGCTAACATTTCAATATCAACTATTAGTGGGTATAGCATGGAGCCGTGTTTTAGGTTTCTCCCTTGGTAATGAGAA
>CM030173.1:18953267-19165843 GCA_017639675.1 Aplochiton taeniatus
GGGAGCAGACAGAGACTCTCTTTCAGAGAGCTTTTTCTTGGGACCGTTGAGTGCTCTGGGGACAGGAAATAGCAACATGTGTAATTATAAACTCATTTAAACAATTTGCGTGGATAATGGAAAAGCATATGGTAACCCACGCCCACTGATTTTGGTCTGGTGTAAAGTCCTTATAAAAAGCATTGCAGTATTTTGGACCCCATCCGTATTGTGTTTAAATGTTGTTGTTTTATTAACTGCGGAAATTGAGAACTCCACACAGGATTGCCAGTATGATGGTTAACGGCTCAAATGGTGCTCACTTACCTTGTCTACAAAGAAGGTGAGAGGACAGAGAACATGGAATATGTGAGGCTAGGGCTGGTGTGTGTGTACTCAATGTAGCTCACTGAGTTTGAAGGAAAGGTTTAACTTAACTGCCGGAATAGAACTTCAAAGGGGCAACCGGACTGGCAATGTATGCCACATTGTGCCAGCAATGCCCTAATAGAATGTTTTATATTAGTTACTATTCCCCTACAGAAAGCATGAATATTTGTAATACATTTCTACTTGACATTTTGTAATGCTCTTTTTGTTAGTGATAGTGAAAAATTATGTGTGAACTTCTTAATAAATGATGTTACCTTTTTGTGTGTATAACAGCCATTATTTATAAGGCATTCATAAATTACCAAGGACCAAGAACAGCATATTTTCACATATTGGACAAAAACAAAAAATCTTAAAATAAAGTATCCAAACTTGACTGGCAGCCTGTCGCAGGGTTGAGAGTTGAAGATTAGACTGGTGGCTGTTTATTTTGCTGGGTCCCAGACAGTATTGTATTGTCTCTGTCTGATTGAAGTACTGGATTAAGCACTGATCTACACATCGGATAGCAAATTACATTTACCTTCATTCAGCAGCTCCGGTCAATGCAATGGCCCTGTACATCAGATCCACCAGGCATCTTTAACAAGCAGTCTAAATACAATAGCACACCAAAAATGACAAAGTCTATGTTGCTTCAGTGCCATATTTGTAACATTGCTCAAATTCTACCTGTGGAAGAAAACAGAGTCTTCAGGTTCTTTTAGTATGCATAATCAGGTTGTAAGAATTTATTCAGTATAAAACAGAATACAAGCACTGACAAAGGAAACACTGCTTGTTTGTCAGTGGACCTCAGCCCCCCCAAAAGTAATTACTATACTTTGCCTAAGTTGAGAGTGGTGACCATTCACAGAATACTTATACAACATCTTCAAAACAGTTTCATGGCCTAGTACATTTTGACAGTGGTGAAATAATTGAGTGAAACAGTCGTACTTTCCCAGCCCTTAACAGTGGACATGTTAGTGCTGACGTCTGTGAACCATGGCACTGCACTAGTATTCTTAGAATTTGATTAAGATGATTATGTCACTGTATTCACAATTATGGTAAGCAATAATTATGCCATTCATAATGTGGAATGCAGTGATGGACAATTTAAACTCTGGAATATATTTAATGAGGATAGACACGGTAATATCACCCACAAAACACTGGTACAACTTTTATATACCATATCAACTTTGTTGACTAAACTATTACATGATACAACTCTACCAGTTTCTTTTCAGCTAATAAACAGTACTTCTACCAGAATGGTCAAAGTAAGTTTAAACTCTGAAGTCTGTAGCTTGGATGCATCAAGCTGAAATGTACATGGATTTAAGGGGAATGGGGTTAAAAAAGTGGCAGTTTATTTTAGCTTGACCATACTGGACAAGAGGGCATGTTTTACAGAATCCCCACAGTTTGAATTGAACAATCCAGCTAAATGATAGGATAATCAGTATAGCATGTTACCAACCTCAAAGTGCAGAAAAAAGAAGCTAATAATGATGCATAATGTTAGCATTGTTAGAACAACCTAGCAATTGTGCAATTGTGTGCATCTTTGTGTGTGTGTGTGTGTGTGTGTGTGTGTGTGTGTGTGTGTGTGTGTGTGTGTGTGTGTGTGTTTGTGTGTCTACCTTCCTATTGGGGCATGTAAAGGGGAATCGAGTGCGTATATTATGAGAACTTGTTCAGAAGGTGTTTCCTGACAGAACACTGTTGCTTTATCCCAGAGCACAGAGGCTACTTTCTTCCCCCGTAGCAGAGCTGCCAAACACAGCTGATAAAGGCCCATGTCCACTATACCAGACCACCACCAGGCCACCTTTACAAGCCTCCTGGAGTCATTACCCACTGCCTTTCTCCCGTACCTGCATGGGTGGTGCGGCACTGCACTTGTGCAGTCCTCTCCTCAAAGGTGTCTTATCAAATGCGTCTTTCCAACATCAATATCCATTAGAACAGTGTTAATGGTAGTGTCACTTAGTCTCAACCGTCTCCCTTAATTCCCAACAATCAAACAAAACTATAAGTGCTAAAACAAAATCTTAACACATTTCAAATTTAGGGATATTTTAACCTCTCACTGCAACATGTAAATAAAATCTTTTTTCTGTACAATCAACAATAGACTTCATTGTAATACACACACCTTACATGGAGTGAATCTTGATTACTGGGTGTGACTGTGTATCCCTCTTAGAGTTACTTAGGAATGAAGGATACCTTTAACCATGGCATGGGCTCTAGACATTACAAGGGTTATTCAGAGCACCCACTCTGGGAATTGCAGTGGTCTGAATGACGTTAAGCCTTTCTATGGGCTTTAGGGCAACAGGATTAGAACAGCCATGTATGCCACCATCTTGTTTGTTGTCTCAGAACATTTGCAAGAAACCAAATCTAAATGGCCCTTAGTATGTAGTGTTTACCGTACATGCCGAAACCACAAGTGCTACCTCTAACTCTCAAGGTTGGGCCAGCCTAACTTAATAAGCTGGCGTCAGCATAGATTCACAGATGCATGGTTCACTGATAGGGTTGTGCTGGGAATGTAGGAAACCCACTGGTTACCAGGACAAGAAGCTGGAGAAACCAGCAGACATACTGTAGATATGGAATTGGCATTTACACCGAAGGCCCTTGTCCTGGCCTGACCTACTGCAGAAATAGGTCTTTGCCCGCTACCATATTTCACTGAGAGGTGTAACTGAGGTGTAACTTGGCAAATGGGAAGCACAAGGCAGCAGAAAAAGTGGCAATAGAGGGTCTTTGTGATAGTTGGTAGTGAGGAGTGAGAGAGGGACGATGAGGATCACCAGGACTTGGCACTAAAACCATCACCTACTATTCCTTGGTACTTAACGATTGCATAGTAGTTGCACCAGTCTTAATCGGGGTCTGTCATACCTTTACCAGTTCAAATTTATTTTGGAAACATATGGCTTGTAATTCAGAGCAGGGAGAGTATATTTCCTTGCATACACCAATATTTAAGCAAGAGGGTGTTCTCTCTCTCTCTACATCTTCAGTTTGATCATAGAGGAACCTTGTTAGTAAGAGTTGTTGACCTTGCTGTTTGTAAAATGCCCTTTTCATAAGCAGAATAAAGGTCTACTGTGACCCCATGTAGTCCTCTGTTGCAACACTTTTCTTGGACAGCAAACATTCGTTTAGCCATAGGACCGGCATGATCACACGTCCAGACAGGTTCTGGGAGCACAGGGGTAGCTAAGAGACAGGGTCCCTGCTCTGACGTCAGCCAATGGGCCTGAGATCAGAAGCAAAGCTGAGCAGGCCACAGTTGGCCTGATGCCATAGATTTTGAAAGGAGTCTGGCTCGCTGGTCTTACAGCCTAGCTGTCAAACTACAGCAGGACAACTCCACCAAAATGCGTATAACTTTCTACAGTTGTCTCATTATAAAGTTTTTGCTGTTGTTTTTCTGCTAAAACTACAATGAATGCTGGTTGTTTGGTTAATAGTATAATTATCATTGTTATTACAATAATTATAGTGCTTGTTCTTTGCTATTATTATTATTATTATTATGATTATCATTAATAATCATAATAATAATGATAATCATCATTTTATAATTATTATCACAATCTTGTTTCTGTTGTTGTGGTTAATCATATTTCATAATCAGATCTACTGTAGAATATTATAATATTATTCTACAATGCTCTCCTCTTCAAATGCACCACAGTCCGGCCACTAGAGGACGCATTAAGCCCTCCCAACATATTTTTGTGTAGACCAAAAATAACCGCTATCGTTCTTTATTATTTATTGGCTTAGAGGGCCAAGGGCCGTGGCTTGTTGAACAAATACTGCAGCCCTATTGGTTAAAATACACGTTGATCTTTTTAACCACGGGAATGGACGAGCCAAGATCGGTTTCACTTGCAAACTGTCAAGAGGGAGAGAGAGTAAAGCAATACTAAAACCCAGCTCTATCTGCGTAAGTTCGCAAATGTTTTGATTGGCATAGCTAGCTGGTTGCATTGGATTTTCTTACAGCTTCATTAATTTTTAGCAAGTGATCGGTTTGCTCTTAAATTATTTGATGGAAAGTTCACATACTGTAAAGCTAAAAAATGGCATAGGATAACGTTGGGTTAGCTAGCTAGCTACTTGTTTACATAGCCAGCTGAGCTGGCTAACGACGGTCGCAAACTAGTGCTAGTGGTAATAGCTTGCAGTCTAAGAAGCCAAGTTATTAATGGGGCATTTTCACGTTGCAAAATCTAAACAACATGATGTAATGTTGCCACTTCACAGTCGATTATTCAATTGCTCAATTTCTGTCATTTGTCAATGTTCATTACACAAACAACAACATTTGAGACAATGTACTACGAGCTAGCATTTATGTAAGTTAAGACTAAATAATTGGATGCCTCCACTCGAGTTTTGGAGCAAGTTTTGGGTACTTTATGCTACTATTCGTTGTCATGCTGTACCTGTTTGTCAGTCCGACACACCAGCTGTAATTTTTTCACGATTGAACAGCCAATCACTAGTAACCTTGTTTTGTATGCCTGATACTTGATGTTAAACACCAGTTAATTTAAGCTGTCCAGTTTAGTTTACGCTACGTTTTGTGTACTCACCCGACCCTGTCTCAGTGCCAAATAATCAAGTATAATAGTAGAGATCCAGACCAAGCTCGAATTAACCAAATAATCATCTGCCAAGAAGTAATAGCACAATTGTCTGTGTTAATCTGGTATAAAGTGAATAGTAATTTGTTATTGCTACATGGTTTATACATTTCATATTTTAAACATAATCTAAAATACTGGTGAGTATTAACAAATGGGTGGCGGCCAGCTATGCTGCTGTATCACAGTCTACTTAATGCCAGGCTTGAGGCTACAACCTTTAACTGCTGAACACTGACTTTAACGCTTGTGTACTACATTACCACCATGCACACCTCACCAGGGGAATGTTTATCTGCTGGTTAAAAGTGAATTTGGTTTGTAAAGCCTCTTGCACAGCATGCAGTGAAACCCTTTTTTAAAAACTGCAGTGCCCAAAGTGAGACGATCTGTGTCCATTCTAACAAGTCTGACAGTGTTTCATTAGCTGTGTAAAAAAAAAATATATATATATGTATATATATTTGCCTGTTCTTTGGGTAATTGACAGTAATAGCATACTGTTAATAACTGTCTTTTTCTGCCAAGGACTTCCTCTTATTTATGTAGATGTCTTTCTTGTGTTTTCTTCCTATAGGTCTAGGTGCAATGGCTTATTGTAATGTGCTCGATGGCACTGACTGCAAGTGTGGTACGAATGAGTGGTTACCTATAGATTAGTGTTTGATGCACTGCCTGTCTGCATGAGTTAATCCGGTTCAGTGATGATGCCAAGTTACTGTGGTACACATAGCACACTTTGATGGTCCGATGTTTTGCAGTTTACCCAGGTCGCAGCGTTAAGGTTAGTGATGTAACATTAGAGTAGGCTGTGGCTAACTGTTGGGGGTAATTATCCCTCCATCACTTTGCCCTGTCTGCTTTTAGAGATGATCCAGTCCCCATGCCGAGGTGTCTGAGAAAAAGTCCTGTTCCTTTTTAGAATAGGACACAGAGATGTGAAAATGAGAAAATAGCTGTATGAAAATAAGGACAGACAAAAACACATTGAATCCTCCTAGCTATGGACTCTACACAGACAAATTTGTTTGTTTGTTTTCTAGGATGTCAACTGTCAGTCTTGGACAAGAGGAAATGGCTGTTGGTCTGTAGGTAATTGATCACTGGAGACAAGTTGGTGACTCTAAAGACATCCACAGGCAGTAATAGTCCTAACTACAAGTGGTTAGCTTAACTGCTGAGCAAAGCAAGGGACTTATGAAGCAGCATAACTCCTGGGCCTAACCAGGGTTATCAGTCCAACCTTTTAACCCCTCCATAACCTTTAGCAGCTGGCCCCTGACCCTGTCTGCTCAGCCTACCCCAGTACTGCAGTCCTTCCATATCATCCCCATCCCCCACCTCCAGCACCTGCCAGCCTGCTCACTGCCGATCAGATCCCAGTCCGGGCCCCGCGGAAGCCCTTGCTCCCCAGGCCTCGTGCCCCTCCATCGACGGGCCCGCTCCTGCGGGGGGTTGGCGTACGATGGCGCGACGGGACACTAAGGGCTGCCGTGGGGGACTGTGATGTCAGAGCCCAACAGCCCGGGCGAGAGCCAGCGCGGCGCTCCCAGATTCTTCGTGGGCTGCGAGGACGATGAGAGCGAGGGTCTGGAGGACAGCATGAGGACCGACATGGAGCTGTACGAAGACGACGAGGACACCGACTCGGTAAGAGGGCCCCCACCCCCCCCGCCGGTCAATGAACAAACCACCCTCCGCCCCCGCAGACCTTGTGATGCCTCGCTGCACTGTGAGAGGGCAGAGGAGGTCGAACAGCGTGGGACCGTGCGGCTCCAACGGGTCAAGGGAAAGGCTTTGAAAACAGGCTCCCTACGCTGGCCAAGTGTAAAGTTATGAAAAGCATCACTTATCGAGGCCAAAAATATGATAGAATCGACCCTCGTTGTGGGGTTAGGGTTAAGCCGAAGCAGCTTGGTCGTGCTCTCCTGGTTCCGATGAGCCTTAAGTGGGGTCACTGTTATGCTAGTCGCTCTGTGTGAGCATGCAGCTGCAATCACATTCAAGGCACTGCACAACATCATCATGTGACTGGCAGAGGTCCACGAAAAACAAAAGATTATCTACGCATGGTGCGTTACCTCTCGGAGTGTTCGTAGGTTGATTGGGTTGAACATGTCTGCCTTTTTAAGTTGTTGACTACACTCTGTTCCCCCGCCCCAGCCCCCGGAGCGCCAGATCGTGGTGGGGATCTGCTGCATGATGAAGAAGTCCAAGTCCAAGCCCATGACTCAGATCCTGGAGAGGCTCTGCAAGTTTGAGTACATCACGGTGGTCATCTTCCCCGAGGAGGCCATCCTCAACGAGCCGGTGGAGAAGTGGCCCCTGTGTGACTGCCTCGTCTCCTTCCACTCCAAAGGTGCGACAGACACACAGACTAGGGTCTCACTGGTGTTATCACGTGCATTCACTTCCTCTACCATCCTCGCTATGGGTTTACCAACAGTCACTGTGCTCGCCCTAGGATTCCCCCTCGACAAGGCAGTGAGTTATGCCCAACTCAGAAACCCTCTGCTCATCAATGACGTGAACATGCAGTATTACATACAGGACAGGTACTGTGCGACCATCAACCAAACACACCTGTGGTTAGGCCTGTGTAATACCTTGCTCCTCTCTTGAAAGCATAGCTGTCCTCTTTTTTTCCTTTTAGACGCGAGGTGTATCGTATACTGCAGGAAGAAGGGATCGATCTGCCACGCTACGCTGTGTTAAACCGTGACCCAGATAAACCAGACGGTCAGTGTGCCAGGCCAGTTCCCACTGCCCATAGTCGATAGTCCCATACAGCTGTTTACTTTAGCCCTTCCCTCAAATGAGTAAACAAGTCAAATGCAAGGATTTTTATTTTAAGGATTTGTTTTGCTGTCTTCATGAAGTCTTTTTTTCCCCGTAAGACATATTAAGAGAAGAAATAAATCACCCAAGCTTTTTTCTATGCTACATCCTGAGGCTTTCATTCTGAGGCAGTTATTTTAAGTCCCAGGATAAATATAGGGTCTAACGTGGCACGGGTGTGAGTGCCTGTCTTAGTCCTGGGGACAAGTGTGATCTGGCAGAGTGCTCTGTTTAAATGTCCCTTTTATAACCCAATGTGCACGCAAGGATCAAGAAAAACGGCTTGCTGGCTGTCTGTCTTTAAACGTTCTGCTTGTAATGGAAATGACTAGTGGCACAGATATCTTCAGAATCAGGGTTTATACTGTATTTATCCGTTTGTGTTTTTTTGTATGCTGTATTTATTTGTTTGTGTGTTTTTGTATGCTGTATTTATTTGTTTGTGTGTTTTTGTGTGCTGTATTTATTTGTTTGTGTGTTTTTGTGTGCTGTATTTATTTGTTCGTGTGTTTATGTATGCTGTATTTATTTGTTTGTGTGTTTTTGTGTGCTGTATTTATTTGTTTGTGTGTTTTTGTATGCTGTATTTATTTGTTTGTGTGTTTTTGTATGCTGTATTTATTTGTTTGTGTGTTTTTGTATGCTGTATTTATTTGTTTGTGTTTTTGTATGTTGTATTTATTTGTTTGTGTGTTTTTGTATGCTGTATTTATTTGTTTGTGTGTTTTTGTATGCTGTATTTATTTGTTTGTGTGTTTTTGTATGCTGTATTTATTTGTTCGTGCGTTTATTCTCCCTCAAGAGTGTAACCTGGTCGAAGGAGAGGACCATGTCGAGGTGAACGGCGAGGTGTTCCCAAAGCCCTTTGTGGAGAAGCCTGTCTGTGCTGAGGACCACAACGTCTACATCTACTACCCCACCTCTGCTGGCGGTGGCAGCCAACGCCTCTTCAGAAAGGTCTCCCTTGACTGCTATTGGTCATTCCGAATCGTAGCCTTGCCAACTGTGTCCTCCAGTCCCTTGCGTCAAAGACTTTGTACATACACTAGTCTGTCCTATCACGTATCTGCATTTCCAAAATTTCATTAGGATTCTTTCCGTAAGCACTTGTGTAAGTTGTAGTTGCGAAAATAAACACAATTTCGAACCTTATCGTTAGATTAGGACGAACAAACATCTCAAGTACAGTATTTGCCATTAGATTGGGTTCATTGAATGACTCTGCCTTGATGTTGTGATCCATCTGTTCCAGTTCACACACCCTCTTTCCTCCCCCACGCTCGTCAGCTCCCCCAGCCTCTGTCCGGAGATGACACTCGTTATAAAGCACATTAACAGGGCTGAAATAGACCAGGCTGAACAGGGAGCCAAACTATCACTCTTCCCCTACACCAGGAAAGAACATGATGATATGCAGCTGTTTCTGTTAGTCTGCTAGAGGAGAGCAGGAGCACTTCACCCATGTTAGTTCTCAAACGACGAGACAGAGCCTTTTAGCTCTTAAGTGGGATGGAAAATGTGCAGATCTTCTAGTCGCTTTTCACTGTCCGATGTGTTTGGGATAAGGGTCCTTTTGGAATAGCTTTGACTAAGTCCCTAACTGTAGGAAACAATAAAAATCCCCCCAGTGTGACTTCTGAGAACTCACAGTCCATCCTTCCGCTGTAGATCGGCAGCCGGAGTAGTGTGTACTCCCCTGAGAGCAGTGTGAGGAAGACTGGCTCCTATATCTACGAGGAGTTCATGCCAACCGACGGCACAGATGTGAAGGTGAGGAAAGATTTACGAAACAACCCAGGAAAGTCTGTTCAAACCCAATGGAAAGAATGACATTCTGTGTGTGTGTGTGTGTGTGTGTGTGTGTGTGTGTGTGTGTGTGTGTGTGTGTGTGTGTGTGTGTGTGTGTGTGTGTGTGTGTGTGTGCTCGCTCGCACTCAGGTGTACACAGTGGGGCCTGACTATGCGCACGCTGAGGCCCGTAAGTCCCCTGCTCTTGATGGGAAGGTGGAGAGAGACAGCGAGGGGAAAGAGATCCGCTACCCTGTCATGCTCACTGCCATGGAGAAACTGGTGGCTCGCAAGGTCTGCCTGGCCTTCAAGGTCAGCCATAGCTCTTTCGTCGTGGTGCTGGGTAGCGGAAACATTAGATAATAACTGTTGCTAATGGAAAGAAATGGAGTGGCATGAAAAGGAAGGTGTGTTTCCCCTTTGTCGCTGCAGCAAACAGTGTGTGGGTTTGACCTTCTCCGAGCAAACGGACACTCCTACGTGTGTGACGTCAACGGCTTCAGCTTTGTTAAGAACTCTATGAAGTACTACGACGACTGTGCCAAGATCCTGGGGTACACAATGTCTCCTTCTGTACGGCTGTGTTCATGAAAATATTATCCCCTCCACCCCCACAATGTATTAAGGAGCTCTCATGTTTGGCCGGTAGGAACATAGTGATGCGTGAGCTGGCTCCACAGTTCCAGATCCCGTGGTCCATCCCCACCGAGGCAGAGGACATCCCCATAGTGCCCACCACCTCTGGGACCATGTGAGTCACAAACACCCAGCGTTGACCCTGTCTGTGAATACTGCAATTATGGTGCACAGAGGTTGACCACCATCGATAATCCTAAATGGTTAACTGTGCACTATAACAACCTTCTCTCTATATATAACCCAACATATATGGCAGAGAGGATGTGGACAGGACACAACAACTTCCTAATTTCCTTGTAACTCCAAACCAAGTCTGTTCTCAGAACCACCGCTGAATTCATTTTTTCGGTCTGTCCTTTCAGGATGGAGCTGCGCTGTGTCATCGCGATAATCCGCCATGGGGACAGAACACCCAAACAGAAGATGAAGATGGAGGTGCACAACCCCATGTAGGTGCATGTCCTTACTTCAATCAGTGTTTTATCAGTGTTATGGAACGATACAATACTTTTTTTTAATATGAACCTTGTCTCCCTACTTGCTTAGGTTTTTTGAATTATTTGAAAAATATGGCGGTTACAAGACGGGGAAGTTAAAGCTGAAGAAGCCAAAGCAACTGCAGGTAACGGCAAGGAACACAGTGTTCCTCTGGCCGTGTGTGAATAATACTCAGGGTTTTTTTTAACCCATTTGTTTCTGACACCCTGTTGTTATGTGTGGCCTTCCTGTCTCCCAGGAGGTGCTGGACATTGCTCGGCAGCTGCTGGTAGAATTGGGCCAGCACAACGAGTGCGAGATAGAGGAGAAGAAGTCCAAACTGGAGCAGCTGAAGACTGTTCTGGAGATGTGAGTGCTGGGTGGCAAATCTGGGTCACGTTATATGCTCAAATGCCACCTGTGGCTTGGTCCCTTTCCTGGGACAATACAACAAAATCATGCAAAATAGGGCACAAAAAAGCAAGATTAAACCATTGTATACAACCATACTATGTATCTGGGTTCGGTACAGATTGTGTGCTCTTAAGGGGTTTATTGCAAGCCTGTTCCACTGAAGTATAAATGCTGTCCCAGAGGGAGTATTCTTTCTCTGCTGTCTTTAGAAAGACATGCAGTAATTGGAATGGCGCGCGCTGTCGTCAAGGACACCCACACCACAGTGGCATCCTTTTATCGAAGCCAGATAACATCATGCATCATGGTGAACATTTAGTTTAGAGACTACTGAAAGCATGCGGTTTAGAACACTTGTGCACACGCTCATGACTGAGTCTCCTACTATTGCTGTCGTTAACAAACGCTCCCTAATCATAGAATTAGCAGGACAACGGTAAGCCGTTGAAAGCAGGAAGTAAGCGTGGCACAACAGGGCACGAGAGGCCCACAGTCCCAGATCCTTTGCTGGCCTGATGGTTGGTTTTCTGCTCTCCCTCCTCCTGAAGGTATGGCCACTTCTCAGGGATCAACAGGAAGGTGCAGCTCACGTACTTGCCCCACGGGCAACCCAAAACCTCCAGTGAGGAGGAAGGTAAGGCAACCGGAGGGATTAGCCTAACAACCCCGCCAAGCGATTTTCATCTCGAACACTCTAACTGACCCTTTTAACTGGTGTTCAAACAGACACGTGTAAGGAGGGTCCGTCTCTGCTGCTGGTGCTGAAGTGGGGAGGAGAGCTGACTCCTGCGGGCAGGGTGCAGGCTGAGGAGCTGGGCAGGGCCTTCCGCTGCATGTACCCTGGAGGACAAGGTGATACAGAGGCAGACAAACAGTCACACAAACACACACACACACACACACACACACACACACACACACACACACACACACACACACACACACAGGGCCAAACTACCATTTCGACTGCAGGCACATGTTTTCAGTTGATACAGCGGCTACCAGCTGTTAACAGAGGGGGTCGTGTGCTCGTTCTAGGAGATTACGCCGGGTTCCCTGGCTGCGGGTTGCTACGGTTACACAGCACCTACCGTCACGACCTCAAAATCTACGCGTCAGATGAAGGACGGGTGCAGATGACGGCCGCAGCATTCGCCAAGGTATTATTCGCTAAGCATGCATCGCCAAGCAAGTTTAAAAACCCTATGTAGACTTTACCCCTAAACCTTTATTTGTGCGGTGGGGTGTTGTGGTCTGCCCGATAGGGTCTGCTGGCTCTGGAGGGCGAGCTCACCCCCATCCTGGTGCAGATGGTGAAGAGTGCCAACATGAACGGCCTGCTGGACAACGACAGCGACTCGCTGAGTGGCTGTCAGCACCGGGTCAAGGCCCGCCTCCATGGCATCATGCAGAAGGACCAGGAGTTCACAGAGGAGGACTTTGACAGGGTAACTAACTAACCGCCTCTGTAAGGATCTGTTTCTTGTAATTCCATAATGTCTTCCAATTTACTGCATGTAAGAAGGGAAAATAAATCTGGGCATGCCAGTAGTATGCCAGGCTTTAATATAACTATATCAAGAGGTTTGCGTCTTAGTGAATGGGACTGAAGAAACAGGGTCATTATACTGATCTGTGCTATTATTCCCTTCAATCCCAAATAGTCTGATAATTACGTCTTACAAGGAGAGCTTGGTTTACTAAGTTCATTTCAGAAACATGGTCCTTTTTCTTCAAACTGTTATCTAAATGGATAAGGAGTTTATTTATACCATTTTTATCTTCAAATTACCTTGCTCTTGATTACCTTCAGCTGGCTAAGGTTTTACTCTTGTGATGTAACCTAGTTATTTCTTCTTCTCGATTTATGTACAGGTTGTGTTGTGTTTAATTTGTTTGCATGTTTTCCGCTTTGTTTGTTTCCAGCTGGCTCCTACCTGCAGTGTCTCTGTGGTAAACTCCATGAAGATGGTCCAGAACCCTGTCAACACCTGTGACCAGGTCTACACTCTCATCCAGAGCCTGACCTGCCAGATCCGCAAGAGACTGGAGGACCCCAAGTCAGCAGGTTGCCATTTCAAATATACTATACGTCTGGCTTCATTCATTTGAGAAGAGGAGCATACTGTAGCGTCTCTGACCCTTGGTCTGACCCGGGTCTTTCTCGCCCTCTCTTCCCCCCACATCCGGGTACCAGACCTGCAGCTGTACCACAGCGAGACCCTGGAGCTGATGCTGCAGCGCTGGTCCAAGCTGGAGAGGGACTTCCGCATGAAGAGCGGCCGCTATGACATCAGTAAGATCCCGGACATCTACGACTGCGTGAAGTACGACGTGCAGCACAACGGCACCCTGGGCCTGGAGGACACGCTGGAGCTCTTCCGGCTGTCCCGCGCCCTGGCCGACATCATCATCCCACAGGTGAAGAGGGGGAGGGGGAGGGGCACGGGGAGGGCCTGGTCAGTAAGAGCGGAGTTGGGGTTAGTCCTTATGTCAGACAGAGGTTAGGGTCAGGGTAAAGATTCAGGTTATTGTAGGAAAAAAACCAGATACTTTGAGACAACTGTCGAATTTCCCGAGTTGACGTTAACAAGACCGCACCAACAAGACCAGACTCGGGCTCTTGGCAAACCCATCTCTCTGCCACCGCTTGTCTCCTCAGGAATATGGCATCAACAATGTTGAGAAACTGGACATAGCCTACGCCTACTGCCTGCCGCTGGTCAAGAAGATCCAGCTGGACCTGCAGAGGACCCATGAGGACGAGTCCGTCAACAAGCTGCACCCACTGTGAGCACCCACCTTTGGCTGTTAAGCTGCCGTTCAGGGGAATGCTTTAGTGCTGGGGGACTTCAGATGATGTGCTGTGGTCTCTGTCATCCCAGGTACTCCCGCGGGGTGATGTCGCCCGGGCGCCACGTCAGGACGCGCCTGTACTTCACCAGCGAGAGTCACGTCCACTCCCTGCTCAGCATCTTCCGTTACGGAGGCCTGCTCAACGTAAGCGCCGAGCCGCAGCCGCAAAGCCGAACCCCCCCCCCCCCCCAAGTCCACGTTAATATTCGTGGTGTGTGTGTTTGACTGTCTGCGCAGGAAGAGAAGGACGAGCAGTGGAAGCGCGCCATGGATTACCTCAGCGCTGTCTCAGAACTCAACTACATGACCCAGATAGTCATCATGCTGTACGAGGACAACAAGCAGGTAGTGGTTGCTTGCTTTGTTTTCATTGCTGCAGGTGTGTGTGTGTGTGTGTGTGTGGGTGTGTGGGTGGGTGTGTGTGTGTGTTTGGTGCGTACAGGTTTGTTAGTGTCATGACACCCTATACGTTGCCCCTCAGGACCCCGCGTCCGAGGAGCGTTTCCACGTGGAGCTTCACTTCAGCCCCGGGGTCAAAGGTTGCGAAGAGGAGGAAAACGCACCGACGGGCTTCGGCTTTCGACCCGCCTCAGCAGAGGTAACAAACAAGTGTGGATGACTCTTAAACCTAAAGATGAAAGTGTCTGCCTTGCCTGTGCTGATGGTTGCACAGAGTGTGGGCTCAAGGGGGCGACGGTCTGATCCATGCTGCTGCTGTTGCCCTTCAGAACGGTCAGAAGCAGACGGACCCTGGCAGCCTGGAGGACCTATCACGGGACGAGACGGACCGAGCAGTTCCACTCTCTGAATCCCTCAGCATGTACAGGAAATCCCCTCTCATTCGGAACCGTAAGACTGGCTCTATGGAGGTAAGACGCGCAAAAGAGTTGCCTCTTCTTTTGGTGAGGAAATGGATATATCACAATGTCTGCCATATTTAACGACAGCCTGCAGGACTCTCTCGCAGTCAAATACAGCCTCTCTAATTGGACTGCACTCACAGCCTAAACATTGTTGTACTGTCGAAGGCCTGCTCTACATGTTTTCGTACCATCCGAGCTTGCCTGGGAATGTGATACCTCAGAGCAGCGGCCACAGATTTAGGATCAGTGTGTGGCGTCACACACTCTGGCTGACCTCCCCGCTCTCTGGGCTGGGTGGGCTGACTGTGTGAGTCTGCATTTCCTCTGCAGGTGCTGTCTGAGACGTCGTCCTCAAAGGCAGGCAGCTACCGCCTCTTCCCCTCCTGCTCGCGTCAGTCCCCCGACATGAAGCAGAGTGGATTAGGTGGGTGTCTCCTCTCGGCTTTCAGGACACGTCGCCTGGGTCTGCCCAGTATCCTCGATGTCATAAGGAAGCATGTGGTGGCTGGCACAGGCGCACTCCCCCATGTCATCGTCTATTTCTGATCTCGTGAACTTGACCGGAGGTGAACTGTTCTCCGCCCAAGTCGAGGAATGGATTTGTGGATCTGTCGGGTTGGCTTCGATCGATTGAGTGTCGTAGTCGAACCCAGAGTTCGAGTCTCCGCCATTCAGAGATCAGTTCTGTTTCAAAGGTCGGCTGCTTGATTTCACAGAGCAGTTAGTAATGCAACGCTAATGACTGTTTAAATCCGAAAGATTGCTTGGTCCTCATACATATGAATGATTGTGTTAAATACAAGTCTCCATTAACTGGAGTTGATAGATGCCTTAATTCTGCCTCCTATCATTTCATAGGTGATTGTTACATTCCATTACACCAGTTGCTAAAGTCAGGCCTTTCCCACTGGCCCATGCAGATTGCCATTACCAGTGCTAATACATGTTCCATACCAGTAACGTTCTGATCCTTAGAACTATGAGCCTTCTAGACTGACTTTGTGTCCGTTGGTAATAAGCTAGCTGCCGCCTCCCAATGGAGCATTCTCCAGATGGTAAGTGTCATGGCAATGAGCCCTCTCTGCCCTTTCCCTGCGCCCCCAGGTAACTGAGACCGAGCATTGTTTGAATAACCGCATGTCGTGTGGTGATGACTAATCCCCCCTCAACCCCCCCTCACAGGCTCTCAGTGTGCTGGACTCTTCAGTACCACTGTCCTAGGTGGGTCCTCTAGCGCCCCCAACCTGCAGGACTACGCACGCACAAACCGCAAAAAATTCTCCTCCGGCAGCCTGTCCTATAAAGACGGTATGTGTTTGAGATCCCACTCCACCTCTAGCCTCCAGAGAGCCATGGCTGACAGAGGCTCCAGGGTTAGACACATGTGATACTGAAGAGCCACAGAACGTGAGAAGGATGCCTAACACAGGGCCTGGCTGCTGCGGCAATATCCTACTCAGCTCTGTGGTTCTCCAGGAACAAATATGTATTAGGACTTTATTGCCTAGATACGATTACCTTTGCATGTGTCTTAAGGTTATGTGTTAATGATTACAATGATTATAATGTTATGTTTATGGAGGACTACCTGTCCTTGAGTTGCCTTTGATACTTAATGTTCCCATATGTGTTGCATGGTCCATGTTATTTGTAGTGGTGTGTTCCCTCATCATGTTTCATAAGAAGCTGACGGAACTGAATATGAAAGTAGAGGCAGCACAACCCAATTTGCAAGGTATTTGGAAATGGCAATAGCCTTTGCAGTGAAGTTAGGGTTAAAATATTATATTTGGATATAGGAGTATTCCTTCAAAATAAGTTAAAGTTATTCTGTGGGATTCATTTAGGAAGCAATCACTAAATGGCTCAAAATGGTTTAGGCCAACTGCAAGGTTTTGCTATTTAACGATAAAAGTTGTACCCAGTAATATGCATCATGAAATATTAAGACCAAAATGTTGTTCCTTTAATTTTTTTATGGAGTGGTTATATATTGTTAAAGCTTTGTTTGGGTTGTTCTGACTCCCAAAGATTTTGCTGGGGGGGGGGCACATCTTTTTTGCACATAAAAAATGAGGTAGTAATCACTAGTTTTTATTAAATCTACCGCACACCCAAATTTGTACTGAAGGGTATGGGTTTTGAGTTATGCATGCTTGCTTGAAACTTGCCAATGGCAAAAGAAATTAAGCATTTTATGGTGACGTGGTACAGTTGCTATCACTGGTACCATCCACTAGGTGTCTCAAGTCTAACATCGGTACCATTCACTCGGTGTCATTTTAAAGTTTATCAGTGGTACCATCCACTAGGTGTCATTGTAAAGTCTATCACTGGTACCATCCACTAGGTGTCATTTTAAAGTCTATTACTGGTACCATCCCATAGGTGTCATTGTAAAGTCTATCACTGGTACCATCCACTAGGTGTCATTGTACAGTCTATCACTGGTACCATCCACTAGGTGTCATTGTACAGTCTATCACTGGTACCATCCACTAGGTGTCGTTGTACAGTCTATCACTGTTACCATTCACTAGGTGTCATTATGAAGTGTATCACTGGTACCATCCCATAGGTGTCATTGTAAAGTCTATCACTGGTACCATCCCGTAGGTGTCATTGTAAAGTCTATCACTGGTACCATCCCATAGGTGTCATTGTAAAGTCTATCACTGTCACCATCCACTAGGTGTCATTGTGAAGTTTTGTCTCAGCTGCCGTCTTCCGGGTTGTCTTGCGTGTTACTCAGTGTTCTGTAGTCACAGTGTTGTTTCATTTAGTTTCATCTGTCGCATGAAGCACAGGATTCATCAGAATTTTTGAAAGTGCATTTTGTGAGAGTGCATGTTGGTCTGTGAGTGAAATTGCATGACTGTTTTTGTCTCGATAAGTTGGAGTCCATTTATTTATAGAATCCAAAGTTGTCTGGGCCACTGCACATGACAGGAAAAAAACATTTTCTGGGATAATTTGTGCTTCAAGGTAGAATGGAGATGAAAGAGGGAAGTAGACTTTGAGATCGTCAGTCTTCCTGTCTGATCTTTTTGTTCAACTGGAGTTTGTCTTCATCTCCGTGATCATGTCATCTATTTTTTATCAGGGGAAGAGACTTGTAATCTAATCTTGAAAGTACCAGCGTTAGGAAGCAGCTCTTTTCCAACTTACCTCTGTTACACATTATTCCTGCAGCCTCTGGCCACATCCATCACAGATAGTGCTTGAGCTTGGTCTTACACAATAGAACAGATTTTGTATTGTTGTATTTTACTGATGTATCTAATGCTAAAACCACTTTTGATTAGAAGCACATTTTTGCTAAACTATGCTGTCGCCTCAAAGGGGAAAAAACGTGCACACACAGTTTAAAGGTGCACTGTGACCCTTGGTAACACTAGTGAACTTTTTTATTTCCTCAGAGTTGTTGTCTATGCCGGCAGTAAAGAGATTTTCTGTGTCGTTTGCAAAGCATCCGACTAATGGTACGTCTGCTTCTTTCAAGTATATTTCCACTTTTTCACCTCCCTTTGTCTTGCATGTTTTAAGAAAACTTTCAGTTGGAAATTTTAAGTTCTATTTCACGTGGTTACTACCATGGTCCTCCAAACCTCTGGGGTTATAATCTTTTTGTGTCTACCCAAACATAAGGACACTCACTTTCTAACTTAACCTCACATTCTGTTGTAACATCCTGCGATTTGTCACCCTCACCCAATTATTGAGTGTTTTGCAATTCAAGGTTTATAGTACGGTATCACCCATAATAAAGTGCACTCTTGCATACAATGTCATTACCAAGAGTCACACAGCAAGTGAAGTTTAAGCATGCTCGGAGAACAACGGTAGGCGCTTGTGCTGTGATGCCTCGTGCAGCCTTTGAGCTAGATTTGTTCCCACTGATGTGTGACTTTATGGCAGTTGTATCCCAGAGTCAACTTTTTAAAATGTGAGTTGAACCCCATCTTTAAGAAACGGCACCAAAACCACTATGTAGAGGTAACCCTTCTCCTGTTTCTTTTGATTTCAGTCCCATCAAACCTTGTAGATGTATGAGTACACTGCATCATAATGCCAAGCTATTGAATATGTGATTACTCGTTAGTTCTTTACAGTCGAGAATGACTGAACAAGAACATCAAGCACTGATTAACAGGGAAAGGGTTCAACTGTGTCTGTTCTATAATCTACAGTACGTCTGTTATGAATTCGATTTATCAATGAATATTACCAATTGTTTCTTTTCTTTTTATTTTTTTATTTTTTGAATATTTGGAAGGCATGCTAAGACCGTAGGACTTTCTCCTGTATCCTGTCCCAGATTTGGATGTGCGCTGTGTGTAGTATGACCGCAACAATAGGATCATGTTTCAAGTCATAACAAAATTTGTCTTTTTTATATTTAGCCCTGGCAAAGGATGTTTTACATAACATTTAAAGATTTTGTCTCATTTATCACTTATCTAGACTTTTTTGTTTCGATCCCAACACTTTTTACCCTATGGCAGTACTAATTAAAACACACTACTGGCAACTGCTAGTGTTATTTTCCAGGCTGTTTTCATAGTTAAATTTGATTGATTTTGCAAGTTTCCTGACAGTTCAATGCGTTTGATTAACTGTTCAGAAGGATGCTTTTTTTTTTTGTATTATAGAATGGTTTAAAGCACTGTTGGATTCTACTAGCCTTACTGCTCTCTAGTGGGTTCTGGTCGTTTTTTTCTTTCTCAGACATGAAAAGGAATTGGATGGCCTGAGAGGAGTTGTAATAAATTAGGCACGCCCACAAAACATTTATCTCATCCTCTAAAGTCCTAACCTTTATGGATTGGACCAACTTTTTCATTTTTTTGTATAGACTTTTGATGTATCTTAGTAGTGATACAAGTATATGCCCAACTTTCTAGTTAAGAGCAATTTTTTTATTGGATCATCGGCTTAAAGGCCTGCACCTGTTAAGTTACTGTTACCTTGTCAGTGACACCTTTTTCACATGGAAATACTGTCACTGATAATGTCTCAGCATGTGTGAGTGGTGAAGCGGATTTCTGGAAACATTTTGTCAGACAAAATTACTGTAGTACATTTTATCTGGATCTAAAATAATTCTTACTATTCAAAAATTCCTGAATTCACTAAAATGAAGTGTATCATAGGAGCATCAGTAGCTGGGATTTCAAAGGAAAATAATTGGACATTTAGCACGCCAGATTCTGGTATAATAATAATAAAAATAATACTTTATTTAAACAATAGGTCAATTGACTTTTGGTATTATCAAATAGCAGTTGGCAAAGGTGACATCTAATTAGAAGCAGCAGTGTGTGGTTTTGTGATATATTTGTTTATGTACGTAATGGGCCAAGAATGACTGTATGTCCCACAGTGTCATTGCCTCTCTATGGTGATCTCACGTTCCTCAGCAAACAAACCATGTCTTTTTGTTGTTAGGTAAGAGCGGTGGGCTACAAGGCTACGTGCTTTTTCGTAAAAAGATAATAAAGACATGTAGCTTCACATCCAGGTCATTTAAAGTGGTTGTATGGTTAGGATTTCAATGATCACAGTTGCTGCTCTGGGGTTTGTCATCAAAGACCAATGTGCTCAAATACGTTTTTTTCAACTGAAGCTATTGTCTTTTCTACTTGAAACCAAGCAGATTTCCACAGTTGAGGTGGTCAATGTCATTACTGTAATGTAACTGTGTGTTTTGAAACCATCAGCATAAGCGGTGCTTTAGCAGTACTCTTAGCAATGGAAGGATCATTTCCACCAGCTTCAGTTGTAGGTGTGTGTGGGTAGCTGGGATCGTTGTTGGTGCTGTTTTCTGTTTGTTTGTTTTCTTGCTGAAGTAAGATGATTGACTGGCAGCAGTCTCTGTGAGCTGCCATCTACTGTAGTCCACCTTCCAGTCCCCCAGCACGGCGTACACTATGGGTCCTCTTCCCTCTCCTCCTCCACATGCTCTCTGTCTCCTTCTTACCCCATCTGCTCTTTACTCCATCCCCCTGCCTTGTCTTCTGCTCCTTTTTACTCCCATCTTTTGGTTCCGGCCCTATTTTATCCCCGGCTCTTCATTCCTGTTTCCTCTCTACCCTTCACCTTTTACGTGTCTGCCTGTCTTGTCTGGGACTCATCACTGGTCTCTTCACACCAACCCTCCTTTCCCCCCCCCACCCCTGTTCTCCACTGCTCTATCCTTCCCCCTCGCTCTCCCTCTACTTCCCCAGAGCCCCTGGAGGAGCACCATGTGGCCCAGCTGTTGAGGCGTTTCTCCACAGACCCCGCCCCGGGCCGGCCTCTCTCTGTGGACAGGGCGCTGGCCCACCACCTCCACCAGTGCTCCTACCACCTCCGTCTCTTCCGAAACTGGCTCATCTCTGGCCAGGACCCTCTAGAGTACCTCTACGGTCAGCCCCACTCCCCTTCGCCAGGGCCCGCTCTGGCCTTTCCTGTGGCCCGGTCTCTGCCCCCCCTTGCCCTCTGCTTCGAGGCCCCCCTGACCTTGTTGCTGTGCTCGCAGTTTGGTTGAGAAGTTGCTGCAGTTGATTTTGCTGCTTTGCATATGAATGTTTTTTTTTTTTCTTTTTTGCATGCTTGCCTGCTAGTAAGAGCAGCTTGCCAATTTGAGTGGTGTGGGTTGGTAGGTTCTGGCTCGGCTTCTCTTGTTGATGCGTGGTAGCAGTACACTAACTCATGATTGTACACGCCAACAAATGTGCAGTTTTTAGGGGTCGGGTGGGGTCTTTCTATTGTCTATAAATCTTCATCAAAGTCACAGGTTTTTGTGGAATATTGTTATTTAGCTTGTTGATAAGGTAATCAGGGCATAGAAAGACAGAGCGTTTTGGCCAAACCAATTATTTGAGATTGTACCTTAATTTGAAAATTGTAGACGTAATATATTGTAATGGTGGTCTGCATGCTCATTCCCTGTTTTCCTTTGTTTCTTTCCTTTCTATATCTTGGTCAGCAGATCCATAGGTGATGGTGTTGTAACTAACCCAGCTGCATATTAATTACTACAAATACTTGTCAGTGCTTTCTACTCTTTCCTCAGAGCTGCTATGTCATGAAAAAGTACACCAAGTATAAAATGTATAACATGGTGTTATTATTCCACTGTACGGTAGCTTTTATTGCTCATTCTAAAGAACAAGGGCAAAATTACTCATAATGGCAGTAATTGTATTTTGAAATATACTTATAGTCCCAGCCAGCCATGGTGTGACATAATCAAGTTAGGAAGTGAGTATGCAGAGGAGTCCAAGAATGACTGGTTTCTTTATTCAGCCTGAGACTCACAATCAGATCACATTGCCCTTTAGGGCATAAAACCACACAGAGACCACCCATTTTAACCCAGAACAAACACAATCATATTAGCTTACTATGCCATTGTTATAACCTTTTGATCCGAAAGACATTTGGTTACAATATTTGAGTAGTGTGCCCCCGTTCAAAACTTGAAATGTCATTTAGATTAACTTTTTATTTCCAGTTAGCTGTTTTGCCAATTCTAACTAGCGTTTTGTTTTGTATATGATGTACTCCGTGTTCTGAGGAATTTGGATTGATAATGGATGATCTGTCTTGTTCCCTGTCAGTATTTTATTTAGCCCTGGCATGGTTTAACACTGTGTGGGTTTTTTATTTGTTTTTTACAATTGTGGTTTTTAGACGTACTTGGAATGAGAAATTAGAGGATTGATTGCACACATGAATGTATTTGACAGACTTGTTGCATTTTCAACATCTTTGCTGTCAGGCCTGCAGTGTGGTGGTGCTTTGAATACCAAATATGTACAGCACAGACAGAAAATAGTAATACTGACAGGAATTGACTTCCGATCTGTTTGCCTTTTTATATTCAACTATTTGATCTGATGAAAAGTACAAAATGGGGATTTGTGGAAAGGTGGAGTATGTAAACCCGTCCTTATAGATTTATCTAAATTCTTTAGCTACTTCATGAGAAAAATTACATTTATTTACACCAGCAAATAGACGTGAGCAGTGATTGTGATGACTAAAAACTGCTCCTCAAGAGCCAAGGAGTGTGTCGATTTGAATACCAGTCCAGTGCACATACAGTACACCAGCAACAGCTCCACATCACGTACAGTAGACCAGCAACAGCTCCACATATCGTACAGTACACCAGCAACAGCACCACATCACATACAGTACACCAGCAACAGCTCCACATATCGTACAGTACACCAGCAACAGCTCCACATCACGTACAGTACACCAGCAACAGCTCCACATATCGTACAGTACACCAGCAACAGCTCCACATCACGTACAGTACACCAGCAACAGCTCCACATCACGTACAGTAGACCAGCAACAGCTCCACATCACGTACAGTACACCAGCAACAGCGCCACATTACGTACAGTACACCAGCAACAGCTCCACATCACGTACAGTACACCAGCAACAGCTCCACATCACGTACAGTACACCAGCAACAGCTCCACATCACGTACAGTACACCAGCAACAGCTCCACATCACGTACAGTACACCAGCAACAGCTCCACATATCGTACAGTAGACCAGCAACAGCTCCACATCACGTACAGTACACCAGCAACAGCTCCACATCACGTACAGTAGACCAGCAACAGCTCCACATATCGTACAGTACACCAGCAACAGCACCACATCACGTACAGTACACCAGCAACAGCTCCACATCACATAGGGTGTACTTCATACTCTACTAGATTGCTACTAAAGACAGAACGACACACCAGGGCTGGACAGCTTTGCAGTGAAGTGACCTAACCAAACTTGATTTTGTTGAGTGTGAGTTGTATTTGGTTTTGCCTGCTTGCTCCGTGGATGCCTTGTCCTGGCCCAGTCTGACTGAGCGGTGTTGGGGCTTTGGGTCCTGGTTGTCTCTCTCCTGTGCTGCAGGCTTCGAGGGCTGCTCCATGGTGCCCTCCATCTACCCCCTGGAGACGCTGCACAACTCCCTGTCCCTCAAGCAGGTCAACGAGTTCCTCACTTGCGTGTGTGAGGTGGGGGGCGATGCACACACCAGGACCACCAGAGGTATTTTATGTCACACACTTGGTGTCTCCCAAGACATCCCATGTACTTATACAAACGGTACATGTTGTATTCGGGGTAATGTTCCACTACTCTCCTCTGTCCCTATAGCCTTGTCGGCCATGTTTGACACCCAGAACCAGCCGACAGTGGACACGTACATCCCACAGAGAGTGCTCGCCTCCTCGGTGTCCCTGCGGTCGCGCTCTGACAGACCTCCCTGGTGTGAGTGCTCCACTTTTATCTGCTGGCCCAGTTCTCTTAGCAAGAGAGGTTTTTCTAGGCTGGCCTCCCAAAGAATGCACAGTCTTCTGTTTCTTGATGCATTACTACAGATGCCTACTGCAATCTGAGCTAATTTGGTCGCCTACATTTCTTCCATTGTCACTATCCTTTGATCTTCCTTTGCTCTCCATTTATCTAACAGTCCTCAGGATCTAACAGTTGTGAGTTTCCAGAAAGAAGTTTTTCATATAACTTCCCTTGAGATTGTTTCCTTTTTCTCGCAGTTACTTTTTGTTGCATAATTAGCAAGGGGTTGGTGCACTGGGTCTGTTTTGTGCACCATGCAAAATCACTTTTAAAGCGATTACTTTGTTCATTTTTTTCCGCCCAGCTCTGATAGCATCAAAGTGTGTGTACAGGAGCTAAATCGGGTATTTGGTCTGTGTTCTGCAGATAGCAGTGGTCCGTCCAGTACAGTGTCCAGTGCTGGCCCCTCCTCCCCCACCACGGCAGACACCTCCCCGCACTTCAGCTTCAGTGACAAGATGGCCCTCACCCCACAGAGCAGCGAGGAGGTCCATTGTTGCCAACACAGCGACATCCAGCCAGGCCTCACTGCTGCCCTGCAGGCCCCTGGCCCAACCTGCCCACTGCCTGAGGCTCCTGACTCAGCCAACCCCACAGAGGACCCACCAGCTCTCAACATGACCATTCACCTGACAGGGCACACTACGGAGGCCCCAGAAGCCTCCAGCCTCCCAGCCATGGAGGAGGCTGCCTCTGAGACCTCCTCGGCCAGTGAGGCTTCGGCGGCCAGCCACAGTCCCCCCTGTTCCCCCATGGCCGACCTATCTCTGGGTCGGCTGGAAGGCTACTGTGGCCTCCCTGGCCCTCTCCCTGTGCTACTGGAGCTAAGGGAGAGCAGCAGTGAGGCCGGCTCCAGCGCCCAGACACCTCAGTCCCCCGAGGGGCCTGATGAGATCTTTGAGACCCAGGAATCAGTCGAGCTATGGAGGGGCAGCCCAGGGAGCCTCCCCCACCCGGGGACCCCTCTGGAGGCCGGAGCGCCTCATCCAGCAGAGCCCTAGGACAGGTCCCCAGTCTCCGACCCAGCCCCCCCCACCCCCGCCGAACGTCCTCCATTGGAGAATTCAACACAGACTTCTCACCGTTTGCGGTGTCCGTCATCATTGAGCCGTGGGCCCTGCCCCATAAGCTAGGCCATGCCAGTGGTTTCCTCTGGCTCAATGCGCACTGGATGTTTCCCAGGTAGGCCGGCCGCTTGATGTCCCCCAACCCCAGTCTGCCCTTAGCTCACCGTGGGCATTGATCTGTACTGTAGTCCATCCTTCAGCACTGGGCATTTGATCTGAGCACACTGTACAGGGAGCCTAACACTAGAGGTCAGCCCCACATGCGGTCCAAGTGCCCAGCCGTGTCCATCTCACCACCAGCCCCTTTGGAAAGGGGCGCTTTAGAATAATGAAGCTTCAGTGGTGCGGCGTGTGGTATCTTGAGTGGGGAGCAGTCGATGAAAGACCTCCTAGGTGTGCAGTATGTGTAGCCCCACGGCGCCATCTTGATAGCTGGTGTCCGTGGAGGACTCGAGGGCTTATAAAAGGCAGCTGCTCTCCGCAGAGTGTGTCGTACTAGTTGACTGAATTTTGCCTCACAGAGCAGAGGTGCTGTTTCCAAAACTTCTGTCTCTGAGTTATGTAATGTAGCTTTAATGTCGTCTTTGTAAATGAAACAAAGAACATAATCACACGTTACTAAGTCAACCCATTCTGTTGCATAGTTGCATGTGTCCCTCCTAAGCCCGGTTTCTAGTATCTGCCTTTTGCTTTACTGTCGGCTGTAATGGAGATGAGTCCTGGGTTTAATGAAAGGTTACACCAGGTGGAGCCATAACCATGTCCCTTACGCTCAACTGCTCCCTTCGATGGAGGAGGCTATGCAAAGGGTTGCTGTGTGGGCTGGGTTGGGCTGCACACAGGGAAAAGTTACTGCTTTGCCTCTTTCTCATGTATGATGCGCAATTCCCACTGCGGCGCTTATTCCTAGCCAGTCTTGCTGGAAAGGGCCAGCGGACTGACCAGGGTATGAGCTTGTCCAGGGGGAAATTATATTATAGCTGGGGGAGATATATGTTGCCTTTTCTGTTGTTCCTATGTGGATGCTAGCATACTGTCTTTCTGTACTCGAGTGGTGGAACACGTCTAGTATCTGCTGCAGTGATTTCACCAGGTCGATGGAGCGGGGAGCGTGCAGGGCTGTCTAACCTGGCAGCCCAAGCTCTCTGTACTGCCAGTAGGACCTTTCAGTCTTTTAGCTCAGGCTCAACCATATTGTATGCACTGCTTTTTTTCTTTGCCAAAGTCCTTAAGCCTCATCCCCACTTTAACATTAATGATTACAAGTTAACCCTATAAAGAGAAATATCTATTTATCTTGAAAATTATATCTGGATGTTGCTAGGTGATATTTTTTATGCAGAAACATCCAATTAGCAGATTCTCCTTGCCTAATGTATATTTTTGTAAAAGATCACTGTGTCGATGTAGCAAGATATGGACTAGTCTGTTATTTTATCACTGCACAAAAGGCTGGGGCGTTGTTGCATGTTCTCTCTGGGGCTCCATTGTGATGGACACAATAATGACACTGCAGGTTCCGTGTGTGCGTGAGCGCGCGGGTGAGGGAAGAAAGCAGAGCAGAGGAGAGGGTGTGCCTCGTTGGATGCTCAGTCATAGCACAGAGCTGAGATCAGATTGTGTACTGAATCACCGGGACGGAGCCAGTGGTCCCGTGCTGCCCTGTAGAGACGATGTAAAACCCAGAGCTCCACGTCACCCAGAGAGGCACGGCTCACGCTGCTGCACAGGCAAACCCTGCGTTCTGCAGCGGACATGTACAGACCAACGGGTGCAAAGACGACGATCTGGATCCTGCCTGTTGTATCTGTGCTGTGTTTCTTGGGCTTTCTATAGTGGGTGCTGTTGTTTATAATGTGACGTGTGCTATTCGCTGAAGACCTCCGTAATTGTGGTTGGAAGGCTAACTCTCCCGCAATCCTGTTCCTTGATAAACTGACTGTGTGCACATGCATTTCAAAGTGAATACCGCTACAGGGTGGCAAACGTCTAACGTCACTTCATGAAGGGTTTTCAGCCTGCTCATGTTCCGGAAACTTGACATTTAAACCTTCACGCCTAAATCGAATATTCAGCTAAAACAATACATAACCTGCTCTTCTTAATTTTAAGCTTTTTGCTATTATGCTCTATAGCGTTGTTGTTTCTACAAAGGCATCTTTATTTCTCTAACGAAAGGCTGTTGTGAATAAAAGGTCCGCTGAAAATAAAAAATGTCTACTGTGTGTTTATAAATGTCATATTTTAGGGGAGCAAAATATTTTTTTTATATGACTGCATAATATCTTTTCTTTTTTGGGGTCTTGTAAAGGAAATGTTCAGGTTTATGCGTGCAACAACCCATTAAAAGAGGTGAGAATTTGTGCAATAATCAAAGTACAATTTTATTAAGAAGAGTGCTGGTGTGTACACAGAGAAATTACTACAGTGAGTTCACTCTGGTGGAAACGAGTATATCGGTCTAAACTAAACAAATCATTAATTGGTCAAGGACAGAACACGTGTTACTTCCCAGTATTGAAAAGGACACGTATGCCAACTCATATTATGATGGCTACGAACAGACAACACCACGCCTTCGGTGTCTTAGAGAGGCACATGTTATCTCTTTGGTGCTCTGGCCTTCGCTCTGACCCTTCCCTCAGATCTGATTAACAGCTCAGACGTCAACATCCGTTCGGATGCCCAAATTTGGGCCTACAGTCTTCATTACAGGTATTTATTTAAAAAAAAATACTAACATTCTGCCTCAGTGACTTGCATTTAAAATGGCATGTTGTCATATCCACCCAGATAGTGGTGGTGTAATGTGGCCAGATGTCTGGAGTAGGCGTGTCTGTTACAGGGGGTGCTGTCATTGTGAAGGTCATTCCTGAGATAGGAGAGAGGTGTCATCATACGTAAAGCTGTCCTTCCTGAGCAGCGGCTCGCCCTCAGAGTGAGGGAAGGCAAGCCAGAGATAAACCAGCTATAAGGACAAGTGAGAGATAAACCAGCTATAAGGACAAGCTAGAGATAAACCAGCTATAAGGACAAGTGAGAGATACACCAGCTATAAGGACAAGATAGAGATAAACCAGCTATAAGGACAAGTGAGAGATAAACCAGCTATAAGGACAAGCTAGAGAAAAACCAGCTATAAGGACATGTGAGAGATAAACCAGCTATAAGGACAAGCTAGAGATAAACCAGCTATAAGGACAAGCCAGAGATAAACCAGCTATAAGGACAAGCCAGAGAAAAAACAGTACAAGGAAAAGTGAGCAATAACCCAGCTATAAGGACAAGCCAGAGATAAACCAGCTATAAGGACAAGTGAGAGGTAAACCAGCTATAAGGACAAGCCAGAGATAAACCAGCTATAAGGACAAGTGAGAGATAAACCAGCTATAAGGACAAGTGAGAGATAAACCAGCTATAAGGACAAGCTAGAGATAAACCAGCTATAAGGACAAGCCAGAGATAAACCAACTCTAAGGACAAGTGAGATATAAACCAGCTATAAGGACAAGCCAGAGAAAAAACAGTACAAGGAAAAGTGAGCAATAACCTAGCTATAAGGACAAGCCAGAGATAAACCAGCTATAAGAACAAGTGAGAGATAAACCAGCAATAAGGGCAAGTGTTCTTAGAAGAAACCAACTGTATCACCTACTGATGAAATCCAGTGACTGCAGTGTGCTGGTGTGGTTATTTATCGACTGATCTCTGAATGCTGGGAGCTGATTTCCTGTGAGGTTACTGTTCTGCTGGTGGAAATGGGAGGAAGCTGCCAGCCTGTCCTGGACATACAGAAATAGAAGCCATGGGATGGAAAGACTGTGCCTTTTCCCAAGGTCAGCCGTGGGTCGGACAGACCAATCCATCTCGATCAGCGTTACTGTCTCACAAAAGGAAACAGCCTTTGGCCCCTGTGATGAAAGAGAATAATAATGGATATGAGGGAGTAAGTGAACGCCCTTATCTCTATAAATATTACATTATTAGGTAGATTAGTTCTGGATTACTTTTACACTCTGTGCTGCAACGTGTGAATACATCTCATTGGTATACAGCACATCAAGCACACCACACTCCACACTATTAAAAGATATTCACACTATTTGTCACACCTCATGCTTTTTATCACCCTGTCAGCTACGTTTCCACAAAATCTACCGACGGTAGACAACACTGTTGATGCTTCACGCACAGTCCCTCCATTTTATAAAAATGCTCTAAGGTGAACCCGTTCATAGTATGCCTATAGAAGAATTGTCTCACAGTACAAAGAGGATGTCAGCAGTGTCAGTGAGTTGACATATACTGTATGCACTAGATGTCCTGACAGGACAGACCACTGCTGTCCCGCTGCCACTGGGCTTTCTTCTGACGCTGCCTAGCACTGCTGGCCCTAACACACACACACAAAAACACTGTGGACCATTCAGTCTGTCTCAAATAAAGGAAAGGAGAAAGGAAAGAAAAGGGAAAGTGTCCCTGGTAAACATCTGCTGCTCCTACTACACCATACCCATGTGATCCTGGAGATGATGTCATCCAATGTTCATTCAGGCCCTTCCAGCAGGCTGGTATTCACCAGCTCACTGAATGGCCAGCCCCTCAAAGCAGAGATTGTACTCCCAGCCTCTCTGAGGACAATACCCAACTTACTCATTGTGCCAACAAAGTGGCTGAGAATTTTACCGTATTCTCTAAGCTATGGCCTAAATTATATAAAAACAGCCCATGGTGGGATGGTTCTCTGAACTTCCTGTTTATGCACAATGAAAACATTTATTCAAATGTACTCACCGAAATTTTACAACTTACTGTATGTATATAATTTTTTTGCAGCTTTGCACGAGAATTATGTACCATTTAAAAGCTCACTTAAATAAAATCCAAGACTTACTCTTCTAGAGAAAAGCTCTGTTGATGTACAACTGGAGGTTCCAGCTCCCATCCTAGACAGACGGCAATCGGGGCCCATTGCCAACCATCGGCCCCTGTGCAGATCTCCTTTCTCATGCAGAGACATTATTCAGAGTCCGTTCTTCCTTTCATCAGAAGCATTACATCATCCCTAAACCCAGAGACCCTTTGGTGGCTTCTAAAAACAAAATCCCTCCTATGGCATAAGGCCAACCAGTAATACTGCAAATGACTGCAGCTGTTAAATGGAAGACACAGGTCCAATAGATTTTTGAGAGGTAATAAAAAAACACTCTAAAATTGAAAAAAGACATGAAATGACAAGCAAAGCTAGTTGTAGTCCTCAATAAATGTATTTTATTGTTGATCACCACAATTTTCCCTTTTACAATAAATCTGCGGAAGATTTCTAATCAGTTTTTAAAGATAGATACAGAATAATATTGCACTTAAAACATGAATGAAAGAATAGTAATGAAACCAGCAGAACCATTACAATGCCTTCTTTAGAGCACAGCGAGGTTACATGAGCCTTTTCAGTGCTACCCTAAACAGTTAGCTTCTTAAATATACATATTTTAAAATAGCATTTCTATTAACGTTTTTATTTTTTAGCTATTACATACAGAACTTTAACTCAAAAGGTCACATGCACATACAAGCAGGGTTTACTGGAATGATTAACGACGATCTGATGATTTTTTCACATCAGGTTTCAGAAGAGTTGGATTGAAAGAAGAAGATTATTTTATGCAATACGTAAATGTACATTTAGCCGTTTATAGATGTGTGTGTGTTTTCTCAGAAAAATCTACAGTGTCAATATAAGAAAATCTCAGGATAAAAACGTACTGACAGAGTGAACTGAGTCACTCCATCCGGCAGTCTAGTTTCTGAGTTGTCGGGTCATGTCAATGTTGGTGTGAATTTAACCTGAAGGAGCAAAGTAGCTGTTAACAAGAATAACATTGTTTGTTGTTTGTTTACACTGTTAAATTGGTTACTTGGTAAAAGACATCTGTCCTTAATTATGGGGAAAGAACATTGTGCACATTCTGAATCTGTAAAGCAATCATCCGGCCAGTGAAATGCATTCATTGATCTTAACAAACCTTAAATTAAATTAAACTTTCGGCCCAACTTTCAGCAAAAAGAACTTGGATGGATTAGACTATCAAGCCTAATCTATACAATGCTGTGTAGTGGATGGAGACAGCTAAAATAATAGAAAAACATCCGTTCTGCCCTGGAGACAGTTGATATGCATTACACAGTAAGGATTCTGTTGTGAGTCCCAGTATAGCTGAGTAGTCAGTGGGCTAGAACACAAGCACACAGGTGTAGATTCACAGAAACCAAGGCAGCCAAGAGATTTAAGTCCTCCAGAGAGAACGTAAAGGTTATCTGCTTCTTCACATTCTGATCAACCCAGACCTTTTAATCATAATAATAGCACTAAGTATATGCCCGAACCATGCTCAGTGCTTAATTGCACAGTCTAGTTAGTACATTTTGCACAAGCATCAGCAACGGAACAAAATATCGCAGCATTCAAAGCACTGGAACCTTTTGAAAGTTCCATTTTCAAAGTCAATGGCATTTTTACATGCATTTACCATATGTGTTGTACAAATTCAATTGGGGGTTTTCAAACAGCAAAAATGTCTAGATTCTGTAAACAAAGCATTTCCAAATTTTTAATTTTCCTAGTAAATGAATGTTTTAATGCAACAAAAAAAAAACAAAGAAAACGACTTGCTAATAATTAAAACACAGTATCAGTAGTATTCCTACTACTTCCCACATACTGTAAAACTGAAATACTTTTTTAATAAAATGAAATATTAATTTTAGCATCAAAATATATTCTACCATAACCATTCTGAGGCAACCAGTCATGATGACTGTGGCACACCCAAAAATATGCAGCTGCTGGTCCAAAAGATTAAACCTTACATTTGGGAAAACCCTTTTCTTTAATATCTGAACAAATTAAAATCATATTTTATCTTTATCTACATAAAATCCATTAGGTATGACACAAAAATGTATTAAAGCAATCAGTACTCATTGGCTGGAGTATCTTTACTAAGTAGGACTAGAACATATTTAGATAGTGTTTGAACACGGTAGCTGTGATTAGAATAGTTAATTATTTTATTTGTGCTTGTTGATAAATTTGATAGGGAATCTGAAACCTAATGATTGAAATACTAAATCCATGCGTAAAAGTGCAATTTTAGTTTAACTTAATCTGTGCAAATAGAGTTTTTGGACCTTTGTTTTCATTTTACTGATGATCACTGACATACTTGCAACAACGGGGGAGACCTGCTCATCTAGACCGAGCCACCATACAGGATCTGACTTAATGGACTCAATCACACAGTACATGTCTCCCTTTAACACACATCAGGACAAGAAGGCACATGTGGGTGACCGTCTAACTCCTTCGATCGATCAAATCGCTCCCACATTAGTCATCAACGGTACGTACTGTACCTCTTTCAGAAAAACACTCAACCAACAAGTCCTTTGCCCTTCCAGCCTCATGTTCCTATTGCTGTAGTTGCAAGTTGAATACATTCCTCAGTTTTAAGAAGCTCTCATTTTCTGGTCAACTGAAAACCCTCTAGTCCCTCCCTTAAGTAGGTTTATGTGTGTAAAATAATTGCCTTTACTTTAGTACACAATTCAGACTTACAATTCCTAATATGAATGGGTTTCAGACAAAACTCCGATATTAGGTTGAAGCCATGTAGCTACAGTAAACCATTTTCTTTTTCTTGAAGCAGAAGGAGTTTATACATTTATGATATCTCTGATTTAAACAATGAGTGGCGTTTTCCTCTCAAGAACTGTGTAGCTACGAAATTCCACTGCAAAAGTACTGGACAGTACAGCAACTTTAGCATACGAAGATACTCCTATGACTCAAGAAATTATCAGAACACTTATTTGTGTCTGTCTGTATGACATATAACCATAGGGAAATGCACAAATATTTATTTCCACTTTAAGATAATTCCAGAAATTACATGACTTACGACCTTGAATATGGTTCTGTCTACAGCATTCTACTGCAAATATATTCAAGTAACGATAATTAAAAGAACTTTGGAATCACTTGGTATGTTACACTATCTATGCCACTGTGTCACTACTAGGCACAAAGTTCAGCAACAGCACTAGTAGTGTAGATGAGAGTCACATTGATAAATTGACTTTCACCCCAAGTAGTGGTGTTATAATAATCAATAAGCAAAATGTACAGTTAACAATATTTATGTTTTGAGAATATTTAGGTCCATACAACCTTCAGCAGGAGAGAATTTACAACAAAAACAAAATCAGTTGAAGAGGTTTTAAGAGGGGGAAGCTTGTGCTTTGATTGAAGCGAATTAGTAAACAAGCATATAGCTACAGTATTATGTAATTTTAGGCCTTGCCAAGCCTTGCCTCCACGTTTAACTACTGTTCTCCCAACTATAAATTATACCACATCAATACATAAGTTATATATGTTTTCAGAAAACTGACTGTTCCATTGCTATGGAGACAATAATAGTATTTTCTTGGCTTGTCTTGGTCAACGAAACAAATGCACAGACTCGCTGCGTTCTCCCAAGACACACACATCATTTCTGGATGTAGTAGACATGGGGACAGGATGACACTGTCAGAGAGCACCTTATCAATACAAATGGGGATAATGGCCAATTTAAACACATGGCTAATATTTGATGAATATGAAATAAAAATCTAGAAAAGGTAGACTAATAGGCAAACCTGTCTCTGCTTTAACCAACTGTTGACAAAGGGGATATGCAAAAGCAGAGGCAGCTTTGAATATCAGGCTATAGAAAAGAGAGATTAAAAACAGCTATCACACCAGAGAGACTGTATGACCCATTTTCCAAGGAAAGGGGGGGGGGGGGGGGGGGGCCTCAGAACTCAATCTTGCAGGCAGGGAAGGACTCATCCTGCATGACCACGGTGCTGCTGGAGGCCAGCACCATGATGTTGAGCTCCTGCTGCTTCTCGTGGGTCTGCTGGTACCACTCCCGGGTCACCTCTGTGTCATGGGTGGGGATCAACGTCACCTGCACACAAGAAGGGAATGAAGCAAGGTTTCAGAGAAACAAGCATGAAGACAAGGTCATGATATTTCTTTCATTTTGGTCTACAACATGTTCTCTGTATATGTATGATGCAATGAAAGGATGATAAAGGACAAAGTGTGTCAACTGACGACCTGCCAATCAACAGTAGGCCAGACAGGGTGCCCTCACCTGTAGGTTGGATCCCCACTGAGCTTTGCCATCCAGCAGTGCGTCCAGGACCCCTCGGCTTGGCTCCCCGCCGGCTGGGTCGTTGCCGCTTACCACGTAGTAGGCGGAACGCACTCGTTTGAAGAACTCCTGGTCCACGTTCTTGGCACTGCAGTGGTTGGGGATGTAGGCCAGGTCCACGTAGATGGGCGGCCCGGGTGGAACCACTGAACCGGACCGTTGAGAACCTGAAAGCAAGACAAATGAACGTGACATTTCGTTATTTTTCTCTCTCTTTGTTTGCCTGCTTGGCTGTTTTCACCAAACACTCATTGAAAAAGTGGTTCTTTAGCATACATTTCCATGGTCATGAACACAGTTTATGTGGCGTGGCATCTGGAAGTGGAGCAACCTAACCCGCCATGAACAGTAAGTACAGTATGTGATTAAAAGGTCTTTCGTTTAGTTTGAGTTGCCCTCACCTGAACTGCTCTTGAGGCCGTTGGCCAGGCTTTTCCCGGGGTTATAGCTGGACCTGGAGAGGTCGTCGTCCTTGGAGCCCTGTCCATCCGACAGGCGAGACATTCTGGAGCTCTTGTCTGCCTCCTTCTTCTTGAGCGAGGCGCTGCGGGGGGAGGACATGTGTTTCACCGGCATGGGGGACCTCTTGCGCCTGGCAGGGGACGCCGACTTGGGCTTCCCCGACGCCTTCCTCAGACTTTTGGTCTTCGACTCTTTCTTGACGGGGCTGTCCTGTGCTCGGTTGTGGTCGTTGGCCAGCGAGTCCGGGTCCACCATGCAGACGTCAGGGTGAGGGGGGTGAGGGCTGGGGTCCATGAGAGGGGCGGGGGGAGGGTCGCGGCCCCCCCTGGAGGAGGAGGCGTGATGGGAGGATTTGTCGGGCAGGAAGTCCGCCTCGTCGTCCGACTCCATGTTCCCCGCGCCCGGGGGCCCGTCGGAGTCTGACTCGGAGTCTAGAGACTCACTCACAGAAGTAGGGGGGGTGTCCTCTGTAGCCAGCCCCAGCCCTGCTGACATTCCCCCCGCATGGTGCAGGGAGCCACTCCCCGGGAAGGGCTTGTGAGGCTGCTTGTGAGCCCTCCTCTTGACGGACAAATCGTGCTCCTCGCCCTCCTGGGACTGGTCGCTCCTTCGCCCTTGCCCCTCCTCCTCCTCGTCGCTGGACACCTGCTGCATGCAGGGGTTAATGAAGGAGGGGGAGAGGTCTCCTTTGCGCTGCCGCTGTTCGCAGGAGGAGTAGCCCGGGGAGGTGCGGGAGGAGCCGTAGGAGGAGGCGGCCCCACGGTAGGCGTCCAGTGGGAGGTCCTGGTCACTGTCGTCCTCCTCGTCCCGGCCCGCTCGGCCCGCCTGCTCCGTGTAGAAAGGAGAGCGCCCGGACGGATCAGTGGGAAGGGAGAGGGGACGGGCGGGGTGCTCTGGCTCCATCTCGCGCTCCTCCTCAAACTCGTCCTCGTCGCGGTAGTGAGGGGGGGAGTCTCCGGGCACCATGCCCACCTGGGTCTTCTGCATCTCCCACTCGTAGCTCCTGTAGCCTGGCCTCTCCTTGGACTCGGCCTTCCCCACGCCCGTGGCTCCTCCACTGGTTGCGACCCCGGGGCTGATAGGGGAACTCACGCTGACCTCTGTGGGGCCATTGGCTGTGTCTGGTTTGGTTGCCTCTTGGGGTGAGGCCATGTAAGAGCTGAGCCCATCTGGGAAAGCCCCAGCTGTCTTGCTGATGGCGGTGGTTTTGGGAGCCCCCGGTTTATCTGGATAGGACAAGCCCCCCATGCCAATGGAGGGAGACTTCAGCTTCATCTCACGCATGTATCCGTCCTCGTCCTCTTCCTCACTGCTGTCCGACTCCTCAAAGTAGTGTTTGCCTGTCGCGTCCGGGCGAGGTGAGGAGGTGACACCGAACGCACCTGCGCCACCGGGCCCTTTGTCCTTGGGGTCCTGGGAGAAGAGGCCGGCAGTGGCCCCCAAGCCGCCAGCTGCCTCCAGCTTGGAGCCCTGGGAGGACCACTCAGGCTTGTAGAAACAGTCCGACTGAGGGCCTTTGTCCATCGGCCCACGCTCCCTCTTGTCCTCTGCCGTGGCGGAGAGGGGGGCAAGGGGCTTGGCCTCCTCAAAGGGGCTGAGGGGCGAGTAGCGGGCCATGCTGGCGGTGGACTCCGCCGCCGTGGTGGTGGCCGTGGTTACCTGCTTCTCCGACACCTCCAGGTACTCGTCTTTCACACCTCCAGAGCCAGAGAAGGGAGAGTCCATGCCCAGGGAGGGTTCCTCCTTAAAGGAGGAGTACTCAAAGCCAGGCTCAGCTCCGGCAGGGGTCTCCAGCTCCTCTCCAAACTGGCGGCTGGTAGATAGAGATCCTGAGGTGGAGGAGGAGTAGCTGTAGGCCGAGGAGGAGGAGTATGCAGGGGCAGCTGTGGCCGTGTACTGGAAACTTGTATCAAAGGATTTTTTACCCAGAACATCCGGTGTCTTCTGCTTGTCAAACTCTAAATCGTCTCTCTCGCTCTGGTAGTATTTATCGTCGGCGGGTTTTGCAGGGAAGTCCTCTCTGCCTTTGCTACTGATCTGGCTGGACAGGAATGAGTCTTTCTCTCCACCTCCAAATGAATAGTCACAGCCAGTAGAGTAGCTAGAATGGCCTGAAGTTCCTGTATTAGGCTTCCCACCGAAAGATAAAGAGTCCCCTTTGCCCTTCTCCTCAGGCTTGGTGAGGGGGCTGGAGCTGCTCACAGTATACTGACAGGCTGCTGCTGGAGTTGGTTGAGCCTGGCTGTTGTAACCATAGCCGGCCATGGAAATCATAAACTCTGGCCGATTAGGGTTTATTATTTCACTGTGAGTTATCTCTTTGTCTTTTTCAGATTGTTCCTTGGTGGGAGTTGGTTTAGCCTGGCTGTTGTAACCATAGCCGGCCATAGAAGTCATAAACTGGGGTTGGCTAGGGTTTATTATTTCACTGTAAGTGCTTTGTTCATCTTTTTCAGATTGTTCCTTGGTGGGAGTTGGTTTAGCCTGGCTGTTGTAACCATAGCCGGCCATAGAAACCATAAACTCAGGCTGGTTGCGGGTGAACATTTCACAGAATGTGCTATCGACGTCTTTTTCAGATCTCTCCTTGGCCCCTTTCTCCATATCTAAATCGCTGGCACCATCTTCGTCCTCTTCTTCCTCTTCATCCTCATCCTCGTCATCGTCAATAACTTCATCGTCATCGTAGTCTTCCTCGTCTCTTGCTGTTAGTTTCCTCATATCGATCTCCAGGGAGCCTTTTTCCGGGTAGCCGGTTGTGGTTTTGGCTGCTGCGGTTGTTGTCATAGAGGAGTAGGCAGAAGAGTGGAACGAGCCTTTGTCTGAGGACAAAGAGGTTGTAGAAGCCTCAGGTCTGTCAGCCATGGATGGGAACCTGCTCTCTCTGCTGTATTCCAGAACCCCCTGTCCTTTATCAGAGGCCTGCCTGCCAGACATGTCATCAAAACGAGACGTAACCGAGGTGGATTTGGATTCGAGCCAAGATGACGAGGAGAAATCCTTTCCGTAGGGGTCGGATTGTCCTTCTTTCTCGGCCAGCTTGTCTTTTGATGACAAGAAGGTGGAGTCCTGTTTCGGAGCATCCATCTTAGTCTTTCCACCATCCTTCCCCACCACATCTGTAGCACCCTGCTGGTAACCGGAGCTGTATGAATAAGAGCTATCGACTGGGCTTGATTTGCAGTCATAAATGTCACTGTAGGAAAATGTCTTGCCATGGACATAGGGTGTGTCCTGCCTGATCTCACTCTCAAACCCTTTACTTTCCCTCTCGGGGCAATTATATAGACTGAAGTGAACGCTTTTTTCTGGCTCCTTAAATGCCACATGCTCTTTTACACCCAATATTTCTGTGTCTTTTTTCTCCTCTTCAGAGGGTGATTTACTGTCCTTTGATAAAGGTTGTGACCCCACCCCACTTGGTTTGTCTTCCTCGTCTTCGTCGTCTGAGTACATGACCTGTGGTTTGGGTTTTGGTTCTGTAGTGCCAGACACCTGGGTCTTGTCTTTAGCCTGGGTCTGTGTGCTCTGCAGATACTCCCTCCCAATCTTCTCATCCGTAGGCTCACAGGTATATTCATCATCGAGGAACCGGCCCTCTTTCTCCTCCAACAGCTTAGCTTTAAAGGTAGGCATCAGTCCTTTCTTTATGTAATAGTCATCCTCCTCTTCCTCGTTAGACTCTTCACTAGATAGCCCCATCTTCAGAGAGCCCGTGTCTGATTTCCCAGTGTTCGGGGTATCATCTTTAGATTTGTCCATTTTGTCATCTTTCTCCTTGGTCCTGTAGGCACTATCTTTAGTGGGAGAGTAGCCGCTGCTGGTGGGGGCAGACTGTGTGGGCGAGGCCAGTTTGATGGTGCTGTCATCTGGGCTGAGGCATCTATCCTCCCTCTCATGCATGGAGCTGGAGTCAAACCCACTGGAGAAGGACGCAGGAGGAGGGAGAGGCTTTGTTTCAAATCCACTCATTGGCTCCAGTTTCCCTCCATAGGCCTGTGAGGGAGCAGACTGAGAGGCAGGTGCAGAGAAAGGCGAGGGCATGGTGGTAAAGGGAGATTCCTGTTTCTGTTCACACAGCATTTTGGAGGCAGCGTGCTCATAGCCCTCTTGGAGTTTGCCCAGGGGCATGTCAACGTTGGGAGTCTGGTCCTCATCTTCCTCTTCTTCCTCGTCCTCCTCCTCGTGGACTGGCTTGATCTTCCTGCCCGCCTCCGTGTCGGCACCGATGGGCTGGTGCTCCTCTGAGGGGGGCGATTTGAAGCACTTGTCCTCCTCCAGGGAGGAGGTGGGGGAGATTGTCCCAGCAGAGTGGAGGTAGTCCTTCCCGTGGGTGGCCTCGGTGCGTGAGGGGACGCTGTTGACCGTGTCCAGCATCAGAGAGCTCCTCCCGGTGTCCTCAGTCTGGGGAGCGGTCACTGACGCTATGGACTGGTCCTCGGCTACTGAGGTAGCAAAGGACGACAGTTTGTCGTACTCCGTGATGGAGGTTGCTGACGAGATGTGCTCCTCCTCCGCCAGCGGTGCGGTGATGATACTGGGGTAGGCAGCTAGCACGGGGTCGTGAACTCCCATGAAGCCTTTGGATTTGACGTCAGGTGTGTCTGACGTGGCCGAGGCCCTCAGCTCCCTCATGCCGTGCATGGAGTCAAAGGAGCCGGGGACATCAGGCACAGAGATGTCATAGGAGCCCACGTCATAGCGCAGGTGGGGGATTCGGTCCTCCGTCTCCTCATGGATCTCCTCATCAGAGATGGTCTGCTCAGTCTCCGAGTAGCCTGGGATAGTCTCATCCTGGATGTAGGAGATCTGTTCAGAGACAGAGAAGCTTGAAGCAGCCTGCCCAGACAGAGCTGCGGTTGGTATGTTTTTTTGTCCGGTCAGCTTGCCATCCTTTTCTTTACTAGTTTTCTCCTTTTTAGCCTCCTCGATCTTGTATTTCAGCTCGTCATCATCTTCTGCTCCCTCCAGATCAGCTTTTTCGATGACATCCCCCTCCTCTTCAGAACTATCACTCTTCTTGGACCTAACTCCCTGGATTGAATGTTTGTCAAACATCTCAGTTTTCTCTTGTTCAAATTTCTCTTTTTTATCATCACTCTTTCCCTTATGTTCACTATACGTCTCTCCCAATTTAGCAGGTGTTTTAGACGCTGTTTCTGTGGTCGATATTCCCTTAGCGGGAGGACCAGAGGCGGAAAGTTTTGTGTCAGTGAAGCCTGGGGGAGCGGACATTACATCATTCTGGATAGTCTCACTCTGAGTGGAGAACTCATCCTGCTTCAGAGCCTCAAAGTCCTTGGTGAGGTCCTCTGGGGAGGAGACTGTAGACCTGTTGGCCAAAGCCGAAGCTGACTTTTCCACGGTTTTCTTTGGGACAGACTTTTTCTCGGGCGTTTGCTCTTTCCCTGCATTGTTTTTGTCGGCCTTAGGTTTAGGCTGAGTCTTTGCCTTGTTCAGTGTTTTACGCACTTCAGGGGTCAAGGGCTTGAGGTCAGGCTTTGTGATTTTCCTCAGCTCTGGCTTACTTGGATCCTTCTTTTTCTCCTCCTTGGTCTTTGTTTCCTTTTTCTCCTCTTTCTTAATGTTGTCATCTTTCTTGACTTCGCGCTTTTCTTTCTTGATGTCTTTCTTCTCTTTGTCTTTCTTTTCATCCATCTTAGGCTCCACCTTGGCAGTTTTTTCTTTGACAGTTTTTTTGACTATTTTCTCCTTGGAAATCTTCTTTTTCTCTAGTTTGGCAGCCTCGGGGGCTGCTTCACTGTTCTTCTGCTGTTTTGTGGCTTTTGCATTTTCACCTTTGGCTTTCTTTTCCTCTTTCTTTTCGATTTTGTTCTCTTTAGCTGAGTCACTCTTGGGTTCCTCCTCCTGCCCAATGGACTCTTTCTTACTTGATTTAGAATGTGGTTTAGGGGAACCTTTGAGGCTCTCCTTGCTGTCAGTTCTAGATCTCATTTTGGTTTGCTTTATGATCGGAGGCGGAGCCCCAGAAGATATGTCTTTCTGAGTGGCTACTGGGTAACGCAGGAAGTCTAGATGCTTGAGCTTCTCCAGTCCTTCTAAGATTTTGTTCTGTGGTGCATTGCCAGGGAAAAGAACCCTGACTATCTTTTCAGTGGGACTGTGGGGAATCCACACAATCAGAGCTGTAACTGATGTCAAATAAGGGACAGATATTTCTCCTTCTTTTCCATTAGGCATGACAATGCCAGTCTTGGCCTTGCTATTTCCAGACCATTTCTGCATCAGAAACTGCATCTCTTTGCTTTCTTTCACGGGGTTGATAACGTACATATCTAACTTGCCCACACCCAGCTTGTGGAAAAGCGTGATGGGTTCAATGGTGTTGCTGACTATCCTGTGCAGAGGCTCTGGCTTGATACCGAGTTTGTTGAGGTACTGCAAGGTGAGCGACGCCTCTTCAATGCTTCTCTTTACCTTCAGGGTTGACTCGGGCATACGTAGCTTCTCTGGAACGTTGAAAAACACCACGCCCAGCTCCGGTGAGATAAGGTTCTTCATCCAGTCACCATAGTTGTTTGACCCAGGGCCCTGGGACTGCTCCTCCTCCAGCTCCGCTATCTTCCTCTGGAACAGGCCGTTGATGCCGGGCAGGTTGTCTGCTCCGATGTGGGTGAGCAGGACAGAGTCTATCCTGTCCAGGTGTCGAACCAGTTTCCAGAAGCAGGACTTCCTTTCGGAGCCTCCATCCACCAGGATGTTGAAGCCATTGACGGCAAACAGGGCCGAGTCTCCCCTGCCCCCAGGGAAGATGTAACAGCAGGGCTTGGACAACTTGAGAAAGCCCCCGGAGGTGGGCGGCTCCAAGAGCTCAAAGGGTGAGGGGACGTCCACCGTCTCCGCGACGTACTCAGTGAACTCTGTGACTCCCTCCATGTCTGACAGCAGCACAGGCTCTGGGTTCAGGCAGTACTCCAGAAGACTGTGGAGGTGTTGCTGCTCCTGGCTTTGGCCCAGGGAGCTCCAGCCCCCGTCTCCCACACAGGAAACAGTTAGCCTAGGGCGCTGGTCGGTAGAGGCACTGGACAGGAGCTCTCTCACCTGGAGAGGGACAGAGGGAAAACATTTATCTGTTTAGATTTGCCCTGTTTAGGTTGATTGATTTTATAACAATAACTTTCAGACAAGATGATGAGAATAACAGCAATGTATTCGCTAATCTAAGGCCATGCAATTGCTTTCAATGTAATATTGCTAGGTATACGATCTATGACCAGGGCTATAGTGAAGAGCTTTCAGGCTCACTTCAGAATTTGAGATAATGTCCGAGAATTGTTTCCAGGTGAAGGCTCCGTCTTGCAGTAGGAGGTCCTCCCCCTGTTCTGAACTCTGTCCACTCAGCACCAGCAGCTTGTGTCCAGCACAGTCAGTGATCAGAGAACGGATCTAGAGAGGCAGGGTGGGGACCAAATAACAAGATTCACGGAATGAATGTCACCCCTATGTATATGAATGAATATGGTCCTTTTTCTTGACACTATGTGGTGATGTCATCCAGCTAAAGCCCCAGGGATGTCCTGTCTGAGTCACGAGGACTCACCTCTGAGGTTGTGGTCTCCTCTGAAGGGTTTACCAACACCACTGTCTCAAGGACATTACTCTTGTACTGGAGGATCCTCTGACCTGAAGTGGGGAAAACAGATGGCCAAAATGAATAATTAGAACAGCATGCATGACTCGTCAAGCTGGCCATTTCTCCTGCAAGAAAATAGGGACAACATTAAGACAATATTACACAATATCCCTCACAGGGAAAGAACCAACCTTGGCTTATTAACATGACAGGGAAACTAGCAGTTGTTAGAGACGGGCCCTACGTCAACTACAGACAGCGTGTCGATGTCTAAAAAAAATGTCTAAAGCAGGTCGTCTATGGCAAGATTAGTCTAGAAAGAGCTGTTTTTGACTGCGCTTCCTGATTAGTTGAATTAGCAATGCAAATTAGGAGTAGGAACAAAATGAGGGGGCTGTATGAAAACATAGCTGGAACCATTTATTGATAATACGCTGGCCTGTCCTTGAGCATTTATCAACGCCAATTAGCTGCAGACTGTCCGTGAGCGCCCTCTTACACTGGCCCACTGCTCACTTTGCCATCTTGTCTCGTCCCCGGCATTGAGTAAATTGCCCAGAGAAATGTAATCCTATGAATTCACTCTCTTACTTGACCACCACCCAAATATACTATTGTAAAAGCCACAGTCACAAACCCTACTGGCCGTTGCTATGGGGACACTTATCCGGCTGTTGCCGCCAGCCGAGTTACACTGACCCAGTCTTGGTTAAGGGAGACGCATTGCAGCATTTCTGAGTGAGGGAGGGGAGAGGGAGAAAGGGCCTGTGCTACATGAGAGTATGCACATAGCATAACACAGGATGGGTAAGCGAATGCCAAGGCAGCAGCAGCAGCAGCAGCAGCAGGATCTAGCATTCAGGTGCTTCATCAGGGAAACTATATTTAGAATGAAATGGCTTATTGGCTCAAAGCCAACGGCAAAAAAACAAGACAGATATCAAAGATTTTTTTCCCCTCTTACCGTAACTGCAGTAAGAAAGAGGCAAGGGCATTGAGAGGTAAAACGACTGCAAGCAGATGAATGACATGCCTATCCAGGGCTTACATAGAAGGCCATTAGAAACTCATCTTGTAAACCAGATACATTTAGCGGCCCCCATTTAATAGATGCCATTCAACATTCCAATGGCTTTTAAGGCGTCTGTGGCCAATGTCAGCTAGTAGGAGCATATCGTAAAGCAATTTGAGCAAATGCAATAAATGAATTAAAGCAAATTCCTTAAGTTGGACCAGCATCATATTTTTCGTGAGGAAACATGTGTTGGCCTTGTTCAGAAGCTGTTCGGTGGGTTACTGTCAAGCTCTACCCTGAACTACATTGGTGAACGGTTTAATTTAGACAGCTGCTGAGCAAGTAAACAGAGTGGGGGTACTTAGTTCACACTCGAGAGTGAATGTTGAAAACATAGCTGGGCAAGACGCCAATTGGCCATGCAATTTCTATTGATGCATTCTGTTGATCACAATAAAGCTGACATTTGTAACACTCAACATCATGGACAGCATGGAGAATGTCAATGAGCCAATGGTGGGGTACCTTCCATAGACAGTAGTAAGCCCACCTATTACAAACACTGAGTTGATGTTGTGCCTTTTTGGTAAAAAAACACAACAAAAAAAACACAAGAGATCTCTGTCTATATGACCTCTTTCTGCCATTCCCACTGCCATTGAGTATCACTTTAACAGTAATGAATGGATGGCCAATGTCGTCCAGAGATACAATAAAACAACTTGGATCCGTTCCTTCTAGTCACGGCATCTATTTCCACCAAACAAAGACAGCAGACTTTGGCAGTGACAGCCAAACAACGTAAGAATAAGCAGTTGTAAGTCCTGGTGTCTACACAGTAGCTACGTTTTTCCTCTCGCAAGGATATTAGTGATAATCCATCATTAATGATATATGGCTACAACGCAGAATGTTATGTTTTCACTTCTTACATTTTCCCCCGACAAAAGAGAGCTGCATGCCTGTTATGTAAAAGGATAGAAAGATCATTCAAAAGTATTTTTAGATCATCTCTTTGAGCTGGATAAATACCACACTATTTTGACTTTTAGCCTTTGCTTCAACTTCTATACCAAATGTTTATCCCCTGCAACTCATTTCAGAACCATGTGCAGCATCAGGCTTCACCATACCTTCTTCAACTAAACCCAAGTTGTCAGAGCAAGGCGATCTCTAACCTCAAAACGATGCATACCTTCTTAGTCAGACGATCTGTGTTTAAAGATGATGAATATCTCTGTAGCAAAGAGTATATTACAGAACAGGAAGGAAGCCATTTCTGCTTTAGGAACAAAAGGCTCCGGAACTCAGGGTTGCCAAGACAACTATGCATCTGCACCATCTGTTTCTATCTTAAGACTGCAAAGCAAGCAAGCAATGCAAGCCCTACTCCAGAGAAAGTGTATATGACCAGTCCCCTTTAACATTGTATTGTGGATTAAAAAAGATAACAGAGAGAGCGTAAAAAGTTGTTCTCAGGATTCTGAATGGTTGATAGTCTGGAAGAGTCAGCGACTGCTTGGCTGCCTGGCTTGCAGAGGTAATTTTTTTGTCCAATCATTGCGGATTCAACGCTGGGACTTGATGTGCTCCTATGCCCCTCGAGGTACAAAGCGAAAGTCAGCCGTGAGCATTTAGCCCGGCAGCTGAGACAGTGTGTGTACGTGTGAGTTTTGTCATCTATGCAAGCATCAGTGTGTATCTGCAAACATTAACAATGAAGCCAGACTATATTCCATGAATGTCCCTCTAGCTTGGATTCGGACTCGACGGGGAATCAATCTCCACCCAACTCCGACTAACCACCCCTGACACTTCAGAGAGCATGGGACAGTTAGGAGTTATTTTAAATAAATGCACAATTAACAGGCCAAATGACATGTTGACGAAGAGAAGTGAGGGCATTCTGGAAGCCAATGGATGGAATGAAAATGCTGATCCATGTCAAACCTGATCAGAAGCAACATTTCTGACTAACTGTCAACAAACTGCCTCGACAGCACCAGCACTAATAAATGCCATGACCTTGACATGACTGATACCTGAGATGGCTATTATCTCCATAGGGGCTTGTTACTGTAGAAATCAAATGTGTAGGTGGAGGTCTCACAACATGGTCTGGCTAGTACGGAGGTGCATTGCTACACATCACAAATGGGATTTGAGGCACTTACCAAACCTAATTCAAGAATAATGTGTGCATGCATGAGGTGATGAAGAGCTGCCATGTGCTATTCTGCCAGAGGTGGAGCTATGGTGATTAGTTACCCTCTCCTCTTGCTTACTTGTTTAGCCAATCAATTTTTCCCCTAGATGCTAGCGGCTTAGCAGATTTAGTAATACATGGATACTGCATAGCATTTTATTGACAGAGGCCAAAAAATTCATGAAATTTCGTCTTGCAACTAGTTGGCTGATACATTCCTATTTAGCTAACTTGAAAGATCTAATTGGAATGGACATTTCCCATGCACTTCTCTGTCATTAATCATAGCTCATTAGGACATTAGGCCACGTGGTCTCAGTGGCGTGGGTGAAAGGTGAAAGGTGTGGGTTCCACCTGAGCAATTGACTCCAGCTATCGTTGCAGGCCCAGGAAGCCTGCAGGGGATGCCTACACACAGGTCTGCCAAACGCGTGCAACCATCCATGCTGCTGAGCAGCCAATCCATTCACACCCCAACCCCCTCAATATGGCTGAGCCAAGCACATATCCTCACACAGCCTAAAGCCACACCTGCACCCTGGGAAGTGAGACTGTCTACGGGAAAAGCAACGTTTCTTTTATTTATTTATTTATTTTTTGTCTCTGTTTTGCCTAAGTTGAAGGAAGAAGAATGTAATACACATTTTGATAGTATTTGATTGACACAGGAGGGTTTAATCGAAAGCATTCATACAAGAAGCCAATGTGTTTTGTGAGCTATACAGTTAGTTGTCTTCAAGGTGTTACATTATTGGAGTGGGCAATTTACCTCAAAGTTAAATGATTTTCTTTCCAAGTAACATGTGCTTGACGTCAAGAGGACTGTACATCAGCCCCATTAAAGGCTCCTTTGCTGCCATTGAAAGCCTGCCAAATTGATGCACTTACAGTCAAACCAATAAGAACTAATGTGGCTCCTTACTGCGCTAAGATTTTCTGGAATTAAATGTGAAATGCTGACCCTGTGTCATGAACACGACACTTTGCAACATACAAATACATTCTTAGACTAAATGATGACTTATCTATCTATATATCTTTAATGCTGCCTAAACTGGCATCCAGCATAAGGCTAAGGGAGGGACAATGTGGGCATTCCAGTGTAATATTTTCCAAGTTACTTGAATATTTTTTTCCTAAGTAGCAGGTCTCACACTAGTAGGCAAGCCAATGGGCTAGGGTCTCGTGAACATCTAAGGGACAGGGAGATTGCCCATTTTGCGGACATTTAAATTGTAGATTTCATCGATAATCAAATCATGCTAAGTGCTCCCCAGTGCTTTTGTACGCGACAATAAGCATCATAACGTTTAACTGAGGGGTGATGCTTTATGATAGCGTAAAGGGTTTATTATGCATGTAACTACATTAGAAAATTACACAGATATAACAGCCAGGGGGACGGCCTTTGAGCCACCTCCTTTGAGGCATAACTTGAAAGAACATTTGCAGACCTGTTCATTTAGATGTCTCCAGTGTTATTCAATGTTGTGCTTTTATACAGTAGGGCAACCTGTTCAAAACACTGCTTAAAATAGAGACCTCCACTATTGCATATTAACCTGTAGTACATTTATCCAAGCTCCATACATCAAATTTAACACATTAGTGACGAGTATAAGCTGTTGCCTAGAGGACAGACAATGTAGTCAAATTGTAAATGAGGTCACTCTGCTCCTCTCTTCCTAAATTAGATGATGTGCCTTCAATGCACATAATGTAAATACAGCATCAATATTATATACAGGAGACTTTAGTTAAATGGAACTGAGGGTATAAAAAAGGCCTGCGTTTAACGTTGTGGGCTATGTCATCCTTCTATGGCCTATTCTAAAATAAGTTATATTAAACGCTATTTTCCGTCGCTTTAGCTTGTAAATTCCGACATTTTATTAAAGCAAGACACAAGCTTTGGTTGTTACCATATTACCTCGGCATTTAGAATACATTTAATTATTTTTTTTCGGTTATGAATTACAGAAACGCATGAGTCAGAATCATGGGAGAATATGTAGGCAATGACATTTTTTTATTTTAAATCGACTGCGTCGTATTTTTTATTTGATAGGCCTATCATACATAGCTGCACAGCCAAACAGATTCCGGCCACATTCGGTACCCCAGCCGTAAAACTAGCATGTCATGGTGATGGAAGACGCAGCCGATTCGAAATAAAAAATGTTAAGCAGTAAGTACAATGCTCACTCGATATCTTTACAATGCTGGATAACTACTTAAGTGTTATATGAATGGTCTTTGCTAAATCGTAGATGGACCTACCTTTAATGCTGCAATCGTACGGCCACGAATGGTAGGCTATATGAAGTGGGTCTCGTTCGAGACAAGTGAGTCAGGCTGGAGGAGTGGGAGGGGCACGTGTTGAAAGAGGGAGGCAGGATGCTCAAGTGTTAAGGCAGGGATGGTAAATATGCAAAATACCTCAGTATAAAAAAAAACAAATAATAATAATAATCTTGCTAGAGTATGTGTAATACTGTGTTTTGGTTTCACTACATTTCAGCACGGGATATTCCACTGAATGCCAAGAGCATGTTGGAATATATAGATTCGCAATAGTGGAGGAGGTACTTCAAAGCCTTTCAACTCGGGGGTCAGGCTGGGGCCAGGTATTTTGTTTTAGGGGGAAGTTTTTGTTATATTAGACACTGTTGTGAGATATCCACCCACACATATTTTAGGCCATTTCTCTCTCTCTCTCTCTCTCTCTCTCTCTCTCTCTGTGGGCATAAGCCGATGTCAATTACAGAAGACAATGTTTGAAATTAAACATTACTTCTTTGTAATTGTTCTGGTGCGAGATCAAGCTAATCAACAACCCATAAGGAGCCCCAAAGATCTAGTGAATGGACAGCTTAATAGACAAACTTTGTCTTTCTGAATTTTGCCTGAAAAAATAGATTCAGCAGGCCACACGTATTATTGCTCCCATTCAAGTTTTAATAGAATCAGTTGCCAACAAATTTAGTTTAATCAGTGTGTGCTTATGTTGGATCAACAACAGGAGATTGCGTGAAGGAACCCTAACACACTGCTAAAAGCAGCAATGATTCTATGCTATGCACCAGCTGCTTGAGTGGAATTTCAATGGCAGTGGGATCTTAACATTTCAATACTACATCTCCTATTTCAGCACTACATTATTCCTCTGTCTCTGTCTAAACATCCAATCTGCCTGTTGATGAATGCTGCAATTACCAGATTGTTCTTCCCATCAGTCAATTTTATATTGCAATATCCCACTGCTATGATTACTTTGTTGACGATTACTGCAGTGACCCACCACCAGCTTTCTTTTTAATTAGATTGATGTTCAGGTGGGTTGAAGATAAATAAAATGAAAAATTGATGTTGAAAGCTGAGATCTTTTGAAAGAACTAGTCATTCATGAACAAGTTCTCAATGTGACTGAGCTGTTGGACTTATTTTTATGATATGAGATGTAGGGGAAGGGAGTGTACAGTCTGGACTGGAAAGGGCCTTTTCAAACAGCTGTGACTCAGTCAGCAGCTGCTGGTGAGATAAACCCAAACTTAAATAGACTCCATGGCCTAGCCATGCCCAACCTGATGTATTCAACAACCACGCCATTTAATTTGGCAAGACAAAAGGTGGTTGAACGTACTGATGCAAAAAGGTACATTATATTATAGTGGCCTAGATTCTGGTACGATATGGTGGAAAAGCCTGTCCAGATGTGTCATCATTTTTATTGGATTATATAATGATGGGTTTTCTACAATTTTAGAACAGTCTATGAAATGTATGATAAGAATCAAGTAAATATTTTGGGTCTGAAAAAGATTTGGTTAATTGAATAAACATATCAACGCCACCTTGTTGTGTCTATAGTTTGGTCATAAAGCCTTTTATTTTCCCTTCTTGTCTGAACTGTTTAGACCTCAGATCAGTCAGACAGCTACCAAGCTGCCACACCCTGCCCTCCAGACAAACTGTTTCTGTCCACTATGAGTTGTTCATTCCCCCTTCCCTCTCCCTCCTTACCCCTGCATCATTCTGTCCACAAACTATCTCTTAGACACACACACACACACATGGACACGTAGATGAAGGGAACACACACACACATACGCATTCTTGCACAGCCCCAGTAGCTGGCCAGTGGGAGTAGTGTAATGTGTTTCCGAGAGGCGAGGGCGTTAGCCTCTCCCTGCCTGCCAGGAAAGGGTCACTTTCCTGGTCCTGTGCCAGCATACTAAGAAGCTAAAGACAATAGTTTTCTAAGTGTGATTAACCACAGAAATGTGTGAAAAAAATCATAGTAATTTTTTGGGGCAAAGGAGAAAAACGTGTCCAAGTTTTCACAAACCGAGAGCATGAACTATTTCCGCTCTCCAGGAATTGTGTGTACTCAAATGGAATCCTATGTATTTTGGGGCTTTTCGTCAATCAGTTGGATTACATTTTTCATATATAATTAAAGACTACAAATGAATAAAGGCGTTTCATTTTTTCAAAGTACTTAACCCCAATCCGCTTTATTGCAATTATAATAGAATCATATTTACTGTGTTATTGAACGGTTAACAGTGCCTTTTTCTGTAGTTAGACACACAAGAAGGGTGTGCTTACAGTATTACACCCCTGTTGTAATGTTAGTGACTTTATATTGAATTGAATTGCAATAATAACTATTGCATGATAAAAAAATGTTTTGCCGCCCCGCACTTTCAGGAAAGTCGTTTGTCCATGCAAGTGTACACTCGCTGTTCCTCCTCAGTTATGTGTTTACATACGTGTATGTGTGTGTGTGTGTGTGTGTGTGTGTGTGTGTTTGTGTGTGTTTGTGGTGTGTGTGTGTGTGTGTGTGTGTGTGTGTGTGTGTGTGTGTGTGTGTGTGTGTGTGTGTGTGTGTGTGTGTGTGTGTGTGTGTGATGCAGGTTGGTGGAGGAGCCGTGGGTGGCAGGTTGGGCTAGCAGATCAAAGAGGCTGGAGCAGCAGACCCTCCCTACTGATGTAAAGCCCTCACGTGCCCACTGCAGAGGAACTGAGAGCTAGATCAATAACCTTGCGCTGAATTATTAATGAGTGCCTATAGAACAGTCCAGTCTTAAAACAGCTTCCCAGGATGATATTTCTCTTAGGGCTGATATTTTACAGCCGCTCTATGGTAGTTATTAAGAAATTCTGTTGCAAACAGTTAAGATTAGCTTTGTAGGGGCATTGTCTATAAGTTTAAAATGTGCAGCTACTTAGATGATTGTTCAGGTTGGGTGCATTCGAATTTTGGAAAACCTGTCCTTTTAAAGAACATTTTATTTAAAATGCACATCTTGGATTATGGCATAATGGATTTTACATCCCCATATCCTGTGTATTTTGAAATAGCATACCACATAAATAGATTGTGAGAACAAAAGGAGATTTGCCTTTCTTATGGGAATAAAGGTGTCCAATAATCTATAACATTTGCAGTGCTTTAAAGATGACTAATTTCAGCTATCCAGCATGACTGTAGGCACATCTTGATTTTTGGACATTTGATCACTCAACAAGTATTACGATTAAATATTGACCCGAAATATAACCTCTAAAATTTCAATATGATCAGCTACAGTTATATCTTAGTATCAAAATATAATTATACATTTATAGATAGTCTAAAATGATCTTAGGCCTTTTGCTCAATATTTCAAAACTAGGGACTTCAATAATACAAATGTTATAGCTTAGTGACCAAAAGAACTGAACATTATTCATTTATTTTCTGACTATAATAATGACCACATAATAATGACCACAACAATCTTATTTTATTTTCATCCATTATCTTGGGACTGAAGGAGTCATTTTACAATGATTTAGATCTAGTTTTCGACAGATAACAATTTAATTAGCTTATATGATTTAATATTTGAGTAAACTCATAAATCTATATGATTGTGGTTATCTAAGAAAATGAAAGGTGAATATATTTGAATCCAAGACAGAGAAAGCAGATAACCAGACTTTAAATACTACTGTTTTCATGTGGGAAAAAAACATACTTTGCTGACGTTGCAAGCTCATTTTATTGCCCACTCATAATGCATCTGGTTGCAGCACAGTGAGAATTCTGTTTACGATGCATTTTCCCTCCAGTCAATATGTCTGCTGTACACATGTTTATAGAATGTGCTACAAATATGCTCTGAACCTGTGTTTATGTTTGTGTGTGTGTGTTTGCGTGCATTAGTGTGGGTGGGTTTCGGAGGTGGGGTGGTGGTGGATGGGGTTAGGGGTCTTGTGTGTGCGCTCAACTCCCCTGAAAGCCTCAATGCTGTGACGGCGATCACTCATCTCTCTCCGCCTGTCAGTTTTGCCTGTTACAATGTCCGTCACTCTCCACAAACACCTAGTCAGCAGTTGTCGCTAGTTTAGCTAGTCAGCTAGTCAGCTAGAGTGTTTGTGCAGTATGTGTAAGTATATGTGTATGTGTGTGTGAATATAGGGTCTGAAAGTCATGTGACCAAATGGAGCCCACTGTCCACTGAGAATATCCGTCCTATCCTGTTGCTACGACAGTGGATTAACAGATAAATAGAGGGAGAGATGGATGCCTAGCAACATGTACACCTACATCCCCCACCTACAAGTAGCGCTCACCATTGGGTCTATTACACTTAAGGGCTTTGAGGAGAAATGCATGTAGTAGGCCTTCGTGTATATTATGCTATCAGTCTGTTGCTCAGTGCTGCCGGCTCTTAATTAATTGACAAGTGTGGGCGACAGCTGTGTGGAGGGAGACCATTCCTGCCTCCCCCACCTCCCTTGAGAGGGAAAGTGATCTTTCATGTTGCCTGATTGTCTCTGAGCCCCATCAGTCAGTTACAGAGGAAGCCCACATCAGTGTGCGAAGAGGGGATACTGTAGACCGATATTCCGATATGAGCCGACTGACTAATGGACAGACTATGATGGATTGACTTATCACGTTTGTGGGGATGTCATAGCCTCCATTTGTACATAACGCTACTGTCAGTCAGTTTACTTACTGCAAGGCATGGTCCTAGAGGGCCTAAATATTTTTTAAGAAGCGTGAAAGACATTTGCAAAAATGTTCAAATAAGCGTAGAAATATGCATTAGACCAGATAAGACAGTATGATTGTGTCAGCATCTAAGTACTGAGTAAGTACTGAATGAGTGACCTGAGCTTTCACACTTCACCCTCTAACAACACTTTCCCTCCCTCCGCTGTATCGACCACTCTTTCTCCAGAAGGGACCCTTCTCATCGCCATCCTTTCTGTTTGTGTGTGTGTGTGTGTGTGTGTGTGTGTGTGTGTGTGTGTGTGTGTGTGTGTGTGTGTTGTGTGTGTGTCCTCGGCGAGTGTGTGACTCCTTGCATATCATTGTTTGTGTTTTCTTTAACATAGGAATTAGGGTGAAGATAAAATCTGGTAGCCTCTGGGGAGTTCAGTGCTATCTACCCCTGCCCTGCCTTGTGTGGCTGGGTCGCACTACCTGCTTTTCTAGAGAACAAAGGCTTCTAATGAAGCATTTCATGTAGTTAAATAGACAGGTAATTAGAATCAACATGTTTGTTGTTTCTTTTAAAACATAAACCAAATGATATTTCATTGGAATTTAAGTTGAATAAATCCCTTTTAGCACATGGCATTAAACATTTTCTCATGAAGCATTGGACACTGTTCTACTGAAGCAGTGTGACCTGAATCCAAATTAGTTTCTCTTCCCTGACAATCTAGGGCTCGCCTGCTATTTCAGTCCACACACAGTTCCATCAAAAAGATTCTTTTGAAATTGGCACTGTAATTCAAATGGGGAACTCAAAGGGAAAGGTTGAACAAAAGAAAAAAACTCCAACGCCTTGCAGGAGCAGAGCTGGATTTTCTTGACTAGATAGGGTAGCCTGTTGTCCCCTTTGTTAGACAGGCTTAGATGGGTCTTATTGATAAAGAGCTATGTACAGATTACAACGACCAGGAGGTGATTTGCTCCAAGGGCTATCTGCACGAGCTGCCAGTAGCATGGAGAATAGCTATACACTAATTGTCATGGGAATGTTGCCTGTGAGCTCCTTATGGGATTAACATTTAGGAGTTCTCTAAAGCTGGTTGTGCAGGTATATCATGTCAACAGCAAGTTCTTCAAATGAGCACTAGCTAGCATGAGTGATGAATGATGTAATATAAGGATTGACCGCTGATCTGAAGGCTGCTTTCTATGGACGTAGTTATTTTTACGGTGGGTGTTTGATCCATTTAGCCAGTGTGGCCTTTGTGGGTGAGTGAGAATTATAGCTCCCTATTGTCACCTTCCGACTAGCCTTTCTGCCAGTAGAGCTGTGAAATAAGGTGATTCCTGTCGGCCAAACATAGATTCAGTCAACCTTACTCAGAGTACAGAAACCAATGCACCGTATCGCACAAAACAATGCCTTGTTCAGTAAATCCCCATGGGATTTTGGGGGCGTAGGACATTTTCAGATAAAACTTACTCATCGTAATAGCTATTTTACGTCACAAATGACTTGCTTAGAACCACATACAATTGTGTCTCAATAAATATTTACTCAAACCTTTTATGCAACCCTCCAGAGATAATTGCCGGTTCAGTGACACAATGATTAGTCACAAAGATACTACAGTGAACTATTGATTTTCCTGCCACCAATAAAAATCTGTGTTGATCCAAATCCTACAAGCAGTTGGCCGGTGTTATGTGCAGAAATAAATGTATAATGCCTCGATAAGTGATAGACATCATCATTCTGGTTTTAAGACACTGTCTACACACTTTCGGTGTAGTTCACCTAGAATGATTTATCCTGTTTAAGACAGGTTTGGCCTTGTCATTTACAATCATCCCTCCAGAATTTAAGGTCCTAACTGTGGGGCAAATCTTTTGACCCTAGCTTTTAGACGGAAGATCTGTGGCATGGCTTAGGGCGAAAAAACCGACCCATTCTCTCTGCAGTATTCCTCGTTACACGTTACCTCTCTTTCTCTTTTTTGTTCTCCACCTCTTGTTCTGCTCATGTGTAGCTGATAAATCCCCTATGGCACATTGCCGAGCCTTGGCCCACTGCCGTTGAATATGCACAGATACCAAGCCGCTTTTACATTCTCCTTTAACAGTTAGGTAGACTAATAACCACATTAAACAATACAAACCAGACAGACAGATTAGTACAGCTCGGCTGTTCCAGCATGGCAGGAAGATTCCTGGACAGTCTACCTCAAATCCCCCAAATAGATTGAAATATAATCCTGAGCAAATACACACCACTACTGCTTAGCGCGACTGAAGGGCGTACAGTGTTGATTACTGCGGTGTTCTGGCTGCAAGTCCGAGGAAGGTGGGTGCATGTTTTGGGACGATGGCTGGGGCAAACCAATGTATGACCCTACTGCCCTGAATACCTCCCAGCAGTGGGTTTGATAACGGATAAATATTTCCATGGAAAAACAACACAGACGTTACAAAGTAGTGGTTATTTTTCCTGAAATATTTATGTGGTTTCTATGCTTTGACCGGGCTACCTCTTTTTTCAACCCTATGTCACTTCCACCTGTTTACAGTGGTATACACTCAAAGGACTTGGGTGTGATGTCTTCCATATTGCTTCCAAGGGGTTAACTCTCCGCCGACATCATAAATAAGGTGCCCCTCTCTCTGCTTGTCTGCCTGGATCAAGGTTGGTCTCTCTGTAGGTTGCCTCCATTGGGATTACTACGCTGCAGAGGCCAACTGAGTTGCACTGTGTGTTTCTGTTCTGAGAAAGGCAATGCAAATCGGACCTATCTGGACCAGATCAGTTCAGGTACAGGTATAAAGCGTATTATGGAAATAGGGATTGTTAAGAAATAGTGATTGTTAGCAGCACTAACCAAACCACCATTTTACTTGAGTCAGAGTTTATTTACCCTGAACTCACCTCAATGAAAAACCAATTGAGCGGGGAGGTAGAAAAGAGAAAGGGAGAACACTGAAGAGACAGAATAGGGTTGAGAAACATTTTGAGTGGAGTATGATTAGAAAACAAGGCAAGAGTGAGAGAGATGTAACGGAGGAAAAGGAGTTGGGATTGAAAGAGGTGGAAAGCTTTGTGTTAACTGTAATTGTTATCTGCAGGGGAAGAATAATTTGTGAAAAACTGATGTAATATTTATGAGGGCGCTGCAAGGATAAACAGAACGCAACAAAGGATATAGAAATGGACAAGTGACACAGCACAATCGAGCAGGGGAAATGGAAAGACAGGCAAATAAATAATATCGTTACGATAAGAAAACTGTTACAATAAGTCAAATATCTGCGGTTGAAAGAAAAGTAAGGCTCTGATGTGTGTCGCACCATCAAATGGATTTGAATTGAAGGAGAGCCACCTGATGTGAAATTATTCAGGGATAGTGATATCAAACACTCGTATGCAAATGTTAAGCTGCCAGACACATACTGGAATCTGGCATACCAACAGAGATTGGTGCACTGCCTCTTTTAAATTATTTTGTATCATGCAATTTCCCTCCTTTTGCTAAAAGCCAAATGTTTGATCAAGTTTTGATCAACATAACTGAGAATTGTTCAATGCATGTCGTAATTTTGTCTTGATTCCCCTTAGAATCTCGTCAGAGCCAGAAAACCCTTAAAAAATATGTTTTTAACACCTTTCCTTTGTTTCTTGACTTGTGAAGAAAAAGTAAAATTGAAATGACTTTGTAATGCATATTCATAGATCCATGAAGACATCTATAGACCTGTGGCAGAATGTGTTGTACTGTATCTGACATATTGCAATATTCTTTCACCCCACTCGTTTACGGTTTTGTTAGAACTGAGTGGGTGGCTAGATCGAGAGAGAGAGAGAGAGAGAGAGAGAGAGAGAGAGAGAGAGAGAGAGAGAGAGAGAGAGAGAGAGAGAGAGAGAGAGAGAGAGAGAGAGAGAGAGAGAGAGAGAGAGAGAGAGAGAGAGAGAGAGAGAGAGAGAGAGAGAGAGAGAGAGAGAGAGAGAGAGAGATGGTATGCTTTTCTCTGTTAAAATGCCAGAGTAACCTCAAATATCTACCTAATTATCTATCTAAGATAATGGATAATACATAACAGATATATAGTACCACTATTGACCTTCGCCCTATTATTGTGAACCTTTGCTGAAACACAGAGAGCAGAGGCCGGTACCGCGTGGTAGTGAGATTGTCTCTATTCTCTGCCAGGGGGCCTGATCTCATTTTCAGCCAGTGGATCATTTTCTCGCTTACTATTAGGGGTATTGATTCAGCCCCCCGGCCTTGATATGAGAGCCTGATCAATGCATCCCAAGTCATCTCCCTTGCCAGGGCAGGATCCGCCCCATGTCTGGAGAAGAGTAACTGCAGGCTGACATCTGACAGCACTAGAGCTGAATGGAAGACAGGGCATGCCTTTGTCCCACTCCGGATGCTCATGAGCAAATCCATCTGATTCCCATTGTCTGTCTGTTTTCCCCCTAGCAGCCCCCTCCTGATTTGCAGACACAAAGAATAACATCTTTTTTATGATTAGACTCCTGCAAGCTGCTGGGGGATGACATACCACAACAGCTAACACATTTAACTTATTTTTGCCAGATATGTGAATCAGCTCCCAGAAATCATAGTCTCATGTCATTTTTAAATGTATGTGTTGTCATGATGATCTGGAAACAGGTGAGGCTAGAGGCTACAATCCAACAGCTGCTATGCAATGTGATGACAGTTTGTCAATGCAATAGATTTGGGCTGACCTTTGACTTTTGAAGAGAATTGGGCAGAGTGTCGCGTCTCAAAGAGTTGCAGTTCCTTGTTCAGATTGCAAACAGTTTGGTCAATGTTCCAAGAAATCAAACCTGTAAACGTCACCAAAACAATGTAATTAATCCTCATAGACTGCTCAACACTCAATAGTTTAACCTATGTGCAGACAGTAAATAGCCACAATTAACCCTAAAGAGTGACGACTTTCTTCTTTCAGACCAAAGACAGAGACTGATGTGGATAGTGGCCAGCCATTATCATTCAGCTGTCTAGCCTAGTCATCACCATCAGATAATTAAAATGGAAAGACTGATAAATGACTAACATCATAATCACTGCAATGGACTTAAATGCTTAAAACCTTATGCAATGCTATTGTATGCCTAGCAGTGGCCTTTGCAGCAATCTTTTCTGTTATGTAACATTTCAAGAAACAACAGGCTGAGACATTGCTAATACTACATTTTAATTTAAAATAATAAGATTAATATATTTTAATTAAAATATTTTCCCTAATGTATCCAACATCTTCTGCAAAAAAAAAAATACGAATCTGTGATCATTCCGGAAAGATTTCAAGTTGGTAAATGCAGGATAAATGACACATGTTTAGCCTCGTTGCTAGTATTTCACGAACAGTATAGAACAGAATATAAAGCCACATAACTTGAGATCACCAGTGAAGGATTTTCTTTCAAGTTTAGGGAAGTATCTATTTTTCATCAGACCCACTTGCCCATTCTCACCTTCTGTAATTTGTTTTCTGGCTGAAGCAAGTTGATGACTAGTTGATATTTCTCCGATTACTATTAGCATGCGATAATTCCTGTTTTCGAATAGCGGTACAATGCGGTGCTGTCCGAAGTGCTGAACGGGCACGATAAGCTCGCGCTGGTCTTCCGGCTCTCTTCGTTGTACAGAAAGAGCTGCGAGTAGCACCGGCATTTCCATGGTAACAGTGCCACTAGTGGACGCTAGGACCTTTTCCATCTCCATGACAACTGCATCCGAGAAAGCACCATGACAGTGCACAAAGAAATGGGAGGGGCAATGGGCGTTACTCCGAAGCTAGAAATCGTTGATTGGGCCTCAGCCTATGTGGCTATTTGATGTCACTGCCTGTGATTGGATTATGAAGAGGAGGGACTTGTGAATTTATGTTTATGCCGTCCCTCAATCCTCACATGAAGCTATTTTAATAAATGTGAAATTGCTAGATGTGATATGTCAGGTCAAATTTGTTGATAAATCACCTGAAAATGGCAACTATACATGAATTTAACCTTCTTTAGGTCCTTGATATAAGGCTACATAGAAAGTACACATAGCCTATGAGAAAACTACAACAAAAATATTGATTCTATGTAAATGTTGCTGGTCCTAGTTATTTTATGCCACAACAAATGGCAGTCAATATGTTTCTGTTTCTGACATCTATTTGTTACTAATCACCCTTCACAAATTGAAACGTCTATGTCTGGAATAATTAATTTGAATAGTATGATTTGCATTAAATTATTTCAAAATACACAGATGGTGTAATAATATCAACTATGCCTTAATCCACGTTAGCACTCTAAAAACCAATATTTGGAAAGAATTTAGAAAACATATTTGTCTGAACACAAAATTCAATATCTGATGAGCTCACTGTTTTTCTCTTTAATTATTGTGTGTGTGTGTGTGTGTGTGTGTGTGTGTGTGTGTCTGTGTGTGTGTGTGTGTGTGTGTGTGTGTGTGTGTGTGTGTGTGTGTGTGTGTGTGTGTGTTTACTTAAATACTTATAATCTTATGCAATAGCCAGAGTATAGTATGCCATTGTATGGATGTATGCCCTTGTGACTTGCATGTGTATGATCACTTTGTCCATCAATCAGACCACACCCAGGCAGCAATGAGGGCTGATGCTGCGCTGTGCCTGGGAGGTGGCTGTCTGTGACATCCCAAGAAGCTGCAATTAATGGCGGGCCTTGGTCTTTTGGCACGTATCTGCCTTTGTGTAAATCATCTCTCCTCAGCAACACAGGCCCCAATGACTCAGCAATCTTTCAAATCACCCAGAGATCGAGTCAGAGCACCTACTGTTCTCTACTGGGCACAAATGGTATCACACAAAACGTTATTTTCTGCTTATCAGTGGAGTGAAAGGTGCTAAAGACTATTATTGAGGTAAAAGTTGTGAATTTACGCAAAATATAAATAAATTACATACCAAAATACATAAGGCCACAGTTGTTCATTGACATTAATACATATTCCATTGAACCTTCACAACAAAAATAACCTTGAGCCTGATTTAAAGCCAATATATTGTTTTGGGATCCCATTGTTTTTTTTTGTTTGAGTTTTTTCTTTCCAGATTGACAATTTTAAAAACAAATGTTCAGGTTGGCAAGCAAATATATCTTCAATAACAAATTGAGTTTAAATATTAGATATTTAACATCAAACATTAGGCTATTCTTGACAAATAGATGAGAACATCTTAACCTGAAAGTGCAAGCATATCGACCTATTCACATGAAAATGCTATTGCATCTTTAAGTACCGTGCGTGTATCCCACCCTGTCTCGCAGGAAAACAGAAGGACGGCGTAGGCTATAAGTGCTATTATACGCATCATTATTGCAGTGAAGGGGATTGTAAGAAACTTGGGCAATCAACATACGAAAAACATTTCAAGGGTAAGTTCTAAGTCTAATCTATAGGAAATATGTTGCATATTAGCCACTAACAACATACCAGTCAAACAAGACTACAATTCTGTGTGACCGATATAGCTCATACTTTATTTGGGCTGTCGTTTTGAGATCTTGTGTGCATTTCTTATTCTGGAGACATCTCCACATGCAGAGGCATCACGACGCCGCTGCCGGCACCCTGCCGCGTACTGTGTAGGCTATAGGCTCATGTGCTCAGTATGACTGCGTGTATGGGATCAAATTAGCATGCAAACACACGAGATTTAAAAAAAATACATTTACTTTGTTTAAGACATAGCCTCCACCATTGGGACCAAACCGGTGCAATGCTTCATGTCAAAGACAGGCACATATTTGGACTAGCTGCATACACTTAACTATAGCCTAGGCTTTTATAGCCTATGACATACGCAGGGGTAGGCTTCTACACAGTCTACCTTAGAAACAAATGTATACGTCAAAACACTAAAACAGTTACTAAAAGAGAGAATATTTAATCGAATTATTATTAATGTTTTATTGTAATTATTCCGTGCATGGACAAGGGAGCGATCTAATAGGCTATGCTACACTGCAAAAGAAAATAATGTGTTGAGCTAGTGAACATACACGTTTAGCAAAACATTTCAGAAAATTAGGCCTTGATTCCCATATACTGAAATCCATGATCCAAATTAAAGGACTAGTTCAATTTTGGCTACCTTTTTTCCTTTGTATCCTGGTGATGTTCCGGCACGTCCTGTTAATTGTTATATCCAGGCTGTTGTTGAGAAATCCCGTTTAATTTAGCTACGTGCTAACAGTTTAAACTGAAGCCTATGCTCGTTAGCTTAGTGAAATGTCCATAACAATTCTAAATAACCAATAGCTAAATTGAAAGAAAAAAAACAGAATTCAGCTACTGTAAAACAGCCCATGGCCTAAATATAGGCTATATGTAGTGCAGGTGACATTCCCGAGAAACATTAAACAATGTCAAAGGCCAAACTATTCCTTTAACTTAGGTTATGATACAACTATTGTATTAATTCAATATCCCACAGTTGGTTTAATACAAATGCACTTCAATTCCTATATAGTTTCCCTTACCATCCGTTGGGTTAAATATTAGTGAATAAGATGTATGTACAGTTATAGCTACATATTTTTTTGTGTTGTGTTGGTCTGAATTGTATATGGAATCATGCTTTGTGTTACCTTTACATTTTTGGTTTTACAATGGTTCAGTTCGTCCTACACATTCAAATATTTAACCCTTATGGCAAAATCCTGCTATTATAAAGCACTATAGTGTTATTATTATAGAATCTATAATTAGTATGTATGTATGTCAATTTTTTTAAATGAGCAAAATGCTACCCTACAGTTTTTCCTAGCCTCCTCAAATGTTGCATTGGTTTCAGAAGTAGATTTTGATATCGCCAGTTGTTTATAAACATATTCCGAAACATGTTTGGTGACGTCAACTGAGACTGGTGGGCGAGGGGTGGTGCTTTGACCAATCAAATCCGTTTACCTTGTGTTTTTTTCCCCGCGAAGTTGGACAGAGAGAAGAACGGGAAGTTTAGGGGGCGGGCAGATTGAGGTGCTTTATCGTGTGGGTGAGGTCGTCTTGGAATCAACCCTCCATGGGTAAATTACTATTATCTAGGTAAATGTGTATAATTTATCTGGCATGTATGCATCTGAAACATGTTAACAATTTTGCATGTAAACCCGGTTTACGCTAAGTCAGAGTTTCCCAGTTGTGCCGTGTCGATGTATTGCGTAGGTACCCGGCTGGTTTAGCTAGTTTTAGCCTGAGCTAAGTTAGCTGAGTTAACTGGATGACTAGGGTAGCTTAGCTTAGCTAGCTAGCGTGGTTTGCGAACTTGAGCGTATTACATCTGGCACTCCTAATCTGTGATTGAAGTTATTCGCGTTCTATTTGCAGCTAGTTAGCTAGCCTACCTGGCCGATCGTGTCCTTGTCTAATGGATCTGAGCAGTAGTGACCTAGAGTTGAGCCTGCCCCAAACTGAAAACCCTTGCCTGATCGTGGAAGACTCCCAGCCGGACAGTGCTGCCCTAGAAGACGACCCAGAAGGCAGCTACCGTACTCTACTTGCCCGGCGTCTTTCCAACCTCCAGCCCACATCCCATAGCCCCGTCCTGGTGAGAAATGCTGCTGCCAAAATATCCCGAAAGACTCACCTCAGACAAAAACAGAAACACCATTTGGTGTTGATTACGCCTTTCGAGCATAATTACGACTTAATAATAACGTACACTTCCTAAACTTGGCCCAAAATATTGTTATATTGGATGCTTTGCCTTTCTTTTTTGTAATGATAAAGATTGTGATTGAATAACTAGCTCTGAATGTGGACTTCAGTGTAGCATGCAAGTGTGTAGCATTCAATGGAGAACGGACAGAGCAGGGATCAAACCAGCAATTTTGAGGGCAAGTATTGTTCAATTGTTTCTCTTAGGGTGCAGGCCTCTTGATTCTCACCAAGAGAATGTGCTATTGATTTTGTCTTTCAGGCAATTAACGTTTGACCTCCATAATGTTTTTTTTCCTCACATATAGGAGCTAATATCATATCCAGCCGGAAACCGATGCTCTCAGACTGACAGCCCATCAGAGATAGCCCCTAGCAACCAAGACACAGGACCAGGTTATAGCCTAATTCTTGATGTTGTTACATTGGTAGTATTTGTAATTTTTTTTGTACAATGGCGCACTGAAGACCTGTGTTTTCACTCTTCCATGTCAATCTGGATATCAACAAATCTGGTTCAGGGCTGCAAGAACAAAGTCAAGTGTTAGACATCTGCCCACTTCCTAATAGAAAAAGGTTTGTGGCATTCTGGTCTTAGTATGCAGTGTTGTAAGATGTACGTGTTTTTTTGTGTAACGTGATGCCTGTGCTGCTTTGTCTAAAAAAAAATGAACGGCCCATTCTATAAGGCAAAAAATGTAATGAAATAGTATTCTGAGTGGTTGTCTAAGGGTTAGGGCAAGGCTTACTGGCTTGTGGTGAGGTTTGAAATTTGGCCCTCCTTCTCTTTCTGCTTCTAAGATTAACCGAAGCTACGAAGAACAGACAAAGGGAAAATCAGGGGCTTCTCAGAAATTGGACTGCCAATAAACTTGAATGAGAATGATTCATAACCACACGGGGGAAAAAAAGACAAAAAAACGAATAAAAAAATGGAGCAAGGGGTGAAATAATAGGATTTTCTGATTCAATGAACTCAACTGAAAATCGTTATCATCAGCATAATAACTTGCTGAGCAAGACTGATTCAAAAATCAAATGATAATAGATCCAAATTTCATTGTGGAATTCCATTACGTATATAACGTTAGGGTTTTGTTGTATTCGCTCACTTTCGTTGACAGTGGTACTTCTTGATATCATGACAACAGTGTGTGATTTAATGTTGCCATTTATTGTTCCCACTGTGACTGTTCATAGGTGTGAAACAGGAGACATGGATTCTGGTGCTGATTCCACTACACACTGTCCTCCATCGGAAGGTAAGCGCTAACTTCGAATTTACACAGAGTTTAGTACATGCCATTAGATATTTTTTGGACATGTTGAATATAGGACTATTTAATGTTGTATATTATAAATTAATGTGGTTCTTTCTTCAGGTGGAACCTCCCAGTTTGGTTTTCTAGAACTTTCTGAGAGCCAGGGCCTGGGTGGGGAAAAGAAGATAGATAAGATGAACACACCCCAAACAGATAGTCAGAGATGTGTCAAACAAGGTAACAATACTGGCCTGTCTCTTACCGCTAGATTATTATCGCAATTATTGTAATGGAAAACTTAAATTTACCTATGTCTCTCTTTGCTAGCTGAAGATAATAGCAATAGTGAGACTTCAAGATGTCAGGGCAACAATTCAAAGAGGTATGCATCTCTAAGGTGTCAAATTTTACACTTCTTGGTATGCCAAATGTGTGCTTGAGCAGTGGTTCTGCTCGATTGCTTTTCTAGATCTGATGTGAGTTCCAGCAGCTCCCTGGAGCCCCAGAACCGAACAGGCCGAGAGCTGAGTGTCCAGGCCTTGCTCCACTCTCAGGGCCTGTCAGCTGAAAACGACGACTCAGAGCTGCCCTCCTCACAAGAGGACATGTTTGATAAAATAGGTGGGTCATCTCCTCGATACAACAGTCCACCCACATCCATGACTATGCGTCCAATTCACAAACATTATTTACCCAAAGCAGGCCAGCTCTTCTGAGCAATATCTAATGGAACCTCTCTGTCCCTCAGGAACAAGGGTGGACAGCACGGTGTCTGAGCAGGAGAACCAGAGGCCACCTACCTTGACCCCAGCTCACACTCTGCAACTGCTGCACCTCTCTGGACATGGGACTCTGGTGCAGGAGAGCCTGTCACAGTAAGGCCTATTATGAAATCAGCCATAGCCGTTTGTATGTTCACTTTTGGGATTAAAAAAGGGACTCACTGTACATGACCTCTGTTTGTTGTATTCCAGGGCGTCTGTTGAGTTTGTGGCTCCCACCCAGGACAACCTGAGCCAAGCTCCTTTCATTGTTCCCAATTCGCCAACAGCTCAAGGGAATGGTAATTGTCCTCAGTACATCTGTTTTGTCTGATAAAGTTAATGATCTAAACTGGTCAAATTATAGAGATTGTTCTGCTGCAGTTGCAGATGAACCAATGGACACTTCTCTGTCTGCAGAGGATGCACTGGATGAAAAAGGGCAAGAGGCAATGGAAATGGACCCCACCCCCGCGCCACTTCCTTCAGCCTCTACTCCAGTGTCCCAGAATTCCCAGAGTTTTGCCTCAGAGCGGAACCTCTCCGTGCCCTCCCAGCCCGAGTTCTCTCATGTAAGTTTAAACTAACCTTTCACTCTGTAATGCTTCTATTCTGTCTTAGGCTTTTGTGTTGCACTTGCCTAATAATGTCTAAACCTTTTCCTAGGATGTATTTTTCCCGACCCCGACCCAGAGCCAAGAGGCTAGGACCAACAGCAAGGACCCCCAGGAGGCGCACAGGAAGAACACCGCTTCATTGCAGCACATCCAGAAACAAACCCTGACTGCCAAGTCGAGCCCCTCCACCACGTCTACCATTGAGGTCCAGTCTAAAGGGCAGGCAAAGGAACACTCTGTGGGGGAGTCCTTCCAGCTGGAGCTGTCTGTCAACGATGAGAGCTGTAGCCTGGCTCAGCACACTAGAGGGAACGACGCCAAGGAGGATAGCCAGGACACACAGATAGAGGGGCTGGACGCACCCCTGGGGGTTGACACCAGTGACTGCGCGACGTCACAGCCTAGCCAGAGACTTAAGCGCGGCAGTTTCCCGTCCTCACAGCCACAAACGGCAGACCCCAAAGCTGGCCGTGTGTCAGGTTCACAGAAGACAGGCGACGAATGTATCCCATCGCAAAAGTCCGACTCGCACAAAAGGGCTTCGACGACTTTGAATGTAAAGAATGTAGATCTGAGTGGAGGTGCCAGCGGTGCCAAAGCAGGGAGCTCACAGGGCGTGGGCTCTGCCAACGAAGTGTCATCCTCCCAACAGAAGCTGGAGACCATTGACCTGACCACTAACAGCTGTGTGCAGGAGACTCCCTCCTCCCCAAACAACGCCCCCTGCAGCCTGGCCTCCCAGTCTGTCTTCTCGCAGACACACCCTGCGGACTCTGCGAAGCGTCCGTCCAGGGGTGCGGGGCTTTGTGTGGACTCTAGAGGTGGAGCAGGAGGGAGGCTGAGCAGCCAGCCCTCCCAGGAGCACAGAGGCCCCGCAACCCCCCGTCCGTCTTTGTCACCGGGCCGCGCGGCCACCGGCAACAGCCAGAGAGACCTGGACGCAGAGGCGGTGGACGAGGTGATGGAGGAGGGCGAGAAGCAGGAGAACACTTTGGGACAAGAGGGCTCGGGGCTTTGCCTGGCCCTGTCCCAGAGCCAGGCGGTGTCTCCAGAGCCCATGGATGAAGGAGAGGAAGGCAGCTGCAGTGTCATTGTGCTGGAGGAGAGCGAGAGGAGCTCGCTGCTCCTTGACAAGGAGCCCACATTACAACCACGGAGGCCTGGCTCTGAGCTGGGGGCGTTCTCCAGCAATGGCATGAGGTCTCCGTCCCAGCGGAAGGACACCCAGCTGCACACAGAGCAGGTCTCCCCCAACGACAGACCTGGCCCTGAACGAGAGGGGCTCGGATACAAGAGCCTCAGCGACAGCTCAGGAGGTTAGGCGCGGTAGCTGGTTGAAGCAGCCAGGTTTTCTCTCTCTTTGCCTGCCATTACCGTAGTTCTAAGTTCAAATAAGGATGTTTGAACTCAACCGGGATAGTGTGTGATGTTGGTTTTCCTCCCTCTGTCTGCAGAGATTCCCTTCCACTTCACTCTCCCAAAAGAAGGTGAACTGATAGGCCCTGCTGTCAGTGCTACGCCCCCTCTGATAAACCAGTTGAAGCAGACACCCAGGCACAGCACTCCGATTGGTGGGTTTTCTGCTTCTCAGTAAATGTTAGATAACTGCTTGGCTCTTCAATTCTCTTATCGTGGTGTTTTGTGTGTGGCAGTACAATCCACCCACCCACCTACTGGTTCAGAGCAGTTCATTTTGCACCTACCTACACCGTGCCGTGCTCTGTAAACTACTGACTGTTGTGAGGTGGACTTTATCTAATTTGATTGTTGATTTTTTTCTCAGAGATGGCATCTTTTGCGGAGAAGTCAACACCAGTGGGGGGGAATGTTTCTACGGCGATGGCGACCAGTGACATCATTGCGGGGGAGAGTGGGGAAGACACGATTGAAAAGGGTGATGGGAAACTGAGTTTGCGGATGAAGCTGGTGACCCCTGTAGATGAAGGCAATTCAGAACACTTCAGCCTGCAGAGTAGGCGCTTTCACCATCCATATATTCTACATAGTGTAAAAGATGTTGAAGGAATTTTCCTATCAGAGATGGCATTCGGAGGAAACCATATTGAGATTTGTGCCCACCCAAATGAGTATTTGTAATGCCTTTTGCAGAACCACCACTATCAGACGATGAAGGCTCTGTCTCCAAGGTTACCACTGTTGCCAAGGCTGTAACCAGGTAACCTGCTTAGATCTATGCATGGCAGACAATTTTCAATGTTTTTTCACTACTAAAGCTCTTCCATAAATGCATCTCAAACTGTGCCATAGCTTTAGTTGAATGGATACCTAGTTCATATGTTTAATCAATTTTATGTCTGATATCTTCAAAGACCATATATAATAATAATAATAATAATCTGTGTTTTATCCAATGTGTCGTACATTATAATGATACAGCTATAGTGCATGACTACAAAGGCTGCATCTCAATAATGAGTCGTTGAGGCAGGGCTGCACACTTAGAGCACAGCCTCTCTGTTGTGTGGGTGTTATTAGCTAACCCCACATTCCACGGTCTAAAAGCCTGGCACTAATGGGATGACTGAAGAGTCGAGGCCAGAGAAAGAATCTGGCTCATATTCAAGATTTTGTATAGCTTATAAGTTATAGACTGTTAAAAGCCTATATTATTCTTAATAAACATGTATTTATATGATAGGATTGCCCAATATTTCACCCCACTGAACCATAATTGCTGCCTTGGTGACAAAAGGGCCCCCTTAGGTTCAACAGGTACAGTAGTCTATAGACTAAATCTTGCAGTTGAAAGGTTTTGAATTACTGCTGCCATAACAGTTTAACTTGTTAAACATACTGTGCTGAGTAACCATGGGGAACCAAAGCCTGACTGGATGCCCTCTGTCTCTGTTCCCTTCCCAGCAGCCCCTCAGTGTTCAGCCGTGTCCGTGAGGCCAACAGACGGGTTGCGGAGGAGGCCCCGGCAAGCGGCCCTGGCACCCCCATTAGGTAGGTCTATACAGATGTGCACCCCCTCACAAGCACCCACGCTTTCTTTTGTTGTAAGCTGTCTCCTAAAATGTGTAAATACAGGACATAATTTGAAACAAAGGCTTACAAAAAATAATTTACTCTTATGTTAGCATTAGGAAATCAACAGAATCGACCAGTTGTTATTTTACCCTTTGTCTCTGAAGATTTGATCCTTTTGTCTTGTTGACCACGGCATGAGAATAGAAAAATGGTGGCCTCCCTTGCTGCCACATATTTAAAGGAGCAATGAGTACCCTGTTAAGTGGTGTGTGTCTGTGGCTGTGAGAGAGACCTACTTTGTGATGCCGTAGGTGCAATAACGCAGCTATTTTGGGCAACGTTCTGGCCCTCTGGGAGATAAAGACTGAGGTTTTATCTTTCCACGCGGCGTAAGCAAAGTCACAGTAAATCAAATTTGAGCGATGACGTTCTATTTTTTTTTCTTTTTCTAATGCCTGTTGGCATTGTTTTCACTCAACAGAGGGGAACTGTTTGGCTCACCAGTTCATCAAAGAAGTTCCCAAAGGAACTCTCAGCCTCTGGGATGCACCAGCCTACCCGGCAGCCAGTCTGAGCCCAGCTTGTCCCCACAGCGGACAGTGATGGAGAAGCCAGGAGGCCCGTCCACCCCGGGGCGTGCTGCAGTGGGCCCTCAGGTTAAGGGGGTGGAGGCCTCCGGGGCTGCGGAGCCCTCCACCCCGAGCCGGACTGCAGCCAGACAGAAGGCTGTCTCCCAGCAGACCAGCTTCGACAACACCGTCACGCCCAGCAAGGTGCCAGTGGTGGATCTAAGTCTGTCTGTACATTTTGAGCATTACCTTAGGTCCTGTTGTATAGAATTCTCATGGTTATTCTGTATCTCTGGCTCTGTCAGAGGGCTGTCTCCCAGCAGACCAGCTTTGATACCGGGGGGTCCAATTTCCCAACTGGCAGGGTAAATCATCGTTTTTGTGATACACCTGTACCCATGCAAAAAATTAAGACTGTAGACCTTCTGCCTTTACTCCATTACTTGTTTTTTCATTTTTAAACCTGTTCAAATCCATAATCTATGATTCATCTCTTTAAATACCTTACCCCGTCTTTGGTACAGGGAGAGCCTGAGACGCCTCCTTTGAGGAATATCTCTGGACCGGTCCACCGCAAACACATCAGGACCATCCAGGAAGTGCGAACCACTGTCACACGGATCATAACAGATGTGTACTACGAGGACGGCAAGGAGATGGACCGCAAAGTCATTGAAGTAACGACCAAGCATTCTGTGGCTGTGGGGCATGAGCTCAATGAGTTGTTGTTTGAAATGGCTCTCCCCGGTCGACCTAACGTGTGTGTGTGTGTGTGTGTGTGTGTGTGTGTGTGTGTGTGTGTGTGTGTGTGTGTGTGTGTGTGTGTGTGTGTGTGTGTGTGTGTGTGTGTGTGTGTGTGTGTGCGCGCGCGCGCTTCCTAGGAGTCTGAGGAGCCTGTGGTGGAGTGCCGTGTGTTGGACGGCGACATCTCGCCGTGTCGTACTGGCAGCTCCATGACCTCTGGCGACCTGGGCGACGTCAGCTCTCTGTCCTCCAAGGCCTCCAGCTTGCAGCACAGCTCTGGGGGCACCAGCAGCAGCACAGGCCCTGCCTCCGCCAAGAAACCTGACTTCATCATACCCTCCATGCGAGGGGCCAGGTCCAACAGGTACGCACCCACACGGCTTTAGGTCAACAGGCCTTGTTTAAAACAGTGGGTTGTTTACTACAGTGACCCCTCTTTAATTGTGTCTCTCTCTCACACACACTCACGCACGCCCTCTGTTTTTCAATCTGTTTTTCTCCTGCACACAAACTTATAAAGTGATGACAATCTGTTTGGTTGGTTATCCTATAATGCTGACAGAGTAGGGATGCAGCGATGGGAAGACCTAGGGATGATAATTATTGCCAATCATATAGCACAAGGAATCTATAATTATATTGGCCAACAGTGGTAACAAAAAATATGAGGAATAATTGACTTGCCTTCAGTTTTACTGTCTATAGAATGTAGTCTGTTAAATCAACAGGGTTTTAGTTATGGTAAATTAAAGAAGGCATGGCTGTTCTCAGATCCTTTCCTGCCCCCTAGCTAGAGATTTGACTTGGCTACATATCTAGGGGGAGTTTAACCTGCCCTTCTAAAAGGCTTAGTGGCAGTGCCAGATACAACTTTGCCTGACTCAGTCCCTCCCCTCTGTGTGTCTGCAGCCCCAGACGGGGTGGTAGGCAGCATCAGAGGGGTCACAGGGGTCGAGCTGCTGGGTCAGAGGGGAATAAGACCGGAGGTCACAGTGCCCCAGGGTCAAGGGCCCTCACCCCAGTGACGCCGAGAGGAAGGGCTCGGAGGGGCAGACCCCCGTCCCGCTCTTCCCAGGCCAGGTGAGTCCTCCCTGGGGACATCGCTGGAGCTGGGGCTGCTCACCGATCACTCATAGACAGCATGGCATTATGACACACAGATCAGCAAACGCCTCCATCCCACGCTATCTCTGTCAACTCTTTCTTTGTCTTCTCTCCACTAACCGTCACATAACTCCACAGTGCTTGCTTACATAGAGCTAGGCCACGTCCTACGGCTTTCTGTCTTTCACTAACTTGATGTGTACTGCCCCCTTCAATGTAGGGGAGGTGGTGCAGGTGCAGCCCAGCGTACCAATCCTCCGGGCCAGCCGCTGTCCTCCTCTGAGGACGAGCCGTACACCCGCATGTGTCCTCCGGGCCTTCCGGACAGCCCCGTGGACCCAGGGCTCCCCAGCCGCTCCGACTCCCTGCGCTCCTCCCCCGAGGAGGGGGGCTCGGCAGGCAGCAGCTTCGTGGGACTCCGGGTGGTGGCCAAGTGGTCCTCCAACGGCTACTTCTACTCGGGCCGCATCACCAAGGACGCTGGCGAGGGCCGCTTCCGGCTGCGCTTCGACGACCGCTACGAGTGCGAGGTGGCCGCCAAGGACATCCTGCTGTGCGACCCCATCCCCATGGAGACGGAGGTCACGGCGCTGCTGGAGGACGAGTACTTTAGCGTCGGTGGGGACTTGCAGACTTTGCCTTTCTTTTATAATCTCAGGTCATGCTGGTCATGTTCCTCCTGTCATTGTGCCCTAAATTTGCCCTAAATACCAAATAACTCAAAAGACAACGGGCACTTGAGACTGACAGCCATTGATAAGTGTTTGCATCTTTATTCCCTTGGTGAATTTTCGTTATAGTATTAATTATTGTGTGTGTGTGTGTGTGTGTGTGTGTGTGTGTGTGTGTGTGTGTGTGTGTACAGGTATCGTGAAGGGCCATAAGACTGAGGGCCAGGAGTTGTTTTATAATGTTGAACGAGAGGGCCAGAGACAATGGCATATCAGGAGCTCGGTGATCCTGTCCTTGGAGCAAGGCAACCTGCTGAGGGAGCAGCACGGCCTGGGACCCTACGAACCCTCCACACCCTTGGCCAAGGCCTCCGACATCAGCCTGGGTACGACAGACACACCAGCTTCTCCTCACTAGTGTTTTCCCTTTTCCCTGTTTCTTCCTTCATCGAATGCTATGTTCTTATATTGCTCATGTAAGGTAAGGGATCTGTTCTTCTACAGATAACCTTGTGGAGGGAAAGAGGAGGCGCAGGGGGAACCCAATGACTCCCAATAACAGCTCCTCGGGAAGTCCCAGGACCCCAGGGCCTTCTGGGAAAAGGAAGCTGATCTGCTCTGAGGAAGAGAGAACCCCGGCCAAGAGAGGCCGCAGGGGTGGAGGGAGAGCGGGTATGGACCCCTGCTTAACTAAACCAAAACCATCACCACAACCACAACCCCTTTTTTAATACCCAGTCTGGAAAAAAACTTGTAACCATGGACGATTTGTTTTTCAATGACAATTTTAGATATGTGTGTGATTTTCACAGTGAGAGAAGTTTTTTTGTGTTAGTTGAGTTGTCATTTTTTTATTTTGTACTAATTCATTCAACATTTTATCCAACATGTTTTTATATAATAGAATTCCAGTATTGCAAGTAGTAATTATTGTCACATGCTATAACTTACGTCAATGCCAGCATTTCTAATTGAAAAGTATTTTTAACCGAGTTTGTGTTGTGAATAAACGAAGACATGTTTGGCCTCCATGTGCATCGTTTGCTGCTGTTCCTATCCTCAACTGAGGCTGAGTTGGTAATTACGAAAACACTGCTTTGTCTGGGTGTTGGTGCACTGCACTTGCCTGGGTTGGGAAGACAGAAAGGTTGATTTTTGAACATCCCACAGGTGTGATTGTATAGTGGTGTTTTGTTTTTCTTCCATTACATGGGTACATGGCACGGTTGACATTTAAGTCTTGTCCTATCTCTACTCAATTCTGCCCCCATTAAGCCTTTTTAGCGCCATTTACTACCGTCTTGTTAAATTAGATTTCAGTGTCTGTCTTAACTCCTGTGTATGTTTGGATATGTGATGTTCTCAGGTCAGCGGGTTGCAGTTTGTAACACCTCTGGCAGCGGTACAGACCTTCCAGAAGAGTCTGGTGACTTGACAGGGACCCACGGCCCCCTGCCACAGAGTACCTCGCTCTTCATGGGCTTTGCATTTATGCTTACTGCGTCTTCAGAGCATGACCGTCTGACCAACCATCCTGTCAGTGACGGTGAAGAAGGTACACCTTATTTATTGTGTTTATATGGATTTGAATGTTATGTGAGTCTTTTATGGGTAGGTCTTAATGTTGTTTGTGAGCCCCCAACTAAAGACAATTTTCAATCGCTATTTGATAGACAATAACGTTTTTTGAATCGAATTTACGGAGTCTTTGAAATACCAGACAACAATTTAGAGGATGTCAAATTCGTGCTTTAAACTATTGGCAGTTTCCTGAAGCCCCCGTACATTTCTAGACTTGGTGTGCCAAAGGAACATCACACACGTTTTTGTGTCTTTGTCAGAGTATGTGCAGACAGCCCCATACAACAAAGGCTACACTGAGAATCAGCTGCAGGCAGGTGGAGGCTTTGTGCTAATTGACTTCAATGAAGAACAGGTGAGTTCTCTGGTTTCCAAATACCAAATAAATGCAGTTATGTACCTCCTATAGTCATCTAAACGATGAATTTGAGGTCGGGGTTCTAATCCAAACAAAATAAAAAAATGTATAAACTCACTCCTACGAATGTTTATATTCTTCGGTAGTGCAAGGCAGCATATCAGAGCCTGCTTATTGCTGACCAGCACTGCCGCACCAGGAAGTACCTGCAGTGTGTGGCCAGTGGTGTGCCCTGTGTCTCCCACATCTGGGTGAAAGACTGCTGCAAGGAGAACAAGCTGCTCAACTTCAGGAGCTACCTGCTCCCTGCTGGCGTGGGTCCTGATGGCACTATAGTGGAATGGTGAGGAGATTCTTCCTTCTCTACATCCCGCTTTAGAATGTTCAGTATCGTACTGAAATAGAAATGTGATTTGTTGGCCTTGTTTTCATCAGGCATCCACGCTGCACGCCGTTCAATGGCCTGCGGGCGCTGCTGGTGTTTGAGGAGCCGGTGGAGCTGTGGTTCCAGCTACTGACAATGAGTGGGGCTGCTACTGTAAAACACTACCAGTCAGACAAGGACAGCTCAGGTACATAGTCTTTCATATGTAATGTCTTGGTACTTGTCACATTTGTAAAATGTCTCACTTTAGAAGCTTTAGGGAATGATTGTTTTTATTTTTGGTTGAAATTCCAGACGTTCCTGAGGGGAAATTTGATTTGGTGGTCACAGATAGTAAATGCCCCCCATTGGTCCAGAAAAATGTGACCTGCCAGAAGATTCCCCTGGTGTCTGCTGAATGGCTGATCCAGAGCCTGGTCTGTGGAGAACGACTGGGGTACCACAGCAAACCGCAATATCAACATGACTACTCCTCGTCATAAAACCACTGGATCATATTCATGTTTCAAAGCCTTTGACCCTATTAAATGTTCTGTATCCATTCCATTGCATGCCAGTACGCTGTATATAGTTTTAACCTGTCTGTTTTTATGGAATAATAAACTGTGATGGTCTTCATTTTAACTGATTTATTCTTGTTTCTTTGTAAAAAAATATATATTTACAATTTATACAATAATAAGACAGTTTAACCATAAGTAGCACAAGATATATATTCTGGGAATATTAGCAATTAACAGTTCTTAATTTTCCATTATCTGCAGGGATTCAGTAGTGAACAACAGCATGCTTTTAACAGAATGAACTGTCAAATAATCTTGTCACGAGGCCTTAAATGCTTGAAGCTCAAAGATGAGTCCATTGGATCATCATTCTGTCATACTCCAAAACTTAATAACAAACCAAAAAAAGATTAGGTTAAAAACAAATGGCGGTGGGTAAATGTTTAAGCCAACATGTCCAATGAAATGTGTCCCTACCTGCCGAGGGTGCCCCCCGACTGAGTGTAGTACTTGTTATAGTCCAGCCGGAGGAGAAGCTGGGCCAGGTCGGAGTTGATTTGATGGTTACGCACACTTGACAGGATCTTAAACAGCAAGAAGGACTGCCGGCTGAAACCCTGGAATTACAAGAAAACCTTAGCCTGATAAATCAATAAACTCATGCGTTCAACTTCATAAAGCTGTCCGAGCAGAAGTACAGAAAGATCTCACCTTGACCAGGATGTCGAGTTGTGCTATTCCTCTCTCATCTAGAGGAGTAACATTCTGACTGACTAGAGAGCAGAAGCTATGGCACAACTCTAGGATCTCGTTCAGACAATGAAACACCTGTGGGCAGGAGAATGCAGAGGGGTATTAGAATCTATGCGGTAATGCAATAGTCACAAATACATGGCCTTAGAGGAACATAAGCGGCTAACTGGTTTGAGCAGGATGAAAGACTGGGCAAGCAGGTTGCTGATGAAATGGTCATGGGCCAGTCTGATGCTCTCGAAGTCTCTGGTGGAGTTGATCTGCTGCAGCAGCTGAGAGAACTGGGACTCCAACACATCCACCTTGGAGGAGAAAGATTGGACCACAACAACATATTTTAGGGCTGCCTTTGTTAATATATTCATTTAGGAATTGTTGCCCTTTCAAAGATGAAAATGTGCCCGTTTCTTACCTGCAGGTAGTACTGCAGGTTGTCAACTAGGAAAGCCATATGGTTGCGTAACCTGGACTTGACTGCATCTGTCTGGTTATACTTGAGGTGTTTCCTCTGCATCTGAAGAGCCCAGCAGTGCTGCAGCTCAGACTGCACCCGACGCACGCTTAACAGGTACCTAAACACCACATTATACCTGACAACAGAACACATGGCGGACAGAAAGGTCAACATTTCTATAGTTAATAAATACAGAAAGGTACACAAAACAAATGCAAAAGCTAAAGGGACAGACTTCTCAAGAACAGCAGGAGTGAAGAGGATGTGGAGGGGCCACTGGACCTTGTAGGCCAAGCCCAGAGCGGCCCACCCTGTCGGGGGCACTTCCCGCGGAGACGTGTCCTGTGGTGGAGTAGCGCCATCTCTGGAAGTTGTGCCCTCTATAAACAGTCATATTATTAGCAAGGGTTACCAAAGCCCCGCAACACCCATCATGATCCCATGTTCAGAGCCGGCCCGAGGCATGAGCAAACGAGGCACCTGCTTAGGGCCACCGTGGCCACCAGAGGGCCCCCAAGAGTGCTTGGATTATTCAATCTTTGATACTAGGTGATAGAGGGCCCCAAAATCAAATTCTGCATAGGGCCCCATAAAGGCTTGGTCCGGTTGTGACCATGTTGCATAAGCAACGATAGTACCATAGCTTACTGTGAGACACAATAGTTGAAGGAACATTAGCTAGCCATCTAGCTTTGTTGCGTCTTGGGTTGAGTAATTGCGATGCAGATATAAGGGATTGTAGAGAGCCAAATACTTAGCAATGGACTCTATGGAAGGGGTTACCTCATGACAATGACAGTTACCAATCCATAGCTAACGTTACCATGTTAAGGAATTATACTTTTGGAAGCAAGTGGCACGAGCGAGCCTTGTGTGTGTGTGTGTGTCTGTGTGTGAGTGTGAGAGAGAGCCTGTGCTTTGTCTTTTGACTAGGGTGGAAAAGGCAATGTGTATTAGATATTCTCTGTAGATTTGGAAGTAATTTCTAAATTTGTTGTCAGTGACTTAGATGGTGGCTAGAACTAAACAGATATACTAAGTTAACGTGTATGTGAGAAAAGGAGAGAAAAATAGGACTATTATTCTGTTAATTTTGTAACATTAGTATTTAAAGTATTTTTGGCTGTTCACGAGTCCAAAGCATAAGTAACTGCAGTTGACAAAAGATGATCTCATATTCCATTTCATTATTCAATCAAAAACTGATATGCATAGCATTCCATCCCTACAATTTGTCTATTTAACTGTAAACACATAAGCAGCTACATGTCATTTAGATGAAGAAAAATCGGCTTTATTTGCAGCGGTATTGTGGATTATTTTACTGGTTTAGTATATTTTGACACTGTAAAGACCCTAGTCTTGGTCACAAGAGGGCGCAGAGTGAATATAATAATAAGTAAAGGCTGATTTCTAAGACACCAAGAGCAGAAATGTCTATCCACAGCACAGGATCTTTATTGGATGGACTCCAATGATTCAAATGCAGTCTTAGCCACACTGCTGTCTCTCCGAGTAATTCAAAGCAGGGAAACAAAACATTAGAGCGATTTGGGGACGCAGCGTACGTTTTTACTCTTCTGCCAGAATAATGGAATGGCTTAGAATGTTAATATCATCCTTTGGGTGTTTTTCCCAGGAAATGTTGACTCTAGGACCTATGCGTATGTCTGCGATGAATTCAATAAATTAATTTGGGTATCGTAATAAATTCGCTTCTGATTTGTTATCGATTGACAACCCTACAAAATATGTAATGGGAACGCATATTGACTAAGGCAGTGTCTCAATACCAGCCAAATACGTGGTAGCAAACCTTTTTCCTTTATCTGGTTTTGATTGTGTTTTGTATATTGCACTTTATTGTTTGTTACAGCTCATGAAATGTTATTTTGAACTACTTGCCCAGAGACCACATAAGAAAATAAAATAGCTACGAGGCTAACTGTTTATGGCATATATCAATCATAGTTTTCTTTCTGCCTCATCAGATGACTGCTCTATACTCTACATCAGAAAAATGGTTTCCTTTAAAATATGTTTGGAACATACCTTTCCCATCTTTCCCCTGGTAGTCGATGGTAAGGTGCAGCAGAGGTAGTAAGTTGTCATCATCCAGTAACACCTTATGAGCAGCTTGCTGAAACGCCACGTTTACATCTGTTGAACATATGAATAAAGCAGACAACTGTTGACGAATGACCCTAAAAAGGCTGCTTTATTTATGTACATGTCCACACTTATTAGATTAATAGGATAAAGAGAGACAGTTTGCAATAAATGCACAATTTGGGTGGAGGTTCTAAAAGGTGTTCTAAGAATGAACTCTGTGAATATACCATGTTCAGTGACAGCGGTGGGTGGAGTCTTAAGCATGTGTTGTGCATGGTCAATAAACACTTGGTACAGCTCGCCACGACCCAACAGGTAGAAGTCCTTAATGATCTACTTGGAACAAAAAAAATAATTATCTACATCTTCAAAACAACTTATGTTCATATGTTTATCAGTCATAGTTGCAATAAGGTCACACACAAACCTTAAGCTGTCCCAGTAGACCAGACTCCTCCACCATCAATGTCCACAGGTGCTGGGGGTAGTGGATACACATATAATCACTGTTGCATTTGATTCGGCAACAACTCTTTATGGAAAAGAGCTGTCTGAATAGAGTCTGCATTGGCCTGTCTTACCTCTGCCACTGTGCTACGGATGCCATCTATGAGATTCTCAAAGTCAACCAGGCTGAAGAGGGGCTGCTGTTTGAGTCTGTGTAGCTCGGCAGCAAACATGTCCTCCTGGTGCTTCAGTATGGAGCCTGGCAAAGGAAAACCACTGCAGGTTCACTAAAGTGGAAATGTTTTTATTTAAGCTTTATTCTGATCAAAACCATATCATTATGAACAATCTGCTATCCTCTGTAATTCAAATGCATGTTAAAAGCAGATAATTGCCTAAATTATTGTTGACATTTATTTATACCATCAAATACCCCAATAATGAATTACCAGCTCTAGATGGACTGTGATTGTGGTTCTCAAACATCTGGACCGACTCCCCCACAAAGAGGATTTTCTCTGCGACTCTGATGGGGATGTATGAAGGCAGCATCTCAGCACGCAGGGAGAACTGCTGCAGGGATGGAGCCAACATGTTCTCTTCCTCAATCAGCCTCTGCAAAAGATGTGGTACACAGTTAAGAGATACACGCGAATCAGATCAAACGGATGAGATGGAGCCCCTGACTCTGTGTTAGGACAGCTCACCAGGTCCTGCAGTTCCCTGAGCTGTTTCCCACTCAGGCCTCCAATTCCCAGGTCTTCCTCGTCCTCCTCCTGGTTGGCAGCAGCTCCTCCTCCACTTGGGCCCTGCTTCACAAAGAACTCCTCACTCTGGTCCAGCAGCAGCCCATGTAGCATCCACGCTGCCAGCTGCTTGTACATCACTCCATGACAAACAGCTAGGATCCTGTATAGGTCACAGTGAAGACCTTGTTATTTCATCTTTAACTTGAAAGAGCAAACTAAGCTAAAAGCCCTTTTAAATTTCCGGACACTTGCTTACTTCTCCAAGGCCATTCGTACAGGGGGAAGCCCCCCACAACTGTGTTTGTAGACGGTCTCTAGTATTTGACAGCCATGGATCTAATTAGGACAGAGCCAGCACAGAGCACGTAACCCCATTTACTCAATTTACACAAATTGAAGGGCCTAAGAACTACAAAGATGTATGCTCTACATTATTCGCTTTTTTTATAAGGTGGATTTTCTATATGCCATACCTTCTGGGATTTCATAGACTCCACTACCACCATTACAGATGGAAACAGCAATTGGAACTACAAGAAGACATGAGAGACAGTAATCTGTGTAAATCATAGCTTGAGAACTCTTTGAAACAATAAACATCACATCATTCAATAGCTGTTACCTGGTCCAGCATATAATTTACATGCGAAATTGAAAGGTGTGGATCCCCAAGAAACTAAAATAGAGAAAACAATACAGAAATGTAATGATTATTAATGTTTTATAATAATAGCTCATTGCATAATAAAAACAGGCTCACAAATATGACAGAGCCCTGTACATATACTTACCTCTTGTTCAAGGTCCAGTATGGCTTGTCTGTAGGGCTGAAGAATCGAGTCCAGTCCAGTGCAGAAAGCCCGCAGGTAAATACCATTGAGCCCAGCCTGGTTAGGCTGATTTGAATGATGCTCCTGGGAAAAGCATCGTAAATATTTGACTAGCAAGTATGACAGTGAGCAGCAAAGAAAACTGCAAAGGAGCAACACATTTATTTGGCCTGCCTAAAATCTATGTTAGATGTAAGGTAGGCCTAATGGCAATTGTTGTATACACAGAAATTGGTCGTATTTCCTCACTTGCTGATGATGGACATGGCCAGTGTGTTGCTCTATGAACTCTGTAAAACGAATGTAATCAGACCCCAATTTGCAAAGGCGATTGAGGACACTGGTCTCGCTAGGATGAAGGAAGGGAAGGTCTTGGGACACCTGTGATGAACCGAAACGTTCTGACGTTAATATAACTAAACCATTTTTCACAGAGGTCAAGCAAAGTAACACTTAGAAGGTAGAAAAATTGCTAGTTAACTAGCGTTATTTTGCAATCGATAAGCTTAACGTTACCTGTAGGCCAGTACGTTTGTTCCAAGCGAATATAGTACCATGGTATCCGCTTAATGCCATCAACAGCTCGTGAATCATTTTTATTTAAGCTATGTTTTCCTTTCTACAAATTAGACAGTTAGGGTAGCTCACGACAAATGTTCAGAAAAGTAGCAGTCATTCGGAACATTTATTAGCAAGCTACAATATCAACAAACCGCCAGTTAAACCGTCGCAGTTTGATGACGTCTACTAATGTGAGCGTTGGCTGCGCAAGCCAGTGAACTGTAGTTCAGCAACACTTGTTAGCAACAATACCACCGTTGGAAGCTTGTAAGGTAGCTAAAAGCTAACGTTAACTTTTGCTTTGTATTTTTCATGTATTGAGATTCAGTATATTATCTTGATACACAGGTACATATCTAAACAAAGTGTTTGAATATCTTTTACTGGTATCTTTTTAGAGATGGTGTTAATCATTTGCTATCTGAGTATACCCTAGCTAGCTAGGATAGATAGATAACTAGCTAAGTTCGCTAAATTCAGCTCGCTTTCTAAACCAGTTTGGTTTGTAACGTTAGCTAAATAACGAATGTTAACGTTAGCTTGTTTGTGTTAGCTAATGACTAAAACAAGCTCCACAAAAACATGTTTAAGTGACTTTAGCTTGCTGGCTAGATAGTTCTGCGACATGACTCATGACAGGAGGTCAGGGAACTTCCTTAGTCCAACCCCATTAGTGTTTAGCTTATAGCTTCACCAACCTTACCCAACGTTGCTGGCATTGATGACATAGATTTCCCTTGTGTGGAATACAATGTGCAGTATTTTACTGAGAGGTACATAGCCTTGCATAGTCTTGATTTAACAATCAATTCATGTAATTCTCCTTCAAAGTTCTCTCACTGGGTTGCAGTGATGGCGGAGGGGAGTAGTGGAGAGGACATTGTTTCAGAATACCTGAATCAAAACCCTCATCTGGCCCAATGGGTAGAGTCTCTCCGGGGTTATTGTGAGACCAACAAGCAATGGCACGCAAGACGAGAGTTTATCTTGAGGAATCTGGAGACTTTCCCCACTGTCGAGCCTGGAGTCCCCAGCCCCAGTCTTGACAGGCTGCTTTCTTTATCCATGGCCTGGGCCAACCAGGTATTCCTTGGATGCAGGTATGTATGTTTATGTGCCTTCCTTTCTTAACGAACAAAACCATGATGTAAAGAAGATAATGATGGATTTCCATCTATCAATCAGATACCCTCAGGCTGTAATGGACAAAATAAATGAGATGGGTGAGGGAGTGACTGTCCAAGATGCCCCAGTTCGAACAACAAGAGATGAAATTATGGCCAAAGGAAAGAGGACTGCAGGTAACGTTACATTGTGGAAATGAAAAACGTCTGTCACAAGCAAACTCACTTATACATGTCTTGTTTATCACTGTACACTGTTTACAGACAAATCATTGTATACTATTTAAATTTTGATTGAGCTAAGGAGAAGTAAGCAACACAGCCTCAAACATTTTACTTCTTTCCAAAATGTCATGCTTTCAAGTAAGGGGTGTCAGAAGTCATGGTTGATCCAGTAAGTTAGTACCTTGACTTGATTGCCTCAGCACGATTAATGATACATAATAATGTTAATCTTGTTTTTTTTTGCAAATTGTGCAACTACACTGTGTCACATGTTAATTTGCTTTGACATTTAATTTATGCTTTTGCACATTCCACAATAATCAAGTTATTTCTTATTTAATGAACAAAAAAAACTACTGTAGCCATTGCCTAATCATTAGTAATTAGAGCCCGACCAATACTGGATTTATGGGGACGATACCGATATTAGGGAGTGAAAAATGTTCTATATAGTGTGTGTGTATATATAATATACACACACACAGAACAAATGCATAAACACAAAGTTGTTGCTATGATCCCTCAAATGTGGTATCGCATATTGTTTCAATGTTTCTGTTGCTTGTTTTACTTCTGTTCTAATGTTTTTTGCCATAGTCTTCTTCTTGCCAGGGCTCCATTGTAAAATATGCAGTATATATACAATATATAGTATATACTAGGTAGTGTTACTCGTAGAGCCAATTTTATCGGCTGATATACAGATGTATTGGTGAAAACAAATTGCAGATTTTTTCCTTATTTAACCAGACGAGTCCCATTGACATGGGACTCGTCTGGTTAAATAAGGAAAAAATCTGCGATTTGTTTTCACCAATACATCTTTATATCCGTCGCTAAAATTGGCTCTACGAGTAACACTACCTAGTTAGCATATTCGGGGGAACTGGGAAAACAGGCCAGTCAAAGGTTAGGGTTGTCCATTTTTAGACATGATAATAGACTGTCTTGAGTGACTCAGCATTACTTAACTCTTATCTGACACACGTTTATTTAACCCTAAGTGCCAATTAGCCACAATAAGGGTTGCTTAGACTGCTCAGTTCCTTTCCAGGGGAATGTCCTTCTATTATTGAATAGTTTTCTAATTTTCTTTTGTCTTTCTCAGGGGTTGCTGCTGAAAGCTGTGTGAAAAGGGTCAAAGCTGGCCCTAATGAAGTGGACAATAGGGCAGGTGGGCGGACCACATCACAGCCAGGCTTTCAGAAATCTGGGCCTTCCCCACAGGCTCCAGTTGATCACCAGCCCTTTTTCAACCGCCTCTACAAGGCCGTCGCCTGGAAGCTGGTGTCAGCAGGAGGCTTTGGCCCTAACCTAGATCACTTTGAGATCCTCCGCAGCTGTGTGGAGTCCTCTAAAGAGAGCCTGAGCTGTGTGTTTGTGCCTTTAAAAGACATTCCTGACTTGCCGGCAGGTCGCACACAGAAGGAGGGTCAGGTGTGTGAGCTGCGCTGTCAGACAGTCTACATTGGCACAGGTTATGGGCGTGATGAAGCAAGTGCCAGGGCTATGGCCTCCAAAGAGGCCCTCAAAGCTTTTCAGGGGCGCAAAGTGACAGTGAAGATCTGCAGACGGCGTTTCAGAGGGAAAGATGTAGAGGATGTGGTTTTAGTAGATGATCAGCCCAGGAGCCAGGGATTTCCTCCTGCCCTCAGCTACCCTTTTCAGGCAGAGCAACCAGATGATGGTCCATCATAACAAAGCCAGGAAACCCTGCCTGTACCTGGCCAAAAAAATGGTCATGTGTGCTTGAATTAGGCTGCTTTTGGAGTTCGTTGCTTTTTTGAAGTCTAAATAAATAGCTAGCTATGTGATTGAATGAACATAAACAATATGGAGACCCACAAGAGTTTTATTCTTTTGCCATCGCTACAACACATTTAGTAGAGTACATTCTTTGAAAATTGTTGTACACACTTCTTTTTTGTTTTTGTCATAGACTTTCCTAAATGTAATTGTTATTTTATAGTGTGGTTCCACTACCATAGCTTGTAATGGTCACCCCTGCAATCTGAGGAATGTTTCTGTTTGGTATTCTAAAAGAGTTGATTACAGAAGGATATATTCAGCCTAGAAGATAGCTTTTTTTTCTGCTCACCTACTGATAAAAAACCTGTGCCATTAGCTGAGGAAGTCTTCTGTCTTCTGACAAAAATCAAAAGCAAAGCATTGTGACACAAAGAGAATAAGCTACCGCTGAGGAGTGAAATTCCCCACACTTTGCGTTTGCTTTGTTAAATACAATTTATGTAATCATTTATATTTACCTGGCAGTAAGGTGAAGGTAGGAGGTTCACATATTTCTTATTCCATGCACAGCCTACATAGACTTGCATAGAGCTTTTATTTTCTATTCTCAAACTGCTAAGATTTGCCTTTTGTCTGGAGAAGTTGAGAGAGCTTAATTCTGTTCGAGATGACTTCCTTGAAAGCAGGGTAATTTATGGTGTTATCAATCCCTGCAATAGTGCTGGAGGAATGCTGCTGTGTGTTTTGCTTCTCAAAGCCGAAGTGAATTGTAATGGTTAGGTTGACGTGTAATTGGCTGTAATGCCATGCGTTACTAAATCTACATTTCTATCTGTGGACATGTTTCTATATTTTATAAATAAAAAAAATGTAAAAAATCTGTTGTGATTTGCAAAGTGCCTGTTTTTCGGTTAGTATAAAGTGTAATGGATATTTTCAGGTCTTCCCAGAAAATAACCAATGGAACAGAGTGAGAATCTGGGCAATGATTCAAGTACAGTTTTATTCATGAGTACAGAGAGCAAGTCTGTACACAGAGAAGTTACTGCAGTCAGCTCAGTCGAACGACAGCAAGTTCTGATTTCTTGACAAGGTGGACACGAGTATATCAGTCTAAGCTAAATAAATCATTCCATTGGTCAAGAAGAACACGTGTTACCTCCCACTATTGAAAAGGACAAGTATGCCAACTTGTATTATACAATGGCTTAGAACAGGTAACACTAGCCTTCAGTGTCTCAGAGAGGCACATGTTATATATTTGGTGCTCTGGCCTTCATTCTGACCCCTCCCTCACATCTAAACAACAGCTCAGACTTGAACATCTGTTAGGATGCCCACATTTGGTCCTTAAAGAGGTTATTTAGTCAGATCCACCTGCTGCTTTTTTCACATTATATTATCCATTTGATGTTTTGTCCTAAGTCTACACTGTTCTAAAATCGCAAACCTAAATGATTATTACAAGATGATTGACCAGTTATAATTTACCAACTGTCAACCGATCACATTTGGAACATCTAGTTTGCAAGTATACTCTGAATGAATGAATGTATTCATTAATATTGCTTGTTTTTCTCCTCAGAGTCTTCCACTGTTTAGACAAGCACTACTCCCCTGTCACTTTAATAACATCAGTAGCAGTAATGGGTGCATCCATCCAAATGCAATTTGAATCTTCATCAGTTATTTATGGTCAGTAAGTATGGGATGTGTCTTATACAAGCCAGCTGAAGTCATAAATCCAGAGAGATTTGGAGGCTAGTGGCTAACCCCATGCTGACACTGACGCAGTGCTTAAATGTTCTCCCAGCAGGTTTTCTTTCAGGCTCAGCTGTACGGCTAATTCAACAATGTGTTTACATAAATAAACCTCTCACACATTATATGTATTGACAGTGTGAACATGATGTCTCAAATCCAAATTTAGGGGACCTTGGCTGTCTGTCAACAACAACAATTTTGGAAAGGATGCACAGACTCAAATTTCTACATCATGAGCAACAAATATATTAACGGACGGACAGAAGTAAGTCATGACCAATAGCACATGGGCGAAGTGAACAAAGTGTCTCAACGTAGTACTCTGCACCACCCAGGCCAGTTTGGGTTGGAGTAGTCAGCCCTTTTGTTTTAGTCTGGGTTTGACCTGGATTTGTCAGCCTCCAACGTCCTTGCCTCTTCCGCCTTAATGTCAGCCTGACTGATGGTTATCAAGTAACATTTGACAGAACCTTCAAACCTTGAGGTGTACTAGTCACAAATAGCTGAAAGAGGTGATTGAAAGGAGTAATGCAACTGAATCTAAGCTAATTTGAATGGGCTCTCACTACGTTTACTTAAAACCATCATGGTTGCTGCTTTGATCAGCAACAGGCATACATCATCTGCCAGGGCCTTTTCAAGCTTTTCCACAGATTTTACAGATAAAAACTGAGATATTCCAGAGATTCCCCTTCATATTGAGATTCACTGTGTGTGTGTGTGTGTGTGTGTGTGTGTGTGTGTGTGTGTGTGTGTGTGTGTGTGTGTGTGTTTGTGTCTGCGTCTGTTCGCACGCGGGGGAATCCTATTTGTGTAAGTGTGTGTCTGTGTGTGCTTCTTTGCGTGTGTGTGTTGGTTGGCACACAGGGAATTGTGTTTGAGTGACTGTGCATCCATCAGGTGGAAGCCTTTCTGGCAAGTGAGTTTCCTTCTAGCTATTTGTGAAGTAAACGTTAGTGACACTAGACTGACACACAGAGTCGGCTGTAAGAGGGAGCTTGACGACAGCTTAGGATATCTGTCTGTGTCTTTATTCATGCCGACTCCTCAGCAGTCTGGAAGGTTCCAACCTCAGTCACCCAGACACATTCAAAGTTGGTCTAGTGAAATCTTTAAACTTAAATTTGGACGGATTTAATCTAAAACCCCAAATGGATAAACTTGGCAATTTATAATTTAATGAAATGGTCTGGTCAGGGAGCATGGCAGAGAGATCACTGCAATCGAGAGATAAACTAGACAGGTGTGAAGGCCGATTGAGCGAGGGAACTCTATGGTAGCAGTGACACTATGCCAGATTAGCTCTACATTGTTCAATGTGCACGGAATGTTTTGTGAATGCACCGAAATCTCTCATGGCTTCTTGTAGAAATTAGGTCGCAATCCACTCTTCTGATGTTGTTCAGGAACGACTTAAATGATGAGAAACCACAGTATTTTTCTGACATAGTAGTGTACATCAGAGGCAAACACAACTATCTGATAAGACAGGCCAGTTTAGGATAACTTTTAATCACCTAGACCTAGGACAAATCTCCTCAAATCTACTGTGATTGACAACCATTACAGGATGGAACTCTTTACCGAATCAGGTTATTAAAACAAATGCCAGAGCCACTTTCAAGAAAACAATTAAAGGGTACTTCATGCAATTAACTGAATGAACAAACAGTAAATGACTCATCTTGCTTGTGGATGGTTTGTATATAATGTATATACTGTAATCGTTCGTTAAATGATGTCATGATGTCATGGCGTTAGCTAATGGGGATACTAATAAACTAAACTAAACTAAACTAAACATTATACTGGACTGCAGCTATTTGGGGAAGTGGTGGTCAATGGTAGATTTGACAGGAGTTTTGTAAACAAAAGGAACAGGCAATTCTGCAAATTGACATGGCAAGATTTATAGTAATTTTCAATCATAAAGGCTATGCCACTCTATTTTTATTCAGATATTTACATAGTAAACAGCAGTGTCTAAAGATAGAGCAAGACCCCCTTACTCCAGAAACCTAATACACAACCTTCCTGACATGGCTGACAAATAAATTCTCACTAATAAATTCACTCCTATTCCAAAAGGTTTATAACCACTATCATGGAAATATGACGATACCAGGTATTAGCACTGTAGCGAGACTTGTTTATCACAGGTACATTGTTGTGAACCAGTCATGATTAGCTGCAGATATAAATCTACTACTGATGTGCTAAGTGGTTTGATCAATCAACTCTCAACAAATACAATTTCCTGAGTCAAAAAAAAATGTATTGTTCAAATGAAAGAGGCACTTAAATAAATGCAGTCTTTGATGTGTGTTGAGTGTAATTATAATGCACACAAATGATTGACCTCAGAAAACCCTTCTTGACATTTTCAGTCATGCTTTTATTTACCGTAAATAATTCCACAGGTCATAAAGATGTAGTGTTTGTTGAGTTCCCATTTTATTTTACCAGTAAAACCTTGGTCACTTTTGTTCCATGCTCACACAAGTATTCATAAAATAATGTGTAAATGTGTCTGATAAATAACATCAAAAATGTATGTGCCTAGATGTCCTCTATAAATAAAACTAGTAGCAATTAGACAACGCAGGCTGCTTTACAAACCAAGATGTGACAGTTTATTATGAGTCATGTGTATTCAACACTCAGTTGGAAAATAAATATTTCAATTACAAGCCTTTTCACGTTTTCAACAATCATTAATTTACCCCTGCGTTTCCTGATAAGCATTACTGTATGTACTTTATGATATATCATAAAAAAATATGTAATAAATGAAATACTAAAGTATTTGAATTCGTTTTTCTTAGATTCCATACATTCAAAACATGTCAAACTCACAAGCACTTAAGCAGGAAAAAGTTACAAAATGCTCCTCGGGGACAATCGCACATCTTCCCAATCCTCGCACCCTTCCTTATAGCGCACTGCTCTCCAATGTCGCACTGAGAAATATAAATTAGGAAAAATCAACCAGTCCAAAGTTAGATCAAATATTAAAATATTAAAATAAAATCTAAATATTTTGATTGATGATGTTTAAAGTTTAAATCAGCTTAACCAAATTACACCTACCGTGGGAACTTGGCCGAATTTTTTCTCCCATAAAGGAAGTCGTTTGTTCTGCAGTTTTTCAAGAACTTCTTGTAGCGCTCCAAGCTATTAAAATACATATACAATAGAATGATACAAATGCAGTACTCATAACTTTCCAAAACGTGATATGTCCATTGCCAAAAAAGCAATCATAAGTAATACTCAATATCACATTGAACTTAAATATGCACTTGCCAGTTGCTTTTCATTTGTCAGATTTGGATCTTTAGGGTAGAAGTCCCGTAGAGCTCTTGTGTCCAGGTCTAACTCTGAGTCCGAATCGTTCATTTCAGCACCAACAACGATGGACAGCAACACCGCCCCAACCAAAGCTCTTGCCCACAGTCTAGAGCTCTCCATGGTCCCAGTAGATCTTGCACGAGATAATCTTCCAGTTCCAAGAAATTCAGTTGAAATTATCAGTTGTCACAATCCCAACACCTTTTATCTGTTTGCACTTCTAGATAATCTCATTATCCTCGCTTGCTCCACCTTAACCATTGATTTTTTTTCGTGCGTAAGAGCAACAGCGTGTGAGTCATTGCATTAAGTTGCTGGATGTGATTGGGTAAAAGTTTGAAGCGGTGAAAAAAATACAAACGCCGGCCTATTAGAATATCTTATAGTGGGGCCCACGTGATCAGGGCACATCTGAGCTAATGTTTAGGATGGTTTCAATGGGCGGTGCGTTTGCAGAGAGGATTTGGGACAGAATGCACACTAATAGGGGTTGTCTGATAAAAATAAGAAAGGAGAAAGTATGGGCTATTGAAGACAAATATGAACATAAACAAAACGTTCAACATGTTCATGAAAATTATTAAACAAGTTGTGAACTGTACATTATGGTACTATATCAAAATATCAATTTACACCAATATGTTCATATTATGAGTTCATCAGAATACTGCTAGGCTCCACTCAGACTAAAAGTCCGTATTTCGCAGGTCTTCGAAAGTTAATGTCATTGCAAAACACAACATTTGGGGTATTTAAGTTAGACTGAGTGAAGAACCCAAATAAAACAACAATAACAGACTTATTGTTCTCAATGGTGCGGTCCACTTACCTTGGTGAAGTTAGATTTGCATGGGTTTCACAAGTTCTACAAAATCCTAAATGTATAAACTGCCATTGTAAATGTGTCAAAGTTGAGAACGAACGTATGGTAAAATATTTCAATTATTACAACTTACGAATATGTTTAACAGTTTAAAATGTCCTACATTTGTAAAAGGTGTCAAGGGTTTCTGCACTGAATTATTTGTTCCCCGTCCAAGGTCACATTTTAAACACTCAACGAACAACCATGGGCAGGGAGCAGATCTATCTGCCAATTCCCAGATCAATAAAGAGCAACAGAACCGAAGTAGGTGGAGGTGGACTGGAGGTGGGTGCTCAATGGGCAGCGGTCTGAACTACTTTGTGAGTGAAACGGTGAATCAAAAAGACTGCATTATACTAGTGAGCTTATGTGAATGTTTGATTGGTGTGACGCAGAGAATAGCTGATGCCATGAGTTGCCCGCCTACAGCTGCCATGGTGTCGCTTCATTCATATACTTTGAGATATTACTGTAATATATCCAATCCACTGTCGAAGAAAACATTTGAGAACATCTATTTTGCTAGGTATATTACTATGAGAGTTTTGGAAGGCCTCTTTGTTCTGTAGATCGCCCGTCGCCCTGCAGTGCGTCTCTGTTTGGGTAGTAGCCCTGGCATGCTTCGATAAAACCATCCGTTGATACCCGGCAACAGTACTAAAGGATTGTAGTGGAGTTATCACATATTTACTCAAAGCCCGAACACTCCGCGAGATGTGCATAAATACTGAGTTTATAATCCTATACTTTATTCTTCCCCTAAGGAGGGGTCCGCTGTGCACACAAAGATGTTTTTCCTTTGCCATCAAAGGTTGTACTTCTCAGTTTGTGTCTTATACTGAATAAAATACTTCAACCTGATGTAACAAAAAACAAATTGAGGACTCTGTTTTCACCACACTTTTAACATACTGGTACAGGCCTATCAGAATATGCTATCCAAAATGTACAATAACATCACATGTCGGAAGATTAATAAGGCAATGACATAATGCCTTAATACCATAATGCACGTCATATAATAGACGATAACACTCGATGTTGCTGTTGCACATATTGTATCCCTGATTATCTGTACTTGAGACACCATCATCAATTAATCCTAGGTAAGACTGGCTAACCGGAAGCCTTCAAGCAGCATCTTTGATCCTTCTTTCTGAGGTGCCTGATTCCAAACTGACAGCAGAGACGGAGATGAGGACCAGAAAGCTTTGATTGTGCTGTAGGCTGCTGCATGACTCATTTCTCCCTCCAATTACTGACTTAGAAACCACACAACTTTCTGTTCACAACAGCTGACAAAAAACACATGTTCATTAACACTGCAGCATACATCCTTTTAATTCCCATTTTAGCTTTTGTCACAGGTGCCAAAATTAGGCTCCCAACCTATTTATGCATTTGTGATTTATCATCACACATAAGATTAAACCTGATTAAGAACAGGTCTAAAAGGCAATAATGTATTGGATGCAATTCATTCCCACGCCTGCCCTCACAGGCTCAAACAACAAAGACCTATTTAATGGAAAAGGTCTCTTATTGATTACAGATGTAACAGCCACCACATATTGATTTAATTACGAAGAAATACAATACAAATAATCCCTTTAATTAAGGTAGATGAAGAAAAGGCATTAGCATTTAATGGACGAAGTTTAGAACAAAATAATAACCCCTAGAAATGTAGGCTAAAACTAATCTGACAGCGTTATGTCAGCTGATCAAAATTGTGGTTTGGAAAAAAATTATCGGCCTTTCTCTAAACTCACTATCCATGAGTACAAAGAGACCTCACTGGTGTTATACAATAGATTCTAGGCAGAGTTTCAGTTTGCGGTGTTTGAAAGGAGCAAGAGGTGATAGGCTCATAATCCTCACTAAGAGTCTGACTTTTGCTCCCTGGTTGTCGACTGCTCCAAGGATAAGCGAGGTGAACCGTAAAGCAAATAAGAGAGAGCAATGTGGATACATCTCTGAGCCCCAGAATGACTCATACCTTTTGTTCATACCAGAACTATGCATAACACATAAGCTGTATTGTTCATTTTCCGCTTGAATCACTTACTGTCTCATATTAACACTTTTCGTTCAAACAGAATGCTGTCCAAGAAAACCAGGAAATAAGGTTTTTTTACATTTAGTTATGTCCTTGCATTCTCATGAATCCAAAACTTTAAGGAATGTAATGTCATGAAGCACCAAGTAATAAGTTCCAGTGATATCTGTTTGTGTCTGGGGAGAAAGGACATGCATATGTTTAAGTAGCTGTCTTGTCTTAATTCCATGAGATGCTGTTGCGTGGAAGAGATGTGTACCCTTCCTTATTTCCTCCTCTTTTGTATTCGTCCCCTATTGCTTTAGACCCGTTAAAATAATAGGAGCTTTCCTTCTTCTTCTGGCTTAGCGTGGCTGCCATGTATTTTCTCTGCTGGGCCACATAGGCTGCCATTCCCTCTCTCTTCTTCTGAGTCTTCCCCCATAGCAGGGTCTAATGACTTGTCTCATTGGGGTTTGTGCCGTCAATGTTTCAGAGTAGGAGTGTATTTATGTCCCCCGTTGTTTGTCTTTCTAAATATCAATACCTTAATTAAGTGGACGCTACACTACTGAGGTTTTAGAATCAGCTTTGCAACGGAAAAGAGGACCTGAAAGTTAATTTGTGATTTAAAAAAAAAGTTGTGTCTAATGGCGTAAACTGATCATTTTGGAATTCCCATAGAACTTAGTTTCCTGTCTTTTTCACACTTTCTTTGTTGACCAGTAGTCATGATCAAAATGTTGCACCTGGCTGCAAGGAGGGTTGAGGAGAGAATATAGAGCAAGGGCAGGAGAGTGCAGAGATTGAAGTGAAACAGAAGGACTCTAATCAAGAAAGGAAGAGCTATCTCGGGTCCCTGCTGTAATTGCACACAGCAATCCCACTGCTGCTAGAGTACCTCGTTAGTAAAAGAAAATACCTTGTACGGTGTGAGATCTCAGAGAGTTAAGAGAAGATGTGAAAATTACAAAAAGAGGCAAGGTGATGTTGGACCACAGATCCCACAACCCCCCCCCCCCCCCCCCCCCCCTGCCCCTCCCCCTCCTCCCCGCCCCCTTCTCATTCAACCTCTATCTCACTGGGGGGCTTTAAAAATATAACGTAGCGTATTATAAGCCAAACCCCATTGAACCAATTTATCTCCGGCTTGTTTTTAATTACACAAGTCACTCATATTAAATTGATATACTTTATTGAGATTTGTAGGAAATATATGACGACGACTTGTAGCTTGACACTAACAATTTGTAAACATAAATGCTCTTTTTATACATTTATAATTACGAGTCTCATGAGTGTGCCTCTATGAGTGTGTCAATTTCACTGTACAAATAAGTCATTGAAGGATCTACAGTATAATTTTTGTCTGTCCCTGTGGTATAGCCAAGTCAACTTGTCCTTTTGCTCATAACATTTGAGGCCTGGGAGACTTACAAGATGAAAGAGTATATTAGATTCACCTCTGAGCCTTATGTGTTCATACTAATCGCACTATACAATTGATTGGGCTTGGATTTGTCAGGAGTCGGGGGTGATTACAGTTGATTGTTAGCATCCAAACAGAAATGTGTTAATATCTGAAAAGGGATGTTTACAACAACAGTATACGTCATTACTTACAATTTATGATCGAGTGAGTGACTCAATGTGACTGACTGACAGACTGACTGACTGACTGACTGACTGACTGACTGACTGAGTGACTGACTGAGGGACATACCATCTGACACATTGACTGACAGGCTGACTCATTGACTGATCGATCAACAGCAGGTGTGAGTGTGTGAGTAGGGGAGGTCTCATCTGTTGGGCATAAAACGATTATTTTGTTCTGCTACAATTTATGCCTCTTTACCATATTGAGTACTACTGTTAAACATATTGGACTTGATTGGTGAGGAAATGTGGTTGCAGGCAGTTTTATCGGTTTTATGCCTTGTAGACCCATCACGTCCAATTAATTCTCAATGCAATGTGACGCCTGAGCCACCTAGAACGGAGGAAGGTCAGCATGGTATTGCATAACATGACACCCCTACTTCCACTTCTTTTTTTCTCTTCTCCGTGTGTGTCTCTTGAAAACCCTGACGCAGTTTGTGTTCTCGGCCTCTCAGTTATTTATGTCAAATTCAATCTCTTTACTTTAGGATGCTTAAGATGTTATCTATGTCCAACTCATCAAATACAACATGTAAATCCGTCTGTATTTTTTCATCTGTGAGTCTTTAGCACTGATGTATAATTCAGGCAAGGAACAGGCTCTGTTAAACCATAGAGTGGGTGGAGAAGATGATTAATGCACAATCCTGTCAGGCAGCTTCCAGCTTTAAATCATAAGGCTAGGATCCTGAAAGGTTCCCTAATGGAGTCAAAACACCAGCCTTTAAAATGTTTCAAGCGTGGGTTGTATTTAAGGCCGTGCTGGACATACACAAACTCAAATCATTTCAAACATTAGTCAAGGATGAGATGATGAACAGCTGATGAGATGGGGAAATCGATTTGCCACATTTGCGTTGCTGGACGAGGTCCCTTTTAATAATAGAACGGCAGAAAACAATAGCCAGTTTATCCGAGAGAACAACTAATTATTCTATCCTTTCACTTGGAGCCCGAGGGCAGCAACAACGCGCAGAGTTTATTGGACAAGCCTATATGTGCATGAGGCAAGCTTGCCTTGTCAGCCCTGTATCTTTCAGATGTGTGTTTTGCGTCACTGTGAGGTAATTAGGGGTTGTTGGTATGGAACCTTTCTCTTTCTGTCTGCCTACACAGCTTTTATTTTTTCTTCGAACATACATACTTATTTCACAGTAATTACACTGTGCAGACACCATGGCAGTGACATTGGGCTTTACACTGATGAAATGCTTCCCTTTTCTTTCCTTTAATGTGGAAACACACACACACACACACACACACACACACACACACACACACACACACACACACACACACACACACACACACAAACACACACACACACACACACACACACACACACACACACACACACACACACAGTGCCAACAGAAATGCTACAATTAATGGCTCAACCTGAATATATTTTCTTTTTAAAGCTATGTATTTGCTGTGCAGTGGCATTGCTTATCATTTCTTATTTCTCAAGCAGGTCTCACTACTGTACCTCAAATGATACATTTAATATGAATTCATGCACATACATATCCTAAAGTGATTGTTATTATGAAAAAACTTAAAACATTCTCCAGTAACCTCCTCAGTGTTTGACATCTTTTATCTGCAATACAGAGCAGCAACAACATCATATGTCAAGATCTTTTAAATACTCGAAATGCCTGCAAACACATGCACTTAAAGTTCAGACAAACACACTCACACAAACACACATAGCAGCATAACCCCAAACATTAAAGCCCACATGGTAATAAATACAAGTGACAAGGGTGGTCAAATGGAACAGAACATCAAAACTGACAAACACGTGTTTGGAACCAAAATCACTGAAGCACCACTGTGTGCTGGGATTTTGACAAAATTACTTCTACTCTAGTTATTTCCAACGCAACAAAATTATATTAGCCTCAAACAATAAATAAAGAAGTGAACAAGAGGGACTATTCAGGGCAACAAAATAAGTTTAAACAAAAATGCAAAAATGCAAAAATGTTTTACATTTGCGTGTGTTCTTACCGCTGTAACTATTAGTATGGAGAAACAGAGAGGATCCATTAGATTAAATCATGGAAGCTGTTTTTCGTTCAGTCTAATACAGCAAGCTAAACACAACCAATCAATTGAGGTTTAATTATTTACATTTTGAATGCCACAAACGCTTCGATGTTGTGTAAAGAGGAAGTGGACTGCTATGTTTGAACTACAATGGACAGTCAGTAGACAAACTTACATACGTGTGGGCTCCTTGCAGTAAGAGCAGCCAATAGTTGATATCTCTGTTGGGGATGCATGTGGGCAGAGCAGGTCAATGGTACCGATTCACAGACCCACAACATACTATTTTTAGAACAGAACTTAAGTAGCCTATATAATTGGTTTTTCAATTGAGCTACCAATGATCGGAAAGACAAACTAGTCTGAAAACTTCACGACAGGCTATATCTTCTACTAGCGCTAATATAAATGAGATGTACTCTTGTGTCTTTCATAAATTACTCACGTTGAAGACGCAGGAGATCAAGTTACACAAAAGATGCACCTTTCTGTGCATTGCCCTGATAATCAATTGGTTCCGGTCACCTATTATTGTTACTCCTTTTACATTATTGACCATTACTCAGTGACATTTAAGAATTCCTGGGAAAAAATAAAAGTTCTCTACAGCCCACTGTCCAACAATCCCCTAAAGTAATTAGAGCTGCTAAATAATTCATTTGGTCTGAGAGGTGTTTATTAGAGTTCTTGTAATGGCTCACATTAGTCACTAAAGCCTTGCCTCTGAAATGGTGGACCCAGGTATTGAGGTCATGTCTTACTGTTTGACAGTCAGATTAGAAACATGTTTTTGTGTTTAAGGAATTACTCTTGACCAAGGGGTCATTGGTGACATGTTTTGAGTTTGGGCTGATGAAATACTGGAGACCGTCTGGGTAGGAAAAAATACAAAACTAACAACCAAAGAAATAGGTGCATTATGGCAGAGAGGACATTGCATTTGAGTCAGATGATTACTTGACCATACGTATGTATTTAAATAGCATGTTAAATTACTAGGTTTATGTTGGATATAAATTATTGTATGCATTATATATATAATAGTGCACAAGTGTATGGAGCGGTAGTCTGCAAGGGAGGGTTACGGGGACAAAAAAAAAAATTCTATTATTATGCCAGTTGATGTTAAAATGTCATAGAGTAGTGCAAAAAGGTTGTCCTTCAATCATGACAAATACACTTAAAATGTTGCCCAGAGGTTTGTCCTTTTTTGGAAATTATATTTTGGTTGTCATACAAATTAATTTCAACGCTCATATGCTTCATTGGGTATTGTAGTATTTTTTATAAAAACAATTGTTAACAAACAGTGCCATCTATTGGCCAGAGACCACACTCAAGACCCGCGTCATACCTTAATTGTGTCAACCATAAAGTAAGAGTGCCTGTGAGTCCTTAAGGAGTAGCAACCCTTAAAGAGAAGCAACCATTTCTGACTAGTCAATCGTTCATTGATAGCACTACAAGCCCTTTTCTCAATCACTTTCTGCACACCCAGAAACCATTTCAATTGTGATTGGTGGTAGGTAGTGGTGACATATGCAGTGTACGATGTATAGCATACAAGCCATTACAGCCTGAGAATGGGACCTTCCCTAACAGGTGTCTCAGACTATCTTACCTGTCACACCAAAACTACAATGATGTGGCTTCTCACACAGGTAGGCCTCCAATGAAAAGCAGCTGTTTGTATGGCTCTAAACCCATATGATATGAATTACATTTTTTACTTCAGTACTAAACTAAGGTGTACAATACAGCACTGTGTTGGCTTGACTGCTTATTTACAGGCATTGTGGCTCTGTGAGGAAAACAAAATTTGCATACACAGGTAATAGTTTCTCATGAATTTCCTACATCAGAAATAGGGCCAACAGTCAATGGAATAATGTATTACGTGCCAAACTGACACATTACCCGTAAAATGGGATTTAACATAATTTAAATGCACACTAAGATGCCAATATAATGACAATAATTTATTTCTGCAAACAGTGCAGCAGTGATTGATCATTTTAATAAGGTCTGCATTTCCCAAAAGTAATAGTTAAGTGGCCCACTGTTTAGCTGATGCTCAAAACACCGCAAGGCAGGTAAATGATGGGCAGCGTACTCACCAAAGCCCTTTCTTCCATAATTTTTGTAAAAAGAAATCTGCTATTATGTAGTCTGCAGCTGTGTTTTATATGTTACACATAAATGCAAACCAATACTTGTATAATCAGTACCCTAGTCATAGTAATATAATGTAAAAATAGGAAGAATATAATGTAAATTATTTGGTCAATAGTTTAGGGATTGAGTTGGTTAGGAAAAGACTTGCTTGGCTTGGCATGAATGAATTCTGCAGCATTAGAACATGCACAACTAATTAGTTAACGGCAACCCCGTTGCTGGTGCCCTCAGATTGCACTAATCCTACTGCACCAACAGACAGCCTTATCCCAACCTGTGGACACATTTAACACAATTACAGACGGTTTAGTGTATATGCATATATATTATTATAAAACAACCTTCAAAGATGCAGCTTTGACTATTTAATAAAATCCTGTTATCCTGCAAGTGTCATTATATTACTCAGCATGGCCATTCTGTAATGCCCAATCCTACTTGAGGCTATTCATACCAATATGGTCCAGAGTAGTATCTGCTAAATGTTTGTTACAAGGAGACTACCGGAATGGACAATATTACTCTACTATTTTACTGTACAATATACTATATTACCCCAGAGAGATTAAATGGGAAACTATATTTATTATTACTAAAAAGGTTTTCAGCTGTGTGCTGATTGGATTTCAGAATGGTTGTTTCACCAGAGTTCACGGCATGTTTCGTCAAAACGTGACCCCTGGGGCCAGATGACTCTCCCTGTCCTCAAAGTGGACAAAGTGTGATCATAAATGAGACGGGTGAAGTCTATCAAAGGGTCACCACTGGTCTCAGCTCTCCAAGGGTAGATCAAATAAGTTCTCAATACTAAATGGTCACACAGACAACCTGTCACGAGCTAGCAAGGAGTTGTGGACCCAAATGCAGATATTGTAGGCGAAGCAGTTTTAATTCTCTTACAAAACCATGGGAAGTATCAGAGGCCAGTCACACAAGTAATGATGAGACAAAGACCTAAAACAAAGCAGGGCTTAAATACAAAACAAGGGCAAACCAACAACCAATGAACAAAGGGAGACTAAACACGACTAACTGAAAACAGGAACAAACAATAGAGTTATCCGGCTCTGAGAGTCTAGAAGTGATAGAACCACCTGTGATCATGTAACAGCACTATTGCATTGACAGGTAGCGCAGAAAGGTTCAAATCACGCCATCTTCCAATGTATACGTAAAATGTAACTCTCTGCTCTCCTCTAGTGTGTTACTCTGAAGAGAGTGCCGAACATCAACAGGTTGCCACACTGTCTAGACATGGCCAGGATACAGATGATTTACAGAAACACCACAGCCCTTCCCTGCCCTGGAGAGCAGAGCTCCTTCTGCACCGCCAGGGTGCCGTTAAGGCTCACACAGTTCTAATTGTGCTGGGATAGTGGACGTCGGGGTTTAGATAGCCTGGAGTCCTGTCGACTGTATATCCTGATAGCATTCTGTCTATATCTGAGCTTAGGCAACGGGGGGGGGGGGGCATATAAGCATAGAATGCTTTCCATGCGCCTTGTCAAAGATTCAGCCCTTTCTTTTGTTGTTCAGTCACACTTTCACAGATACTATGTTTTTTTACACTGTTTCTTTACACTGTAAATGTATCGCTTGCAGCAAGAAATCCTCCAAGCCTAGCAGAGGTAATAATCCAAGCCAAGCAACATTTCTCAAGCAACACATCACTATTGGCTTTTTCATTACATGCTAAATTGTTGCAGGCAGGAGTATGGAAAGCATTGAACTGCCACTTCCTTTCTTTTCCTTATTGCCCTGAAGACAAAAAAACAAGATACTTAAAGAAGCTGTTATCTGTGCTATCAGAGTTTTTATGGCCTGCAGGGTAATTGAGATCCTCTGAAGTACAGGGCTATGCTGTTTTGTGGCTTCATGGGCCCCAGTTTTTCTTTTTGATTGTTTGACCCTGCACAGTTAAAATGGTGTTGCATTTTTCACAGCTGGAGGCTGTGATTTTATGTGGAACTCAGTGTGTGTCCAAAAACAGATAAGATACTTAAAGCGTTGAGAGGTGAATAAACATTACATAATGTGTGTGGTTGTGTGAGGAAAATTCAACCTGACAGTCAACAACCAATGAAGCAAAGACTTCTGGGAAGCCCAAACAATTTGATATGATTGGATAATCTTAGAGTGAGAGTTTATCTTCTACAGTATTATGGTTGAGATGTGATCAATAATATCCTAAGGCCTTGGACTACAATGCTAGCAAGAGCAACATGTTTGATTTCCTCACAGGATTACACAAGTGGCAGGGACCTTTTGGCTGAAGAAGCAAGCTATCAAATGAAGGCACGCTTCTTTGAGCCCCCAGAAATTAATTTTGTCAAGGAAATGAGTGGGTATCTAAATAGTTGCTGGGGGTTGTTTCATGATTGTAGTCATCAATCTTTTCTCCGCTGTGTCCTTGAGCAACAGTTATCTCTAAAACACAGTGCAGGGCTGTGATAATAGTGGGCAGTTCTCCAGTGTTAATGTGTGCATGAGAATGTCTGAGAATTAGTTCTGTCTGGTCATTACTTAAAAAGAGAGCAGTTCTCATCAGGCAACTTCACTTGGATGGATAAAAGGTTTTCCAAAAAGTGTGGTAGTATCATAGGAAGGTACAGTACATCCTAAGCAATTGTCTATCACTTGCCCCATATGCCTTGTTTTTACCACGTGAAGCACTGCTGAAAGAAAAGGATCACTATGAGCTTAAATAAAATTATACCAAAATTGAGTTATTACTATTAACACTAGCCTAATAAAAGATTGCCTGCCGTAACTACTCCGGAGAAGCCCCAAACCCAAATTGGACTGCTCCAACAATCTGTCTATCCATCTCACTTGCACATCCATCCAAAGTCCACATACTGCATGATTTGACAGACAAGATGCATCGGGTGCTGAGTGCAGCAGGGATTTGTGTACAGGACGGACTGTATATAGCTATTGTGTATTGGAAGACAAAACATATAATTAGCTTCTTTTAAATATTTTATTGTTCTTCATTTAGTTCTATTAATTAAATTTATATGAGCGTATAATTATCTGCCTTATAAACAGCACAGCTGGAAAAGAGATCTAGTCTTGGTCAGTCAACCCTATTGAAATAATTAAAAGAAAAAAGAAAGTGCTGAACCTCATAAATCTAATAATATTAAGCTTTCCACTGACTGACTGTAGCGTTGTGATGATTTTAGAATGTATTACAACAAGCTTTTTCTCTTACTTCAACAAAAACATACTAAAAGAAGAGATTAGTTTAATCTCTGTATACCTTCTGAAGTTGCCAAGAAATTCAAGGGTAAAATGCTTATTTTTATCAGTTAGGCAAACTAAACGTTTATTTAACAGACAAACAAAAACAATTCTTGTGAAAGTAGGAAATAGTTTAAAATTAACCTAATCCATGCTCTTTTTTACATTCCAACAACCTGAACAACTACACAAGAACATATTATTATTATTATTATTATTATTATCATAACACATTTACAAAGTTGCACTGATGTTGCTTTCTACACATTGTCAATGTCAAATGAATAAACACAGACACAAATGAAAAACATGCAAGTCCTGTAATGTTGGTAAGCGTTGCCCCCTGAGGATGCTCAAAGTGGTGGAGCCTCAAGGGTTCCTCCCTGTTTGGGGGCTGGAGCCGAAGTGTTACTTTCTGGGATGTAGAAGCAGACTGGAAGCAGTGGTTCTAGATGCACTTGAGAAGATACGAGTTGCAGTTTCTTCCCCTGCTGCAGTCACACAGCTGCCCGATACGGGGGCCAAGCCTCATTGCACATCTATTACCCATACCACACTGGGGGGAGAGGGAGATAGAGAGATGCACAGAGTGAAAGAGAGGCAGAGAAAGAAAGAGAGGGAGAGAGACACAGAGAGAGAGACAGAAAGAGGCAGAGAAAGAAAGAGATACAGGGATAGAGAGGTGCATGGAGAGAGAGAGGCAGAGAGAGAAAGAAGGGAAAGAGAGAGAGAGAGAGAGAGAGGGAGAGAGAGGGGGGGAGAGAGAGAGAGAGGGGAGAGAGAGAGAGAGAGAGAGAGAGAGAGAGAGAGAGAGAGAGAGAGAGAGAGAGAGAGAGAGAGAGAGAGAGAGAGAGAGAGAGAGAGAGAGAGAGAGAGAACTTACATTACAAAGTAACTTGATTAGGTGATGTTTCCAACCCTGTTAATTAAAGCATGAAGCTGAGACATTAGAAGCTAGGGAGGTTGTAATGAGGAGGTGTTGTTGATTCACTCTGAAGGTTAATTAGATCAAAGACTAAATCTTGATTGCTTTGTAATTACTCTCAGATGCCTTAGAAGGCAATTCCTTGATTTTTTGTTATTGGCATATCAATCAGTGTCTTATTTAAATCGAAAAGAAGTGGAAATGGTAATTAGAAATCAAGACTAATAGGCTTCTGGCTCAAGAATGCACAATGCAGACATTGGTTACACGCAAACTTTTTAAACATGTTAATATATGTAATATACGAAATGTATTTGAATTATGTCTTCATTGGTCAACATAACCAAAACACATTATTGAAATACATTGACTCAAGACTATGGGCTATTGGTGTGCATACATATAATTTAATCTAAAAAATCATGGTAAAATCCCCATAGGATTTTAAAATATGCACAGAACATGCACAGAATAATAGAAACTTGAACATGGGACTCACAAGCGGGATGCTGCCTCTCTTCTCGGTGGAGGGAAGACGGTTCTCCATCCTCCCTAGAAGAGCCTCCATTGCCTCAATCTGCTCAATCAAAATTAAGATTAGGATGATAAGGTATGGACATACAAAGTATTTGCCATTCAATCTTCTGAAGTATTAGAGTTGACCATTACATATTGAGCAAGTCAATTGAAAGCAACCTTATGTAAATCTAACAAAAATAACAGATCATATTTAACTGTAATCCCAGTCTCGTTCCTGTACTCACAAAGTCATTATCTGAGTGTGTATCGGGTTTCTCCGCTCCTAAGTCTTCAGCAGAAACTTCTTGCGATACCTGTCCATTACACAAAATTGACAGGAGGCCGATGCACAGCATGCCGCGCAGCATCCCCGAGCAATTCATGCTTGGCAGTGTTGCGGTGAATTGATTGTGGCGGTGAAGTGGTCGTGGCAAATGAGTGCATAGAACTGGATTAGGGTCGAAAATCCACCAAGTGATTCATACAGCCTGACGGACCTGCTGCTTTATATGAACTTTGAAGCCCCGCCTTTAATATCACTTAGAATATATAGGCTCAATCGGAGGATCATCCAATCACATTCTTCTTAACGTTCAAAATGTGGGTATAGGTATATATATCTATCTATATATATATATCTATATATCTATCTATCTATCTTATATATATATATATATATATATATATATATATATATATATATATATATATATATTTGTAACTTGATGACATTGTTTTATTCTGCTCTCCTTATTTGTAATAATTTTGATCGAAAACTCGAACTCTGGGAGTCCATCTGACTTAAAACACAGACCTTGAACAAAAAGGGACTGGATTCGCCCATAATTAGGCTATAGCTTTAATTTTCATCTCAACTATATTTTCTCTGTAGACCTTCACCTTGTAGACCTTCATTCATGTTAATAAAAACAAATTTGATCACTGAACTTATCAATGGCACTCGATGCAGTTTACCACAATCTTCTGCGTTGTGCAATTTGGGGTATACTCATTAATGAATGCAGTTTATGAGAAAGTGATTTGGTAGCCTATATAGCAGAGAAGAACACTGTATCTATATTCATACCAGTTTTTACTTCAATAATAATAATTACGTTTTATTGTAGCCATTTTGACACAACATGTAAAGCCGTTAAAAAGTGTTATTGTTTTGGTTGAATCTTAAAAAATCCAGAACTGTAAATATTGTAAAATAAAAAATATGTTTGGAAAATAAATATTTGCCCTAGGCCTACTTTGGTTTAGTTGTTTCAGTCTAAATACATTTTCAACGGGTACTTTGGAAAAGAGTTAAGGGTTGGGAACCATACTGTTCTTCAGCCCAAATAAATAAATAATAATTATAATATTATTATATGTATAAGAGGTATTTTACCACAACAGAAGGAATTGTCCTTCTGGCTAAACCTTTTAATAGCTTGAATCCTTCACTCAAGCTCCTTTGCTCTGAGCTATGCTCAGTCATTACCTTGAGGGCACTTATACGCTGTGGAGATGTTAATGACACGATAAATCAATGTCTGGAAAGAGTGTTATCGAACTTGTTGTTTACTAAAATAATCTGTCCCATCCCTGTTGACTGTACGTCGTACACAGGCTCCAAGGCTTGGAACAAACAACGCGAGTGAGTGAGTGAGTGGCCCTAGTGGGTGGTGTGGCCGTGTGGATGTGTTTGAGAGTGTGCAAGCATGTTAAAAACGGATTAAACTACCGAAATAATAGGCGTTTTACAAATATTGCTGGGAGTGCGATATTTAAATTATGGAAGAAAGGACGGTTCCCGTCAGAATTCAAAATGTTGGTCACATGTAGTAGCACCAGAAAGACAGAAAAGGGCGATTGATTTAGGAAGCAACATTAAGCTTCAGTTGTTTGTAGTTCTATGCATCTACACATGTGTGCACTATAGGGACTAATTAGACCAATGTTTAAGTCAGTCGGGACCAGGAAGCCCATAGTTTCAATTAAAATATAGACACAACCTTTCTGAAGTATTCATCTTTGTGACAGGCTGCAATCCACTTGACCTGCACTCAGGTAAAGTTGTAAATGGGCCATAAAAACAAACAATTTCGCGGCAGAGGGCGCTGCGCATGCAATTTCTCATGTAGAGTGCTGGGTGTTCCTGGACATTTTTAGGATTTAGAAAGGAACACACCCAGTGACTATCAGTTGAAGTTGAAGACGGAAAAAAGTCTCAGCACAAGCTGAGAAACAAGAGGGCCGAGAGCGCCTTCTCCGTTTTTGTAGCTTTATTACCCAAGTCACATAAGTGAAAGAAACTGTTCTAACACACCGTATCATTTTTGGATACACTTAATCGTGGGGTGGAGAGTAGAACATTGTTCAAGAAAAGATGTCAACTTCAGATGAGGCAGACGGCTTTCGACCGAGATATGGGTGTAAGTAAACTTTCCAATGCGCAGCTTTACTTTTATTTACCTTCCCCGTGAAAACTTTTCACCTTAACATATAGCCTACTTAATAACCTAGACGTGTAATTTAAAACGTGCAGTGTAGATTAAAAAACAAATGATTTATTAAATACTGAAGGTTATATGACAGCGTGGTAGACTCAACTTCCGCATTACAACTCACACATTTCTGTCATTAGAAAACGAGTGAACATTTTTTGGGGGGTGTCTAAAATGTTAGTAACATGATTTTGGACTCCAAAAGTTTACTTGTGTAAAAATGTAGATTAGGGAAATTCTTGTGACACAGTTCAGTATTACGGGAAACAATTGATTTACAGATTATATTGGCCGTTTAAATCTTTATTTCAACTTTTTCCAGTATATGTAATTTTTTATACATTTAGAAGTTTCAGAATGAAGGCCAAGCCAGGAATATTGGGTTAAGGCTGAAGTGGTCTATGGGCCTGTGCAGTCTTAAAATAAAAAATAATTTCAGTTACAAACTATTGCCCACTACAAGTCAACAATGAAAGTGCTGACTTAAGAGCTTAACTGTCACATTCTATAACCTGTGTGAGTACATTTGTGTATTAAGATCTCAAGATGTCTGTCCATCGTTGTCATTCTTCGACATACACATACACTCACTGCTTTCTCTGCTGCTCTGGGGGTTAATAAGTGCATTGTGTGTGTGTGTGTGTGTGTGTGTGTGTGTGTGTGTGTGTGTGTGTGTGTGTGTTTGTTTTTGTGTCTCATTGTTTGGTATGATAGCGGTACTTGATGGCGTGGAGCGACTCACAGCAGAGGAGATGGATGAGCAGAGGCAGCAGAACATGGCCTACGAGTATCTCTGCCACCTGGAGGAAGCCAAAAGGTAGCCACTTTGCTCATCTGGCATCACTGGTATCTGTGTCCACTGCCCACAAGCACACACAGACCTTAAAGGGGTTAAAATGTAGCTCTTACCACAGTTGGTCCAGCATCATTACTGCAAGAGCCCAACCAATACTGGATTTTTGTGGCCGATATAGGGGAGCAAAAAATGTCCAATAACGATATATCGGCTGATATTCTTCATATATATATATATATATATATATATATATATATATATATATATACATATACACACACACACACACACACACAGTAAATATAGATATATTCCTCTTGGCCAGGACTCCGACAAATAGATTTTGTCTATCTCAATGGGACTTGCCCTGGTAAAACTTTTTTAATTTATTCTTTGCAGATATCAATACATCTGTGATAGGCCCATAGCAGCCGATAAAATCATCCCACTGATAAATCGGGCGGGCTCTAATTACTTCAAGGTGTTTCTTATTAATGGTATGGTGTGTCATCATAAAAATTCACATCCCATTGGAAGCCATAGTTTTTGTTTTAAATTTAGACTTTAAAAATACTGCTTTGTAGTCTGTTTCAGATTGCCTTTTGATATGCTTTATTGTATGGTTCATGGGTCTTAAATACATTTTATAATGAAGCTCTAGGTATGCTGTATGTACAAGCATGTGTCTTATGGTCTAGTGTATGGACTAAGGTTATAGACTCACTTTTAGAAGAGGAAGCAGTGAATGAGAGAGGAAGTGACTCAGTCCCAGTTGATTTAATATCTCCCTTGTTGCCACAGAAACCCATGGTTGTCATAGTAACATGTTCCGGTCTGAGTTTTTTCAAGTTTGTGTATTATTTATCTCTGTGTGTGTGTGTGTGTGTGTGTGTGTGTGTGTGTGTGTGTGTGTGTGTGTGTGTGTGTGTGTGTGTGTGTGTGTGTGTGTGTGTGTGTGTGTGTGTGTGTACGCAACTACAAAAGGCTGAGTGGTTAATTGCTGCAATGCTTTGCTGTTCTAGCAATTCTGACGGTTCCCGTCTTCTCCTTCCCCTCCCTCTCACACTCTTTCAGCTTGGCTCTTTCAACCTGCTCCCTCATTGCTTGTTTTATTGTTATTTTGCCTCCCTGGATGTCCCCTCTAGACAGTTCAGGAGAAACTAGATAAGGCCTGAAACTCACTGAAAGGAGTGACTCAGCTTCTGTTTATATCAACAACGACCATTGTTTGGATGTCCTTTGCCCTTGCCTTCACTAGTATTTCCTCCAGGCTTTGCATCAGTTGTATGGCCTGGGTATAAGGGTTCTACAGACGTTCTAAGACATCATTGCCAAATGCGTGTTGTCCTCCCATCATGCTGAGGAGAAAGTTCGTTTCAGGTGGAGCGAGGTGAACACCCTGCTTTGCGGGTACATGCCAGGGGGTGGAATGTCTGCAATGCGTTCACATGCAAACTTCCTAGATGTGTGGTATGATGGAAATGCCTCTCACAGGTGCACGTGGTCAAAAAGATTGTGGTTGTGTTTAGAAGTAAGCAAGATAGAGGGAGAGTAGAGAGGTAGAAGAAATTAATCTGTGTGATGCCTACATATAAATTGTTGTGATGCAACGTGCTGGTAATATTTATGTGGGCGTCTGTGTGTTGGTTTTAATGAGTAGAAAGTTTAAGTCCAGAGAGAGCTACAGCTGGCTTTCTCTCAGCTGAGGTATGCAAACCATATCCTATTTCCATTAATTGCAGTGTCGGTCTGACTCTCATTGTGCGTGTTCTAGGCTATCACCTTATCATATTTGAATGTTTAGCTCATCTTTTTCATGTTCAGCGATGTACTTCTCCTCGTTTCTTTTCTAGGAAAAGCCTACTCTAGCATATTTCTGTGGCAATTCAACATGGACATATGAATCTTAGCTCTTTAGGTCTGCCTGCCTACTGCTCTCTCTTTCTCTCTCTCTCATTCTCTCCCCTGCTTTCCCTCTCTTGCACTCGCTCTCTTGTTTCTCTCTCTCTTCGCACTCTCTCAAGGAATGCAGTTTAACGTGTTTCATGCATCACGCATTTGTTTAGTACTAAACTGCATACTAAGAAGGACTTCTGCACTTTTTATGTCTTGTCTTCCTATCCCACATACATACTCACACACACTAACCAGAAAATAAACATTAGTATCCATTCATTGATCTATTAAAGTGCTTCTATGTCTCATCCGAGGAGAGATAGAGGGAAACACAGGCAATGGGAAAAGTGAGGTTCAGATCCATGTATTATCCTACCAAGCCTACTCAGCTCTCTGGCCCCAAGTATTGCTCTCCCAGTCCTCTGTGCCTGATAGCTGTCCACGGATCTGACCGCACCAAGACAATGATTAGAGCAAGTAGCCAATGACACTGGGCCAGTGTGTATTCATTTGAAGGGGTTAGAGCAGGACTTGACTGCCCGTTCTGAAGGTAGGGAAAGTGAGAGAGTGTGTCCGCCCAACTCGTGCCCGTGCAACCCGTCACTTTTCCCCCTCGTCTTTTTGCCTTTCTGCATAACACATCGCTTAGTACGCTCAGCCTATACTTTACCCTGGGACTACTTTCCCCTGCCTACAGGGGACTATGGTGTGGCCTCTACGGCTTTCATTTTAACATTCATTTTTTACTATCTATGAACTACAGCGATAGTATTGAAGTGATGGAGGTCCTTTTTCTTCTAAATTCATATACCGTCTCTGAAAACCCCTGTGCATCACCACTGTTGTCTCCACACCCTGCCATTCTGATCATCCGTCACAGAGTGTTGTGATTTCCCCCTGCTGCAGCCATCTGCGGTATTTGACCTCCTATCGCCATGTAGTGAGGTGGTTCCTGGTGCACAGAAACTGGTCTTGCTAAGGCAGCAGGGAGCGTACAAGTGGGTAGAGTAAAAACACTGCACACAACAAGATTCTGCCCATTTGTCAAGCTCTCAGTGACAGCGAGAGTTGCACCACTGTGGGGAATCCGTTGTTGTGTGTATGACACATGAGAAAGAAATGCAACAGTTATTTCTAAGAATCGACATGGTTGGTTTGTGTCTGAGCCATATCAAATCCACTGACTAATATGAAAAGAGGTTTAGGTACGTGTGGTTACATGCCTTTTTGCTGATGTTACGGTCATATCATTTGAACATAAGTGGGGAAAAAGTGCTACAATGAAAAAAATGTTAAACATGCATGCCGAGTGTTTTACGTCATGCCTTTTTTGACAGTGAGATAATATATTGCTCTTCCATTGCCTGGGAAACTTCATTGTAAAACAGTCAACAGCCATGTAAATGAATGGCAAGTCGCATAAGTAGAATATGAACTGGAGTGTGCCTTATGCAGGAGCCCTCTGTGCAATTTCTTGCAATTTCCTGTTTCGTGAAATTTCGAGTCAGAGTATAGCTGCCGCGGTCTTCTGTAATATCTGGTTGCAATGAGTTTTTTTTTTTTTTTTGGCACAGTGCAACACATATGTACGAATCGTCTGCTCCTCCGAGTGGGGATCCTCAGTGAGGGGCTTCCATGCCTATAGCCCTCCTAGCCAAGTCAACCTATCAAAACCCAGGAGGCACACGACGGCAGAGAGGGCTGCTGTAGGTAATCCTTTGCAGAGGACTTGTTTTAACCTGCACATCCTTTTCTTTTTTTGTGATAGCAGTGTTATCGTGTGGGGGGTGACAGCAGTCCTCTATCACTCCAGATATTCAGAGATCAAACAAGATCAGAGGAATAATCTGTGTGTTAGAGATTTGGCACGGGTTCAGTGTTTCATAGACCTCCAATAAAGCACAGCTAACCCCCACCCCACCCCTTCTGTGGACTCAAAGACCAGAGATTATTCTTCCAGTGAAAAGATCTATCATGGGTAAATACGTTTTCTTTGACAGTCAGCGCTGATCAAGACAAGTCGTCTAGAAAGGCACTGAGGCCACAGAGCCGAGGGGGGCGACTGACGTCTTGTTTAAAAGTCCGATGCCTTAGTGAGGGAGACAGGACTTGGGCCCTGCAGTTGCATGTGAAACTCCTCTCCATTACAATGCAAGGCTGATATGGGGGCCCAACCCTTTGGCTCCCCGTGGCCAGTGTTGGCCTTTAGAAAGGAACACACTGATTGGATGGGCCGTAAGGAGAGCAAACCAAACCTTGCCCACTCCTTCTGCCGGGAGATTAAGTCTGATTGGCCAGGGCCGACATGATGAGGCTGGACGTGATGAAGGGGCTGTCAGTGGGAGCCTCCAGGGAAAGGGTCTGCCTCTGAAACTGGAACAAAGTTCACATCCATCAGGAGCCTGCTGGGAACTCTCCACTCCCAGTAGGTGTCTGAAAACATTTCTCTAAGTACGGTGGTGTAGTCGACAGTAAAAAAGAAAAAGGTGTTTGTCTTAGTACACACACACACACACTCATTCAGTACAGTACCCCCTGGCCCAGGTTGTAATGGTGTGACTGTGGATGGGTCAGTGAGTGCAGGATTCCAGTGTTGCAGTAATGCATGTAATGGACAATTTGGCTCACACCCTTTCTTTCTCTCCCTCTCTCTCCCTCTCTACAGTGGCCGGTGCTCAATGGTTAGGCTAACCTACATTTCATATCTAGGGAAGGGATCTAAGGGAGGAGATTAATAGGATATTGTCCAGATAATTGGAGTATGATTCAATAGTGTCTCTTCTTCTCTCTTCCACATGGTTGCCTCTGAACAGTTCTCTGTTATTTCCACAGACCCGTTTTAACTTGGCACTATAGCTGCTCACATAGACAGACAGAGAGAGAGATAGGGAGGGTTGACTGGGATGGAAGGGCTATTGGAGAAAGCCATCTTCCCCTTGACATCATACTGTTCCTAGATAAGGCCCGCCACACATTTGCCTTCCCTGCCTTCTTGTATAAACATATTCATACTCATTCCTCTCTCTCTCTCTCTTTTTCTCTCTCTCTCTCTCTCTCTCTCTCTCTCTACATGTCAGCTTGCTTGCTCTCATACTACTCACACACAGACAAACATAGTGAAGCCTAAAGAAACAACACATTTGGCTTTCCCTGTGAAAACCAATGGTACAATCACAAAGTGTACATGTTGTTGGTTGTCTCGATAAACAGTATCTTCCTTCTCATCAGATCTCCCTGGAACATGGGCCCTTAGATGTCCACTGTTGGGGTTATCATCGTCATTCTATTCAAACAGGAAGGGAACAGGAAGCTCTCTGTGTGGAACAGGAAGTGAATGTTTGTTGTACAGCACCTCAGGGAAAGGCCTTGGAGACAGGAAGTTTGTAAGCAGCCAGTGAGGGGCTCTGGGGATTCTCTCCCTCTACAGACATAACAACATATAGTAATCTAAATAAGGAAAACGGCTGGGGTGTGCTTTCAAAGGGTTGTTCAGGCTCTACAAATCGGTAATGGCACTGGTTGGTTGTTGGTCAACAGTGTCAATAGTAGATTTTGTGCTGGTCCCTTTCCAGTCTGCCTCCGCTGGGATGTGTGATTGTGGTAGAGGGACGTCTTTCTGGGGAGACAGTAGCTTGTTACCGGCCTCTTACTATGAGAGTGACCTTTGAACTCTGGGCTTCCCTACACTTCCTGTCGCATTGTGAAACCGAAACATGGGACGTGTACGTGAACCTGTTCGCTTTCAGGGAAGCTTTCTTACTGAATTTCTCTAGTGGTAACCAGCTTAAATCTGCCAATCTTAAAAGGAGTGCCATACATGTAGATTCCAGACAATGTTATCCGATTTGTGAAAATGTTTTGAATGATCTGAATTCTTTGCTTTGTCATGATCTCGACTGACATTCGTCTTCTCCAGTCTCCCGTTGTTAGAATGTAGTTGTCAACATTCTGAAATCCCAATCATAGCCGCAGAGCCTATTTATATGTAGAGGGTGTGTCTGTGTTTGTTGTAGGCTATCCTGGGTGGGTAACCTTGATAAAAGAACCATTAATATAGAGCCTTTCACTGTTCCATCCTGAAGTGAAAGGAAGGGGTTGTTCCTTGCTGGCCCACCCCAGGCCTGGTGCCCCCAGGGTGGACACAGTGGCCTGAATAGAAGGCCTGTGTCTGGAGACGGTGTCACGACTTCCTGGGAGGGGAGTTGATTCAGCTGCTGGTTCACTAGACTGTGGACTGCAAGCCTTGTGTTTTGAAGGGAGAGAGACTCTTTGTCTTTCTCAGGACATAGTTAACCCTGTTGTTGCCTAGTTAAAAGACCAGGGCCAAAGTTGCAGAGGAGTGGGAGTGTGTGTTTTCTCAGGAAAAGGAAAGAGGGAGTGAGAGGGTTTGCCTTCCTCCAAAGGCGAATCATGACCTCATTTCTGCGTTCTCCAACCGTGAAATGTCTTACAGCCAAGGACCCAACTCAGGGCTCTCATATCTGGAAGTTGTACTTCAGGCCACTTAAATGAGAACCACGCTGCATATTTCTGGGGAGACCTTTCGTGTTGAAATTCCCTGCCTTTTGAGATTACAGTGTAGTTGGGAATCCATCGTTCACATAAGGTTCACCTAGAAACCAGCCATGACTACGGCCACTTGGAGGGCATGTGTGTGATCTCAGTGGGAAGGGCACCGCGGGGCCTTGCTGCTTACCGGGATAAGTTCAGATGGTTACTGGGGGCATAATTAGCTGAGGTGGTGGAATCCCCTCCACCAGTCCTTTCCCAGTAGGACGGCCCCGTATGTGTCTTCAGTGACCTGGGGCCGACACAGGCACAAAGCAGGAATGTTGCTCACACGTGACCTCGGGCAAGAAAATGTCACTCCGGAGAAATGCTAGAAAAGTCTGTTAGAGGTGAGGTTACCGTTGGCCGTGTTTTGGTGGTGGCTAGTGGTTCTGGATCAAAACAAATGTGGTTTCTAAGTGGCCTCGTAAAATCGGCTTCGTAGTGTGAAGTCAGGAAAGGGAACGGACCGATTGTATGCAGTACTCTGTGCCAATACAACCACACCTTAGGTACTCATGCTTAGTATGGGCACAGTCATTTTCCTCTTGACTGATAGCACATTGTAGTATTTCGTGTTTTGCAAAGGGGTTATCGCATTCACGTCAACCAAGATTGTGAAAGGTGTCTCTTGTTACAGCCGGAAGGACAAATAAAGGGTCATACTCCATGTCAATATTAAAGCTGCACCTGGAAAGTCTCACCCGTAGGCTATCTCCTATGAGGTTAGGGAAGGCACTTCAGCTATTTGTGGAAGTCACAGGTACAATACTTCATATCTCACAATACAGTGTTCCATGCAGGGCTTCCCCACATTTATTTGAAAGTAGTTGACCGCTGAATGAACCCAGTCACATCGAGTCCTCCTGTTATAAAATCTGCTGTAAGAACTCTTTTTGTCCTTGCCATTGTGTAGCATTTCCAAGGAAGAGAAAGTATCAGTGTTGGTCCAAAAGCTACGGTTACTAACCCAATACAAAAAGCTGTGTTTGTGTGTGTGTGAGATTTTGTTTTCTGGCCTCACGTCTCTTCTCCTCTGGCATTTTCCAGATGGATGGAGGCGTGTCTGGACGAGGAGCTGCCCCCCACCACAGAGCTGGAAGAGGGGCTGAGGAATGGCGTCTATCTGGCTAAACTGGGGAACTTCTTTGCCCCACAAACAGTCTCCATCAAGAAGATCTATGACCGCGAGCAGACACGCTACAAGGTGACGACAGGGGATAACCGCATTGCTGCAAGTTTGACCCCGTGGCTGTACTCAAACATTCCCACTGCAAAACAGCTTTAGTAAAACACCCTTTTTTTGCATGTTTCTAAATAATGATAGGGCTTTTGTTCGCCTGTTCTGGCAACATTTGATATGATTTGGCTTCAGGATATTATACCTGTTGTTGGACATGGCTCGGGTTGTCTTGGGTCATAAATAACGGGTGTGGGGGAGGGACGTTTCTGTTCGCAGAGGAGATGGGAGAAAAACGTGTTCCATTTGTGTCTCACTCCTGCAGGCTACTGGACTCCATTTCAGGCACACAGACAATGTCATCCAGTGGCTCAATGCCATGACAGAAAAGGGCCTGCCAAAGGTAAGAAGGGAGTGACGCACACACGCACATCCAACACACTCCAGTGCTTTCCCCATGCAGCTTAACCTGCCGTACCAGTGACAAGTTAACAGGATCTCTCTGTCGAGAAATCTCCTGTTTAGATTTACACATTGGACCACTCCCACTTAGCAAGCTAGGGCTTGCACTCAAGTACAGTGGGATGACGCTGAGACCCCTCCCTGGTTGACTACATCTCCTCTACGTCTTTCAGATCTTCTACCCAGAGACCACAGACATCTACGACAGAAAGAACATGCCGCGGTGCATCTACTGTATACACGCTCTCAGGTACTCCACCCCGGCCCCCCATCTCCTCCCCTATCATTAGGGACAACTTAAGTAAACAGGCAGAGCCCATGAGAAGGAAGACTGCAGCTTAGAGGTCACAAAATCACACGGCTTTACCGTTACGTTGTCAACACGTTGTCATGTTCTCGCAGTAGGTTATTGTTTGCCAGACATTTCACGTCCATCAGGTTTTGACTGCCTCTCAAAAATGTTTTGCCTGTATGTACAGTGGGCCCAAAAAGTATTTAGTCAGCCACTGATTGTGCAAGTTCTCCTACTTAGAAAGATGAGAGAGGTCTGTAATTTTCATCATAGGTACACTTCAACTATGAGAGACAAAAATGAGAAAAAAAATCCAGGAAATCACATTGTAGGATTTTTAAAGAATTTATTTGTAAATTATGGTGGAAAATAAGTATTTGGTCACCCACAAACAAGCAAGATTTCTGGCTCTCACAGACCTGTAACTTCTTCTTTAAGAAGCTCTTCTGTCCTCCACTCGTTACCTGTATTAATGGAACCTGTTTGACCTCGTCATCTGTATAAAAGACACCTGTCCACAGCCTCAAACAGTCAGACTCCAAACTCAACCATGGCCAAGACCAAAGAGCTGCCGAAGGACACCAGGAAGAAAATTGTAGACCTGCACCAGGCTGGGAAGAGTGAATCTGCAATAGGCAAGCAGGTTGGTGTGAATAGATCAACTGTGGGAGCAATTGTAAGAAAATGGAAGACATACAAGACCATTGATAATCTCCCTCGATCTGGGGCCCCACGCAAGATCTCATCCCGTGGGGTCAAAATGATCATGAGAACGGTGAGCAAAAATCCCAGAACTACACGGAGGGACCTGATGAATGACCTGCAGAGAGCTGGGACCAAAGTAACAAAGGCTACCATCAGTAACACACTACGCCGAGAGGGACTCAAATCCTGCAGTGCCAGGCGTGTCCCCCTGCTTAAGCCAGTACATGTCCAGGCCCGTCTGAAGTTTGCCAGAGAGCATATGGATGATCCAGAAGAGGATTGGGAGAATATCATATGGTCAGATGAAACCAAAATAGAACTTTTTGCTAAAAACTCAACTCGTCGTGTTTGGAGGAAGAAGAATGCTGAGTTGCATCCCAAGAACACCATACCTACTGTGAAGCATGGGGGTGGAAACATCATTCTTTGGGGCTGTTTTACTGCAAAGGGGACAGGACGACTGATCCGTGTTAAGGGAAGAATGAACGGGGCCATGTATCGTGAGATTTTAAGCCAAAACCTCCTTCCATCAGTGAGAGCATTGAAGATGGAACGTGGCTGGGTCTTCCAGCATGACAATGATCCCAAACACACCGCTCGGGCAACGGAGTGGCGGCTCCGTAAAAATCATTTCAAGGTCCTGGAGTGGCCTAGCCAGTCTCCAGACCTCAACCCCATAGAACATTTGTGGAGGGAGTTGAAAGTCCGTGTTGCCCAGCAACAGCCCCAAAACATGACTGCTCTAGAAGAGATCTGCATGGAGGAATGGGCCAAAATACCAGCTACAGTGTGTGCAAACCTGGTGAAGACTTACAGGAAACGTTTGACCTCTGTCATTGCCAATAAAGGTTATGTTACAAAGTATTGAGTTGAACTTTTGTTATTGACCAAATACTATATTTGCCACCATAATTTACAAATAAATTCTTTAAAAATCCAACAATGTGATTTCCTGGATTTTTTTTCTCATTTTTGTCTCTCATAGTTGAAGTGTACCTATGATGAAAATGACAGACCTTTCTCATCTTTCTAAGTAGGAGAACTTGCACAATCAGTGGCTGACTAAATACTTTTTGGCCCCACTGTATGTTCAGTCACGCTTGTGTTCTGAGCATCTTTGAAAATCGAAATGTTTTGTGGCGCTTCTATGGTGGAAACAGTTCTGTTTTTCAAGTGAAGAGTCTTTCAAGCCCTGCAAGCTAAAACCTCTTAATCAGCCTGGTAACTCAAAGAACTTAATGGAACATTCCAGTCAATTTACAATGAATGCCGACCTTGGCAGCAATTCATGTGGCCTCTACGTCAGGAAGTCAACCAGCAACAGAACGACAACAGAACGGTCTGGACTTGAACAGGAGTGACACTATGTGTGTGTTTTTGTGTTTTGGTTTGTGTACCTGGGTGCCTGTGCATGCAGATGAAGGGCTCTTGATGCCAGATAACTGACAGCATGAAACGATTTGCCCTCAAATATATTGGGAATTGTTCATGTTTAATTTACTATGACTGTACTCCCAGCCCTAAAACCAAAGACCTTTAAGGCTCTCAGGCGTTCCCCTTGTAACGGTTGCTTTATTTCCTGGCCTTTGTTCTTATGTAACCTTGCATCTTCTCCTTTTTTCTCCCTTCTGTCTTTCTTATTCCTCACTCTCCTTCTACAGTCTCTACCTCTTCAAGCTGGGCCTGGCCCCTCAAATCCAGGACCTTTATGGCAAAGTAGATTTCACAGGTAGGTGTATGTGTTTCCCTCGGCCTGTTTTTGTACAAGGACAACCCCACAGAGGTTCCCCCAGTCACTACTTTTCACTCAATTCAATTTAGTTATTATCCAATTGGTTTGTTCCAAGTCCAAAACACAGACTTGGCATGAGAAAAATAAAATATGGTGAGATGATCTAGGGTAGTTCTGTCTCAAAGAGCAGCACTAAGAGCAGGAGTATGCTTTCTAACGTGTCGCCAGTCTGAAGCCACGGGAAATGTGAAAGTCATTAGTGTTGTGTTTAGAGTTTCCTGTCACGCTGGGTGGTGTAGTATGTCCTGCTCCACTCTCTGCCAAAGCCAGAGGCTGGGATCTGAGCGTCCAACACAAATACAACACAAACACACAGCAGGAGCAGAATTGTCTTACGGTATCTTGGCCCTCGTCCCTCTCTCAGCCAACCCATGGCCCAACCAGTCTACCTCTCTTACGCTCACTCTCTGTCTCTGTACCCTCCCCCCTCGAACCTTCTCCTGACTTTCTACCTCTCAGAGGAGGAGATCAACAACATGAAGAGTGAGTTGGAAAAGTACGGGATCCAGATGCCCGCTTTCAGCAAGATTGGCGGAATCCTGGCCAATGAGCTTTCAGTGGACGAAGCTGCATGTAAGAAGCACTACTCAAATATGACAGATGGGGGCGGGACAAAGGGACTTGCCAGCATTCTATAGCTGTAAATGTGTCAGTGAGTCTAATCTGACATTAAATAATTGTTTGCCCCCTTGAAATATAATGAAATATATACAAACAATATCAAACTAATTTCCTTTAGAGTTTATTCAGAAGATGTATTACTTGTACTGTAATATTATCAAAGTATTGATGAACCTCATTATCTGGTTACCTGAGGCATTAACATATAGCCGCTTATCTACCCAAACTATGTAAAAAAATACCAGTGACTTGACCAGTAGTCCTCCCTCCTCAGTGCATGCTGCTGTTATAGCCATCAACGAGGCCGTAGACCAGGGAGTACCAGAGGGCACAATGGTGGCAATGCAGAATCCCAACGCCATGCTTCTCCAACTGGACCCCAGCTCTGCCCAGCATTACCAGGACATGCTCTACTGTGCCAAGGGCGAGAAGGTGGCCAACTCGCGCAAGCGGGTATGAACAGTGATGTCTTACAAATAACATAGATCAATTGAAGTAACTGTAATTCAACGCAAGAAAAGCACAACTTCTGTGTATGTAGTATGTAACTATTTGTTCGTTATGGTCTTTTCTGTGGCTGGTTTAGTTGGGGGAGAACGCCGAAGCTGAGAGAGACGTCTATGACGATCTCCTCACCCAGGCTGAGATCCAAGGCAACGTCAACAAGGTCAACGGTAAGTCTGAATTCCTGTTTCCCACGGCGTGTGGCAACCTCATTTTAGAATGATCCGCGCTGCAGATTTTTAAAGACGGGTGTCCTAACGATTCCTTGGGTCTTTCCAGTGAGCAATGCCCTGAGCTCAGCAGAACAGGCCCTGTTGAGCAATAACGAGGACAGGCTGTACGAGGCTCTCCGTTTGCCGTCTTTGGGTATACTCAACCTACAGGCCCAAAACAAAGGCTGGTACCTCAAGCAACTCGTAGCTGACAGGGAAAACAAAGAACAGGTAGGGGTTCTGTTGGAGATACATTTGTAAATACGTTTAGCAAGGTTGTCGGTGTGATATGTCAGATTTGTGACCAGCCTTTTTTGTGTGTCTTATTAGACGGTGTGACTCAAATGATGACTGTGTTTACAGACTTCTCCAGGGGAGGCCCTGACCAAAGATGAGCTGCAGAGTGGAGTCAACGTAGCCAATGAGGTCGCGACAGGTTACTCGAAAAGTAAGCTCTCCCTCCGCGTCATTGTTTGGTCTCTTCATGAACGTGTGCATCGTCCTTGTTCTGTGCACGTTCCAACTCCTCTGCAAGCTAAGGATCTCAACCTGAATACGTGTTGCAGTGTTGCACGCAGTGGAGAGAATCAACGCGGCCATCAGTGCAGGCGTTCCGGAGAACACGGTGGCAGAGCTGATGAACCCTGAGGCTCAGCTTCCACAGGTCTACCCCAGCGCTGCCGACCTCTACCAGAGAGAGCTGGCCAGCCTGCAGCAGCAGAGCCCAGAGGTACACACACACACACACACACACACACACACACACACACACACACATATATATATATATATATATATATATATATATATATATATATATATATATATATATATATATATATATATATATATATATATATATATATATATATATATATAAACACACACAAAGACTGGGGCTTAGAGATTCTGGCATTGGTCAAACCTGAAGTAAATCTCTTTTTTTCCCAGGGCTCTCTGTCCCACCCTGAGCTGCTGGTTGCCGTGGAGATGCTGTCATCAGTGGTACTGATGAATGAGGCGATGGATGCTGGAGACAGAACCTCCCTCTGGAGGCAACTGGCCAGCTCTGTCACCGGGCTCAGTAACGTCGAGGACGAATATGCTCAGAGGTACACACACACACACACACACACACACACACACACACACACACACACAGCACCCTTCAAAACCCACTTCTCCAGCTTAAATCAAACTGATTAGATAATTGTTGGCCATTGTAGATACATGGACGAGCTAATGCGTCTGAAGGCTGCCGCCAGGGAGCAGGGCTGTGACTATCTCACCTGGAACGACATCCAGGCCTGTGTTGACCAGGTCAACTTAGCCGTACAGGAGGAGCATGAGCGTGAGTCAAACTTTTTCTCATTTTATCCCCCAGGATCACTAATTGACATTGAAAATAACGCCTGGTCATGCTTACGTTGTCGTGTTTCTAAGTATAGCGTCATTGTATGTCAAACACATTATTAGGGGCGCAATACTGTCCAGTAAAACAAGTGTTGTGAACAGCGAAGATGTATTTAAACAAATGTTGTCGTTTGTTCCGGTGCCTATAGGTATTGCAGCCATTGGTCAGATCAACGAGGCCCTAGATGAGGGGGATCCACTGAAGACCCTGGCTGCCCTTCAGCACCCGTCAGCTAAGCTGTCTGACGTGGAGCCCCCTGTAGCCCATCACTACCACGACAAACTGTTGGAGGCTCGCAGGGAAAAGGCCCATGTAAGCACACCCCTCTCTTTATATAGAGTATATGTATGTAGATATTTATTTATATATATGTAAAAACGTATGGGCAAATCATATATTTCTTGTTTTCCTCTTTATTTCCCACCGAAGCTATGCTCAAAGCTGGGTTGTGTTGGTCTTGTTTGACATGATAGGGATCGATGCTCTCCATCATCTGCGCAAACAGACCCTGCTGTCTGCAACAGAGTCATATATTTTAGCTTAACAACAATTACTCTGCCAGCAATGGCTATGCCAATAATGTAAAGCAGGCCTATTCAGGGTCACTCTGTTGGACAGAGGACGTTATGCAAACATACGACTCAGTATGCAAACAATGCCCGACCACAGTTACCTCCTGGCTTTCATACAATTTTTCATCAAGTTGACCTATTCATTGCTGAGTGTTCTAGGGATGCAATAAAGGCTTCATATGAATATGAGAATGTCCATAACATTCTCTGTTTCCTGATTTACCTAAGCCTACCTGTTGTGGTTGTGCGAACCTTTTAACGGGGCTTTTTCAAAAAGTTTTTCCTTGTTGTTATTTAACCCTGGATCCGTTTTAATTTTTTTAGGGAGATCGACACTCCGTTCAATTACATTAGTTATTTTTAACCGAGGGTTTTAACAGCTGGTCCTGTTGTGATCAGTGGAAGATGTGTGGGCTTTTTCCTGGCTCATCCCCCGCGGGCCAGCAAGGGCCCAGACCATGTGATGCGAGGCTCATGTCCCCTCATGACTCCACCAGCCCTCTGTGACGTCGTGCTGAGATCATGTCTCCTCTGCGGCCCCTGTCTGCTCCTTCCCCCGCTCACTTCCTGCCGCTCTGCACTGTGTAACGGCTGTTGCTGGTTGCCTCCAACCACGCTCTCTAATTCTCTGTCATAGCTCAAGAGCTTTCTCTCCTGTTTCGTCGATGAATGCAATAGTCATGGGAATGACAAAAAGAAAAAAAACGAATCTTGTCAGAGGCTTGATCATGTCTCAGGTCAAGGCCAGACTTGTCATATTGCCCTCTTTAGTAGCAAATTTCTCAACATCTTTTTGTTGACTGTATTACTTTCCTCTTACCACAATCTACTGCTCACTCTGACTCATTCACCTGTTCTATCTTGCCTTGCAAGAGGATAAGCAAGGTTCTTAAATGTGCACGCCTATATCTGTGCATGATGTCACTGTTGTGTGTTCACTCTATATTAGAGATGTTTCCGGCTAGAGTTGAGAGTCAAATGGCTGTGGTCTATGTTGGGTCAGAGGGCATGAGCATGCTATGGTTCACCACAGACTCAGCACGGAGAAGAAGCTTCACTGTGGTTAGCGCGACGTAGAATACGCTAGTCGAAGGTTTGCACATTCTAACGGCTGCTGTCTGTCAGGCAAAGCTTGCTATGAAATGTTATGAGCTGTTCTTTCCTGTCTTTGAGCTTGTCCTATTCTCTGAGAAAAAAGGGCTGTTTTATTAGACCAGACTCTGTAAATAGAACAACTCCCACAGTGTATCCTTTTTGGATCGCCTCTTTTATTTTCATTCTTTCCATAATGGCAAAGCAAACATGTCATATCAATGGGATATTTCCAAACATCAGCTTTTTTCCTCCTGCTGGCAGTTCAGAGAAAGAAAATGTATTGTTAAAACTCTTGAACCTCCACGTTGGAACATGCTGCTTGTTTGTTGCCAAGCCTGATTTCCCAGTCACAATTATGAACAGGACAGAGAAAAAAAAGCAAGCTATTTCCCTGGTGATCCAGCTCACAGCAGTAGGAAATAACAGGCCAGGGTAGCCCATTTGCTTCCATAAAAGGGCAGAGAACTGTCTGGCAACAGGGCAGGAAAGATTGGCTTCACCGAAACACTTTGGTTTTAGACTCGTCAGGGTGAGAGATGGGGTGCGACATAGTGAGTTTCACACACACCAGCATGTATCTCTGAGGGATGAGTCAATACGAGCTAGACAGTAATAGATGGAGGAAGTGGTCAAAGGGCCAGTGTCCGTCGTGCTCATTCACAGCTGCAGGTGAGCGACAGAAGGTGTGGCTCTAGGCTAAGAGAATCCACAAGTGGGTTGGTTGGGACACCCACAAGTGGGTTGGTTTTGTGAGATGGAAATGTCGGATTGTACCTTCAAAGTCATGCTGGCTGGAGGATATAAGCTGGTTTTGTCTACAGAAAACGTTTTGAGTACTAGAGGTAGTCTTGGAAGAGATCTACCTTTATTGGCTGGTGAGGTATGACTGTGTAACCTGTCTGCTCGATGTGGGCTGAAGGATTCGCTCCATTGCCCAAGTAAACAGAGGGAGGTCTAGTCTAGTCTGAGTAACAGGCTTAGTCTACCGACCTGTTGGCTTGCTTAATCTTTCACGTCATTGTTGCAGCATTCACAGCTGTGTGTGTGTGTGTGTGTGGGGGGGGGGGGGGGGGGGGGGGGATCACTGAAGTTCACTTGAGGACAAAACCGATGCCTAATGGTGGGAATGATTTTTTTTTATGAATTATTGCACAAGCTGTCCACTTTCGTTTCCTCAATTTGGAAATAACTAATGAGCAAGCTGAACTGGAGAACGACAAGCCCTAATACTCCTGTTCTTTTCCCACCTGAGAACCACACCCAAAAACCTCCTGCAAATATGAATTATAGGCCTAACTGCTGACATACAAAGGCTGATTAGTGCCAACTTCTTGCTTACTTTAAAGACGACTTTGAATAAGTTTGTGCTGCTGCCGGTCCATGTTGCATGTTGCCCTCTTCGCACATTTAATCAAACTTTGACATTAGATATTAGCTTCCAGCAGCCCCCCCCCCCCCCTCACCTACCCTAAACATGGCAGGGGTGTGTGCAGCTAAGGGGAGAGGCACAAAGAGGGGCCTGTCCTGTCAGCCAATTAGTTGCCTGCCCCGCTCAACTCCGGAAACCAGTCTCAGCAGGCCGCCAACAACGAAAGAGAAAGAAAGAGCGCCATCCCTTGGTGGTTATTTTTCACCACAGACCGCGTTGGTGACAGACTTGTGTTAATGGTGTGGCTTTCAGTTGCATTATTGCGAAGGTTAGATGGCAAGTAACTCAGTTGAGCTGGTTTCAAATGGGCCATTTACAATTGTAGTCAGAGATCACAGACAGCTTGTAATTGTAGTTCCCTATGTTTTCACTGACATGAAAGTTATGATTTAAAAGTGGCATTCAACAGTTCTCACTGAAGATTGAGATGGTCCCCTTAGATGTTAGTGGTAATATGAGAATCACATGATTTAGTGTACACTCTGATCTCAAGCTGTGTTCATAGATTGTATGTTTCTATAATCCTCCATGTATGTGTTCCTCCAGGAGACCCAGGATCCTTCTGCTGTGCTGTGGTTGGATGAGATCCAAAATGCCATACTCATGTCAAACCAGGATACCCAGGAGGCCTTGCAGTGTATGGATGCACACTATTCACTTTCAGCATAGGTAAATACACTTACATTCTACTCGCCCTTAAACAGAAAGACTCATATCCTACTTGTTGTGTCCGCTCAGTCTCCAAGGCTATCCAGGCCATCAACCAGGCAGTGGATAGTGGCGATGCCACCCAGACTATGGCTGCCCTGCGGGCCCCTGGCACAGGTCTCTACGGTGTCACCCCAGAGTGTGCCCAGACCTACCAAGACGACCTTTCCCAGGTCAAGGAGGACAAGAAAGATGGTCAGTAGATTTGCCATGCAACGATCAGATAGCTGCTGTTGAAGTTCTTGTGTTGTGTGACATTGCCTGTCTCTTCTTTTCCCAGGGGATAATGCCAGTGAGTGGATGAAGCATTGGGTGAAGGGCGGACACAACTACTACTACAACCTGAAGACTGGAGAGGGCACGTGGGTAGAGCCGGAGGGTTTCCTCCAGAACAACACACAACTCAACAAGGAAGACATCCAGGTATACAACTCAATGGATCTATGGACAAAGATCTTAGACAGACTGTGAACAAACAACCATAGACTTCATTTGCTTTTCTCTAAATAACTTAAAAAGTTTACGTTCTGACAAAAATAGTCCATATTCCTAATGTTCTTCACACTACTTAATTTGTGTGTGACACTAAGTCTTAGTGTGTTTGTGCTTTAACGAGTCTGTGTTCTCCATCAGTCGGTGGTGTCCGGGGTAACCACCGCTTATAATCGGGAACAGCTGTGGTTGGCCAATGAGAGCCTTATTGCCAAGCTTCAAGCCCGCTGCCGTGGCTATCTAGTGAGAAATGGCCAGAAGGAGCGCATGGACTTCTTGAAGTCCCAGGAACCAGCTGTCAACTGTATACAGGTAAAACAAGCCAATCCTTTTATCTGGGTAGTTTTTATATAAAATGTCAGTTCTTAATTTGGAATTGTACTTCGACAGTCAAACACTTGATAGTTATAGAATATGGTGTATATTTTGGGGGATAATCGGATACCTAAATGTTGCTAGTAATCCTTGATTTCGCTGTTCCAAATCAATGCTCTTGATACATTTAGCCTGGAACTTTGAAAGGGTTGCCCTTAAAATACCAATCGAGGTAACACTCAATATACATAACATTACATTATTAATACATTACAATATAGACCCAGTTCAAATGAAAATAGGATTACATGTATCCATTTCCATGAATGATCATATTCTCTGCCTGCGACGTTCTGTAGAGTCACAGTTGATAAATGCCACTCAAATCCTGGTCTACGATTGGTCTTAGCTAGTGTAGTATAATTGGTATCAGAAATAAAGGTTCAATCTTTAATATTCTTGTCATATTGATAAGCCCTACAGTCAGAGCAAAAAAAATCTGCTGCCATGTAGAGCAGTTGTAGGTTCTGTTTATGATTTCATGATCATCATTTCATAACAACAACAATCACTTCTTGCTAACAAAGAGGACCACAAGATTCAAGCCACATATCAGAAAACCCTTACACTGTTAGTTAATGATACAGTTACTTAATGCAATTACTTCCATTTAGGCTCATTGGAAAGGCTACAAACAGAAGAAGAGCTTCCAAAACCGAAAGCAGTATTTGAAGGACCACAATGAGGATGCTGTAAAGGTAATGTTCCCAACCGCTTGGACCTTAGAGAGAAGTGTTTTAAAAAATATAAACATGGATGGTTGAACCGATCAGACTCAAGGGCTGTATTCTTTTCCAGATCCAATCAATGGTTAGAATGCACCAGGCTCGCAAGAAATACAAAGACCGGTTGAAGTACTTCAAAGATCATGTAAGTGGAAAAGGAGCAGAACTTCACATGATGATTTTTTTTTTTTTTTTTTTTTTTTTATGTGTCCGGAGGCTATTTCAAAATGGAGATTGCCCCGTCATTTTGAGGTCGCCAAGATGAACACTGAAGGCAATCAAAGTGCTTAATGAAAGTCCTAAGTAGTCATGAAACCATTAGAGTTCTTCTCTGACGCATCCAGCGACATTTATGTGGTCCTTAAGGCTTTCATTTGGGCAGGTGGCTCATTTTGCTCTGTTAAAATGTCCTTTTTTATTGCCTCACAGTAGATTAGTGTGCTACCATTCATCCTAGTGGCGGAGGTATTGATAAGTTAAGTGATATATTGTTTTTCCTGCTGTAGATCAATGAAGTGGTGAAACTGCAAGCTTTTATCAGGGCAAACAAAGCTCGGGATGACTACAAGACGCTCAGTGAGTATGATTGGTTACAGTCAATTGGGCGGACTGTCTTCGATAGGACTGATCCTGTAAAAAGTCCTTTTTAAGATGCATGTTTAGTTTTGGACGGGGGTAAATAATCGTATTATTTTATTGTCATCCCTCAGTCAATGCAGATGACCCTCCGATGGCAGTGGTGCGTAAGTTTGTTCACCTACTGGACCAGAGTGACCAGGACTTTCAGGAGGAGCTGGATCTGATGAGGCTCCGGGAGGAAGTGGTCACCAACATCCGCTCCAATCAGCAGCTAGAGAACGACGTCAACCTGATGGACATCAAGATCGGCCTGCTGGTTAAGAATAAGATCACACTGCAGGAGGTGGTGTCGCACAGCAAAAAGTTGACCAAGAAAAACAAGGGCGAGCTGTCCAACCTGATGATGATGAACAAGCAGAAGGGAGGCTTGAAGGCGCTCAGCAAAGAGAAGAGGATTAAGCTGGAGGCCTACCAGTACCTCTTCTACCTGCTGCAGGTAACACTCATTAGTAACACAATAATTAGTACTAAACACTAATCAAGAAGATTTAATTACAGATTTAATTACCATGAAACCATGCTGATAATAAAATATAATTGTTTAACGCACATTTACATTGGCTAACAATCTCAAACTACTACAAAGCTGTATTAAAATACATTCGAATTCAACAAGCAAAGCAACCATAAGGAAAACCGGATTAGTAATGTTGCGATATACCGTATAAACAATACAGCGAAAGTCTACCATGAAAGTTGCCTTATTATTTTCAACAGTTTAACCATGCTCTTGTTTGTTCTGTCCCTCTAGACCAACCCGACTTATTTGGCCAAGCTGATCTTCCAGATGCCTCAGAATAAGTCCACTAAGTTCATGGACTCAGTGATCTTCACCCTGTATAACTACGCCTCCAACCAGAGGGAGGAGTACCTATTACTCAAGCTCTTCAAGACGGCGCTGCAGGAGGAGATAAAGTGAGGAGCCTGTTGTTACAATACTTTAAGCTTGGATGGCATTTAGTTACTTTGAATTGAAAAACTGCAGGCTCAACAAAAAAATGTAATTAGCCACTGCAATTTGGAATGACACTTTTGTGTGTTGTGTTTGTGTGACGTATGTTCGTATTTTCAAGACTTTAATGAACACTGTCTTAAATATGTACTATCAGATCCAAAGTAGACCAGATTCAGGAGATTGTTACCGGCAATCCAACTGTTATCAAGATGGTGGTGAGCTTCAACCGAGGGGCTCGGGGCCAGAATGCACTGCGGCAAATCCTGGCGCCAGTCGTCAAGGAAATCATGGACGACAAGACCCTGAACATCAAGACGGATCCAGTGGACATCTACAAGAGCTGGGTGAACCAGATGGAGTCACAGACTGGAGAGGCCAGGTGAAGCAGGGAGGCTGTCTACCAGCCGGCCTGGGGCTATTAACTCTCTCTTTACGTGTCATGCTCTCCATTGTTCACCTCCATGCTTCCTTTCTGCTGCTAAGCCCCCTCTCTTTTTCCCCTTCTTTTTATCCCCCTCTCTTTGTCCCCTTCTCTTTATCCCCCTCTCTTTGTCGCCTTCTTTTTATCCAAACAGTAAGTTGCCGTATGACGTTACTCCAGAGCAGGCCATGAGCCATGAGGAGGTGAGAACGAGACTGGAGACCTCCATCAAGAATATGAGGACCGTCACGGACAAGTTCCTGTCGGCCATCGTCGTCTCAGTGGATAAAATCCCGTAAGTCATTTCCGTGTAGCATCATAACTCCAACTGGGATCATGATCCCTATCTGCACTGGATCCTATATGCAATCTGGTTTAAACTGGATTCTTTTGTGGTTTGAATCTCGGCAACTTTTCTTTATACATGCCGGTCCTTTGTGTTTCTCTTTCCGTCAGGTATGGGATGCGCTTCATCTCCAAAGTGCTCAAGGACACCCTGCATGAGAAGTTTCCAGATGCTACGGAGGATGAGCTGCTCAAGGTCTGTCTCCTCACCACAGTGGGACGCTTCTATGGCTTAATATCCATTGGTCTGCACTATACTGCCTGCATTCCTATACGACTTGACTGGCTGTCATTCCTTCTTACTGCAAACTAAATGTACAGCTTTCTCTCTGTCTATCCAGACAACCCTCCTCTTTCTTTCAATCTCCCTTGACGCTCCTCCTCTCTCTGGCCTGCTCCAGTCTCCACTTTTCTGTGGGGGTGGGTTCCCCTCTCTGCTTCCGCAGACAAGGTGAGAAAACTTGTCTCTCTTGACTCCTGTCCCCTTGGTAAGCAAGCTGTTTTTCAAGACACCCCCCCCCCCCTTTCTTTTCTCTCAAAGCCTACTTCTCTCTGATCATTTGTATGAATTGTACCTAACCATAAATAAACACACAATGGAGAGCACAGTTCTATTATGTACAAGTTTAAGACATTTCCCCGTTTAGTGGGCCTAAGTCTATGCCCTATGACTGATAGTGTGCTTTGTGCCCCCTCTGTAGATTGTGGGGAACCTGCTGTATTACCGCTACATGAACCCGGCCATCGTAGCTCCGGATGCCTTTGACATCATCGAGCTCTCAGCAGGGGGTCAGCTCACCACAGACCAGCGGAGGAACCTGGGCTCCATCGCCAAGATGCTGCAGCACGCGGCCTCCAACAAGATGTTCCTGGGCGACAACGCCCATCTGAACCCCATCAACGAGTACCTCAGCAACTCCTACCAGAAGTTCAGGTCAGACTGGTGGACTCCTGTTAGGCTAGACCTGGTATCAGCTTTTCCTTTGACCACTTTTTTCCCCAGTGCTTTTTTTTGGTTCACAGTGTTTCACTACCTCTCTCCTGTTGCCGCCCTGCCTCATTATGTGGACGTGTCTCTCTTTTTCCACCATAGGCGTTTCTTCTTGGCAGCATGCGACGTCCCCTCGTTGGAAGACAAGTTCAATGTGGATCAGTACTCCGACCTGGTCACCCTCACCAAGCCTGTCATCTACATCTCTATCGGAGAAATTATCAACACACATACAGTAGGCCTCTTTCAGACACACACACACACACACACACACACACACACACACACACACACACACACACACACACAGAAACAGTCCTATACTGGGTAATGTTCAAGTACTCATTCATCAAGATGTTGAGTGTGTAACAGTGCTGTGGTTCCACTCGGTCAGCTCCTGCTGGACCACCAGGATGCCATTGCTCCGGAGCACAACGACCCCATCCACGAGCTGCTGGAGGACCTGGGAGAGGTGCCCACCATAGAGTCCCTCATCGGTGAGCATGGCTGAGCAGGCTGCCGCTATTCTATTCCCGTGACCTAGACCGTAGACCACTGCATGCTTTAAGGCGCCCAGCGTCAAAAACAGTACAGAACTGTTCGTAGAGAATGCTTCACTTTTCCAGCCATTTGTAGTTCTCTGAAACTGTACCCTGTTCAACTCCCCGCTTCCTTTTTTTCCTCTCAGGAGAGAACCCCCTTCCCCCTAATGACCCCAACAAGGAAATCATGGGAAAGACTGAGGTGTCCCTCACCCTGGCTAACAAGTTTGATGTCCCTGGAGAGGCCAATGCCGAGCTGGATGCCAAAACCCTCCTGCTTAAGTGCGATTATTAACTGACTGGAAAAAGATTTTCGCCCAGCATTGTTCTTTGTTCACATTTGGAAACTGCCGAAGGCTTCCAACTGTGGTATGGTTAATATTTTTTATTTTCCCCTTTCCACTTTCCAGCACTAAGAGGCTGATTGTGGATGTGATCCGGTTCCAACCAGGAGAGACGCTCACAGAGATCCTGGAGTCATCAGCCAGCCCTGAACAGGTCAGCTGTGCGTTTAGGGAGAGACCTGTGGGGATGGCAGCAAATATGCAGTTCACACAGGGAATTTCCTTGTTCTATGTACTCAAGGAGTAGAAAAAACCACACTACACACACAATGCTTCCACGTAACAATCAACACTTGGCTCATAGGAAGTGGAATACCAGCGAGCAATGCAGCGAAGAGCGATCCGTGACGCGAAGACCCCAGAGAAGATGAAGCAGTCCAAGCCAGTGGTGGACGACAGCCTGACACTGCAGGGCAAGAAGGACAAGATCAGGAGCAACCTGCAGAGACTGGCTGAACTGGGCAAGGTTCACCCTGAGAACCGATACCAGGACCTCATCAACGACATCGCCAAGGTACCATACACTTTTCCAGACAGTCATCATGAGACCTACTGGTGTATGGCCGTAAGGCATGAGCTGTTATAACAATCACATTTCTTTGAATCATGCTAATATTTCCTTACATATTTTAGGATATCAGGAATCAGCGGCGATATCGACAGAGGAGAAAGGCAGAGCTGGTTAAGCTACAGCAGACCAATGTTGCTCTTAACTCAAAGACAAAATTCTACAATGAGCAGATTGACTACTACAACCAGTACATTAAGACATGCATGGACAACCTGGGCAGCAAGGGCAAGTAAGTGTGGTTTTAAAAGATAATATCTCACAAACTTTTGGTAGACTTGAACATTGAAGATGGAAGATTCCCAACATGTGGATCTGCATTGTGTCAGAGTATGGACAGTTCTGTTGCTCTCTTCTCAGACTTTCAAAGAAGCCGGGTGACACCAAGACGAAGAAGAGTAAGCAGGTGTCTCAGAAGTACACAGCGGCTCGCCTGCATGAAAAGGGGGTGCTGATCGAGATAGAGGACCTGCAGACTAACCAGTAGGTTTATCTAACTCTTACGTCTGTATGTTTGTAGTTTACATTGCAATGCACATTAAGCCTGTACCTTCTCACAGAAACCCCCTTTTTATTTGTACACTTTCTGTGTACAGCACTCACTGCTGAATGTAAGGCAGCTCTTTCGCTCTGTGTTTAGTTCTACAGGATACACAGTTATGCAGTGGTATTTTTCATCAGCAAATGGCGGGTTATACTGGAGATCAGTTGTCTCATATTAGCAGACTCCAATCCCGGGCCAGGCCTGAGAGGAATCTATGGGAGCCCATGATATTACATGTATAAATAATAAAAAAAACAATAACGAATAGGCTAACTTGTTGACAGATGTTTTCCTTCCTAACCATCAGTGCAGTTTACTGAGTGTAATGGCAGTTAATGGCATTGTCTTGTGGTATACGTTAAATAACTACACACAGCACAGCGAATCATTTGTAACTCTGTCATTATAGTAATTTGAGTTTAAGCTAAATCTAGCTGATGCAGCCAGGTAAATGTTTAAAGGAGTAGGGAGGGATAAAAGCTTGTTCATGTTAGGCACAACAGACTGTTGCCAGGAGTCGGATAAACATGGGAACTGTTTAATTTAAGATTCAATTTAAATTGATTAGTAGATCTATATTTCGTACAATGACACAATCTGCACAATATTTTTACATGGAAGTTTTGGATACTGGTGGTCACCTAGTTCTGTTCTTTACCAAATGGTCTTTTCCAATTTCTATCTGTTTTTCCACACAGGTTCAAGAATGTTATCTTTGAGATTTCTCCATCTGAGGCTGTTGGAGTATTCGATGTGAAGGCCAAGTTCATGGGAGTGCACTTGGAGACATTAATGTTGGAATACCAGGTACGAAATGTCTAATAAAGTCAAAGGCCCCTCGCATTCAAATGTTTGATCGAAATCCATGTGCAAGAAGCCTGGAAATATACCTAGCATGTATAATTGTTATGATGGTAACGTTAAAGCCTTCTGCTTTTGCCCTCTCACAGGATCTTCTGCAGTTGCAGTATGAAGGTGTTGCTGTTATGAAGCTCTTTGACCGGGCAACCATCAACGTCAACTTGCTCATCTTCCTTCTGAACAAGAAGTTTTATGGAAAATAGAGGGATGTCATGGACGGTCAGAGGAGGGTACCGGAGCTTCAGACACTGTTGAAAACAGAATCCCAACAACAGAGACAGGCCGAATGCGTTTCCCCCCCAACCCGTTTCTTTCTCTTCTGTGTAGTAGCAAGCCTTATTCACCATTTGATTACGTGCCTTATTTTGCGTGGAGATCTGCTGGAGTCATTTTCTTGTTTGATACCGTTATATGGTCAGACATGTTAGAATTGTTTATCGTTTTAGTTTGGTTTGAACATTGCAAGCTACTTATGCTTGAGCTTCCAATACTTGTATTAAGAATGTCTTATGTAAAGAGATCATATATACGTTTTTCTCTTTAACAAAGGCTTAAAACCAGGACTCCCCTGTGGGTCTGGAATTTATTTATCTGTAAGAAAGTTGTGGGCAAGATGCCCTCTAGCTCTCCATTAGTACTGAATACAATCAGAAGGACAGTGTTTCCTGGTGACTATTCCCAAAATAGTTTGGGTCCCCACAAAATTCTGTCTCCTTGTCCTCTGTGTCTTCCAGCAGGTCGCAAAGCGCCACACAATGAAAGAGTTGACAACCATGCACTTCTATGACTTACAAAGTATAATTGAATAACTACTTGAGGCTTTTCTGACTACAGGTCTAAGAAATAATCGCAAGTTAACTCAGTGTAACTTCACAAGCCAGCAAATCAGTAAGCCATAGGAAAAGGCTATACCATTGTAGACCAACTTGAGCATTGTTTTATCATTGTGTGTTGAATGGATTTCAAAAGAAAACTCTGTTTATTTATATTTTATGTGTTGTCAGTCTTCAATTTAGTTGACATGTGCACATGTGCATATGTTTGACAGACATAATAGTACCTTGGGATCTTTTCAAGACTTTGGAGGTTGAGTACAGTATTAGCGTGTCAAACTTTCTCATCTGTCCAGAAGAGGTCACTCTCCGCCAAAACAACTTTTATGTAGAACATATATTTTTATGAACACACTATATGGTCTAATTTAAAAAGCCTGAATAATCATTTATTTTGACGTCTTCGCCAAGTGTAGACTTGTTTTCTATCTGTTTCTACGGTGAGTAATACTAGTCCCAAAGAGGTGGATGGAACACCATTTGTGTTGTTTTTTGTTATTGTGCTGTTTTGACTTGCTGTCCATTTAATATGTTGAACATGTTTCAAAATAAAGCTTATTAAATGCAGCTTTTTCTTGTCACCTTTTCAGAAATAGTTACTAAATATTTCTTCTCCTGTGCATTTATTATACATTATAAAGTTAATCAATCATAATCACAACCAGAGAGTGTAGTCAATGAGCCAGGGTTGACCAAGATGTAAATGAGAGAAAGGTGGCAGTATGCTCAAGTGCTGGTAACACATTGGTACTGAATTATCCAGAACATGGCAGCGTGCTGTTCTACTTTACCATGGGCCAGGCTCCGGACACAAGGTCAGCGAGCTCCTTCATCCTGTTAATGAGGCTCAGGAAGAAAGGGTTGTCATATTCAAACCTTTATCCAGAAATATGGGAGCAGATTGTGTTGGATGCTGCCATATTAACAAATTGATCAACTACTACTCTATAAGTAAAGTAACATTTGACAGATGGTATCTCTCATTGCCCTAATTACAGCTTTTCTGTTTTTGCAGAATGAATGAAGGAATGAATGAACAAACATTATTCCAGCTCTCCCTGAGAGCTTTCCAGTTCTTTTGCTTTTTAAAATATATTGGAAGTTCCCAAGGGCCAAGGCTCAAACTGGGATCGGAAACAGAGCCTTTATGTACTCTGCCCCATTTAATTGAAACTTGCTTCAAAAAGAACAGAAGTTACAGGAGCAATGCTAATAATATGATTACATAATTGACTGCTGTTTAAATCTGCCTATTAATCTTGTGGTCAATACTATTATTGTAGTTGTAGTATTGTAAGGGCTTTACTGTTGTGTAATATGTTGACTTCGTGTCTGTTCGAAACTCATGTTTATTTTTTGTTGATTTGTGCTGCTGCCTCCAGCCCAGGTCTCGCTTAGAAAATAGATTTTTAATCTTGATGTGATACTCTTGGTTAAATAAAGGTTATAATTGGTTTCATGCACTGATATTAATCGTTTGGGCAGCTCTGTAGCCTGCGATGGACACTAGCTGTCAATGTCCTGTAGACGTTTTTGTGTCTAGTGTCCAAGTCTGACTTAAACACAATCTGTCTCACTGTTTTGCTTAGAGGTTGCCTTTGATATACATACTGTACATTTGACTGGTACTGTAGTTGGTTGTTTAAAAGTGCAATTGAGCTCTTTTCCTACCTATAGTGTCATATGCAAACGTTGATTAAAAGTGCAGTATCAATGCCTCAAAAGCATAACGTTGATTTTCTTGTGTATGTTTTAAATGAATGATTAATTGAACAGCCCTTGGCAGTGGACTTTGGATCCCACAGTATGGGATTCCCAGAATAGGGGTTATGGCAAAAATAAACTTGACTATGTAACTATGAAATAAAAAGCGCACAGTATAATACGTCCTACAAATATATTTAGTTTACACTGAAACTAACTCGATGCTTAAATTATGTTGAATATTTACAATGCCATGAAAACATCCACCATAGAGGCTATGATGTTTCCATAGCTCGCTTACTCTCCTAAGGTCATGTAAGGTTTTTCTTGGGTCCAGTTGAGGCATGATGCCAAGCAACAATAAAGGTTTGGGTCCAGGAGGGAAGAAGACCAGGATGATGCATAGGGGGGGAGGGAAATGTAGCACCAGTGACTCTAACATCATTACAGTCTCTTGTTTTATGCTCTTTGTTCTTCCCCTTTCAAAAGATAGACTCTGCCGTGATATCAAAGGTATATTGACTCTGAATTAACTCTCTGATCTTTAATCTCAGACTTGATTAGAGAAATGTGTTCATGTTGATTTAGCATATGCATTATAATGGAAAACTGATAAAAATCTTGAAAGAGAATATTGTATCGGTAGGTACACAGGTGAAAAATTGTAAAAGCTTTGTGGCTGTCATTAACATTGTCTTAATCTACAGCCGTTAAGATGTCTATCATATAACAAACTGGAATGTAAACCGGATGCAGAGAATCTTTCTATACAAGCACCGTCCCCCATGTTTTGGCTTTCATGTCATAATTTTGAGTAAGTTGCAGAAAAGATATACAATGGGATTAATTTAGCTTTTTAAATGGTGCACTACAGACACTGGCCTGTATATTTTTTACTTGCATTACCCACATAGTTATTAGATTATTATTAGGTAAAATGTGGATATGTGTGTGCGCTCTTTAGTGTGTAGACAAAAGTAAGATATAGATTGTTTATCCTCTCAGGCTGCTTCTAGGGTCCACTCCCAGGCGATATGGCTTGGCTGAATTTGTTCCCCCAAAGATAAACAAATACCATTAAAAGTGTTCCTCACTTTAAGTCCTTTTTGAAACAGAATCAATATAAACGGAGCAAACACATTTTTATTCTGTAGCATGCATCATTTTAATGGCACATAAAATGATAGCAAAATGATCTATAAATAACTAATATGCACGATTTGTTTACTCATTCATCACATGTTAATAAATATACTTCTGTTTCAGTGGAAACGTTTCTCTTACTCTCTCCAAGCTCTTTAGGGGGCTGGTAGAGTTCAGTTCAAGCAGGTTTCTGTGATGGGAAAAATGTAATTTAGACTTAACTATGAAATGTTACTCTATGTTTTTCCCATGAGTTCAAACAAAGTTCCCCTTTGTTAGTTGGGTTGAACCCTTGGGGCTAATCTTTTCACCTAACAGTCATCATTAGTGACCTAGTGACTTAGAGATTTGTGTATTCTCCCTGTTTAGGTAAGATAAGATGTCAGAATTGAGGACCGGTCAGCCAGATGGCATTATTTATTGCCCTGTGCAATAAACTCTTTGATCTAGGAAGGTCCGAAAGACAGGAAATGCTGACTGCAATTGCACTAATCAACATTCCTAAGGAAGCGTGTATATAAGGGACGTTAGGGGGTGTTGTGATTTTGTGCGCACCAGTCATACGTTCTCATTTTTATATGACTTTAGACTGCAGTTAGGGTTTTCTTTTTATCTGATCAGTTTTATTTTGTTACTTTGTGGTTGATATATTGTATATCCACTCTGTTACCTTTTTACTCATCTCCATTAAAACCACTAAAAGCAAGCGGACGTTATTTCTCAAAGTATTTAATTATTTCGATCTCACTGGAGTGCAAAGACATAAAAAATCCGCGACATTTCCAAGCAAAGGCAATGGTTGTAGTCCAGGAGGAAAACCTATGGGCCGATGGACTGTGATGAAGAAGAGCAGCAGGAAGAAAACAAAAACATAAAGCACTAGTGACCCCAACATTGCTGCTTTGCAACAAGGTGGCTGGATTTGCTTTTTTATTTTCTGCTACTCTCTCTCGCTCAAGCTCCTCCTTACTAAAACAGGCAGGGTTTGGAAGAAGCTTTGTCCAGCAGAGGTCATCCAAGAAACTAGAGGAGGTCTGCTGGCATTTCTAAATACACAGGACACGGTGTTACAATATCCATCATGCTTTAAGGATTAGGAATAGGATTCGGATTTTCATCTGGGTTCCTTTGTTGCGTATTTAAGTGATGCTTTTCTGTTTTACTGTGTTCCATTATTGACCTGTACTTGCCGTGAGTAGTATCAAGTTAAGAAACTCCTTCTTGTGCAACACTGATCCTTTTCGCTGTTCGAGTTTTCTTTCTTCAGTTTAGTTATTTCGTTTCTGATTATAACTTACGTCTTTTACCTCAGTGTACTGTTAGTCTATCTCTGCATCTGGGTCAATCTTGCCTGAGCCCCATGGCCAAAAAATGTATGTATTGAGAGTGGAGGGACAGAGGGAGGAAACGAATTATAGTTAAACACAATTTCAGTCTGAAAGGAATGACGGTGAAATAGTCTGTATTTGTGTTACTTATGAAGTGTGAAAGGCACAGGATTTAGAGATCTTAGTATTACTACCTCATGAATGAAATACTGTCATGCATCTTTAATGCTGCTAAAAGTTGCCAACTTAGATCGCATGTGTACTTATTTTTATAGACTATCCATACACTTACTGCTTGATAACCGTTTATATCATGCATAAAGGTCATATTTTAAACATACGTCCTGGGACCCAGTCGTTGTGGCTTTCCCACACCGTGTCAACTTGGGGGACCAGGCTTGGCCCATTAGTTCTGTAAATGGGCCAATTATTAAAAAAAAACATTGTCTTGCGTTATTCACAAACAAATATTAATATACTTTTTCTCACTGAACAGTGGGCATTAAAAGCTCAAATACATTATATCCAATCCCTCTGAATTTGTTTTTTAATTTGGACAAATTGACTCTATTAAAACTACTTTTGGAGAAGCTGGTTCTGTATTATTTCAGACTCCTCATTCGGAGGTGGGTACAGGGAACAGTGGGGATCCATAATTGCCATCACCAAGTCACTGATGCTTCCTGGCTCCTCACTTAATCTGACATTCCAATGTGGGCTTTACATCATATTGCATGGTAACATTTCTAAGCTAAAATATCTCTGTTGGCATCCGCAACAAGCACATGGGGCACTAGATGCATTCACGCCAGACTCTACCTAACCTCCTCTAATCCTATTCACTTATGCAATGCTTGAAATAAGTAATGGATCAATTATTACTTTGCTGTATCATCCTGGCAACACACTGACCCTTTTCATAACCCCTGCAAACAAGGCTATCAGCATCAAAGTAATAATGGTCAACTCTAGCACACCAACATTACGGCAGAGGAAAACAATAACTATAGTAGCCAAGACCTCGCTACCAATCTAATATATGTGAAAAAAGTGCTAATTTAAATTGTAATACTTTATTAAGAAAAACCAGTCCAGAAGGAATACAATAAAATACTATATGCCTAGAATAACAGTATTTTGCTGGTATTGATGGTAAGATGTATTTAGCAGAGGTGTGTCTACAAAAACTGCATAAAAGTGTGCGAGAAAAACGTTAAATACTGTAGCAGGTCAACATGGGTGTCAAGGTAAAGAATGGGTACATGCATACTGCATCCTCTTTGTTAGATTCAGGTAGTTTATCCTCTCTGGCTGCTTCTAGGGTCCACTCCTAGGCGATATGGCTTGGTTGAATTTGTTCCTCCAAAGACCAGTTGGAAGTCAGGTTTACCTCCGTCCTTTGGCCAGACAAACCGGAAGTTACGAATCAAGTGGACCATCATGAAAAAGAGCTCCATACGTGCTAAAGACTCTCCCAAGCACACTCTGGGTCCTGAAATTAGATTCATAAACATGAAGGTGTATCTTATTGCATTTATAAAAAACATTCATACAAGTCGCAAAGTATATTTTATGAACATATTCTCTCCAGTATAGCACAGCTCTCCAGTATTTTTCACATGTAAATAATTTCTCTTTCTTTGTCTCACCAGCTGAGAAAGGTATAAAAGCCTCTGGTTTCTCAAATTGTCCATGCTCATTGAGGAAGTTTTCTGGGTTGAACTCATGAGGGAACTTCCACTGTCCCTCCTCATGAAGCACTGAGGAAAGGTTAGGGATCACCACAGTACCCTAGAAAGACATGCAGAACAAACTGTAAAGGCACAACAATGTCTTCCTGGGAAACCTGCGCAATTCTGAACCATTTACAGCTCGTACTGGCTAGGCAGTGGATGACTCCACTACTTTCAGAGCATTTGTCATGGTTACAAAACTCACTTTTGGCAGCTGGTAACCATGAAGCTGTGTCTCACAGCTGGTACTGTGAAACACACTTAGAGGGGCAACATCAGCCATCCGCACTGACTCGTGAATCACTGCTTGAACGTAAGGCATGGCATGTCTGTCTTCAAATGAGACCTGTGAACGCCCTCCCAGCACTGACTCAATCTCCTGTAAACAACGTTCTGGACAGGCCACAGACCAATATTATAACCAAACATTAGTATGGAAAAACGTTCTGTTAATGTGTGCGTGTTTGTGTATGTGTGTGTGTGTGTGATGTGTGTTTATGTATGTGTGTGTGTGTGTGTGCGCGTGCGTGCGTGCGTGTGTGCGTGCGTGCGTGCGTGTGTGTGTGTGAAATTTCCTTCTCACCTTGTATGCCTTGGTCATGCATCAAATGTAGAAGAGCAGAACGAAGGGTATTAGATGTTGTATCAGTGCCAGCCATAAAAAGATCAATCAACATTATCACCATTTGGGTGTCGTTCATTGTTGAGCCTTCATTGGGCATCTGTAAAATACACACACATTAAACAATCTATCAAAAACACCTCCCAAAACAACTACAAACTTTCTCTCTGACAGTTGTTTACCTTATCCAACTGATCCAGGTAGCTGTCGATGAGATCCCTGGGCTCCCCCACAACCCTTGATCTTTTGTGGTCATTTACAACCTTCTGCACATGTTTTTTGATCTGACCGTAGTTGGTATAAACTTTTCTGAATGGTAGCGGGAGAACCCTCAGGAAAGGAAAGATTTCATATATCTGAAATTCAGAAAAGAAATATATTTGGATTATAATTTAACTGTCATGCATAGTGCATTTGGCGAGGGAATTATGATGATTGTAAATGCTACAGTACCAAAACTGTGCTCAACATCATATTTGTAATAATGTTACCATTGACCATGGTCCAATAACAAGATGGGCAAGCTCTGTAAGCCCATTGATGAGTTTGAGGAAGAATGGGTCCTTATAATCAAATCTTTCTCCAAAAATCAATGAGCAGATAATATTAGACGCTGCTTTGTGAAACAGGAACTGAGGATCCATAGAACTTCCTGCATAAAAATAACAACTTGTTACATTTAGAGCACAACCCTTAAAGCTACAGTAGATTAACTCATCTGTTACCTGGCTTATGTATTAAAAAAATGTATGCAGGATTGTGCTGTGCAGTACATATACATTTCGCAGACTAGGAGATAGCTCAGTAGAATGGATTTGTTCATAACAGTACCGGCACTGTTCTCCATTTCCGAGCAGATGTGGGACACCTCTTCTAAAATTCGGTTCTCCATGGAGCGTTTACCCAGACCAAAGTTTCTTAGAGTGGAGAGAGCAAAGCGGCGATGTTCCTTCCAACCGGAGCCAGAGTCAGCAAGTATGATTCCTAATCGATTCACACAGCAACTATAGTCAAGTACATATTCATTCATTTCACACAAATGTATCAGGTTTGCGTTTCTTAAATAATCATGATATTTTATTTTATTAATTTCAAGAAAAATAGTCCAAACCCATAATCTTTGGTGCCAGGTTGGGTAAATACCTTTGCCCTCAGTGACATGACTAATCAGCATGTGTGACGGTCGACCTGAAAACTTGACATCTTGAGTGACCAGGGCTTCACGAATCACCTCCAAGCCGTTCAGCACCACCACAGGCCTTATGCCGATGTACAGACTGAATATATTTCCATAGCGCCTTGATAACTAAAATACAAAGATAATTTGCCACTGTTTTTGTTATTCCGCTACTTACATTTCAGCCTTTGCTTCACATAAAATGTAGATCACTCTTTGCTATAGCCATTATGATTCAACCCTATATTTTTGTTTACTAAGATAGTCTATCTATTATCTATTATGTGGCCAATGGCAATTAGTAGGTTCCTTCAACCTATTTGAAATGCTGCCAAGGTCCAAAGTACCCGTCCATATATTTCGGCCAACTTGATTTTGTCAGAGCCATGATATGAATACAATTTTTCATGGCTTGGGTGAATAATAACTACCGGTATAGAAGTCAAAAACGCATGATTTAGACTCATAACAATGTAAATAAAACTAAAGGCCAACGTCTGCTGACACAAATTTTCATAGCTTTTTTTCAATCGCATCTAAGATCAATGGAGCAATCACCTTTTTGACTGTAGCCATATTTAAGTAATATGGTACATTTTATGATAACTAAATTAACTATAAATAGCAAAACATCATGATTTTTTGCTTAAATTCATTTACATGTTAACAGTACACGTTTCTCTTACTCTCCCCAAGCTCTTTAGGGGGCTGGTAGAGTTCAGTTCAAGCAGGTTGCCAAGCAAGGGCAATGGTTGTGGTCCAGGAGGGAAACCTTTGGGCCGACGGACCGTGATGAAGAAGAGCAGGAGGAAGAAAACCAAAACATAAAGCACTAGTGATCCCAACATTGCTGCTATACAACAATATGGCTGGACCTTTTCAGCTGCTTTTGATATTCTGCTTCTTTCAAGCTCCTCCTTACGTAAAAAGCTTGATAGGGATTGGAGGGACAGAGGGAGGAAACTCATTACGGCTAAACCCAATTGCTATTTTAACATTATGATAATTAAGGGGTCTGTATTTGTGTTACTTGCAAAGGGTGAAAAACACACGGTTAAAACATCTCACAATTACAACCTCATGAATAAAAAAAGCAGCCCACATTCTTCACTTGCATACTTCTTGTTGTAGATTAGTCATACATTTGTTTCACACTATATAGCTTGATAACCGTCGCGACTTGGGGGACCATAGGGGACCACCAATACCCCAATCCCTGCAAACTGGACTGTTAGCATTAAAATAATCAAATTGATAATGGTCGTTTTAACATCTCTGGAACAGTAACATTATGGCAAATAAGCACAATAACTAGACCAGCCAAGACCTAGCTACTAATCTAATATATGTGGAAAGAACGTAATCATGTATTATATGTATACTTTATTTATTCAGGATACAATTGAATACAATTAAATAGAACTCCTGAAATAACAGTGTTTTGCATGTGTTGAAAAATAAAGATAAGAAGAATTCAGTAGTGGTATTTCTACAAAGCATGCATTAAAGTGTGCTAAAACATTTACCGTACTATAGTAAACATAAATAGACTTTTAGAGAAAGGGACAATGACTTACTTAAGTACACATTACCACTGTATTGTCAGTGGGTTAATGAGTCGTGATTTATCATTGACACAAGATCTAAGTACTTTTTTGTGAACATTTATTTGTAATTATTATTATTATCTATATTTTTTTGTTAATTCCTGTTTTGTTGTTTGTAATCATGGCCATGCTATTCATTTGGGGCTCTGATTAAGGCCGTGATCATTGGTCGAACACCGCTAGATAAGATTCCCATTAGTTGAAGACTACAAGGGCCAGGTGTTTAGTGTGATTTGTGTGTACTGCCTGACGAAGGCTTGACCCTAAAACGCGTCGGAAGAGTTTTTAAAATAGTCTAGTATGACCATGCCATGACATTAAAGGCATTTTAATTATTTTAAAAGAGAGTGCCTTGGAGTCTTTGTTTTTTGATGTCTACATATATCCCTATCCAAAGAGCACCTCAAATTAACTCAAACTACATTTTGAGTCCAGGCATTGACTTCTCTTAAATATTTTGTATTTTTTGAGAAGCTTTAATATTGTTGGATATTGTACTGCTATAAAAATCCTACAGCTGATTATCGAATCTTGGATTTTTACACAATTCACTTAATCTCTAAGGGTCATGTAGGGGTTTCTGGGGTCCAGTTGAAGCAGATTGCCACTAAAGAGAATGTCCTTTACATTGATGAATTAGGTTACCCACTGTTATTAGACTATAAGGTAAAAGCTCTTTTTTGAGGATATACTGTAGGCTTGCTCTTGAGTGTGAAGACAAAGAACAGGTGCATGCACACTGAATCGTCTTTGTTAGGTGCAGATATTTCATCCTCTCAGACTGCTTCTAAGTTCCACTCCCAGGCGGTACGGCTTGGCTGAATTTGTTATTCCGAAGATCAGTTGGAAGTCTGGTTTACCTCCGTCCTTTGGCCAGACAAACCGGAAGTTACGAATCAAGGTGACCAGTATCAAAAATAACTCCATACGTGCTAAAGACTCTCCCAAGCACACCCGGGATCCTGGAAATTACAAATACACACATGACTGTGAATCTTACTGCATTTAAAAAAAAATTATCTTATATCGGTAATTAAGTATATTGTACAGCTATGAACAGAATAGTAATAATTCATTTGAATAATATAGCGCTTTTCTGAAACCCAACGACACATCACAGGCAACGGATAATGACACACCAACAGCGAGACCAACAGACAAAAAACTAAATATCAAATGAGGGATTTAACAGGTTAAGTTAATAACCGTAGGCCGGAGTGAGAAGATGGGTTTTGAGGTGGGATTGAAAGATCGATAGTGAACTAGAATTGTGAATTAGCGAGGGTGAGATACTTCCGTAATTTGGGTGCTGACCTAGAAAAGAATCATCACCAAAGTGACCGGGAAGGATGATAGGTTTGGATGAGGTTAGAAATATAGAGAGGGGCCAGGTTATGAAGAGCTTTATAGGTAAGAAGAAGGAATTTGCAGTTGATGCGCTGAGTGACAGGTACTAGGTGACCGGTCTAGATATTCTCTTCAGTACAGCGCAGAGTATTTTTCACATGTAAATAATTTCTCTTTCTTTCTCTCACCAGCTGAGAAAGGTATAAAAGCCTCTGGTTTCTCAAATTGTCCATGCTCATTGAGGAAGTTTTCTGGGTTGAACTCATGAGGGAACTTCCACTGTCCCTCTTCATGAAGCACTGAGGAAAGGTTAGGGATCACCATGGTACCCTGGACAGACATGCATAACAAACTGTCAATGCACAACAATGTCTTCCTGGGAAACCTGCGCAATTCTGAACCATTCACAGCTCCTGCTGGCTAGGCAGTGGATGACTCCACTACTTTCAGAGCATTTGTCATGGTTACAAAACTCACTTTTGGCAGCTGGTAACCAAGAAGTTGTGTGCTGTGGTTGATTATGTGAAACACACTTAGAGGGACCGCGTCTGATATTCGCTGTATCTCGTGAATCACTGCTTGGACATAAGGCATGGCATGCCTGTCTTCAAATGAGACCTGTGAACGCCCTCCCAGCACTGACTCCATCTCCTGGACACAGCGTTCTAGGCAAAGCATTAACAAGCCATATTAACCCCCCAAAAGTCTGAAAGCCCATCCTCTTAATGTGAGACTATGTTTGTGTGTGTGTGTGTGTGTGCGTGTGCGTGTGCGTGTGCGTGTGTGTATGTGCGCATGTGTGTGTGCGTGTGTGTGTGTGTGCGCGCGGTGTGTTTCTCACCTTGTATGTCTTGGTTGTGCATTAAATGCAAGAGTGCAGCGCGGAGGGTATTAGAAGTGGTGTCTGTGCCAGCGACAAAAAGATCAATCAACATTATCACCATTTGAGTGTTGTTCATGGATGAGCCTTCATTGGGGATCTGTGAAATACACACACTTTAAACAGCCTATCAAAAACACCTCAAAACTGAATAACATGCATACTTTTCAAATTGAATTGCTCTTATAGTTGTTTACCTTATCCAACTGGTCCAGGTAGCTGTCGATGAGGTCCCTGGGCTCTCCTACAACCCTTGAACTTTTGTGATCATTTACAACCTTCTGCACATGTTCTTTGATTTCAGCATAGTTGCTGAAGGCCTTTCTAAATGGTAACGGAAAAACTCTCAGGACAGGAAAGATTTCATATATCTGGAATGTATAGAAAGAGCATTTGGATCATAATTAGCATATTCCCAGTTAAATATGAGGGACGAACAAATGATAAACTCTTCTCAACATCTTTTTGTCATAATATTACCATTGACCATGGTCCGATAGCAAGATGGGTAAGCTCTATTATTCCGTTGATGAGTTTGAGGAAGAATGGGTCGATGTAATCAAATCTTTCTCCAAAAATTAATGAGCAGATAATATTAGACGCTGCTTTGTGGAACAGGACCTGAGGATCCAGATAACTTCCTGTATAAAAACAACTTGTTACATTTAGAGCACAACCCTTAAAGCTCCAGTAGATTTACTCGTGTTGCCTAGCTTTAGATTGATGCAGGATTGTGCAGGGCATGGAATAACTCAGTAGAATGGATTTGTTCATAACAGTACCGGCACTGTTCTCCATTTCCGAGCAGATGTGGGACACCTCTTCTAAAATTCGGTTCTCCATGGAGCGTTTACCCAGACCAAAGTTTCTTAGAGTGGAGAGAGCAAAGCGGCGATGTTCCTTCCAACCGGAGCCAGAGTCAGCAAGTATGATTCCTAACCAATACACAAAGCAACTAAAGTCAAGTACATATTCATTCATTTCACACAACGGTATCAGGTTTGCATGTTGGTTTGTGTTTCCTAATAGACATAATCTTTCATTTTAAGGATGTTCAAGCAAAAACGATCCAACCCCAAGATCTTGGGTGCCAGGTTGGGTAAATACCTTTGCCCTCAGTGACATGGCTAATCAGCATGTGTGATGGTCGACCTGAAAACTTGACATCTTGAGTGACCAGGGCTTCACGAATCACCTCCAAGCCGTTCAGCACCACCACAGGCCTTGTGCCGATGTACAGACTGAATATATTTCCATAGTGCCTTTGTAACTGAAATGCAAAGATAATTTGCCATCATTGTGTGTCATTCCACTACTTCCATTTCAGCCTTTGCTTCACATAACATTTTGTTTACTCTTTGCCATGGCCATGATGCTTCCAGCCTATCATATATTACATATGTAAGTATGTTAGAGAAACCTACCAATTGCCATTGGCCACATAATATAGATAGACCTTTAAAGAAACAGATGTCTGTTTCTTTAGATGGTCTATCGATATTATGTGGCCAATGGCAATTGGTAGGTTCCTCTAACCTATTTGAAATGCTGCCAAGGTCCAAAGTTTCTGGCCAGATATTTTGGCCAATTTGCTTTTATCAGGGCCATGACATACAGTATTGTGCAAAAGTTTTAGGCAGATGTGAAAAAAATGCTGGCAAAAATATGAAAGCAAAGAGTTGTCACAGCAAATATTAATTTGATTTAGATTGTTCATTTGTTCATTCACCTTGCATTTAGTTAATTGATCAAAACAAACTATCAACACTTCGATTTTTGAAAGCATTCTTACACACCTGCCTAAACCTTTTGCACAGTACTGTAAATACAATTTCTTATGGCTTGGATAAACAAAACTAATGTTATAAGAGGCAAAAATGCATGATTTAGACTCAAAACCATGTAAATAACATTAAAAGTCAACTTATGCTAATAAATATTTTCATTGCTAACAGCAAGATCAACGAAATAATCACATTTTGAACTGTAGCCATATTTAAGTTATATGGTACATCATATGACAACTAAATAAACTATCAATAGCAAAATATTATGATTTGTTTACTCAAATTCACCAAATGTTACAAAATCTACACATGTTACATATGTAACAGTACAAGTTCTTCTCACTCTGTCCAAGCTCTTTAACGGGCTGGTAGAGTTCAGTTCAAGCAGGTTTCCAAGCAAGGGCAATGGTTGTGGTCCAGAAGGGAAGCCTTTGGGGCGACGGATTGTGATGAAGAAGAGCAGGAGGAAAAACACAAAAACATAAAGCACTAGTGATCCCAACATTGCTGCAATAGAATAATATGGCTGGACTTTTTCTGCTGCCTTTGATACTTCTTTCAAGCTCCTCCTTACTTAAAAAGCTTGATAGGGAGTGGAGGGACAGAGGAGGGAAACTCATTACAGGTAAACCCAATTGCTATTTGTACATTATGATAGTTAAATGGTCTGTATTTGTGTTACTTAAGAAGGGTGAAAAACACAAAATGGAAACATTTCACTGTTACAACCTCATGAATAATAATAGTGTAATGCTTCATTAGAGCCTGCTAAAAGCAGCCCACTTTGATTGCTTTCAGACTTGTTATTGTGGATTTGTGATGCACTTTGCACTTATAGCTTGATAACCATTTTGCCCGACTAAGACAGCTAAGCAAAATCAGGTTTTGCAGATTTAGAAAAGGTCATTCATGCTTTTATCTCGTCCAGACTTGTAATGCACCAGATTATTGTAATTAACTTTATTCTGGAATCAGCAAGCGAAACATCTAATTACTGCAGTTGATTCAAAACACTGCTGCCAGGTATTTTAACACGTACTAGGAGAGGAGGCCACAACACCACATTAAACCAATTATTGCGGCCCTTCATTGGTTACCTGTAAGTTGTAGAATTGATTTTGAGACTTAGGCTAGTGTTTAAAGCCTTGAATAGTTTGGCCCCAGCCTATGTGATCTGTTAACACCCTATAAACCTGATCGCTGCTTAAGATTCTCCAACAGGGCCCTTTTAATCATTCAGTCGGGCCTTTGCTTTTTCGGCCCCCAAGCTGTGGAACTGCCTGCCTGGTGATCTTAGGCAGGAAACCTCATTTCCTCTTTAAAATCTGTTCTTTAAAACTCACTTTTCTCATAAGGCTTTCTCCTAACTGTTGCTATTTCATATATATTTTTAACACCCTATGCTTTGGATTTTATTTTTATTTTATTTATTTATACATTTATATTGCAATATCTGTTCTTATTGTAAAGCACCTTATACCTTTGTTTTTGAAAGGTGATATAAAAAGGAAGTTTAATATTATTCTTTGTTTTACACATACAGTTCATGTAAAAAAAACACTCCTCATTGTACCCAGGAGCCCTGATCCCCACAAACAGTGCTGTCACCATCGGGCATTTAGCCAGCTACATGTTATTGTCTGCTTTGCATGAAATGTAGTTTGTGGGCCTAGCGATGATACGAGCCTACGTGCTTAGTCTATTTACATTTTGTGGCCACTTGCAATTGGGAGGTCGCTACAACGTTGCCAAGATCCAGTTTCCAGCTTGGAATTTCCACTTATTGGCTAGGAGGATAAACATTGCTATTAAAAGGGGCAAAAAACTCAAGTTTAGTCTCAGAAGAATACAAATACCATTAAATAGCAACGGTGAAGAGAATAGTGAAATAGTCTGTATTTCGGTTTCTGTTTTCACCAGGACGTTGGCCCTTAGTAGAACTGCTATGGCAATATGTGCTTTTCATATTCCATGGCACAACCTATGCAGTGTGTAAATGCAAAAAATATAGATAGAAGGTAGATGGTAAAGGTAAAAGGTAGATAGTAAAGATCTTAAGATTATATTCCAATCGAATCATATTCCACAATGCAATGCTCAGAAATCTTGCTTCACTGTACATCATCTTAAAAATAGAAATGGCCCTACTATTAATCCCTGCAAACAAGGCTATCGGCATCAAAATAATAATGTCCAACTCTAGCTCACCAACATTACTGCAGAGCAACACAATAACTAGCCTGGACCTTTCTTCTAAACCCACACACTGTTGAGGCCATGTTCAAATACACCTAGGCTAAAGACAGTCAAAACTAAATTTTCCGCAACTCAACATATTCCATGTTCCCAGACATTTCTTGTGTTAGATCAATAGGGTATCTCCTTTATTCCCATAACATATAAGACATTTCAGCTTCTATTTACTAGAACAGATTTTTTATGGGAGTTTGAATGTCTTTAGCCTCTGCATTTAATCATATGGCCTCGACTGTACCCAGAAATAAAATAACAAGCATGATTTACATATGTGTGTGTGTGTGTGTATATATATATATATATATATATATATATATACATACATACATACATACATATATACATATATACACGCACACACACACACACTTTATTAATCCAGGTACAAAATTGACTCACATTGAAAACAAATAAACATACTCCAAACAAAAATCATTCTCAGTAATTTGCCGATGTGACCAACATAAGATTCCAGCTGTCGAATGGCAACAAAACCAGTAGGAAAGTGTGCTAAAACAAGTAACATACTGCAGTAGGTTAATAAACATAGATACACTTGTATGTCCCTGAAGTACACATTAGCACTATAGTACCAGTGGTATCATGAGTTGTCTCATTTTATGCACAAAGTCAAAAGGAGTTTATTTTGCCAATATCAGTGTGCTTTAAGTTGCCACTAACATTTCACCTTAGACAAACAAAAAACCATGCTGTTCTGGATTATGTCAATGAATCGAAGAATCTCCATGAGCTTTGACATTTGGAGATATACAATTGAAAATAGGCCAGCATGCAATATACAGGGGGATTTTGGTCAAATAAATCATATCAGAAAACACAACACATGTATGTGTGAGGCTTTACAACCCCATGGAAATGAAAAGGCCTGCAACACCAACCTGTTTAATTTCAAGGACATTTTGAACCCCTTTTCAGACTGTAAATTTGGACCCCATGGCTTAATTTATAAATCTGACGAGCAATTTGACAAATTATGGGTCAATATTTAGGCCTTGACACTTACGTTACTGGTATATTAAAGGTTAGTCTTTCATTTTATTTCAGAAGAGGATGTATCATGCATCCCAGAGTCGCAGTTCTTCTCAGGACCACTATGTGTTCTATGTCTGTAAGAATGAGACATTCCGTATCTTGTCAGTGGTCCTCTATTAAATTTGCACACCCTTTCTGAAAAACCTAATTTAAGAGCTCCAGGTCTATGCTTATTCTGTCTGCCTTATTATTTTGTGTAGACACTCTAGCACCATCATGTGGACAAATGTATTTATACTATAGTTGTGACAACATAGTCTTTGCAATTCCTTTCGTCTGACTCTCCTCATTACGATTTAATGTAATTACAGTGTGTTTTCATAGGAATTAATCACTTGCAACTGTTTCTGTCCAACAACTCCCAGAATAGGCACCGTCAAAGATAATGTTGAGAATGCATAAATTAAGAGGCTAAACAGGACAATCTGATATTTGTTCAATGCTTTCAGATTTCGGCAAAAGTATGGTGCGACCTTAAGACATAACAGGTTCACCTCCCAACCATTACTGCATCACCGATGAGGACATGGCTAGTCCTCGGAGTGAATAATCTTAAAGCGTTCCTATTCACATATCAACATGGCCACTGAAATATGTCTGGAAAAAATCAATGTGGCAGTTTCCCCTGCCCTCAAAATGTCACCGCACATTTCCGAGGTCAAAGATTAAGAATGGGGATGTCAAAAAGGTCGCAGAGCCCTTCGGTCTCATCCAGGTTGTAGATGTAGTCGTGGTCCCCCGGGGGAGGGGACAGCCGGAGAAGTGGAGAGAACACTAGATGGAAGGTGGAGGAAGATATAGGGACACAAATAAATAGTACATTATCCACTGTGCACTAGCTATAAATGGTTGAATGGAACGTAACTATGGTGTTCGGACTTACCCTCGGATGCCATGAGCTCCTCTATTAGATCGGCACTCATGATTTCTATGGAGAGAGACAAGCGAGACAGGGAAGGCAATGAGCACGTACACTAATGTTGTACACTTCTAGCAAGTACGTTTTCTCTAGACGCTTTTTTTTCCAGCGTGAAAAATCTCACAGTACCTTTGGTTGGGTCAAACATGTCTGACAGTTCTTTGGGGAAATCCAGTACTGAAAGAAATAATTAGAACAATGTGTAAGCATCGCATGGCACTAGATGAATCCTCTCTGCTTGGCGCTACACTGACTAGGGATTGTAGATTAGTGGGCTAGTGAAACGCCAGTGAAAGTTAGGGCGCCACACGCTCCCTATCCTCCAAGAGACAAAAGGCAGAGTTGGCTGGCACCCAGACCAGATGCTTCCTGCGTTACAGCACATGATTCCACTGCAAAACCACAGAAAGGCCGTTGAAAGTGTGTGATAAGAGGATAAATGGTGGGTGCTACAGTGTGCACATCACAGAGAGGCTGTTGAAAACCTCTAATCTCCCTCAATCCTATGGCCACCTGCTTCAGGTAATACCAGGAACAGTTTACACTGATGGTCAGTCTGAGCGATCCTACTTCACGAAACCAAAGTAAAAAAAAAAATGTAATAAAGTTCTAGCTCACGAGTCACATGGTTGCTTGGATAACGTCAACAATGCCACTAAACAAGACTAAATTCAAACATTATTGCACTGCAAGGAGTCCTACCAAACTGCAAACAAAATATTCCATATTGTTTTTAAAAAGAAAGAGGAAAAGGGAGGGCCTACTCACACTCAGATGAAACAGCTTTAACAGGCTCCATATTCATAGAGGCCGATGACAGGAGGGACTGAGCATCCACTATGCTAGCTTGCTTTGCTTTAGCGGTAGGCTTGTCAGTGGTCTGACTTGGTAGGCCTTTTGTTTCCGTTTCATCTGATTTGGCGTGATGCAGAATGTCCTCCGGAGGTGGAACGGACAGCACCATGGGTGCAGCGTTAACCGGGTCTTTGTTGATCAGCAAGACGTCAATAGGACCAGCTGTACTCTTCAGATGGATCTGATACTTACTCTGACCGCTCTGCACCTGCCCATAGACACACAGATATGGTTCCCTTTAGAAATAGGAACAATGTCAAAGAGGGGTTCAGGATGAAGCGGAACTTACGGCTTCAGGAATGGGTACGTCTAGTTGTGTACCAGAGGGTGCACGAACCGCCAAGAGAGTATCACCTGTGGAGGGGCGGTGGTACACACTGTCACATACAATGCATGCATCACTGCTTATGTCAAAGGATAAGGAGACTGTGATAGACAGAGACATACCATTGAAGCAGCTGCAGATATCCTCATGGTTCAGGTAGGCCAGAGTTAGTCAGTTAAGGCCAATTAATACCAAAATATATAAAAAGTAGTTTAACCCCCCACAGACATAGATATTTATATATAGAAAGGATATGGGCTGTTGTTTGAGTCCTCGGTCACATTTTTGATGCTCTGTTGGACCCAAACTTTCTGTTGGTCAAGCTCATGTTCCTTTAGCTCCAAGTCCTCCAATTCTGACTTCAGGCCCATCAGCCTGTCAGCTATCTCCTGTGTGTTACAGTCTGGGCCTACGCCCCTGAAGACACAGAAAACATTGTTTAAAATAGTATACAGAAACAGACAGAATAAACATTTATATCCATGTCCACACACACACACACACACACACACACACACACACACACACACACACACACACACACACACACACACACACACACACACACACACACACACACACACACACACACTTACTTCCACTGAATACTGTTCTTGGACCTTTTCTCTATAAGCCCAATGCCCTCAAGAACATTGGTGATGTCATAGATGCGTCTTTTTTGTCTGACAGCCAGAGTGTGTGCTGCCTGGAACAGAAGCAAGTACATTATGCATCTCAGTCTCAGCTTTATTTTCGCTGATCCATCCTACATAGTCAGACGCAAATCTGTTAAAAAAAAGAAAAGTCCAAGTATACAAAGCTCAGATAAGTGCAAACCTAAGAAGTCTACCGTTGTCACACATTGGTCTCTCTGAAAGGCCAGCCATGAGAAAAAATGATTGGGGTTTATTTGGTCACAGTCCTGGGTCAGAGTGTGGTTGAGGCCTGGATGTGTAACAGCGATCCCGACTGCGCAGTCAAGAACTGTTAAGGTCTTAGATGCCTGCCCTAACACAGCACAGCAGCGGGAGTCCATCAATGAGGTCAGCCTATTGAACAGCTACTAATTGTCAGATGAGCCCGTGCTAACTCTCACTTTTAGATTATCCATATAGGGGAGGGGAGGGGTGCGGTTGTGGGTTGCCTATCCAAACGGTTTACAAATGCCTGATTAGAAGTGTGCTACAACTGCATGGTTTGGGAACCATCACTGCAGGAACAATGCCATTCAGAACAAGTTATTCAGAGTGGTAAATAACCAAGTTATAATACATATATCCACTCCACACTACGTGCATACAACAAACATTCATTTACAACAAGAAAAAAACTTGCTACTCACGGCCTTGAGATCCAGCACACCATCCTTGGCCTCTTGCAACAAAGTAACAAACTTCGTGGTGAGTAGCCCAAGACTCCGTTCGTGTCTCAGAGTCTGGTTTTGCAGGCAATCTGACATGGCTTCCACTTCAATCCGACTCCCATCAATCTCCATGAGTTTCGATACACCCTGCACTCTGTCTCTTTACAGACAAAGGCAATGTTGATAGACGACTCGTGCTTGGAACTTGGCACTCACTAGATCTTGGGGTTTTAAGACAGGGCCTGTTACCTTGCTTAACTGTGATGCACTGAATAACGTCGGGATTTGTTCTGTTAGGTTTTCAGCCTTGGTGTACTAGCGCAGTGGAGTTTGCATCCATTCTGATTCCACAGAGGTTCCTTGCAACGCTGTCTATGGAGCCGTTAGCAGCGCGCTAGATAGGTTTGAAGTTTAGGGAGTGTCTCTGAAGAACTGTCGAGGTTGATAAGAACATTGTGGACATTTTTGAAGCGAGCAGTAACAAAACCCTAACGATTTACTTAGCAGGTCATTGAACATGGGCATTTTCTAAATACATTATATAGTTACCTTGAATCGACGTTTGGATAGTCCTGCATAATACGGTTCCGATCCTCGTTTTGATGGAACGATAATATAGATCCGAGCTGAATTATCCCTGTAATTTCAATAATTTATTCAAGGATACTTTTAGGCATAAACGTGTAGAAACATTCAATGATCTAAAATAAATAAATAACAGGAAACTACAAACTAGCATCAAGCTTTGATAAACGCAGAAGGCATTTCAAAAATCCCTCCTAGTGGCAATACTATTTCAAATGAGTCTCTCCGATACTGCGTGCTACTTCCTGTTCACTAAACGAATGGAGCGATTTCTTCTCGCTGCACGGGCGGTCATTTGTGACGCCTTTGACGTTCACCCATTGATTTGAGCAAATGAATATGCGCCGATCTGTACCTGCCTTCGCCGCGTACACTAACAGTGAAAACGGTTGTCCCAATAGGACAACGAGCATCGCTTACGATCTTGAGTTCAACCAATGAGATTTTTTCAGGGCTTGGGGAGCGTCTACAGATAATGTGTCATTTTAAAACTACGTATAGCCTACTTTTGTCGGAATTGTTGCTGACTTATAATTCCGGATGCTTTAAATTTTAATTATATATTTTTATTTGTAAAATATTTTTAGACAATGGCCTTGATGCTTTACTGAGGTGGGACAGGGAGAGAGAGAGAGAGAGAGAGAGAGAGAGAGAGAGAGAGAGAGAGAGAGAGAGAGAGAGAGAGAGAGAGAGAGAGAGAGAGAGAGAGAGAGAGAGAGAGAGAGAGAGAGAGAGAGAGAGAGAGAGAGAGAGAGAGAGAGAGAGAGAGAGAGAGAGAGAGAGAGGGAGAGGTGATGGGGACATCCCCTTTAAATTAATCTGACCTATTTCTGTCCACCTTGCTTACCAGTCTACAATGGAGCCTTTCAGGGGGTCTAACCCCATAGGCAAAACAGCCCTTCAGCCATGCAAGTCCTAGAGAACAAGTACTTTAACTGTTAACCTTTGAAATTTCAAAAGGGAATATTTGTTTGCTAAATATGTATTTTGCCTTCACCGAAGGCACAATCTCATTTAAACAAACACACTATATAGACAAACCCAAGTTCTTCAATTGTTAGAGATTGGGGAGATGTGTGAGGGGGCATTATCAGCCATATGCTAGGAATGCACAACTATCCTTAAAAAAGTTCAGTCGCGTCTCTGTCCAACTTTGAGAAGGAGGGGGAAGTCATTGTTTGACAGACAAAAGAGCTAACGGTGCCCAGAACATCTCTCTATACATGTGACCTCTGGAACAGAAGACAAGGAATGGGGGAAGGACGGTCTTGAGCAACGACTCTTCTAACTGACCACCTTCCAATGCAAAATCTTACTTTCCTATCCGAAATACCCATTCAAGACAATAGTACAATGAAAGGGCCTCTTCTCCATTTATCAACAATCAATGACAAAGAAAAGATAAGACGCAAGCAAACAGTTGGAATCTCTGTGATCTGCCAAGGACTGCTTGGGGGTGACTAATAAGTAAAGACAGGGGAACAACCTATTGAAATTCACTCACATGCCTGGTCTGAGTGGCAATGGAGAGAGAATGGCGTTATTTTCTGAGGTTCAGAACCAGAGCTGTAAAACAGTGCCCAGGTGACCAGGAAAGTATTTGTGTTTCAGTAGCCTGCAGGGTTCTGTTGTCATTGTTAAGGAATAGCTCCTCTTTATTGCTGCCTACTATACCTGCCAGACTAAAATAAAAGGATACCACTGTTTTCAAGTCATTCAATGTCTTGTTTTATTGTGCGCATTCACTGTTAGTCAAGTTTTGGGTTGAATCCAAAAAAAAAGTCAATGCACCTGTTAAAAAAGGCTAAGACGTCTGTCTCACTTTGTACCCTTACTTGCTCACTGCCCTCTTCTGAAGGTAGAGGATTCAGTCTTTTGGTAAGTTATTGCACCCTCTCCACCATTGACTGTATAAATATAAAGGTCTCCACTGTCTTCCAAGAAGCTGCTCTCTACTGCCCCCACCCCTTTAAGTAAGGCACAGTATTTAACTGTGTCAGTTAAATACTTGGCATCTATTGGAATAGCATAAGCCTAAGGAAATGGCAATAGTGGGGGATTATCATACTTTGAATGATAGAAACCGGGTCTCTCAATTGGTTTCGAGGGACCTTGGCAGGGACTATCCTGTAGAGTCCTTCGTACTTTCTTGTCAACTAATAATATTTTAAGCCCTTTGCAGTCTGGGTTAAGAGCTGCAGGTCATATTACAGCAGTTGCTGCTCTTGATGATGAAACATTGTGCCGCTTTGTTTATTGATTTGTCAAAAGCTTTTGATGCAGATTAGTTTTGGATAAATTTGCATGAAGCAGCCTTTTGCTGGTTTCCGGACTACATCTACAACATTTATAATACACTTTAAAAAATGCTATTTGTGTAGAGGTAAAGATCAGTAAAGTACATTTCTATGTAGATAATACTTCTTTATGTTTGTGCAACGTCCATGGAGGAAGCTATATCAAACCTTCAAAGTGAATATAATTATATACAAAAATCCTTAGGGATCTAAGATGAATCCCCAATGAGTAAAATACTTTATATATGATTTTCTCAAGGGCAAAAAAATGATTACATGGCATATAATATTTGCTTCCTAAATGGAGCCCAAATTGAGCATATGGCAGTGTAAATAATTGTTGTACCTGGCTGGACAAAAAGCCGTTTTTTAAGACCCATGTGTTTAAAGGCACAAAGAAGGTGAGTATTGGAGTTCTCTTGCAGAAATGGTCATGCTTTGCATGAAACCCAGTTGTACAATGAACTCTCATCATCTCTAAAATCATGTGACGTAATAAACACAATGTTATGCGTTGTGGATAGCTTAAGTACTCTGCGCTGTACACCTTATAAGAAAGTGGGATGGTAGGAATGTGTTAGTTTAAAAGGTATTGCTGAGACAGTTGCCTCCAACCGTACATCCCTTTAAAAACACAAATATATGGTCATAGCACATGCTCACAAGACTTTTTAATTCCTTAAAAAAATTGATAAATTGGACAAGATACAAAAGAAATATAAAGTAGACCTGTTAGTTTCAATTGAACCATTTAAAGTTGTATTGGAGGATATAGGAGTTGAAGAGTGTTCTTAATTGTTTTGGTTGAATCTTAAAAAATATGCTTTTGTAGGGGAGTGTGGGGTAAGATGAGCCTGTGGGTAAGTTGAACCACCCCCTTTATCAAGGTAGCTGCACCTACATTTTTTCATGTGACCATCAACTTAGAAAGAGCCCTTCATTTCACTGTGGATGTGATGGTGGAGAACATGTGGGGAATGTGGTAAGCCATTATTTGATCACAAATAAGTTTTTTTGTTAATCAACGTGATCCTTTGCCACACCAGCTGTATTGAATCTTGCGTTAACGCAAATGTACAAAGCGTTGCACTTATCTACATTAACGTCATGTATTGCTAAGGAATCCCACCACTAAGGGATAGTTGTTATGCCAATTCTTATGTCAGAAATAGTGTTTTTAGTACTGTGCAAACCTAATAAAAATAACAAATTTTAAGCAATTTAAAGTCAAGATTGGTTCACTACATGCTCTCCTGTCGATTGCCTGAGGCAAGAAGACTAGCATCCTTCAAAAAGAGTTCAGTGGGTGGACATGTGACAAATGAATACAGTTTACTTAAAATACAACGATGGATAGTAGTTATGGGACTAGTTTTGTTACTTAAGCATTAAGCCATTTATATTTACTAATGTGGTTTTATATGAAGCTCAGTGTGCCCAAATAATACAAATGTTTGTGAGATGTCCAATAACTGTGTAATTAACTCTCAATTAGCTCTCTAATACCAAATGTTACAGTTTAGTAACAGCCTCAGGAGTGTCCATGAGATCGGAAATAGTCAAATGTTTGGACACACTTTCTCATTCAAGTGAATGGGCAAGTATGTCCAAACTTTTGACTGGTACTATATAACTAACTGTTTTGAATCCTGCATGAATGTATACCAATTTACTTTTTTTGGATTAAAGTCAATTATCGATTCAGGAGGAAAGTGGAAAGCGGGTTATGCTCAACCATAGGATATTAAAACATTCCCCTTCAGAGATGAGGAAATAGCCTAGGAGGGGAGGAGAGTTAAACTCCCCTGCAGGCAGATAAGAGGTAGTAAGTGGAAGAGAGCACAAATTGAACCAGGCCTTTTTGTTTTTTAATGAAGTAATATTTGCATATACCATTAGTGCATGCATTCTATTGAATTCTAACTGAAGTGAATATCCTGAAATATAGGTAGTGTGTGTGTGTGTGTGTGTGTGTGTGTGTGTGTGTGTGTGTGTAATTTCTTTCTCACCTTGTATGCCTTGGTTATACATCAAATGAAGGAGAGTAGAAGGAAGGGTATTAGAAGTTGTATCAGTGCCAGCCATAAAAAGATCAGTCAACATTATCACCATTTGGGTGTCGTTCATTGAGCCCTCATTAGGAATCTGTAAAATACACACACATTAATCATCCTATCAAAAACACCTCCAAAAACGACCAAGAACTTTCTCTCTGACAGTTATTTACCATATCCAACTGGTCCAAGTAGCTGTCGATTAGGTCCCTTGGCTCTCCTACCCTTGATATTTTGTGGTAATTTACAACCTTGTGAATATGTTCTTGGATTTGACCGTAGTTGTTATAAACTTTTTGAATGTATTCTTTTTTGATAGGAGACTGTAGAACCTGGCTTATTTTACCCCACTGACCCCACATGGAAATAAATGGTAACACTGTCAAGATGAGAGCGGAACTGTCACGTGACAGGACAGGAGAAAGGTCATATGACTTCTGGTTTTATCTAGGTATAGGAAATAGTTGAATTCTTCGATCTTGCCATTGTTAGCTAGAGAACCGTAGAGTTGGCTGCGATTGCGTTATTATTTTCTAGGTTTATACAGGCTCAGTATGGTTTGGAGGGTATGTTTCCTATCTTTGTGCCTTATTGCCACATTGGCACATGCACAATATCCTAACGACGAGGTGGTCGAGCTACCTGGAATGTCATTCAAACCAAACTACCGGCAGTGGTCTGGCTATTTAAAAGCCAACCCAGGGAAGTTTCTCCATTACTGGCAAGTTGTTTTCTCTTTTACTAGAGTTGACACAGCAATGATTTTGGCGCAACTTGTTGCAAGAATTTAGAAGCCTACCTGATAGCTCCAGCTACAAATTATTTCCTACTAGGACTTATCACAGTTGGGGAGAAATAGCTACTTACCCAGAACAATTAGTAAATCAACTGAATTTCTCAACCTACTTTGATTTGAATTGATCCAGTCATTCAACACTGATTTCTGTTGACAGCCAAATAAAGGTAAAGTTGCCACTAAGTATCAGTATTGGCAGACTATCTATCGTGATTTTATGTTAACTGCCTACCCTTTATTCGACTGTCTGAACAAAAAAACATTGAAGCAAAGGTTTTTGGTGCATTCCCAGATCCAACCTAGGTGATGGTCGATGCAAAATAACCAGAACAACTGGTAGAGCAGCTAAATAGAAGGAACAATTAACCCTAATGTTTTTCCTTAGTGAGTTTGTTCCCCACTTATAGATATTTCTACCAGCTTTGAACAGTCCGAGCAGACTTAATTCATAGCCTGAGCTACCACCTAACCAAGTAACTTAACTTCAGAGTAAGCTCAGTACAGGTTGGACCAATGTGTTATTAATTACTGAAGACAGTACAGTAACCAGACAATAGTCAATAGTTATACAACATAATTGTGTCTCCTGAACATCTTATCTCCTCATTAGGTTTGTGACTTCACAGAGGGATCCCATCAAGGACCCTCTTGTACTCTGGCTAAATGGAGGTCCTGGCTGCAGCTCGCTGGATGGATTTCTATCAGAAAATGGCCCGTTCCATGTACGCTCACTCTGTTTGTGGTCTTTCTTGTCTGGAGGTGGTGATGGCAAGGGTATTTTTGTGCCAACATTACTTACACATTGCTCAAAAGGAAGGAACATAATGAAATAGTGTTCCATTAACTCCTCAGGTGAACGATGATGGGGCCACTTTGTATGAAAACAACTTCAGCTGGAATAAAATTGCCAATGTTCTGTACCTAGAGGCCCCTGCAGGAGTAGGATATTCCTATTCTGATGACAAGAAGTACAAAACCGATGATGATGAGGTGAGACTCCTTTTCACCACATTGGTTGACTTTTGAGGACATGGCAAGAAGCTTAATGATCTTTCCCTTCGAAACATGCGGTATAATGTCACTTATCTGCATCCCAGACTTATGTATATTTGATCTGCCTGCTGTACTGTACTGCAGATAATCACAAACTGCTGCCTTTCAAAAGATGTAACCAAAAATAATGCTAATTGAGTGCACATATTTTTGCAACATGCTATTCAAAGTATTTCCAACACAAATTGGCTATGTACCGGTGTTTTGATTTCCTATTTTTTATTAACATTTTCAATTTCCAAGTTAGAAAAATGTTAGGGGTCTGAACGATGGCCACATATTTTTCACATTTTCCTTTGTCTCTAGGTGGCTGATGACAACTACTTGGCGTTGCAGAGTTTCTTTGCCAAGTTCCCAAACTTCACTCAAAATGAGTTCTACATCTTTGGAGAGAGTTACGGGGGTATCTATGCACCAACACTTAGCCTACGCGTGGTTTTGGGGACTGCCAAGATTAACTTTAAGGTAAGAGGCTTCACACCGCTCTTATAGACTTTGACTGTCTATGTTGCTAGTACTTGCCAGTAACTGTGGAGTTAGAACCTAATGTAAATGTTTCAGGGTTTTGCTGTGGGTAATGGCCTTAGCAGCTTTGCTCTTAATGACCAGTCCTTGATCTACTTTGGTTACTACCATGGCCTGTTTGGAGAAGAGTAAGCAATTCATTTTACAGACGCCTTGATTTCTATTTTAATACCCCAAAAATATTTTGTATTTCAAACTGTATCAATTGTATTGTCCATACTCGATTGGTAGTCATTCTTATTTCTCATGTGCAGATTATGGAGAGATCTGAACACAAACTGCTGCCACAAGGGAATATGTAATTTCTATAATACCAGTCAGGATTCATGCAAAACATCGGTATGATAATGTAATAGCCTAAACATTCGGGCAGTCTCAATCACGAGCTTTGCACGTTTAGTTACCAATAAATAAAACACTCATAGTTGTTTTCTTCTCTCGTCTCTTTTAGCTTGGTTTGGCCTTTGGTATTGTGTATGAGTCTGGACTCAATGAGTATGCACTTTACTTGGATTGTGAGGGTGGAGTGAAGTCCAATAAAGCCTATGAGAAGAGCATAGGTCATCTTTTCAGAAACTATAGGAAGTACTGGGAGTCCAACCAGGTGAGGGCCTTACCCTTCTGGCCATCTGGTGATTATGTTCAGATTTCTCTCTGTTTAGGTGACAAATTGTAGGTGTCATTTTCAGGATAATTTATTATGTCTTATTTTTAGTTGCTGAAAGTTGCCTCGCCTTTTGTCCAATTATCTGTGGGCGGAGTGCCGCCCTGCATCAACAGCACAGCTCAGACAAGCTGGCTCAACAAAGGAGATGTGAGAAAGGCCCTGCACATCCCTGATATACTGCCTTCATGGGAGCTTTGCAGGTGAACTGCAGCACCTAGAACTTGTCGACAGACCTTTTTTACATCATGTTCATGCTGCTATAGTAAAATGTTATTACTACAGGCCTTTCTGCTGTGCTTCCCCTTTTGATTAACTTCTACATCAGAACATGTTACAATATTGGTGGTACAAAATATCAGAGACACAATTTGCTGTTGCTTCTTCATTTCTCTTTGCAGTGATATAGTCGGAGAGCAATACACCAACATCTACCCAACAGTGAAGGATGTATACATGAAGCTGCTGTCCCTAGGCATTCGGGCACTGGTCTACAATGGGGACACTGATATGGCATGCAACTTCCTGGGTGACCAGTGGTTTGTGGAAGACCTTGGCCAGAAGGTACAATGCAGGAATCTTTGCAAGATATTGTCATACACAGTAGCATTGATGAAGTGAACTTACATGCTGTGTTTTCTCATAGGAGAATACAAAGTACCAGAGCTGGATTCATGATAACCAGATTGCTGGCTTTTATCAGCAGTTTGGAAACATAACCTTTTTAACAGTTAAGGTAAGCTGTGTGCTGTATCCTGTGCAGCAAATTACTTTTGAGAAATGATGTTCTAATTTTGATCCCTTTTAAGTTTGAAGCTAAATGGATGTGCAGATTCTGTTGAGGATGGCAATGTGTTCACATTCTAACCCTATGGCCCTCTATTGTAGGGTGCAGGTCACATGGTTCCACAGTGGGCTCCAGGTCCAGCTTTCTACATGTTCCAGTCCTTTATTACAAATGGCAGCTTCTGAAGAGGTTCCGGAGCCTGCTTCCTAATTCATAACTGCACTTACCTGTTTTCCAGGACTGTAGGATTTACTCAGGGAAGGGAATCACAGTTGTAATCTAATACACAATAGATTTTGTGTTTTATTTCAAACGTAAATGCCATTTGTCATTTTTAAACCGTCAAAATATCCAACCAAAGGTGCTTTTGAAATTCTTGTGGCACTATCAAGTGAATCAATATTGTTGTGTGAACTGATTCGGGTATGCTTCTGAGGAATGGTGTAAGTGCACTTAATGATGTACCTCAAATAGCATTTAGACCAATCAGCACTTTAAGTAATACTTTGACTCATTGTAATTAACTTGTTTTTATTCAACCAATCGTCCAGAACTTAATCTTTAGCTTAATGTCTTAATCATATGTTCCCTTTGCTTTGAGTATCGTACATTATTTTTGTATATTTGTCTGGTAAAATAAACAGCAGATAAATCAACATTAGTAACCTTTGCATAATCAGCCACAATAAATGTTATTTTGCTAATCTTCTATTTAACTATTTTTTTATTGGCATGTTCAGAATAATTTAATTATTCAAAATGGTGCATATCCCAAAAGAAGTCGTCAGAATTATTTTTAAGAATTTAATTTCTGATCAAATTATGTAGCGCATTGTCCCATTGTACATGTGGAAGGTTGTCTGGGAAAAGAACACACTGACTGGGGTCTTAGTGTCAAGCATCTTTAGATCTGCTTTAAATCTATACAAAAAAAAGTGGTGGCATATAAAATATTACAGCCCTGCTGCAGATGTTTGAATAACCTGTGTGTTTGTGCCTACCTCGCTGTAGAAAAGCTGACATAAAAGCAAATGATTGGCCATAAATCTGCATTTCATTAAAATTACATGCACATAGTATATCAGAGCATTAAAGTGATACATCATATATATTTTATCGTTAGTACAGAGACGAGCATTTGTTACTTTCCCTTGATTCTTATAAATGGTTAACGGTCACCAAAATATGAAATTTTCAAGCTTTTCCATTTGCATTCTTTGCCAAACTATAATTGCTAACCTGAGGATCAACCCAACAAACAATTGCTTTATGCCCCTTCCTTGCTTTATACATCGATTTAAAAACAAAATGATATTAAAACAATTTTGATAAAGGGAGACATTGAGGTACGCCATTGCCTAAAGAGTGAATCAATATTCTAGAAATGATCAGTCTCCCTTTAAAGCCATGTCCAAGGCAAAAACATACAGAAATAGACAAAGGTATACAGAAAACAACAACTATACAAATACACAGATGAATGATGGAATTGAGGCTCATGCTTTTACAAAGTTAAATGGACTTGTCACGCAGTTCATTCAACCATAAGCATATAAGGTAAACAGTTCCGGTACGTCTTCAGATCCGAGGTAACTCTGGGGATCTCTCTACCACTGTTCGGCTTGGGTTGGATTGTCCTTTGGTCTGAGGGCAGCCCTCTAAACCCAGGCTCAGGTGAACAGGACAGCAAGGGGTGTAATGCACGATGGCCCGGGCTGACAATTATACTGTATCCACACAGAATATTTACAGCAAACCATACCAACTAAGACGGTCGAAATGATTGCACAGAACAACGGAATTGCACAGCACAACAACTTGAACAATATACAAGTGGTATACGGCTTTCAATTCCACACATCCCTTGCAACAGGCAGCCATTTGAGCCAGCTGCCATTGCTCGGGTTTTCAGCATGGAGTAGCTCTCCATGCCTCAGAAAGGTGGTGCAAACAATTTGCCCAGCCCAAAAGGACTATGAGCAGCTTAAAGGAGAAGCCCTGGATTTCTGTGTTCGTGGCGTGCGTGCGTGAGTGTGTGAGAGAGAGAGAACACCTCCATGATCGTCATTAAACCCAGTTCAGAATGGCACCGTTGATCCAATGACCCCTTTAATATTTCAAATTTGTTCTCCAATCACTGGTGTTTGTCATTCTGATTCCCTCAGATACTATTTTGTTGGATAATGTCTTGGTAGATGGAGTTTGTGGTTGTCTGGCCAAAGATAAAAGCTCCAACAGTAACCATTACCACTCCATAGGCGACCTGCCCATGCCAGCTATAAGGGGAGAGAACGAAAATGAAGGGATCCATGATTAACCAAATAGCTAAAAATGGCTGACATTTATAATTAAGATGAAAAACAACAAAGAACATGAATTAAAAACGTTATTAATTTGTCAGAACCTTGATATTGACAATCAATGAACTGGTTGCCACTGTTCTATGTCCTACCTCATAGATCTGCTCTCTGTCTCTGCAAGTTTGGCTTGAATTAAACAGAGCCCTGTTAACAAGTGACATGGCAAAGGGATCAGCCAAACACATCACCTTGTCTAAACACAACATGAATAACCCAATGGAAACAAAATTTAAACAATGATAAAGATTTACCTGGGAAGACGAAGATGAAGCAGGCTGCCAGCCCACCAATGAGTGATATCACCCGACCGATGTCAGGTATAAAGAGGGCAAGGATGAGGGTGAGGAAAAACCACACTAGTGTCTGCACAATTCTGCGTCTCCGCTCACGCCGCACGCACAACTCGACTTGCTCCCCATGGTAACGGAGCCACAGGCCTTCCAAAACCGCCCTGGTAGAGCGGAAGATCCCACCAACAGAAGCAGTCAACAGTATGTATATACAGTACTGCACAGGTCCTGCTCTGCATTATGACCCATTCAACTCAAGCATTGGCTTACCTTCCACAGAAGTGTAAAATGGGATAAGAGGTGATGATGCAAAGGACGATGAAGGCTCTGGCAATAGCCACTGCGATGTCATCGGGTGGATATGACATTAGAACATCCTGATTTACACTGTCGCCAAACGTCAGGAATCCACAGACGCCTGGAATAAAATGGTCAGTCAATAAAGAAACTGCTCATGAAATAATAAAAAGCACCATTTGATTAGGAATAAGACATGTTGATTAGGAATTTGAAGCAATTAGTGTAGCAGGATGTTTTTTGCTAGGAGGTCTTACAGTACCCTACTCAGTCTCTTTGCAACATACATATAAAATCTATCACTAACTCGTAGATGACACAACATACACACCGCCTACCAGTGCCAGTGTAGACAAAGAGGCAGAGGATCATGCTGGCAGTGACCACACTTCCCCAAGGCTTAATGTCGGTGCTCCGCATGCTGTTGAACACAGGAACACTGCTGACGTGACACTGGTAGATAGAGAGGGACAAAAGACATGCAAAGAGTTAGCACGAAAACTGTAGCCTAAATATCATACCCAACATTGTAAGTAAGAGATTAACAGTGCAAGCAGATACCTGGAAGCCAAAGCATATGGTGGGCATGGCGTTGAGCACTGCAGTCCAGGACGATGGGCTGTAATAAACACACTAACAAGTCACAATAAGGATAGTAATAAATTGGTACTCCAGCAAAGTGCACTTCAAAATCGGACTCTGTCGTGCCATCAAAAGCAAAGGATGCAAGACCAAGTGGTCTAACCGTAGGAGTCTTGATGTGAGCTCACCTAGTTGGGATGTAGCCTGGTATCACCTCTTTATCCGGCCAGATGTACTTGACGATGATTACAATGGTGACGTACCAGATGCCAAGAACACTCAGCCCACTGTAAACAAAGACATCTTCAGCCCACACTACTAACAGCATCCTGCATTTACTGATCAGGTGAAACCATGAGTATGTGCCGCATACAAACAGGGTTTCAAATCTGCTGCCAAGACCGCGGTGGGTGTAGGGAGTTTTTTTACCTAGCGTATTTCTGGAAGCCAATCTCTTTGGGAATGGACAGAGGCAGAACAATGAGGACTCCAGTCACAGCGATGGTGAACTTGCGGTCGGTGTACCACTGACCACTGACCACTCCTTCTGGCTCGTGAGTGATTGCAGCCATAACTACAGGCAAGAATAAGAATTTAGAGGGTCAGGCGAGTGTAGGGATAGATAAATGGGGCTAAAGAGCTGAGCAGAGCTTTAAAATCTTCCCAATGACTCACTGTCTGCTCTTAACAGCAATATCAAAAGTGTCAGCACTACTAAACATTGCATAATGTTACTGATAAAATATCCTTGTATTGGTATTGGGAATGTGTGCATTGTTTACGGTATCACTGGTGCCGTTAGTGCTAATGAACAAAGCCAAAGACAACTCTGGTTTTGAAATGTCCTAAAATATACTTAAAATCAACCCACATTTTTTTTCTTTAGGAGTCAAAGGATTATTTTCACTTTCCCCTCAACAAAAAATATGGCAAATGGTGTCTGTGAAAATGGGAAACACTCACGGCGGTCCAATTGATCTCCTATGACGATGAAAAAGGCGATACAGGTGCCGAACGTGTACACAGCGATGGCTACCTCACATAGGACGCCTGTGACCTTCCCACATGAGGCTCGAACAACCTCTTGATAGGTGCTCTCATTACTGACCTAAACACAGCAACAATACGTGATTAGCACCCGGTAAGGCTTGTTTCAGTTTGATGTGTAGGAGGAGGAAGAGATAAGGGTAAGGCATGAGAACTGGGGAAGAAGTACAAGGGAAACATTGCGTAGGCCCCTTTCTAACTGGAGCAGTGGCAACTCTTACCGTAACATTTAGTTAAGCTTATATTGGTTACAGAAGATACTAAATATAGTATTCACACTACTGTGAGTGGACTAGCCCTATAGGCCAGGTCTGATGTTGAGCTGGTGCTAATGTAGAGACAATGCACTGTGGCAATTTTAAAAGCATTGACTACAATACTCTTGAAGAAACAACAAGACAAATGGCTGGACAATCTTCCGGCAAGATTCTTTGACAAGGTCTTTGACTGGGGGGCAGACTACTGCAAACAGTTGACTGCTCTATCCGATCAGGAAACTTTGCTAAAGCCCTGAACACTGCTGTCATTGAACTTCTATAAAAAGGTGGAGCCTAGACGCTTCAGTAATTAGCAACTACCGGCCTATTTCAAACCCACCCTTTGTGAGCAAAATAATCGGAGAGTTGTTTTCCAAGTGATTTCATCACCAATGGCCGCAATGACACCTTCCAGTCAGGATTTCAACCACTTCATAACACTGAAACTGCTCTTAGTATAGTTATAAATTACATACGTTTAGACAATTACTTGGGCAAGATTTCCAACAGCGTTTAGTTACTATGTAACAACTAGCTGTAACCAACTTCCAGAAGATTTGAGACTAGCTCCAAGCCTGACCACTTTTAAATCCAGATTAAAAACTTGTATGTGCTCGATTGCTTTTTGATGAACTATTTCTTCTTAGCAATTTTATTTCTCTTATTATAATTCTTTATATTTGTTTATTTGTATTTAAATGTCTTGCTTTGAATGTTTCTGCTTGCCATGTGTAAAGGGAATTGAATTGCTTATGTGTGTGATGTATGTCTTACAGTATATAAATACATTTCAGTTGACTTGCCTCTGACACCCCAAAAAATTGCTAATGCCATCTGACCATTCTGAGATGGTACCCATAATCTTTACAGAAAACTTACTCTGGAGCAGTATGCCAGGATCACCAGTCCACTAATAATGAAGATCAGCATAAACTGCAAGACACAGAAGAACAGGAAGCATTACCATGACACATACTCTTGCTTCCCTCTTATTGTCTAGGAGCAATGCTTCTCTGGTCTAACCTGTGTGCCTGTATACTGCAGACCTAAACAGCTGGTCACAGAATCACAAGGGTGTACATTATAACTTAGACGACAAACTTAAATCATAAATATGTCTAAATTGTATGCGTCACTGGATGTGTCTCTGCATCAGTGACATGTAGCTCATGAGGAGTTGGGTTCTGGAGATAACCTGGTTATGTAGTCCTCACCATCTGAAGCACCACTCCTGCGGTCACCCCTCCGGCCATGTTAAAGGCCGCTGGGAAGTTCAGAAGCCCAGCTCCCAGTGCTGCGTTCACCACAATGAAGACGGCCCCTGTAGCTGACACCCCTCCTCTCCTATCTCCATTGGACTCTGGAGGCTGGACTGATTCAACACTGGGGCTCTGCAAGAGCCACGCTCTCTCTCCCGGATCCTCACTGCCGGCTCCACCCCAGTCTGCAACATCACTGTTGATGGCCATGGACGACGTGCTGGGCTCAGTTCGAGTGGCAAGTTAAGGGATCAAGTTGCAATTGAAAATCCGTCCGTGCAACTTGCAGGCCACTCCAGACACCGGAAACTTTATGTCCACAGTAAACGTAGCAGCCCACTATGTGGCCTGGAAATACACATTGATGCGATACATTAAGATTGGTAATTTCTAACTCTTGGAGTTATAGTGTACAAAGAGCAAAATATTTTATATATATATAGAGAGAGAGAGACAGCGAGCGAGCAAGAGAGACAACTTTAGTGAACTTAAGATGTATTTTTCCCCAAAAGAGGTATCCACTTATTTTGAAAGGAAAATGTCTTACGCCCTAGGCCACTCCTTTGCAAGAGCCAACATTGAATGTTTCAGCTGTAGTGGTACCCTGCCATCTGTGAACCAAAGTGCAAAACCTCTTCCGCTAGGAACCACAATGTTTGTGATAGGTATTCAACCTAGCTAGTAACCTCAATAAACCAGAGACAGTGTCAGCCATGTGATATGGGAATGTGGTGACATGGTCGTGTGACATGTGTAATGACTTCATTGCTGACTGATCATCTTGCTGGTCTACCTAATCACTACGGATTTTCCTGACAATCACTTACTCTATCTAGAATGTCTTGTACTTGTGGGACGTCCCAACATACCTATTCAGATTACTAATAACCGCACATTTATTTCTAATAAAAGGTCTTATTAGATAAGCTAACTAGTCTACCCAGTTATCCAGTCTACACACCAACCAAAAACGATATCCCTGAACTCAAGTAACATTAAGACTGAATAATAGTTAGTAAAAGGCAGGTTCTCTATTGAACGGCACATTTCAAGCAAATGTTGAACAAAGAACTCAATATAGCCAACATCAAATATCTGAAGTGAAATATGAATTGACAAGCAAGCCCACACTGCAGGTAGTCCTGGTAATGGTCAATTATAGTACTGATAAATACATAAACTAACCTCTTCCTGACCTAAAATTGGGCGCAGCGTTACAATGTAGACCTTTTGAGAACAGCCCAAAGACGATGCAGACAAAGATGATGAATTCTTGATTTGATATCTGTGATAAATAAACATTATTAACTTGATTTTGAGATTTGCTCAGTCCGCGGCCACAGCCCCAATTGACCAATTGATTGTAAGTGGGGTAACTTGAGGCCTCGTACGCTTGTGTACTATTTGGTTAACAATCAATTTTACCATGACTGCATAGGTTCAAAAGGTAGTAGTGAAGAAAATATGACGATTTAAATCATTTAAAACAAAAAAGTTTATTCTTCGAAGACTAAGTGTTTTGAATCGTACAGGTCTCAAATTCTGTTGATGGTCCGACACAAAATATCAGTTAACATAGACCTGAGCTGAATCTTTAAAATAACCTAAATCGCGTATTACAAATAACTTTAACTTCAGACCGACAAGTGACGTAACTAACAGAACAATAATACATTTAGTGAGAATGTTACTATACTGTTGCGCGAGACAGGATGTATGCCGTTTGCAGTCGTTCGAGTAAAGTAAACACGGTAAGCATCTTAACAATGATTCACAGAATTACCGTGGCTGGTGTTATGCTCGCTTGCTCGTTATTTCAAAGTATTTTGTCAGCAAATGCTAAACTAAAGCCCGAAGATATTAGCTCCAGGTACAAGCTAACAATACTGCTAGCTAACGTCGAAAGGCTACACAGAAACAAAATATCTCAAATGGCAATACAACCTGTGCAATGGCAAACGTTAACGTTATTAGATCAAATCAGGTTGCTAGACAGCTTCTGACTTTAACATTTCATATAGGTATAGACACGTTATACGTTACAAATTACAATTAGACATTGTATATCTTACATAGTTTTCCCTCGTAGAGCTTGGTACTACTGGCAATGTTGTTGATCGGCTCGTTCAATCAAATTATTGCTGAACAAGCAGAGGCATGTGACTTCTTTCACGTGAGTAGTCTGAGTTTACGAATTTTACTTTATTATATTTAAAATAAAATATCTTCCATTTACTGATGCAGGACGAAAAATATTTGATAGAACAAAGGAAAATACATTTTAAAAACGCATATTATAATTATTATGAATGTAATATCTACCTCGTATTTTTAGAACACTTGAAATTGTGAGTAAATTTGGAGCGCCCCCTACACTTCGCCTTTTTAAAGTACTGTGTCCGTTCGAGTTCGCCAAACATACCAAAATCAAGACTCGAGATTAAATAATTAGGCCTCCCAGGAGAACCCTGCCCGGACAACATACATCAGGATTTGTTTAGCCAGGATATGAATGAGTAAAAAATTATTTACATCATATGCCAATGCCCTATTTTCAAGAAACTGGTCATTTTTTATTAAAACAATTCACAATGTTTTGATCCATTAAACCACACCACAACCTACTCTCTTTAACCGATGCTTTAATGTTTGTTAGCAGGAAAGTAGATGAAAGATGACCCAAGTTCATCACAGCCTCGAATTGATTCAGAGCAGTTTATCATCATGAGTAGAGCCATTCCATCTGCACATTCTATCTCCTTTACAATCAAAGTTAACAGTAAAACACTATGCAGTAGAATTTTGAAGACTGAGCCATAAAGATGACCTCTTGATCTGTTCATAAGTGGATTTGCAATGGGTCTTTTGTGACAACTGATGGGGTTACAGTTACGAGGCATTGACAGTGAAATCACTCAATTGTGTTTAGCTCAAGGTTAAGGGGGCTTTGTGATTGACTGAAGACTAGAACTTTTGAGGGGAAGAAAAGCTTTTCTATTCAACAAAGACCCACATTAACAGAGAAAATATTGAATACTGGCAAATATGATATTGTTGGACACTTGGCCTTTTAGTCATACACAAATACTGAAGGTGTTCTTGTAAAATGTGTCTGAAAGCAAGAATAGGAGCTTCTCTGATCTTGCAAGCAGGGATTTATCTTACATTTAAAACACCTGCAGATATTTTTGTTTAGAGTATCAGGCCCTTCTGAGTGCTGCCAGAGAAACAGTGAAATGTTAGACTGCACAATTCCTGATTAGTCATGATTAAAACAACATCAACTGCATACAATGCAAATGGTTCATTATTTATATTCTGAAAGTGCTGACAACCATAGCAGTTTGTGTGTTTCTAAAAGAATCATCACATTGACTTTTCCCACCAAATACATGCAACAAGAGAATAGGATCAAGCTCAAATCTTACAACTGCTTGTTACAAAACATTGGTGTGCTGTTTGTATATCTATTTGTTGCCCAATTACAAGCAGGCTAACAGTAGTCAAAACAAGCATCTAAAAGGGAATTCATCTAGTCATTTAACCATTTTAAACCTCATATACAATAAATAAGTGCAGAAAAAAATAGACATTAAACGTCAATCAGTCAGCAATGGGGTAAACTCGTCTTTGAAGATCTGACATGGTGAGCTGTTCAGGAACAGGAAGGTGGGGTTGCTTTATTGAACACTAACAATGCGGTCAAAAAGACCATGTCTGGGGTTTGTTCAGCTTCTTCCATGGGGTAGGGGAAGGGATAATAAAATAGCACATAGCTCCACTAAATATGTTGCTTTGATTTTGTCATTCATGTCCAATACCACCATAAACCTCAGCTTTTCCCAGCATGTTCCTCTTTACTTGGTGACAGCATGGATTCCTTGTGCCAGGTATCCCACGTTGCCCGAGGTTACACCTGCCATGGAAATTCTGCCATCCTTTGTCATGTACACCGAGAATTCCTTGGTCAGGCGTTCAACCTTAAGCCCAACAAATTAACACAGAACTGATGGATTACTCATTGTGCTTTAGCATTTCAGCACCTACCCCATAAACCTTTATGATTTTTTGGGCCCCAGACCAATTGCTGTGCAACTTTATATAATATAATGAATTAAATAGTTTTTAAATATAGTAAGTTATACTGTTGATGGGCATCTTGTTGACTAGCTTCAATGTACCTGTTCGGGTTTAAGACCTGTGAAGCAGAACATGCCTATCTGGTCGATGACATGCTGCCAGTTGTGGGAAGAGCCCTCCTTCTTCAGGTTGGCCGCCAGCTGCTCCCTCATCTTAATGATGCGGTTGGCCATGTCGTGGACCTCCTCCAACCTGGGAGGGAGAAGGAGAGCACAAGGAGCAGGTTTTTCAAGAGCAATAACCAGAAAGGATGCATTCAATTTCTTTAAATGTTCGACATATGTCAAGCTTATTTACTTTGATAGATTTGATGAGAAAAAAAACATTATCATATACCTTTTTTTCTGTTTTGATTAACTGTAAACCCAGATTTGCTAAAGTGAGATGTGTGTATGTACATACCAGATGGAGCGAAGCTCAGCTGTGTTAAGAATAGTTGAAGCAATTCTGGCTCCATTCATTGGTGGGTTGGAGTAAATGGGACGGATAAGAATTTTGAGTTGTGACTCCACCCTCTTAGCTTCCTCTGCATCCTTACAAACCACAGTGAACCCACCCACACGTTCACCTGTGTACAAACAAAAGTGAGAAAAATGTATTCCCGTATATATGTGTTCAGGTCTTAGATTATAACTATTGTTATTCAGGCTAACGTCTTAAGACACAGTGTACTATGACTGACCGTAGAGGCCCATGTTTTTAGCAAAGGACTGAGACAGGACAATGTTGTGACCCTGCTCAATGAAATAACGCACAGCCCAGGCATCCTTATCAATGTCTCCACTGGCAAAGCCCTGATAAGCCATGTCAAAGAACACCAACAGGTCCTTTTTCTGAAAAATAGAGAATAAATGGTCTGCATCACATTTGAAATGAAAAGCAATGGGGAGGTATTATTTTCTTATGAGTGCAAGCAGAAGTGTAAAGAAGCCTTTATTTGTTAATAGTATGGTATATTCACCATAACAAGGTCAGAAATCTCCTTCCATTGTTCTGGCCTGGGGTCCACACCAGTGGGGTTGTGGGCGCAGGCATGGAGCATGATCACACTCTGTGCTGGGATGTTCTGCATCAGAAGGAAAATCACAGGCTCACTCAACAAATAGTATAACTAAAGAAATAAACCCAAATACACTTGATATCCCGCTCTAGTGCTTGTTCTTTTCTTATAACCAATTTATCTACTTTCCTCAGCCCACTCTAGACTTTCATATTTCTCTTACAGAAATGTCGTCAAGGGCTCCGTTGAAGTCAAATCCGCAAGTGGAGGGGTCGTAGTAACGATACGCTTTAAGAGACATGCCAGCATCTCTGAAGATGGGTGTGTGGTTTCCCCAGGAGGGTTTGGGCAGGTACACATCTTTAGGGCCAGGGTGAAAACGAGACTGTGAAAGACAAAAAACGCCAATGAGATCAAACCAACAATAAGTTCTAGGCAACATTTAACTGCCCAATGAATCTGTAGCTTGGTTCTCACCAGGAAGTTTGCACCAATACGCAGAGATCCTGTTCCTGAAATGGTCTGGACAGTGATGCTCTAATAAAGAAGGAGATAGAGATACAAAGTTAATATATTAGTGCTGTTTGATGGTCCAACACCTTACTAATATACTAGTATTTTTTCCTTTAAAAAGAGGACCACATTAATTACGTTCTTATCTTGTAACTGTTACAACTTCAGAACTTACACTGACAAATTAGCTGTAAGAACATTAAGGAATGTTTTTCAACAACCATTTATTTGCATCATTGTTTATAGACATATTCCTCAATAATAAATTCAACTTAAATAATGAAAACAAACACGTTTTAGCTCATCAAAAACAAATAAGTCTTTACAATGGACTTTGGACCCAGTTGTATATCAACTGTGTTAGAGAATGGCATGAAATGACATGCAACTATGTCACTGCATCCTAATGTAGCTGACATGCAACAGACATAATTCCAAAAGATCTACCATTCATGCTTAAGCCGAGAGTTGCTTGACATCAGTTGGTGAACCATTTATGAGAATTTGCCTACATCAACCGTTAAGAGGTAAAGGTGGTCAAATCACCTGAAAACAGGAAGTTGAAAGCTTTTGATAAACATCTCTTTAGGAGTGGTTAATGCACCCAATGGTCTTAACTTTTTTACCTTTGGTGTATGGAACAAATGAAAGGCCAAGAAATTACTTCTGAGAGTTGATCTGCCGCGTGTAACTCACCCTGCCGCTTTTCAAGACTTCGTTATCAGGACCCAGAGCAAGCTGAGCACAGGCCTTTGAAAACTCTGCTAGACCGCCAATGCCTAGGTACTCCTTATCCATCTGCTTAGCAGCAATCAGAGCCTCTGCCTGTGAATGTAAAGATAGATGAACAGATAAGTAGTAATAATAATAATAATAATAATAATAATAATAATAATAATAAGCAATGGTTTTAAAAAAGCATGTTGAATCAGTGTTTTTGAAGCAATTATTTGTATGAGGTACAAACTATAAACAAGGGTCCATTAATTGCTCCGTTTGATAAGCAGGTGTCTTTCTTATCCCCAACATATATCCACATGCCAACACATTCAAGAATACAGATGTTTTGAAGGACCATACAAGCTGAGTTCAGGATGACTGTGCAGAAATGCACCAATCAGAAGCAAAGGGGCATGCTACACCCCTTAAGTCTGAAAAGGCCAGTTCAATACATGGCTACCACCTTCTTCATGTGTATAGTTTTAGTGGACAGATTTAGCCCTCACTCTTTACAGTTGAACGCTGTTAGATGGCTGATTACATCGTCTGAGCACAATAGTGTGAGCAAAAAAAAGAACTGATAAGGCTACTCACTTCCTCTAGAGGTACTGAACCTAAATTATTAATGATTTGCTGAAGCAGGTTTTTAAGAGAGTCGGAAGACAGAGGACGGTTGCATTTATCCTGGAGCCAACCATACCTTGCGAACACAGCTGAGCACAAAGGGCTTTCCCTGGTCATCCCTGTAGGCCCCCACCCCAAGGTTCATCTTCTTGGGGTTGGTGTCCCTCTTGAAGGCCTCAGTCACCCCAAGGATGGGATCAGGGGGGCCCATCTGCACTCCACCCCACCATGAGCTGCACACAGAGGTGACAAGTAACATGAAGAAAGACATTTTAGACACAATCTTTCAATTTACGTTATAAGGTCTACTAAGCTGCTTTATATATTTTTTTTGAAGTCGTGCTACCCGTTGTTTCTCTTCATCACACAGTCAAAGATTCACATGACTGTATTGTTTTACTCGCCCCATCAAAAAGGGAAACAGAACTAGCTAGGCCTATGATGTGTAGTATAAAAATGGACCTACACCTTCACCTCTTGAGGAGAGTGACTAGGGGGTGGGGACAAAAGGGGAGGGCTGGTCACAGTGCACAGCACTATCAATACTAGGAACTGATTCCATCAAACTGAAAAGCTTGATCAGGACTGATATTTGAAGTATCAACAGGTTTGACTGTGGATGGTCTGGAATTAGATCTGCCTATTAAACCACAGCATTGGCGTCTAGTGATCAGACTGGACACTGAGCCGAGATCAGCACTTGCTGCTCTAAGCGGATGGACAGGCCTCGTGATCATGGACTTAAATCACACTGAACGTCTGATTATGTGTTTAACGGTCGCCGTTTTGCACACCGGCGGCCTAATGCACAAGCTTAACTGCTAGTTATGGGATGCCCAACAACAAACTTGTAGGTACAGAAGAAAGAATTTTTTAGAATTAAAGGTTAATTCGAGAAATGAAATCAAAATAGAAGGTGATCATTTTTAATTTTAAGCCATTAACTAAAATGTTTGTTGCAAAGACGAAAATTGAGCCCAACTGGTTAAATCCCTAGGTATATTTCTAGTAAAAACAATGGCCCTCCTTTTATTGAGTATGGAACGCACACACTCACATGGGTTTAGTTGAGCAGCTAATATCAATACAAAGAACCAGTGTTGAAAATTACAAACTACTTCTCATGACCTCAGGCCAAGAAGCCATGTAAGGGCCGTATCTGTACACTCTTACCTTTTGCTGGCTGAAGAGGTGGGGTGTTTAATAACTGACGTGATATTTTGAGTGGAGACAAGCTGCATTAAGAAAATTGGGGATGGGGCTGTCTTGTGTCTTGCTATCTGATTATTAAAATTATATTTATTTTAGGACAGCTATATTGTCTATAGGTTGTGTCTTGTTTTATTAAGAAAGAGCAATTCAATTTACCACCAATGCTCAATAGGCTCCTCAGGTTACATCTGCTTTCAAACACTTTAAAGCTTGCAGCTAAAATTAGAGCTGAAGGGTTGTCAAAAGGTCAATAGCCATGAATAAAAAAAGATTCCAATTCAGAAGGAGATGACTGATAAGAACTGTTTCTACATTCATGACAAAGTTGGAGGACAAACGGATCAAATAAAATCTGAGTCATTGTAGTTAACTAAAACCACATGCTCAGAATGTGCAAGTCTTGCAGCCTACTAAAAAAGGCATCTGTGGGAACTAAATTAAATCACTTAAAATGAATCTCTCGATACACCAAATGAAAAGTCGAGAGATTAGATAACTATAATCAATGTCTAACTAGGTTTGACAAGTAATTTCAGACGAGTACAGCCTGCAGGCCACAAGTATTTTCAAACTATTTTAAATGGGGCCTGTTATCTTAACTAATGTGTATATGATTTACAAGCATACAAAGACGTTGCAGTTATCATTTAATGTGTCTAGCGTGTCTTTGAAAAAGTTAACCCTGCCAGATTGCGTTTCAGTATTTGTAGCCAAAATCGTCAATGTCTTAGTCATTGCCATAGATTGATATGCAAATAGTGCGTTTCAAAATCTATAACCATGAAATCATTTTACTGCTGAATAACTTAAAGCCCTAAATATATCTCAAATTACTCTGATGCCTGGAAGGAATTTAGTTTTGTAAATGTGGCTCTCTTTAATAAGTGGTAACTAAAATTACTAATGTTTAGACTAGAATGGTTCAAAGACCCACACGTGACGGTTCCTACGATGCAATGGCAACAGCCTATTGACTTTGTTGCCAACTTGACTTAGTTGGGAAGCCAGGTTGCTAGTCAGTGGCCCTGGAAGACATGCCGTGTTCGCATTCGGACATTGCCTACACTCAAAAGCGCGATTGCTTAGATGACAGCACAGACGCAGTCTCGTATGGGCTAACTTACTAGCTAGCTAGGCAAACTGAGTCGTTTCATTGGAGATTAAGAGTATACGCCCGCTGAGCTTTTGTTAATCATCACAACGTACAACGTACAACCCATCTCCAAAAAGGCATGTGTACACAACCCTATTTCTAAAAGACAATGACAACGTTGGTGCTAGTGTGGAGTTTGTCCTCCAAAAAAGAAAACGAGGGCACCGGCGGTTAATGTAATCGTTTTCGATCTAATGGTGGTACCTCTTCAGCCAATCAGTGATCAGAGGTGCGAACACGATGGCCAATTATGTTGTACGAATTCACAGACAATTGTGGACGTCTGATGACATGCCACGGATTCATGAACATAAAATGTTTTAGTATCTTGCTATTGTAAAGGATATTTAAGCATAAATAAATCCCCTTAATGAGTGCTGCTTCATTTCCATCATCACCTCATCTGACAGTAATTAGCCAACTGATTGCATGGCGACGTGCCACACTGAACAAACGCGCCAGTTTTGTTCAAATTGACTCATGCAAAAACCACTGGTGCGTGAGAGGAAATGAGATTAACGTAAACACAAATCAACTGCATGGCAGTGAAACTAGCAGGATAGTACCACTACTGGAGTTGACATTATCTCCAAATCAGTTACCTTAGACTGCCCAGCATGTGAATACATAGGAGCTTCGTTAATTATCGATGGTCAAAAGACTAGATAGATTTGACCCCCAGTTCAGTGAACTTATTGACAGGATTTGGTTGCACTCGGCTAGTTAGATCCTTTGATATTTCCCAACTAAACACACTAGCTCCCTTGGTGTCAATGACACGGCTATCAGCAGCCATGCTAACTTAGCCGTCTTTGACTAGCCTTGCTAGCCAACTCAATGTCAAATCACTGACATGCCATTGACATTCACATAACTTTGCATGCAGATCGGGTGTAGCAAAAATTACCTGTTACGGCAGGAAAATACTCCCAGTGAAGGGGAAATATTCCCGACACAGTAGAAAAGCTTGTTAGATTTCAATAGAGCCATAGCTGTGCAGACGGTAGCGACGCCGAGCAAGTGCAGCTGGAAATGTGTGGAGGGAGGTTAAAGAAAATATCGGCACATCCGGGTACTCCAATCTATCTCCGCCTCTTTTGGGAAGCAACGGACTGCAGTACGCAGTTTAGGGCGGGGTAGAATATAGGCGGAGTTAAACATTTAACCCCGCCTTCTTGGCCGTGAGTGAATCACACGTTTGTTTTCTGAAATTATTTTTTTATCTTGACTTAAAGGGGAATTTCACCCTACATGTTCACTCAATATTTAGCTTCAAATATTAATTACAGTACATCTCTGCCTTCAATGAAAAAAAAATCTCAAGCTAGAGGATTTTAAACACGTTATTTTCAATTTTCAAGCTTGGCGTTAAAATCTAGTTTGGACATTCACAGTGGACCACAACACCGATAATTCCTAGATGATTATATGACCACACTCTAGGAAATGGGACGTGTCTAACAATTGGTTGACCATGCATTGGCGTCAGGTTGTAAACAAACCGAAAGTTAGCTAGCTAAGCGGCCCACTTGCTTGTTGTAGTCTTTTAGAAAAACAACAGTTTGAGTAGCGTGTCTAGCTTCTAATGTAGAGAACATTAGACAGATTGTTGAAACATGCCAAATGGCTCCTAAATAACAGGACAAACATATCTTTTCAAATTGTAGGTTTATACAGCGATTGTGATCGTACAGATTCTTCACGAAATGCAAAACTGGAAAGGTACATAACATTTTAGGATCTAAAATCCAAACAATATAAGCTCTGACGTCATTGATTGTGCTTTCTCGGAATGTGCTTATCAGTGTTCGGAATATAGAACACCATTATGAAACTTCTTTCACGTTTCAGTTGTTTATAATAAGAGGACAATAAAGAATTTGTTGTTGTTTTAGGGTGAAATTCCCCTTGAACATTTTTTTTTTTTGAGGAATACAAATAAATAATGAATTACGCATGCGCGTCCAGCCTGCCACTAAGTAAGTATATGAAGAACATGGAAAAGCGACATTGGAAGTGCTAGCTAACATGGAAGTGAGCATAATTCTGCATAATTTCTATTACAGTGCACTGGTCTTTTTATAGCAGTGACAACAGTGCCTTTTTTGAGGTGAGAGATGCTTGTTAAATAAAATGCAATGCAACAAAAACTGCATGTCTTGAATGTATTGAATGAGACGAAGAGAAGATTATGAATTTTGAAAGGATAAAGCAGGATAAAGACATGTCACGTTTACTCTATATTGTTGTCCTATAGCTTTTTGCTTAATCAAATTTTTCTGCAACTGCCTCTTTCTTCAGCCTCTTTCAACTGCCTCTTTCTTCGGCCTCTGTATAGGTTTGTGCTTATTTGGAGTTTCCTTTTGGCAGTGACATTAATAATACAAGGTACACATTGCCAGAGCTGTAATGACTCGAGTGAATTGACTCAGTTCAGTACGGCAGATTACGTTTGAGAGGAAAGGTAACCTCACACGTTTTGATTCTTATAAACACTGAACATAATATATTCACGCTTGAAGCTAGCGTTGTAAGCTAACGTTAGCTCACTAGGTCAGTATAGAGCTAGCAGCAGTATTGACTAATTTTATAAGACTGGAACATGGAAAGCACACAACAAAATACTGCTAATAATGCTAGTGACTCGAAGCGACTCGGGTCAGACAGCTGATTCGACTCAACTGGACTCGAACAGCAATGGTGACTCGACTGGACTCGAGCTTGCACGTGAAAGACTCGACTCGACTCGAGCCTCCGTTCCAAATGGCTTGACTCGACTCAAGTCCCAATTTTTGGTGACTCGTTACAACTCTGCGCGTTGCATGGAAACACATTTGATTTAAATAAAATACTCGAAATGCAAGGTGTCCAGTCAATGCATTATTGATACTTTTAAATATACAATACTTTATTTACTTAGACCTATGTGTTACACAGATCATTTACGATTAGTCAATCTTGCAACAGTCAATTCTTACTGGACCATGAGATTACTTCGATTTTCTGTGGCCTATAGTAGTATTGTGCTGGCCCGTTTCTTTCACACTTTCCAGCTCGAACTCCTTGGTTAAAAAACGTACTGATGACCGTACCATTAAATTCTCCGCCAACCTCTTCACACATTCTTATTCTGAAAACTGACAGCTCTAGTAATATTTACTATAAACACATACAGGGCCGGATCATGCTAACTCACGTTAGGCCCCTGGGTACATGTCTTTTGGATTTCTAGTTGATATTTAGCAGTTAAAAAGTTCTACACAGCAGCTTCTCGCTAGCCGAAGAACTGCCATCCTTTTCTGAATGAATTTTGTGATATAGTTTCTGGAAAACTAGACAAATATGGGTTAGCTTGCAAGAATACATATTTTCTTTTAGCTTTTTGCTAGCTGTCAATATATTTTTTAGAACCCTAACCCTAACCCAAGTGTGTAGAACCAGAAGTAAGCTGTAGACTATAAAACAGCTTATACGACGTGGATGTTGCTCACAAAAAAAAAAAAACGATAAGGCCACAGATTATTCGTCATATTTATCTTTTTATTCTTCTTCTTTTGATGCATAAGATGCACAAACGATGGCACAATTACTTTTGTCAAAATGCTGGTTTCAAGTTCTGAAAAAACCTTTTGGCTTTTAAGGGTGATGAAGTCATCTCATGTTTGAGTTGAGAGCTATTTTTGTCTGTTTTGGCTAATATGTTGCCTTATAAATACAAACACGCAACACAAAGGTAACAGTTGTGCACACTATTATTGCATAATTATCCTGCCAAATAGTTCCTGAACTCTCTTAGCCCTATCTGCATGCTACTAAATCTGACCACTAGATGACGCAATTGTTCTTAAAAACTTTACATAGCAATCCCTCGCAAAAACTGTTACCACTCCGTTTTAGTAGATTTCTACCTCTTCTTTCTACTATTTCTATTTGCATCAGTAAACTTACATTGCAGCATAGTAGCCTGCAAGTGAACCAAAATTCGCATGAACATTTTTACTGGGGACAAAGGTATACTTATATCGTTTAAAGATTTCTGAAACCTATAAGCATGGTCCTAGGAGAAACATTGCGTGCAGAACTTCTTGGATTCAATTTATATGCTTTTATATTCATTAAATGTTTCCTTTCGTAGGTGAGGATGAACCAAAAATGTGTGTGTTTCTCTGCATTTGTTCTCTGTGCCTTCCTACTTTCATCTATTTCCCCAGGGAGAAACCCCGACAGACAGAACTTGGAAGTCTATTAAACATCTTCAAGCTGGCAGATGAAAAAAGCTTCTACACAATAATAGAGAAAGTGTGCGAGTGAGAGAAATATGGGGCAGAGAATTTTGATATGTTTGTGTCTATATGTTTGTTTGTGTATTTCTGATGCACAATTGGTCATTTTCAATCAGTGACTTCTATTTGAAAATATAAAGTCTGCTGTGCACCAACATAATGCTTTAACCAGGAACTGAGGTTATATTGTACGAACAGAGCTGATGACAGGACAAGAAGCAGGTACTGTTTGAAGACAGAGAAATTGAACAAAAGAGTCATGGTGCAGAGTGAAAAAGGAGGAGGACAAAGTGATAACAGTGACGGTGAGAGAATCAAAATAATAAATCATGACAGAGAAGTATTATTACAGACTGTAATACTGAGTGGCATTTGAAAGCTCCCTCGATTAAGGGTTTTCCTGAGTACCATGTCAAACAGGCTTCTAAACCCCTGTGTGTATTCATGGTGTGTGTGTGTGTGTGTGTGTGAGAGAGAGAGAGAGAGAGAGAGGGAGAGAGCGAGAGAGAGAGAGACAGGCAGACAGACAGAGAGGGAGAGAGAGAAAGTCTCTGAGAGTTGGAGAGTTAAAGAAAGGAAGAAAGGAAACTGGCTATATGTGTGTGGGTTATTGGTACTTACATCTTCCTGAAGCACTTGCTTTCCCTTGTAACAGTGTTATGATTACATTTTTGGTACGTTTAACATACACTGTGGACTGTAGAAAGGCAATAAGTTATTCAAGTGCATTATCACAGCTAGTTAAGCCATAAACAAGGTTGTCATAGGAACCTACACAGTACCTAGGAGTGGAGTGGTTCTGTCAGTAACATCTGACACCAACTACACGCACCGGCACACACAAAGAGAAACATACGTACATACTCATACTAATCGCCTTATTCACACCCCAATTCATTCAGTCAGGTCACAGGTTAATTACGCCCGAATAAGGTGTTTTAAAAGTGGAAATAATTAAGTGTTGAGAGACAGTGAACCATCAGGAAACAGTCGTATACACTGTTAGCTAATGTAAGGAAATAGATCAGAAAGAAGAAGACAGTCAACATGCAAAAAAGAATGGTCATTGGGGAAAGCTTGAAGCATGGCCTTGTCAACGTACATGTAAATACATGGCTGCAAATCATTGTATAGCTATTTACATGGGAAAAACACGAAAAGATAAGTATTAAGATAAGATATATTATTAGATAAGATAAGATAAGATAAGATTAGATAAGATATTAAGATAAGATACAGAAGCCTCCGTTGCCGCACTGCCAGACTCAGAAACAGCTTCATACATCAAGCTGTCAGGAAACTGAATTCTCTCCCATCACTCCCCCCAGCCAGATCCTCCAGACTGACAGGAAGCTGAAATCCCCATCTGCCCCCCCCCCCCCCCCCCCCCCCCCCCCCCCCACAAACACAAAAACACTCAGGACTCTGCAACAAACTGTATCCTGCACTTTTAGCACTTTTATCACTTTTATCACTTTATTATGTTCGCCATTTACCAAACTGACTGGAAATTGGCTCTCCTTACTGTCCTACTTGCACTGTCTGCCTGTACACATCATACTGGATGTTTTTGCTGCCTTTAACATATTGCCGTTTTGCACTGGTAGTTCTGCACTACCACAACCATAACTTATACATCAACTTATGCTGCTAACCTAACTTATACATACCTTATACATACTACAACCAAACTTACAGTAACATATGCTGCTACCCCTAGCAATACATTGTAGACTATACATTTCTGCTTATTTTTTATATATAATTTTATTGGCCATCTTTTAGCTTTAGTATATATGTCTTATCTGTGTTTTGAATGTGCACTTTATATGTTCACCGCAAGAGTGTGGGAAACGTCTTTTCGATTCCTTTGTATGTCTCGACATGTGAAGAAATTGACAATAAAGCTACTTTGACTTTAAATGAACGCTATATTTTTGTGCCTCATGGAAAGGCATGGCTAGAGTCTAGCTGCAGTGTGTGTGTGTGTGTGTGTGTGTGTGTGTGTGTGAGTGTGTGTGTGTGTGTGTGTGTGTGTGTGTGTGTGTGTGTGTGTGTGTGAGAGAGAGAGTGAGAGAGTATAGCGTGATGTGTGTATAAATATGTTATTCAGTGTCTGTCTTTGTGTAACTTATTTTCAAGAATTACTGGGGTTAATTCCTCAGCAGAATAAATGGATTAGAGGCCCGAAACAATGGAGAGAAAATCCGAAGAGTGTTTTTTCTGTTGCCGCCATTCAGAAAAGCAGGGATTAGTGGCATGGTGGGAGAGTGATGAGCAGGAGAGGCTGGTGTTCAAAAACCTATCAGGGATTTGCCTGCATCTGTTTCCCTTCTTGCTCTGGCCTTGTCCATGACACGTCCTGGAATCCTAGCGGCCGCTTGCCGTCTGCCAACCTTGTCAAGTTGTTAGAAAGCACCGGCCTGGACAAAAACTCTGATGTCTGTTAGTTGTTTGCGTGACTGTCACTGTGTCAGCCAGTAAACATAAAAGCTAGTTTGATGATAGAAATACAAAATGTAAGTGTTGGAGCCCTAATGTTGCAGTCACACTAAATCCTGTAAATCTGCAAGCTGTTCAGGTTTGATTGAGGCCTGACGATATGGGCATATGATTAGGTTCTTTAACCCTGTGACCTGTCTTTCACAGAGTCCACTTGAATCAACAACAAAATATGAATGCCCTTATATTCTCATGCACCGTGCTAAAGCATTGTCCTTACCTGATGTTTTTAGTTGTTACAGTAACAGCTGCCCGTTTGTTACCCTTTGTTCCAAATGTTCACCTCCCAATCTTGAAGTAACAAAGTGTGTGAGTGTTTTAAGCAATATACAAGTGAATTAAAAAGGAACTCCAATCTTAGCAGTCTGTTTTCTCCCTCACAGTTTTTTTTCTTTCTTTTCTTTCACAATGTGTGTGGAGGAAAGAATCAGAGCGGACTTAACTGTATGTTTCTCCTGGTTCTGTGCATTTGCCAGCAGTTAACAGCTCTGGGCTCAGTTCTGTGTGTGGGTATGAGTGTGTCAGTGCGTGTGTGTGTGTGTGTGTGTGTGTGTGTGTGGGGGGGGGGGGGGGGGCTAATGAGTGTGTGTGTGTGTGTGTGTGTGTGTGTGTGTGTGTGTGTGTGTGTGTGTGTGTGTGTGTGTATGTGCGTATGCGTGTGTGTGTGCGTGCGTGTGCCTCTCAGTCTCTCTGTTTAGAATGTGAGGTTTTGCCTGTTTTGTACTTAAAAAGCAAGTGAGTTTAATTAAATATGAAAGTGCTGATTAATTGATAGAAGTCAGACTGTTCCATTTTCCTGTAATTAAGAAATGTAACAAATGTGAAATATCAAAAGATGTAATTTTACTGTAAACTAAGCAATTATGTAAATGTAGTTGTTTGTCACATTCAGAATGTAGACATTTAGATATCTGAACCCATCAGCTAGGCCTATAGAACATTTTTGAAACGTGAATTATTACACATTAAAAAAACTTGTTTGTTTTACTGAAAGGCTTGCATAAACACAGTTTTGTGTAGAATTTAGCCATGGTACATGTAGTTATACACCTAAAACAGTTTTCAATCTCATCAATTTGCTTAATTGTCAGCAAACAATGACAAACAAACGTAAATGATTATGTCTGTACTGTCAGAATTGTTGTTATGCAGAAGTATTTACAAATGTTGCAGTACTGAGAGCATGCTCTTCTCCTCCCCAATCCCTCCCTTAGCGCTGCTCTACACAATAAAACACATTATGCACAACAGTCAGATGGGTACCAATTAACTTTCCATCTATAAAAATGAAATATGGGGACACTCTTTTCATCACCCTTGCTTTTAGATTAAGAAAGCTACAGTGGAGTACTTGGGGATATCACATGCCGGCTCTCAACTTCTGTATTGGTACTGTTATTTTTCATACAAAAATTGCTTTTTAAGTCTTGAGGTCCATTAACAGTGTTCTTTCAGCAGTAAGACAAGGGTGATAGTAGACTGACATGGTATTTAACAAAAAAACAAAAAAAAGAGACACAATAGCATTCTCAGTTATATTTATTAATTCCCCTCAACAATATATTTAGTACTCAATTAAAAAGGGAAAACATTGAATGGAAATGATTTATTGAAAAAAATAGAGGGAGAGAATGAGAAAAAGACAAAACAGATTAAGAAATAGAGAAGTAAATATGAAATACAGGCAAAATGTATCAGCATTCAGTTAAATACTCATATAATATATTCCTGCTTTGAGTTTTATAGGCAATTTTCAATTCACTGTAGAAATGCACATTAAAAAAATACAAGCTGCATGATGATGATGATGATATCACCAAGGTTGCTGCACTGCAGTGCAAGGGGGGGGGGGGGGTGCAGGTTGTCAAACAGTAGAGCAAGGGTTGAACCGGGGGCTTATTTGTGCTTTCAAGTGCACATTTATTTCCATTCTACATTTGAGGGATTACCTGGAGAATGGGTGGGAGGGTTCACACATGCACTGAGCTTTGGTAGGGTTACAACAGGGGCAGGTGGGGTATGGATGGGTGGGGGTGTTGGCTCAGGGGGAATAGATCACATGGTGGGGTCACGACAGAGTACAATTTCCAGCTCGGTGCGATAGAGCTTCCCTCCATCAGATAGAGCCATGATGCTTTTCTTGTAGCCCACCAGCCCAGAATCATCCAATTCCTACAGAGAAAAGACAGAGATAGATCATTTCCTTTTCATCTCTAAAAGGTAGTACTTACCTCTATTTGAGCTGGTTGGTGTAGTAATATGATATGGTATAATATGCCATACTATGATATCATCTCATCTCTGCTGTACAATAGGGGAAAGGTGATTGCATTCATACCATTTTGTTCTTCTCATGGAGGTCTTTCAGGAGAGCATCCAGTTCCACTTCATCGATGTAACCATTGCCGTCCTGTTTCACCAGAAACAATTTAGTGAGTCCAAGCCCTCCAATGCTATTGACAAACTGATCTCCCAAAGCACTTTTTGTTACAGATTGAATTCTACTAAAAATGTATTTAGACACAGGAAAACTATAAATGTATAGTATGCATGTTTAGGTCCATTGAACTGCAACTGTCACATTAATGTTGCCATTTAATTGTGACTTTGTTTTGTTAAACTAAGTATTATTCAGATAGCGTATTACTCCCCCATGTCTAAAAATGCGATCTTCACTGACCTTGTCATAGAACGCAAAGATGGCATTGAATTGTTCACCTGTGAGCTTGATGCCCTGTGAAAAGTAATCAGCAAGTTGTTAGATATAAAGAGATATTTCTAGAGAGAGTGGTAAATGCCCAGTCCCCTTAGGAAGTGATATTAATCCATGCAGATTATGATAACTGGGATTGGAGTTGACTTAAGCCTGACCAGACAACCTAATCCCACATCAGAGGAGGGTGGTTGATCCCTATGCTCGAGGTATGGGTGGCACAGAATGCAAACACATATGACCGGTAACAATGGGCAGTATACATTCTGAAATATGTTTATAAACATGAAAACAAATTAAACACAGTATTCTATTTCATTATATACTATGATTGTACTGTATTGTAAATGAACATTTAAAAAAACAGACAGTAATTAGGTTCAGGAACTTCCTTTTCTTTTAATAACATAGCATTTGCTGTATTAATTGAAGCATGACTGGGATGTCAGAGCCTGTAACTGTCAAACTGTCAAATGTCAAAATATGGAACGATAGAGAGATGCTAAGGCATGAGGCACTAAATCGTGTGATTGATTGAGTGTCAGAATACAGCTTTCATTTGTAAGGAAGATCAACTCTACCAGATTGTGATTCCATACTTAAGGCGGGATATGCTGTATATGTATAATCCTCTTATAGTGAATGTATTAAAGATTAATTGTATAATAATGGATATACCGCATGCATATAGACCTCTAACTAAATGTATTATTATTCAATCTGTAGTTGCTTACTATTTAACAAAGTAATATGATGATGTGTAGTGCATGTGTACTGTCTGTGCAACTGCATGCAGCCCCACCTGAAATTTCAGCAAGAAATTTTCCTGGACAGGCAGAAGCCTGAAACAACACAGAAAGTGTTTTTAGTCATTTTTTTCTTTTACTTCAATGAAGGAAACACAGACTAAAAAATCCCTTTACACACAAACTCACCTTGCCATCTCAGAGAGGCCTAGCTTACCATCACCATTTAGATCAAACATCTTCAACTGGAAAGAAAAACACGATCATTCCTTGTCTCTGATGAATTCTTCATGATGTGTGTGTAAGGCTTTGAGTTTCAATCGCGTCACATTAAACTCACAATGGTCTGTGTGTACTCGTTGAGCTTCTTGTCGTCGTAGTGTCTGTTAGCCTTCTTTAGCAGGTCAGACAGAAAACCCTGAGAAGAGGAGGTGCTTGTCAAATCACAGATCACTGGTACATTTCATGACTGTGTCCATACACATCATTAAAAACGGTGAATTGTTACATGATTAAGGTGTGCAAATGCCTTAGATTAGGGATCTTAACTTCAAGTCAGTGAATAAATGGTGCCAAAGCAGGGAAGGAGCCCCATGTATAAGATCATGAGGTTTAATTGTAGATTATCGTCGTCGTCTTTAATTGTAGGATATTCACAGCCATATGTAGGGAACTGCATTGAAATCACAACCTTTTAAGTATAGTAGCAATAGCAGCCCCTCCTTTACAGGCCAAGTCAAGGTGTAATACTGTTTTTTTTATTGCACTCTGTTATTCAAGTTATTAAATGTTGATATAACTATATTAAAATTGTTTTAAATATTAGATTGAAAAGGGGGTGATATGTAACTAATGAAATTACGATCAACAATATTGGAGCGAAGCCCCACTCCTATCCTGAGTTGTTTTCATCTCACAATCTTTGTAAACATTGCATACCTCGTTCTCTGTTAATTTATTATGACAATGTTTAATGTTTTACAACCTATAAAATAATATCTATACTGACACATAAATACATATTTTGGAGCTTCAGTTACAATTGAGGCTTTGTTATTAATGTCATATTGTATGTTCTCTTTAACAAGACTCAAATGATCAAAACCTGCCTAAGCCTCACTGGACCCAAACTGTATTGGACGACAGCAAACTGGTCGGGTTGCTAATCTATAGATATTTTTTATCAACGGTATGAACAGACTGAATCTAGGCCAGTTCGCAAGTAGCAAAAACTTTGGCGGTAACAACTAAGACAGAGCATAAACAAATGTATGAAGCGTGTCATGAAACAAGAAATTATAATTTTGTTACACTACAACATGGTGGCTTATTGAAATGATGAGTGGATTTATTGTAATGGGATGTTGCGGAGACAAAGACGTATTCATTTTTTTTTACTAGAGATGGTATCATCAGCGATGCAAAGTCTATGATAATAATTCTATTTTCACATCTCATGCATGTTTTTTCTTCTGTACCTTCAGTTCGTTAGTCTCAATGTATCCACTGCGGTCAGTGTCATACTTCCGCCATGCCTGGAAAGAAATAATATTATGAGTATCCCATGATTATTTCTGCATGCAGAGGCTGCTAATACCAAGACATGCACCCTGAGATTAAAAAAAAAAAAAGACGGAAACTCCCCCACAGAAAAGGGGTAAGATGGAGAGACTGAGAGAAGGAAACCACTTTGGTGTAAGGTGGTGGGGTTGTAATTTCTGTTTTAATCCAGCAGCTGTCCCATCTGGAGAGTGAACCTTTATCAAAGATGGATGCCCCGCACCCTTGCAGTAGGCTGTGGCCTATTCATAATGTATGGCTGTCTGAGAATAGCTCTGTGCAACCCCCTACCCGATCTCCTTTTAACACTGGGTACCCTGCACATCGGACCACAGCAAAGTCTTCTCCTGTTTCCGTTCTCAACATTCATTTGTGTGACTCTTTCATCAGAGAGCAGATTCAGCCTATCCTGCTGCACTTTCTCTCTCTAGATATTTCTAGGTACAACCCCTCTCACAGAGATTTTTCTTGAGCATTCGTGTGAATATATAAATTACAATAGGAGTAGGTCAGATATCTACAGTACATGACACATAACACATTGAGAAATTGCTTTTATGTTAGCGTAAACAAACTAACATACTCACTGCCATGAATTCAGTGCTAGATCCTACATACTGTCTAAAGCAGAGCAGGAAATTCTCCTCTGTGGGAAGAATCTGGGCTAGCTAAAAAGGGAGAGAGTGGAAGAAGAAAGAGATAGGGATAAGAGATTGAGAGAGGGGATTAGTCTACTTGTCAAAATGTGATCTTTGAAAATGAGCCCAGACAGTAATTTAATGGCACAAGAATCACATTTGTTTTGGATCTTACCTCTGACATCTCAATTCTTCCATCGGAATTCTTGTCGAATTTGGCCATGAACTCTTTCATCTTTTCCCTGAATGCAGCATTTGTCGGATCCTGCCAGACAAACACAAATCAAGCTTTTCAAACATTACAAAGTCTACATCCATTGAAGGTAAATGTAGCAATGTTTAACACAATGCCATTACGGCTTGTACTATAGAGCTTTATTATAATGGCACATTAGTAATACTAATGCAGCAGGAAAGGGCCTCACACTTGACACGCCAGCTCCTCTTCGTGCAACCTCCAACTCCTGGAAGAAGTTCTCCAGCTCATTCCCCTCAATATAACCATTCCCTGTGAAACACAGATGTTAAAAGGTTATCACTACAGCTACAACTAGAATAGAATAATAAAAAGACCTTTATATTATACCTATGTAGAACTATTCTGAGTCAATCTGATACAGAAAGACAATTGACACTGTAACTGTACAATCACAATTTGGTCAGCAAGCAACACCTCAAATTGCATTCTTTCCAAGGCAGACCAAGTGTGCCTGAAAGACATTGCTTTAGGGGAACGCAGGTGGCGTCTCTTTCCAGATCTGGTCCAGGTCTCAGCCCCATTGAGCAGAGTGTGACTAACAGTGTTTGTTTATGTGCTGGGATGGATGTGGTTGCCTTACTCTAACCGGATGCTGCTAGTGGAATGCCAAGCTGCAGCTGCCATGTCCCCCTCTCTGTTTCTCTGTCGAGTGCATGAGCTACGTCCAAGGCTTTGCTGTCAAATTTAGTCTGGAAGAACCTAAATATTCATGCAAAGGCTTGGTTCCAAATGAGTGGCCTAAACAAACAGAGTTGGGACATTAATTCAATATTTTTAGGGTAAGTAAGTAAAAAGAATTTGACTTTTAAAAATGTGTTGATTGGACAGGCCATCAATTGGAAACAGCATGCCTGGTTAACAGCATGTGCACTTAATTAAAAAGCAGACACCTTTTTGTCTCAAATTAGACTGACGTTTTGTGGACCTGATTGGAAAATCTGTGGGAAATCTGTGCTGCGTGACAGGAGTGTATGCTTGGCATAGAGGCTTCTTAGGTTAAAACGTTTCTCATTCAAGAGCCTTGTTTGACCCCTTCCTCCTTTAGTACTCAAAGAACCTGTCCAAATGTGTGTGTTTTTAGTGTGGTTTTAGAGTAGTCTGTAAATTGTACATTATGCGTATCAATAGGAATTGATTACACAGGCTAATCTTCCCGTTTTGTAACATTGTATTGTTCAGTGAGGCATTAAAATTGTCAGTTACCCAATTTATATTGATAACCTGGTGTGAAAATCTTTTTCAAAACCAGAAACCCCAGCTCAACAGAGAGTTTCTGAGAGTATTATACTTGTTTTTAAAGTGTGGATCTTTGGCTTTTCAATCATTCCTAGTACCTACCATAGAATTCAGCATTAAAGTCGCATTAAATGCAAGCGAGAAAACAGGTCAAATATTTAGTAAGTATAGTATGCCTAAACAAGAGGGTAGACGTCTGTCAAATGAGAATATAGAAAGCTCCTAGTTTTCTTGGAATTGTTTTGTTGAGCAGCTCACTAATGACCTGTGCTCTATTGGTTTCCCTGATGAGAAGAGAATAACACACACACACACCGCACATCAAACACTTGGGAGGAGCCATTATCGAACACACACACACATTTACATCAGACAGAACGAGGGAGGCGAAGTGCTGGGGGATGGAAGAAAGAAAGTACAAAAGAAATGATCTAATCCAACCCAAATATAAAGATCTGCTTAGCTTAGCTCTGGGTATGGCTGTAGGAACATAGTATTTATCAACCCTTAGAAGGTTAGAAGAAGGTGCTTTGCATTGATCATGTGACCGGGCACTTTCCATCTACGGTCTGCAGGCAGATAAGAATGGCATTTACAAATGGATAGTATGGGGATTCTCTGGTAGTACTGCAGAAGAATGATATTTAAGAGCTGGAATTCCCTGCAGCTGGTCCATTAGGAACTGTGTTGATTGGAACTGTTCTGGTGGGGGTCGCCAGGGCTATGGTTGTCAGATTGATGCCGAAGCATTAGATCCTTGGACCTTTATAACTATTTCACCAAATGACTGTCATATGACCAGTATGTATCTAATACAATAGGTTTTTGGCAGACAGCCACAGAAAACAACATATACAAAGAGTATAGGTCATTTTAATCAATGGGATGAGTCCCATCTGTCTACTGAAGGGATTTGGGTCCTGTAGTAATGCTTGCACAATCTCCATATCACATAGTTCATTCTCCTAGTTTATTCTTCAAACCACTCTATGGATTAATTGTAATGCCATGTATCTAAATGAGACAATTTGAACATAATGGTTGAAGTACACAATGCTAATTCCCACAAAGGACAGAAAGCATTAACTTATAAGCATCCATTCGTTCCCTTCGTCTTGTAATCTCTCATCCTCTCATCTCTCTTGCTTTCTGATTGTCTTTTCTACAACAATATCCCTTCCCCTTGCTAGATTAATTTGGGTGTTGAATTTGATAGGTAAATCACCATCTGTGCTTGGACTGAGCGGGTAGTAAGCAAATCACTGCAGGAACAGAAAGCCCTGCGTGAGTAAACAAACCAGGCCCGGCCATCAGATGGATGAAGGCAGTCCTCCCTCTAACTTATCCAAACTATACCAGGGAGTGTGTGTGTGTGTGTGTGTGTATGTGTGTGTGTGTGTGTGTGTGTGTGTGTGTGTGTGTGTGTGGTGGGGGGGCTATTTGAAGGTTCTACATACACCCTTTATTCATGAAAGAACTGGTGGCCCTCAATTAATTAAAAGTATATCTTAATGCACAGTTCAATCCCTAGTTCATGTACAAGACAATAAATCAGAGACACGCTCATATGTTATAATTATTTTCTAAAACCTTCAGTGTATAATTAAGGTTAGGTTAAACATCATCAGCCTAAAAACAAAATGCTAAATTCTTCAAACTTAAGTGCACACAAGCTGTAGGTCGGCCCCCCCTCTATCAACATTTATCAACAGATTAGGGCCACAGAAATACTTATGGATTAGATTCCCCACCCATCCCCCTTACCCCCTCCTGCAGCGCAAACGTGTGCGTGCCACCCCCCCCCCCCCCCCCCCCCCCCCCCCCCCCACACACACACACACACACACACACACACACACAAACACACATGCACTATGCGATCGCTCAGATTGCTCTGAATTCCCACACTATGGACAGGGGAATGATGCCACTGTATAGACCAGTGTGTGGTAGCACAGATGGTTCTTAGTCCTCTCAATGGCCGCACGCGACATCACTGAAAAGCCCTAAGTGCATTCATGTAGGTTATGATGAGGTTGACCTATTTTTGACAGCCCATACCCAAACTTTGTCATGTTTTTTAAAGGATTGCCAATGCTCATTGCTGTCTTGAAATGCAGTCTTCGTGTGTGTGTGTGTGTGTGTGTGTGTGTGTGTGTGTGTGTGTGTGTGTGTGTGTGTGTGTGTGTGTGTGTGTGTGTGTGTGTGTGTGTGTGTGTGTGTGTGTTAGTGTGTGTGTGTGTGTGTGTGTGTGTGGTGGGTGTGTTTGTTTCTGTTTTTTCTTCATCCATGGCCATGCATGACTGTCTAAACTACATCATGGCTATCTGTCCCTTCTGTCCCAGTGCACGCCATGTAGCTTACACCCTGGGTGCCAATTATTCAGTCAGGTTAAGGCAGTAAAGCGTGAGAGCAGTCAAATAACCCTTACTTTGGTCCAGGTGCTACTCCTGATGAATGTTATACAAACTAGCTTGAGGAGGGCAAAGTAGACATCAATGTATCAGCTATCACCTTTATGGCCCTGAAGATGGACCCATTGAGATTTGTTGGGAGTAACTGTTTTTTTACAACTAGACGCAGCCAAGGTTATTTCATGATAAAAATCTAGAAATTAGTCGCTCTGAATAGCATGTTAGCATATGAAATTGTCATATTGGCACGTAAAAAAAAAAAAAGAAATTAGAGAATGCCTGTGGCCACATCTGTCTACATTGTCTTCAATTGAACACCCATCCAGCCTTCTAACCAACAACAAAAGGAACAAGCGTATACCTATTCAAGTTAAACATTTTGCTGCAACACCAAATTACAATTGTCATCGCAAAATTACAAGGGCCAGTTTTCTTTGGCCATCTCAACCAGTCTCAAAAACCCAATTCCCCAAAATACCAAACAGAAGCTAGACTGAGCAAATATTTCTCCCAAGTACTTCCTTCCTTTTTTATTTGAAATGTATGGTTATATTTAGGCAAGAGCAAACTTCTTGGTGTAGGTATGATAAGTTTTGCACAACTGTCACTGGTGCTGCCAGCAGTAACCAGCCACGCCCATATCCAGCCTCGAGCAAGAAAAACATCATGGGCATAATTTCCATCTACCCCCTTTCCGCCAGTTTTCTCTTCACTATCTATTTCCATTCCCAGTGTCCTTTCCCTGGTAGGACACCTGGGAATTGCCTATATTCTACGTGTGAGTGCCTAAACTATGCTTATAGCCCAGTCAAATAAGTAATTAAATGGTGATCTATTTTCATTAATAGATTGACACACTAATTACAATCGATTCTATTTTCCAAAATCTGATATAGCTTAATATCTTAAAATAGAAGAATTCATAATGAGCATAACTCCCCTAAGCTTTATACTTCAAAAGTGTCCAGAGCTTCTAAGCTACCCTAATCAAACATTAATTTATAGATTTATCATTTAAACCACGAATCTTAAATTATTTACTGGAATTAATTTCGTGGTATGCAAGATATACATTTCCGACTTGCCAGAACTTGGGACAGTCGGGGGAAAAGTTTTAAAGAATTGATTAAGCAAATGCAAGTCACATCTTCTTAATATTCTACTTAAAATTTAAATTGCATTAGTTGCTTTCTCCCAAATAAAACAATGAAAAAACAAGACGCAATGGCCTTATTTCATGTCGCACACAAAAAAAGGATTTGTTAAAATGATCGGTTAAATATTCATAATTGCTAAGCATAAATTCTGCCCTTTTTCTACCCCCCACGGCTACAGTAGCCAACTGACCGTCAACGTCAAAATGTTTCCAAATATCGAGGAACTGAGTGGCGGTCAGCTCTGCCAGGTGGAGATGCGGGGGCTGCTGTGTTGCCATCGCTTTTTACTCTCCTCTTCCAAAAGTGCGTCAGAAATCCTGAGGTAACTTCGTTCCAGTCAGCTCAAGAACCACTTCAAAGTGTCAACCTTGTGCGCTCAGTCGGGGCTTTTAAACCCCCCCGCGGCGCATGCAATTCTCACGATGGCCAAATTATAAGGTGGCGCCTCCAAACGGATGATACAGGAGAGCTTCTGTTCTCAGGGTGTTTCTTGAGAAATACCCTCTCGATTGGATTGCTGCTTTGGAGCCATATTAACATAGGCATCTGCCTGTTTTGATTGGAATTATGGAAATTCACGTGAAAACATGTATTATATTATATGTATGTTCAGGGAGTGGATAATGTCGTGGCTGCATCAGTCATTTTTATCCAACAGGCCCAACTACCTCAGGAAGACAGCAGGAGTCTTTTTCCACAATGTTGCCCATTTCCCCCTCTTGATTTATCTTGTTTTCTGTTGCTTCTAGTCCAACCGTCTAAGATGTAAGTTGAGGTGGGAGGGTGTACTCGTGTAAGATAGACAGAATGGAAAAAAGACAACATGCTTTTATCTCCAGTTTGTTAAGAAATGAAAGAGAAAGGACAGAGGGTTGGGACTAGGGGCATTGCCTGATATAAAGCTCTCCTGGAGCACAGGTCCCCCTTTACTAAAATCTATTTTTTTTTTATTGAATGCCTTAGAGTGTATGAAATGTGCTATACAATGTGCTGTATGAACTTCCCTTGCTTAGCCCACTTACTGCCATAGCCTACTGCTGCTGCTGAAACTGAAACAACTACAAGGTCAAAATAATTTTCTGATGTACAGCTACAGGAGTTCACTATGTTTGAGTTGAGATAATGATTGTTTATTATTTAAAAACTTTCACTTTAGTTAAAACGTGAACATGGGATTTTACTGGGGCACAGCAGATCAATATTGGGGCACAAGGGGTCTAGCAACGCCCATGGTTGGGACTATACGAGAGAGGAACTGGTATGATGGTTGGGAGTGCTCTCGCTAAGTTTCATACATGCAACAATCCAGTGTTTGGGATAGAGAGGAAGTGCGGGTGTCTTTCTTTGTGTGTGTGTGTGTGTGTGTGTGTGTGTGTGTGTGTGTGTGTGTGTGTGTGTGTGTGTGTGTGTGTGTGTGTGTGTGTGTGTGTGTGTGAACTCGTATGCACATGTGTTTTTAAAGAAATCATATTTGAAGGAAACCCCACAGTGAAATCTATACTGCATAAATAATAACGACAGTTTATTTATAGGAGTCTGCAATGGGAGCTCTTTCTCTCTCTCTCTGTGTTGTTGAGTAAGAGATAAAATGAATAAAGGGAGGTGAGGGAGATGAGAGAGAAAACTGTTATAGTTAGAATGAAATAAAGTTGTAGTAGGTATAGCTTGAGTGGAAATATGTCCTTTGCTAAGTTATTACAAATATTAAAACACTCCACTGCCACTTCTGCCTGGCCTTAATTTACGATCCCCCAATCCAGTAATCTGGGCGGCTAACCTAGAGTTCTAAAAAAGGATACCTGTCAACAAGTTAAGGGTTTAACTCTTTCAAGGTCCCCATAAGGCACTCTATTAATAAAAGTAATGTCGTATATAATAGCACCTATTATAATTTTTAGACTCTTTATTAAAATCTATAATATTGATACGCTAGGTAAATATTAATAAAAGAGAAAGTGAATGTTTTGCCAAAGGCACATTGAGGGGTCAGATTAATAAAGGGGTCAGGTAGGTGTTTAAGAGGATTTTCAAACCACTTTGGTTTGATTTTCTGAAATGGATTGAAAACACTGCGCCCTTGGTGTAGTTTAGAATCATGCAGGATCATGTGGAATGAGCTTGTGTGGCGTGTGTTTTGTGGCTGTATTTGATTATCATCCTATTTAAAGTTCCTGTAGAGGTTGGAAGATGAGAGTAGTTCAGTCCACACGAAAACAGGACTGATCAGCCTGGCCATTTTAACAAGCCCTCTCTACCCTCGCTAACTCTCTGTTGTCAATTGACTTCTGTTTTTGATGATTAGTACCTGTATTGTCCGTTGTGGTTAGATCACTGTGTCTCCAACTAAAATCTATTAACCATGGGTGATCACATCTTTTTGTTGCATACTCACTGGCCGAGTCCTGCTCAGGCAATCCGATCTGAGACTCTACAGCTATGAATACATCCTCCACAGTTTGAATAACACATTCACTTATATGAGCATCATGGTCATGGCGATCACACAGTTGTCATTGGTGGTCTAACTCCATGTTGTTTACTATCATTCCCACTCAAGCCCCTTGGCTAGTCCTGCAATGTGACGATGGGGGGGGGGCTTGACTTGACATGATAAATATGATACTGTAGAACGACAGAGACATTTTTCTTTAATCTGTTACACGTGTCATGTCCTGCATGAGTTTAGATACAAGCCAGAAGATGACTAATGAGTCCCTGCAGGTCTCCTGTGCGTAGTTTGGTTGTCTTTACCACCTCATCATGGTTGATGCTTTCCTCCCTTCTGTCACTGCCCTATGGGTTATTAGAGAAGGTCCTGGACAACCAAAAACAATCCACAGTGACACCTCTGGGACTGTACTCACACCTGAAATACAGACAGAAACATAGAAATGTCAAAAGAATATCGATACTGAATAAAATGTGTTACATAGGAAGTGGGAGTCATGGAAGAAGGGGATCGGTATAAAGAAAGGTCTCCACTGTTTTGCTATGAACGTTCTGCCCTCTGAATGAGATAGTCTGCAGCAAAACTCAACACTCAGATTCATCTCTGCCCAATTGGCATATAGATGTATCTAGCTGTGTTCTCTTGTGGCAGCACTTGGGGCTTGATTATGGATGTCTGTGTGGGTGTGGGGGGTGGGGTGGGGTGGGGGTGTTGGGGTGCGCATGTGTGTGTGTGTGTGTGTGTGTGTGTGTGTGTGTGTGTGTGTGTGTGTGTGTGTGTGTGTGTGTGTGTGTGTGTGTGTGTGTGTGTGTGTGTGTGTTTGCAAGAGTGTTGAAACCAGACAGGTCAAGCAAGTTGATCTCCAATGAACATGATGTCACCAACCCTGAATTTGGTGCTGAACCTTCCATCTGTATTAGTTACAAAAACGAACAATGACAAACAATCACCCCCAGCCGAGCAAATACACAAACTGGGTACGGCACCTAGATAACATAGATACACACAATACAGGAGTCACGCTTTGGATAATGGAGAAAACTTCTGATGTTCGATTCTATATGTGTTCACGCAGATTATTAATGCAATGTACAAACAAAGAACATGTATGAAAATGAAATATCGCTCTGTAAGCTTGACTCATGAGGCTGGAGATTTTTGCCTTCAGAAAGTTGATCCGATTGAGCAGCAGTCAGAGTGTGAGTCCACCATTAGTGAGAATTGGAGTGACAGGGCGCCTTATCGCAGTAATCAGGCATCTTAACATGATAGTCAGCAGCAACACAATGCTGGCTGGACTTAAAGGCCATCAATCTGTCCACAGACTCATCCAATTGGGCAACCAGGCCTTTTTAACATTCGCTATTACTGCAGAACCCCATTTTTGAGGAGTCTGACTGAAACGGCAAAGGAACATCTAAGTTAACTTTGAACGTTGCGTCCTGTGGGAAAGTCAGTGGTTCTGCATACCCTCTCTGTGTGCTGCCGTGTTTCTCCTGTTGGTGTGGTGCGTTTGGAGTGGAGGAGCTGGTCTCACTGTGGAGCTTCTGTGGCCCTCATGGGAGTGTAACCTCCCCTGCTATCTGACACCATCCTTCGCCGGCCGCTTACCAAACACCTTCTTCCCTTTACGGGCCTGGTGCAGTGATAGAGAGGCAAGAGAGATAAGAGGGGGGAGTATTAGAAAATCACACCTGCTGTCACGTTGTGCACATTAGCCCAAAATCAAGTGCGGCCGCAGAGAAAGCGTGTTGTTCTCCAGAGGAGAGAGGAGACGAGGCTGTGGCATTAGCTGAGATCCCAGCTCATGCATACGATTGTTGTGAGTGTAGCAGGTGTGTAAGAGTTCAGCAGATGGAGCGCATTCCCTTTGTCGCCATGGTAGTGTAAACTCTCTCACTCCCTACGGGGTGATTAAGAGGAGTCTCTGGAGCACAGACCTGGACTGCAAAAACAACTCCTACCCAACCCTCAGAACCCCCAAGTGCCTCTTGGTAACGATCACATCTGGGACCAACGCTGTCAAGATAACTGCCCACCTTATGATGAAATATACTAACACGATGTTTTTGCCACAGGTGAGTGGTTGGTCTTTGTTTCCGTGGGTACCTGGCTCTGCAGGTATGTCTTAATGTGTTGTTATGGGGGAATACACATTTGCTCTTTAGTAGGTTGCTCAGTCTTTAAGCTCCAACCCTCATTTCTCAGCATTCAAAGTCAGTCCCCCAAAAACATCAAAATGCAATAAATACGGTATACGGTATAAACACATGCATTAATGGTACTACATACCATCAAGTATCCAAGTGGTGTTATAGTGTGTAGTGTACTACCAAGTATCCTAGTGGTGTTATAGTGCGTAGTGTACTACATACCATCAAGTATCCAAGTGGTGTTATAGTGTGTAGTGTACTACCAAGTATCCAAGTGGTGTTATAGTGTGTAGTGCACTACCAAGTATCCCAGTGGTGTTATAGTGTGTAGTGTACTACCAAGTATCCCAGTGGTGTTATAGTGTGTAGTGTACTACCAAGTATCCTAGTGGTGTTATAGTGCGTAGTGTACCACATACCATCAAGTATCCCAGCGGTGTTATAGTGTGTAGTGTACTACCAAGTATCCCAGTGGTGTTATAGTGTGTAGTGTACTACCAAGTATCCCAGTGGTTTTAGTGTGTAGTGTACTACCAAGTATCCCAGTGGTTTTAGTGTGTAGTGTACTACCAAGTATCCCAGTGGTGTTATAGTGTGTAGTGTACTACCATGTATCCCAGTGGTTTTAGTGTGTAGTGTACTACCAAGTATCCCAGTGGTTTTAGTGTGTAGTGTACTACCAAGTATCCCAGTGGTTTTAGTGTGTAGTGTACTACCAAGTATCCCAGTGGTTTTAGTGTGTAGTGTACTACCAAGTATCCCAGTGGTTTTAGTGTGTAGTGTACTACCAAGTATCCCAGTGGTTTTAGTGCGTAGTGTGCTACCAAGCATCCCAGTGGTGTTATAGTGTGTAGTGTACTACCAAGTATCTCAGTGGTGTTATAGTGTGTAGTGTACTACCAAGTATCCCAGTGGTGTTATAGTGTGTAGTGTTCTACCATGTATCCCAGTGGTTTTAGTGTGTAGTGCACTACCACGTATCCCAGTGATGTTATAGTGAGTAGTGTACTACCATGTATCCCAGTGGTTTTAGTGTGTAGTGTACTAGCAAGTATCCCAGTTTAGTGTGTTCAAAGACCACTCCCTGGGTCTTCCTTGAGAAAGACTTGGTGGTGGCAGTAGAGAGTGGGAGTGGAATTACCTAAGCCATTAATTGCATTGAATCACGAATGACTGAGTTATGGTTTACCAATACCTGTGTGGGAATGGAAAGTCTCCATCTCAGCCTGGCGAGATCACACTCTAGGAATTCTGAAAGATTTATCACATCTAATAGAGGCAATGCATTGACAATATGTAATCATTTCATTTGATAGCCTTCTTTACAATCAAAAACAGAAGGGGGAGAGGAAAGCTTTCTGGTTACATTTTAACCTTTTTCATAAATGTTTATATCTATACATTTAAAAATGTAACTAGAAAGGTATGTATGTCCTGGAATATGAAGTAGCTTTGGATAATGGAGGGGCTGCCGGCAGTACTGAATATATCATTATATTTCAGGCTGTCCCGTATACATGAACTAATATTGTATGGGATGGACTACCCAACACTGGACACAGGTGGAATAGATAAGATTACTGAACACCTTGATTAATTCTGAAATAGAATATATTGGGCACAGACACATTTTACATCCGTTATGTGTTGTCCTCAAATCATAATTTAAGGTAATCTACTGTAGCTGTAGGCTCTCACTTCTATTAGACAATCATAAATGCTGCTCATGAAAATTAAGTCATGGCTTTCTGGCTGCACTGTCACACTTTAGCCTGTAAATATGATTAGCCTCGCATTTCTTTGAAGATGGTTACTATAAAATAGCAACCTGATTCTGAGCCTATTTGCCTTTAACATGGTTGAAACTAGTGTCTTGTAGTCGCTGAATTTAACTGCAACCGTTGGTGGGTGACATTATGGCAGACGTGTTAAATCAAGGAACTTAAGATCGCTAACTTGTGGGTACTAATGCCGTCCCCATGAAAATAACCCAAAAGACCTATTTCTTCCAGATTTATTTCACTGCCACAATGGGTTTTGTCTGGTTTTTTGACACCCTCAAAGATAAACATTTGTTTCTGTAGAATATTTCAATAAACTATAATGATTTGTGAAACCGTTTTTTTAATTTGTAATTTCACTATCTAACTTCTCATAAAATGTTTCAGTCAAGGTGCTTTTGTGTATTATCGTGATAAATGTATAGTTTTAAAATAAATATCTCAGTACAAGATTAAAATCAATTTGTTTTAGTTCATGATTGATATAGGGTATTTCTATCGGTCACAATTACTACAGGAATTGTACATTTTGGGAGTTGTCATTATAAACAAAGTAGCATTTATGTATCTGCAGTTAAAAATCAGAAAAATTGGGATTTATTAAAATTACAATTCATTTTTATAGTAAGTTTAAACTTGACTATAACAATAAATAATATCTACCTTAAACTACTCTTATACAGAGAAAACCTCTGTAGTATAAATTGCACTAAAGCTGAACTCATCTGGCAATGCTTTCTCATTTTCTTTTTAGCGCATTTGCACATGCCCAATGTGTTAACATTTTGTAACCTAATAACATAATGACTTTACCAACTTGAGTTTAATGTTCATGGTCCATGTTGTTCCCATCCAAAAGGCATTAGGAACGGATGGGATAAGAGCATTGGCTTGGCAGTCACTTATGCTTACATCAGAGGGGGTTGCTCAAACACAATAACCCTTTCTGGATTAGAAAATCCCTGTACTATTAATAGTCTAGATATTGCATTGGTGTTAACGATTTTTCATACTCATGCCCACTGGAGTATAGGGTAAGATGGCTTAAATACTCAAAAAATGAGCTAAGAAGTGTGTGTGAGAATAAAGAATTAACTATCCTTGTTTCGTTTAAAAGTGTAACAGCAGACAATCAATAATCCTCAATTAGGGCTAAAAGGCTGAAATATAGACCTCTGCATAGCATGTGATCATATGCCAAAGGGTATGCTAAGGATAACACTTGAAGCAGCGGAGACATATCGTCTATTGAGAAATAATTCCAATGTGAGCAATAGGAAAAATACACCAATTTAAATAGTACTGAAGTGCAATGGAATGGCTTGCTAATATAAACTGTAATCTAATCTTAAACATGGTATACCAAAGCTTTGCACAAGGCGTGTGTGCTAGTGGACCAATTCTTATGTCAGCATTGCATTGTAATACTTAGTATTATGTAGATATGGTTTGAGGCCAACGCTGATATTCTCCAATGACAAGATTCTGTCAGATTTGAACTCACTGGTCCTGAAAATTACAAGATCACATTACCATCATAACAATGCATTAGGCCGGGGGACCAGAAAAAAAACGTTATTTTCCAATGCAGACGGGATGGTTAGAAAATAAGGATGACCAATCTGATATATCACACACTCATGCTAAATCTTATTCATCAGGGTACTGTGTAGAACATACATTTTAAACCAAGCAACGGAGATTGTTTCTATCCAATAGCTGAAGAAAATACACTATAAACGAGTCAAATCGTTCTGGTCAGCCTTTCAGAGTGATCTGATCAGTAGTAGGCTGGAATAGGATGGAAGCATTCACATCCCTGCTACTGTTTGCTGCTGAGCAGCCATCCTTAACAGAGAATCAGACTGGGCAGTGTATTTTTAGTACTGACTCTGAAATTCACTCCCAAATATTTGGCACTGAGCCAAAACCCAACCGGGACACAAGTTAACCCAAGGCACAGAATCAATTATTGGACCATTCTGTGCACCAGAATGTACTCACCAACGCAAATACATGGCGCGACACATACTCACATATAACAGGTAATGTCAGCAAAGATGAGTTAGTTGTCGTTTAGTGGATAACACCTGGAATCAAGTAGAATTGTGAGCTCAGTGGTCAGCTTTTGATTTTGCTGTGTAGACACATACAGCCTTACCAGTCTAAACAATTCCTTATTATTCACCCACACAAGGGAATGTTGTCTAGTCATTCCACGTATATCTAGCAAATCAATTTGGTTCGTTATTGGTTTATTAAGGACTAAATCTTTCTCTCGTTGTCCCAGACAATATGTTTTGTAATCCCACACAAGTTCTGAATCCATTATCTCATTTAAATTATTTTTGTTCTAGTCCTTTCCAGTTTAGTTGAGTCTAGTCTTGACCAGCCTGTCACTCCCTGAACAATAGATTGACTCTAAATACCACTGAGAATACCCAGTTCAGCTTCACTCATTGTTCTCCTTCAGGAAACAAAAGGCTTTATTTAAAGTGTACCTTGGGAAAATAGCAAAATGGGCTCATAGTTGCATCAGCACACCCTGGTTTCACAAAAAATCTTCCTACCCTGTACTCTCTTTCTCTCAATGGCGCCATTGTTATGTTTTCTTTTGATCTACTGCTGTCTTCACTTCCTCCCGATTTTCTCTCAATCTCCTCCAGTAAGGTTTTCTGTTTGTGTCCCCCTTATCTCCCTTCTGAGACAGTCAGCAGCATCTGGGGAGGCTGGCCCATTCACTACCTGCTGCTTAATACATGGAAAAGAAAAATATTTCCTGTGTTTTTCGGACCAGTAAATGCTATAGGCTATTTCTCATAAAGACGGCGTGTCCCAGGGGAACTTTGTGCCAGAACAGAGCTGTCAACTTCACATACTCCATCAACCACAAATCCTGCAGATCACACAATTTTTCTAATTCTTAATTACAATCTTAGCTTAGACCCGTCTTGTTATCCAAAATGTTGACACTGCTATCATTGAAGGAAACCATTGCTGTTCTGGTTTGTAAATCCAACATGCTATCAATGCCACACACAGGGCTACTGCTGTGTGACCCTCCTGTCATTCTGTCAATCCAATAATTTTACCAGGGTTTGAAGTATTAAAGACTAAAAAGCAAAGTAGACTGTTTGAATGTACAAAAAAAAACATTTTTGTGGTTCTAATTAATTCAAGCATCAGTCTTAGCCGGGTCAGAATGCAATAGTTCACAGTTACATGCAAACTGATTGGGAAGACTAGGAACGACATGAATGTAAGTGGAGCATGAGCCCTGTGTGGACAATCCACTTACAGATGTAGGGAGGTGGTAATGTATTCTATTCATCAAATGTTCAGGGTGCACAAAAGCAAACAATACCACAAAAAAGGGAAATCGAGTGTGTGTCCGTGTACGTCTATGTGTGCAGAGAGAGAAACAGCATAAGTAGGTTAAACAGCCACGATGGAGGAATATATAAAAAACAAGGGAGATTACAGAAAACAGCACATGTTCACACCATTTCTTTCCAACTCAGTTAAACCTATCACATCTCTTACTCCTTTTATCCCTCCTTTCATTTCTGTTTCTCACACACACTCTGTTACTTTCTTTCACTTTCTCTCCCCTTCTTTGTCCTTGTGGTACATCTAGTTTTTCAACCAATGCATTTGTAAAATCTCAGACAAAAGCAGTGTGTGAGAAACAGAGAGGGAGAGAGTATATGTGAACCTGATTTATTGAGCTGAAGCTACGTGTGGGTAATGACCTTATACCAGGGCTCAGTGCGTACAGTAAATAAATCAGTATTGACCGACTTGAGTTATGTGATAGTGTGGGTGTATTGTATGTCTATGCAGACTGATCCCATTGTCCACACTGATCCATAACAGAAAGAATAGAAACTTGACAAGTCTTTAAAACACTTAACAAAGCTAATAACGCTAACATGTGTGCTCTTGGGGTTATTTTCTATCCAAGAAATCAGAGGTAGTATTGAGCATAACCTATTTACAGTGTAGATTTGAGCAATATAATGCCATGTATGTAAGCCCATACAGAAAGCACGACCCCCTTTCTCTGTTCAATTATTTTAGCTGTTCTTGTCTCCTTAATACCCCAGACATCTGGTCAGTGCTTCATTAGCAAGCGCTGGCGTCTGATTTACGCCGGAGGAGATGCTAGGTGTTCATATATTACATAAATCCGTCAGCCCGGCCACTCTCCATCCTCCTTTCCATGCTTGCCTTACTGCCAGATGGTGAGTGGATCTGGTTAATCGAAGCGAAAGCATCAGCTCTGTCTGCAGGCATCTTTTCCAGAATCATTCAATGGTTCCATTGAAACGATTCATTAGATCGCACTACTGTCACCAAAGCCCTCCGCTCCGCAGATATGGAAATCAGTTGTGATGAGTTTGTGGCGGGCCAGTGGGGGAGGGAGGAGAGAGCGTGATGGGGAGACAGCAGGGTAAGAGGAGGGGGAGGAGAAAATACAGACATACCGAGGATGACAAAAAGAAAGACCACTGAGAACAGAAAGTGTCCAATGGTTGCCGCTCAGATAGAGAACAAAGGTCAGTTGTTAACAAATGTCACTTAATGTAGTCTCTATTCTCGAATAAAACCTCTCCCATCATGCCATAGTCACTCTTTATACTCTGTGAGGGGAAATAAATACGGACAATTACGAACATGTGGTCACTATCCTACATGCACAACACAATGACGAGAATACTTTCATACTTTTAATTTATAAAAATAAAATTCAAATCAGAGTTCATCAAAGCATAACAGCCAAACAATAGTAAAATATGCAGTCAAATCATTGATTAAATAAATTTTCTATGGCAGACTTCAGGTTTTTGGCAAAAGGTTAATAAAGGTCAAATGAGGTGCACATTCTCTCCCTCCCTCCCTCCCACACACACACACACACACACACACACACACACACACTAATCAGCACATTGGGGAGCATTGAGTTAGTTATCTAAGCTTAGAAAATCTCGCAGGAAAACATCCATCTCCCAATGCACATTATCCCCTGGTCTTTCTCTTCAATACAGACAAAAATGTTCGACCAAGTCTTACATACCAAAACAAACAGATGAACAGCATGTTTCTGCGCAAACAGAAACAAACAAGGTATAATGTATTATGTGTTTGGATGGATGGTTGATTTCCAAACACAACATGGCGTTGGAATGAGCCAGATGAATCGTCTCACAGTTTCTCGCTTTACCCTGATTTTCAGCAGCTTGTGTTCATTACTGAGTCCCACGGGGGTTCTCTTATTCGCTTTTTTTAAACATTTGAAAACTCTCTCTACAAAGTGGAGGCTATCCTTGAAGACAGCAGGCTTTCTCTGACAGTTTTTAATGAAGACTTTTCTTGGCTTCCCCAAATGACACCCAACAGACTGCTCCTACGAAACACAATACCAGCAGACTGCTCCTATGGAGTACAATATTAAACTATACAAAGATGCATTTTCTTTCTGACCATTTGCAGAAAAGGCACGCCAATTATTAAGGCAATTCAAACTGAAGGAAAGAAAACACCTCAAATACAGAATATTGAAAAATACAAAAAAAATTGATGCATGTTTGTATCAAGGCAACATGAAAGTAGAAACAAGTATGCTCTCTCAGGGCATGCTACATGACAGGCTAGAGATAGCCTCAATGACGCTATATCCTGTTTCAATGGAGTCCAGCTTCTGCTCATTTAAGAGACACAAAGAGATGGCATAGGATTAGCTTACAGTCTATTAGGTATGGTATAAAATAAGTAACGTAGAAGTCTTGAAAAAATGTACAGAGGCAGCTTAGCTAGGAGTCAGCCCATTCCTTCTGGACTGGCTAATTCCCAACGCACTGCAGAACTTTCTCAGCAATCCCTAAGGGACAAGTTTGTAAGCTCACTTCTGAATTCAGCATTGCAGATTGCTGTAATTTTGCATATATATTTAAAATATAGAAAAAATAAACGTCTTAATCTAGTGCATCTAAACTGCACTGACCTCAGATATGACTTATTCAAGGACAGAAATGTCCACGAATGCTTTCTGCCACAGTTCCTACTCAGAAGCGTTCATGAGCAAATGAAGCCTTTGTCGGTTGATGGCAGAGTTCATGGTCCATAGAAACTCTGTTAGGCCTCCACGGAGGAGCTCTTCCATGGGCACAAACTGTAGGACCTGCCTCTGGCCCCCAGGGGAAGTACTGCTGTCCCCCTCTCCACTGGCCAAGCGACCCATACGGCCATGGAGGTCATCGAGTAGGGGGAGCAGCCGGGAACTGGCTCCTGGGCAAAAGCCCACACACACCAGCACGGCCCCAGCCAAACCCCGAGGGGCTGGACACCTGAACGTGACAGAGCGGAAAGACAGGTGCAGGCAGAGGACCGTGGCCGCGGTGACACGGGACAGGGCAGAGAGGAGAGGCAGGATGAGGGCATCCCCAGGGTTCAGGCTGCGCAGGGAGAGCAGCACGCAGTCGATCAGACTCTGCTGGTACTTGGGTTCCCCATCGTGCAGGGTGGCAAAGCCGGCAGCCGGTAAGACAGGCTCTTCACAAAATCTCACCTCCAACCCTCCCGTGTCCTTCTTACAGTCCCCCCACACCAAAGCACTGCCGAAGACCAGACACTGTCTCCTTCCCAAGTCACACAGACCTGCTACCCATGACAGGATAGAGTCGGGTGAAACCACCACGCAGGAGTTACAGGGCGGTGTGTGGGCCCACACCACAGCCGGCCCCTTTACCACAGCACCTGCTGTCTTCTGCACCAGGGCGTCGTTAAGATGGTTCAGCAGTCCTCCCTCGCAGAATGGGGAGTTTCGGACGGCAGGCAGAGCAGCCCCCGTCACTACATACCAGGAGTCCATGTGACAGTCGGCCAGAGGCCCTGTCAACTCGCAGGCTGCCCCAGTGTCCTCGGTGCAGTGCGCCAGGACCCAGGAGGCGTGGCTGCCCTTCTCGACGCGCTTTCTCCAGCTCAGCGTCTGAAGCTCCCTGCGCTCATTGAAGGAGCCTATCTGCTTACGCTGACCCAATGGCCTTCCTCCAGTAACACTGCAGCAGGCTGGGTTGACAGTGTTACGAGACAGCCAGCGGTTCCGTGGTAGGCAGCTCACCTAAGCAACACAGACACAGTCCACTCAATGTGAATGAAATACATGGCCATTCATCTTTGATGGAAGTACAAGTGAAGAACACAGGGCTTTAAGGAGGCAACCCTACCTGTAGGCGCTGTAGGTACTCCTGGGCAGTGCAGTCCCTGACCAGGTCAAGCCGCTTTTTTTGCTCCGGGGTGGAACTTTCAAATAGACGTAGGTTCTCACCAATTGTCTCTACCTGGAGGGAGTAGAAGTAGGAGCACACCTGTTCATGTTGCTCCAGGAAGGACTTGGGCAGAAGGTTGCTGGGGAACAGCGCCTCTCGGGCAGCGAGGTCAGGGCCATAGTTACGAATAAGCTTGGAGAGCAGAGGCTTTACTGTCTCCTTGCCGTCATAGTGCTGGCACACAACGTACACCTCGGAGTTTCCTGCCTTGCTGGTGGCAGGCTTGAAGACATTGACCGTTCGGAAGCAACAGTTCAGCAGGTAGAGCAGGCAGACAGAGGGGTGTTCGTACAGTGTGAACATTTTCAGCACAAACGAGCCACCAGGGCTAAGGAGCAGCAGAGCAGCTGTCGACTCGCAGTAGTGAAGCGACGCTACCAGAGCCTCCTGCTCATCTGGCTTCCCCTGGCAGTCAAAACTCCCATCTGCTGTCACTACATCAATTCTGCGCATGTTACCAACGAAACCTTGCAGCTCCAGGAGATGTTTCTGGCTCATAATGTCGCCGGTGTCGTCCGATCCGAAGAACCACCAGGGAAGCGTGTTGGCAATAAGGCGGTCATCAGCGATGGTGGTGTTTCCTCCATTGGCCTCATGGTATGGGTTGAGGGTATTGGCAGCCCAGCTCCAATCGCAGTAACGTGTGTGTTCGCTAGTTTTGAGGTAGTGGTTCAGTGCGGCGATGAAGGCCCCTGGAGCTTCACAAAGGTGGACCGTGTTTAGCTCTCCACTCTGCAGGGCCTCTTCTGGCAGGAGGCTAAAGGCACCCAGCATCTCATAGAACTTGCACCAAGCCTGGGTACATATTTCAGCATTGGCAGCGGCACGAACAGTGGCAATGACCTTCCCAGCTCGGTTGGTGGAGTTGGTGTGCTGGTGCCATACCTGCAGGTCCTTATCACTAAGTTGGTTTTTCACCTCATTTAAGGAGACTTTCAGGTTCTGTAACCAAGCGTTTTCGTGGGGGGGGTGTCGTAATGCATCGGTGGGGTCAGGGAGACGCCATTCACCATTGGACGGTTTGGAGTAGGTCCTGACTTTACTGAAGAGTTCTCGAACCTCAGCTACCACTTCTGTGTCAAAGGCCGCCACGTCAGAGGATAACTGCTGCCTCACGAGTTTCCTCCTTGCTCCATGGCCTCGGCTCATTCTCATTCCTTTGGGTTCCCTGCAGTAAAAACCGAGAGGGAGGGAGAGTAAGGGAGACATTTTGTGATTTGATGCAATGAATGTCTGTCCTGCTTACAAGGCATAATGTAGATTACATCTGGAAGATTTTCCATTATATTTTCACTTTATTTGCTGAATGTTGCAGTTTATATGCATTAATGTCATTCCTCTCTATAAGCATGACTGGAAGCGGACAAGTGATTGTATTGCCATTTTAAGCCCTTGGGCCAAAGTATGGGCTACCAGCGACATCATTAATAACTATTTACTACAGGTGGCATACTAGGACAGGCAAACGAAAAAAACGAATAGAGTACGAAGAGCACTTACTTTAAAGAAATAATCTAGATAGGTTTTAGACTGGTAAATCATTTCCCACATGATCTTAAATTGTGTGTATTCATAGGTAGCTTGACATCTCGTTATGTCATTTAACCTCTTTGCTTTAGTGTAGCAGTAACATATTTTGTAGCCGAGCAGAAGCTATGCCTAGCTATAATATGCGACTTTGCTCGGTGTCCAAACCAGGAAATTGAGAGGGCGTGCTTTAACGCTGGGCCTAAAGTGAGGTAGCTAATGTTAGCAAAAGTTAGCTATCTAGCGTGCTAAATCGATCCTGGTAATATAGGAAAACATCATTTAAATCTGGAACGACGCATTTTTTGCACTGAAATATTTACAACCACTCGTTAATCGTTATTACCTTCCATTTAGCAGGCTTTAAAAAAATGCTCGTTGTCTTATTTTTGGCGATGGACTGTCCCAACCTTGCCTGTGCCTGTGGCTTTGTGTTTCTTGTTTGCTCAAGTCAATCAGCGGTGCCGTGCCAGGGATATTTCATTAGTCTTTTATTGGGCTATAGAATAACTCAGGAATCATGTTCGTAGTTAGATAAATAGGGATCTGCACGTCGCTTCTATCATTTGTTTTTGCAATCTCATCGAAGAGGCAGTAAGCAGATATTCGCTAGTAAATTCCTTCTAATATTACAGTTAATATTGTTGTTAAGGCTCAGACGATGCATATAATCCGTGGTTACCTTCTGTTGGCCTATGAGAAGTGTATCTGCGCAGATCTAACTTTCCGTAATTGCAAGAAATTGTCCTGTTATTTCGAACTCGAGTTTCGTAAACCTACACTTTGAGTCTCGTGACTCGACTAAACCAGGAGAGCTTATTATTATTGAGATAAGCATGTAGGTCCAACACATAATAATAAGAGAAGTTCTCAGAACATACATTTAATAACCTGCCCTGATGCTACCTTAACAGCAAATACATTGGTGTTCAATCATGGTGCGCATTTTGCAACTGTTAATTGTTACCAGAGTAGCCTAAAGCATTTTGAGATTTGGCCATGAAAACCATAATACATGTGAATTCTCAATTTGAGAAGCCTACCTGATAGAACTCCCTTTGACGAAAGTGATTGCTTGATTACAGTATATCACATTAGAAAAATGTTGAGATGAATATTTAACTCACGACTTTATAACAGAGAAGGAGCGGAAGAGAAGGCAAGTGATTAGTTTAGACAGATGAGACAAGATGAGGAATATTGATTAAAGCAAAAAGTCTTGAGTTGTTTAGAACACGCACTATAATTTAAAATGGTTTAGACTAACTTAAATACTTAGTTATCTCATCTGGACACAATATGTCTCTCACACACAAACCCCAGGGTTGTCATATTGGTCATTATGTAACACAACAGAATGTTGGAAAGTTTGGCTTGAGGGCAGAAAAGACAGGGACTGTGTGTGTGTGTGTGTGTGTGTGTGTGTGTGTGTGTGTGTGTGTATATGTGCTGTGTGCCGTATTGTCACAAATTACTAGCTTGCATGCAGTATGTTAGTCCGCACGTCCTGGAACCGCTGAGGACTGAAATGAGAGGGACAAGGGCTAAAATAGTTATGGCGTTAAAATATATCTTTCAATGCAAAATACACAAAAAAATGTTTTTACTTTGACCGTTGGGGCAAAGGGTATGGGACTCATGCATCTTATTTGAAGCAAGTATGCACGTGCCTTTAAGCACGCATTTATTTCACATTTATTTACTGCTTTCTCAGTCCTTACATATTCTTTCCACATTTCTGCAACTCATGCAGCCAACTCTGCAGAGCCTTCCCTTGGGATACCCTCCCTCATTAATTATAATGGACACGCCAGCAGTATGGCTGTAATTAGAATAAACTGTATTTCACCGTTTACAGAATTAGCATTTTTTAAATTTTATTTTAATAAACATCTTCTTGAAAACACCCAGCAGAGGTAGGTATTGTGTTCATGAGACCAGTTACCCAGTCTAGAAAACGAACGTGTATCTAACAGAAGGTGTCCTCTGGTTTGATTATTACATTTTAACCCTTTTTCAGGTTTGATGGTGGAGCTATTGCAATGATGTTTCCCACCACATACTCGTGCATAAAACCACTCAGTTGGTCCTCGGGCTGTTTATATAATGCTTCATGAATGACTTATGAAGTTCTGAATGTTTTCATATCATATTGAAGTGTCCGTATCTGTAATGTGTTTGGAAGGCGTAGCTAGATTTCTGCCTCCAGTAGCAGTGGAAACATTAAATGTTGGAACATCTATAGAACCATATCTATACAGCTGCAAACCAACCAACAACCAAACTCAAAAACACACGTAAAATTCATTTTTAAGCTAATCTATAATATGCAAAGTAATCCTCTCACCATCTTTTTCTGGAACAGTATCTTGAATTACAAAAATTGTATTGATTGAGTTATTCATTGATTCACTGGTTGAAAATACAAATTCTTTCTGCCTCCTCCACTTCCTGGAGTCCTACCTGCCCAGGAGCAGAATAACAGGATAGATGGTGATGATTGAGATTCCAATTAGAAGCTGTGATCATGACCACAATGTTTCCGTCATAATAATAATTCTTGATCCAATTGTCTTGTATGAGCAAATACAGGAATGTAAGTATTCATATTTTCCCTGGGGCATCTGGGATATTCAACCACTGTTGTGTTTGAAAGTGCAAACTAGATACAGTAGGTGTGCTGTTTTATCAATGTGTGTGTGTGTGTGTGTGTGTGTGTGTGTGTGTGTGTGTGTGCATGTGGGTGCGTATACGCGTGTGACCTTGACCTCTCCATGAAGCAGTTTTAGACAGGTTATGATCATCATTATGGAGATGAGGAGCCTTTATCTCTGTGGTGACAAGACCATACAGCTATGGTGACAGAGGATCTTGACCCTCCGGGCTGAACTGGGGTTGGTAATAGCCACAGCGCCTGTTTGCTCAGGTGAAGGAGAGGACACGGTGGAGGGCAGTGAATGAGATTGGACATAGGAAAGTCATGGTATAGGTTTAGACGCTTAAAACGGATGCCTTCGAACAGCGTATGTTGTCTAAGTTGAGCCATCTATTTTGCCCTGCTTGGTTTTGAAAAAAGGATGACAACGACGTTGACAAAATTGTTACACTTCAACTACCTTGTTGATAATTGTCTTAAAAAGGTGTACAGTTTGTGTAAAAAAAACGATGCATAGCTGGGTGCATTTGTGAGGAAGAAGGAGAGAAATGGAATAGCCTAGAGGAGGAATGGGCACTAGATCATGTCTAATTGAAGACAAGTCTAGTGTACCGTATTGTAAATGAAAGCTTGTACTACTTTATAGCTCATCCTACGTTCTCCACAGACCAAGACAAGAGGTTTTATGACTTTGTGTATACCTACTGTCAAAAGCATGTGTGTGCCTGTATTGTCAGTGAGGTGCTGAGATGCTTGTCTGTACGTCTCTCAATGCATACATACAACCCTCATTTTCCGGGTCTGTCACATACATCACTCATGTAGTCTCTTTTCCTCTGCATCACACATGTACAACCCCCACACCTCCATGTTCACAATTCCCTATAATAAAAGCCTGAAGCCAAAACAATGAGTCATATTCGGCATGTCTCTGCTGTCAAGGTCTACAGTTCCATCAACCAATGACATCGATCTACCACTCACACAACTCAGAGGTCAGTGGACAAGCGAAGGTCAATTGGGTGAAAGGTAACTTTCAACACCGAAAACTGCAATAGTAACATAAAATGTACAATATTTTGATAATATGTACTTTATTTTGCATATTTGACAGTCCATACCTTTTCCGGTGTTATCTATCTGTACAAAAATAAACAAATCTTTCTTTTTTCTTTCTTTCTACTTTAATTTCTTTATACAACACTGCCCCCTATCCCTGCTCTGAAAGTTCACTATAGAACTTCCTAGCTGCATGATAAACTCAAGACATAAATACAAACATAATGGTGGTGAGAAATGTTATGTTTTAACTCTTTATTTCAAACCATATGCAAATAGATAAACAAATGAATAATACATGTGTACCACAACGCAGTGTAACTCATGTTTAAGAGAATAACCCATGCAGTCTATTATTTGCTGTGCTAGCTATCTGTGATAGCATTGTTTGGACTCCTGTTTAAGGTTCTTTGAGGTTAAAATTATTGATTTTACATATCTCTTTTCTAATTATCACTATCTAATTAAACAATAGTACTATGAAATAGAAAAGATTCAGATATAGGAATATGGATTTTCTAGTGTACACACATTTTGATCCAGACAAAGGCAAACGCCTTTAGCTCAGGGAAATGAATATTGTTGATGAAGCAATTCTGAATTCTATGTCCTTCCATGAAAAAAGAATGGAGTAGTGAAACTGCTGAGTGAGATGGTTGCTCAAATTAAGATTGAAAT